>CM042412.1:7323715-7958715 GCA_023634145.1 Thymallus thymallus | reverse complement strand
GATCTCAACAGAGAAAAATGTCCTCATATGTGCTATCTATATCCCCCCAAAATAATCCCTATACTTTAACGATGACAGCTTCTCCATCCTTGAGGGGAAGATCAACCATTTCCAGGCCCAGGGACATGTACTAGTCTGTGGCGACCTAAATGCCAGAACTGGACAAGAACCTGACACCCTCAGCCTACATGGGGACAAACACCTACCTGGAGGTGACAGTATTCCCTCCCTCAAATGCCCCCTAGACACAACTACGACAACATAACCAACAAAAACGGGTCAAAACTCCTGCAGCTCTGTCGGACGCTGGTTATGTACATAGTCAATGGTAGGCTTCGAGGGGACTCCTATGGTAGGTACACATATAGCTCATGTCTTGGCAGTAGTACTGTAGACTACTTTATCACTGATCTCAACCCAGTCTCTTAGAACGTTCACAGTCAGTCCACTGACAACGCTATCAGATCACAGCAAAATCACACTCTACTTGAACAGAGTTATGCTCAATCATGAGGCACCAAAGCCAAAGGAATTTAATAATATTAACAAATTATATAGATGGAAGGAAAGTAGTGTTGGAATCTACCAAAAAGAAATGAGGCAACAACAAATTCAATCCCTTCTAGACCATTTCCGGGACAAAACGTTTGGTGTAAACTTGGCAGTAGAAAACCTAAACAGTATATCTGACCTCTCAGCTTCCCTATCAAATCAAAAAATGTCAAACAGAAAACCTCAGAAAATTAACAACAGTGACAAATGGTTTGATGACGAATGCAAAAACCTAAGAATGAAATTGAGAAACCTAATCAACCAAAAACATATAGACCCTGAAAACCTGAGCCTACGCCTTCACTATGGTGACTCTAACCACTTCTGGGACAAACAACAACACAAAGAGCTTTTTATCCAAAACTGAGATTTATGGGTAAACCTCTTCTCAAATCTTTTTGGCCCTATAACAGAGAAAATAAATATACATGATCAAATGCAAATCCTAGAATCAACTATTAAACACCCAGTGGACTCTCCAAATACATTGAATGAACTACAAATACAGAGTCCATCTAGACACTGTTGCTCTAGAACACACCAAAAACTATACATACCTCGGCCTAAACATTAGCGCTACTGGTAACTTCCACAAAGCTGTGAACGATATGAGCGATAATGCAAGAAGGGCCTTATATAAAATTTGACATGCCAATTAGGATCTGGCTAAAAATACTGGAATCAGTTATAGAACCCATTGCCCTTTATGGTTGTGAGGTCTGGGGTCCACTCACCAACCAAGAATTCACAAAATGGGACAAACACCCCAAAATATCCTCCATGTACAACGAAAAATACCAAATAATGCATGCAGAGCAGAATTAGGCCGATACCCGCTAATTATCAAAATCCAGAAAAGAGACGTTCAATTCTACAACCACCTAAAAGGAAGCTAACATTCTATAACAAAGCCATCACCTCCTGCCAAATGTATGACCATATTAGAGACACATATTTCCCTCAGATTACACTGATCCACAAATAATTATAAAACAAACCCAATTTTGATAAACTCCCATATCTATTGGGTGAAATACCTCAGTGTGCCATCCCAGCAGCAGGATGTGTGACCTGTTGCCACAAGAAAAGGGCAACCAGTGAAGAACACTTAACTATTAGCAAATTTTTATAACACTGTAAATATACATAACATGACATTTGAAATGTCTTTATTCTTTTGGAACTTCTGTGAGTGTAATGTTTACTGTGAATTTGTATTGTTTTTTTCACTTTTGTTTATTATCTACTTCACTTGCCTTGGCAATGTTAACATATGTTTCCAATACCAATAAAGCCACTTGAATTTAATTTAATTGAAATTTAATTGAATTGAATTGAGAGAGAGAGAGAGAGAGAGAGAGAAGAGAGAGAGAGAGAGAGAGAGAGAAGAGAGAGAGAGAGAGAGATGGGGGAGAGAGAGGGAGAAATAGAAAGAGAGAGAGAGGAAGAGGTGGAGGGAGAGAGCGAGAGAGAGAGAGAGAGGGGGTCGAGAGAGAGAGGAAGAGGAAGAGGGGAAGAGAGAAGAAAGGGCAAGAGAAAGACAAACTGTCTCAGAACTTGTTCTCAACTGGCTTACCTGGTTAAATAAAGGTGAAATAATAGAAATAAAAGAAACATGACCTCAATTCTGCATCACATAAAGGACATAGTGTGTCATACATACATTAGGATGTTTACTTTTTCAACTGCTGTTAAACTATCTTTCTCATTTTAAATTCATGTCATACTTGTTAGTCATGCGTTGAGTAAAACAATGTCATATAACATCTATGAACATTCTTTTAATACACATTCTGGTATTCTCATATTAAGAGTAGAACATCAACTTGTTCAGGATCCATTTGATCTCATCTATAAAAATATGATGTGTTTCTATGGTTTCATTCACCTTGCCCATTCTATTTACATACATTGTTGATCATCATATTAACCCATGGACTTGAAGCCATACCTCAATCTATGAATTTGAGAGTGGTTTCAGTTCCCCAGCACCTATCCATCCCTCAGCTAAATGGCAAATCTAGTGGCTTCAAGGCTTTTTTGTTGTTTTTGGAATTCAGGAGTGGGCCTTTAAGTTAAACATGATCCTAAACATGATCTCCCATGCAGCCAGTGTGTGGCCGTCCCCATTAGTATGTGTCAGTGCTGGACCATGGTCACATACACACAGACACATGCACACACACACATAGCGCTGGAATGAAGGAGCATTGACCATGCTGGTGTTACCCTCCAGGGGAGGAGAGGTTATGTGCAGCTATTGGAATGAGGGGTTTATAGATGTATATGTTAAGAGAGGGACTGTAAATGTATAGGTTAGAGGAGAGTTATGGAGTCTACATCCTGTACACTAAGTGAATGTAAGGAACGAAGACGGATAGAGGAGGAAGGCTCGGTGTAAACAACCGCACTGTATGAGTTCATCATATACAGCACTATGATAATGACAAGAAAATATGAGGAATGACTAGGACAATATACTTAAAATATGTTAACATAGTGAATGGTTTCACCATGGTAAATGACAAGTGCATGTCAATGTAGCTCACTACTAAGGGACGTAGCTATACTGTGTGTAACTATGTGTCTGCCAACAGCGGTAATAAGGTAGCAAAGTGTATGACAATGTCTCCAGACGTAATTGCATCTCCTGGGATTGCTGGGATATGATTGTCATTTTTAAATCTCCTTGATGCTGCCAACGATAACATGACCCTTACGTGTGTTCCTACTGTACGTAAGAAACTATAGTGTGTGTGTGTGTGTGTGTGTGTGTGTGTGTGTGTTTCTTTCCATACATTTTTTATGGACCAACAAGATCGTCTATTTTTAACACATTCATTCTGTGTATTTACAGGGATTATTTCCGTGGTTACAGGGATTATTTCCGTGGTTGCAGGGATTATTTCCTTGGTTACAGGGTTTTAAAACAGAAACAACTCTTAACTCAGAGTAGTTTTGTTAGGGCCATGGTTTGGGGAAAGCTTAAAATAAAACAATTAAATACAAGGCGCTGTATCTATCAACTACCATCAAGTATTCTCACAGCTTCTTAGAGCATTTTGAACTGCGGTGGTGCAGTGATCTAAACAGCGCGCTCTTCCTCCAAGCAGGGGGAGGAGCTCCGAGGAAGATATATATATATATATATCGATGTTCTCAGGACCTTTTCAAATGTCTGACATCACTGTCTATTTCTAGTGATCAGGCTGGTATATTGGGAGCTGTCAAATACTGTATCTACTTGGCCTACAGAGAAAATGGGAAAAACAACCAATATTAAAAAAATGGAAGCGTAAAGGTATTGATAATACATTTTGAGTGACATCTTTAGTAGCTTGGTTGTTCGGGTTTCTGTCATGAGTAAATTCCTTCATGGGAATCTATGGTTTAGTACTCGCTAAGAAACACAGTGTGACGTACAGTAAGTATGCATTAACATGACAGATATTAGGCAATACATCACTGTGGTGTGCCCTTCACAACTACCCTACAAGAGAGGTCCCTTTGTGTAACAGTGTAAAGGCATTTAGACAAAACAAATAGTCTCAATATTTTAGTTTTTATCTTAGGTTGTGGATGAAATAAATCATGTGTTTACTGTATGTGGTAAAGGTAACGTGTGTATGCTTTGGGACTAATTATTCAAACACAAGCCACTACACTTGCACGACATGTTGTATAAATAAAATTAAAAAAACACTTCTCAGACGGGATTAGATATCGGATCATTATAAAATGTAAAAGTTTCCAAACTCCAAACTTATTATGTAAATGTTACAGCTCAGCCAAAATGGCTACAGTCATCCCCTGCCATATATATATATATATATATATATACTTTATTTACAACCACTTAATGTTCTGGAAAATACAGTTGCAATAAAATAATCTGTAAAGGCTTGGTGCTGGGGTTAAAATGGCCGCTCTGCTAGAATCAGCACAATGAACCTGCAGTGAGAACATTCTGTTTTACCATCCTGTGTAATTCATTACCACCTCCACCACTATAATGTGCATCTGTTCAGGAAATATCCATTTAAGGTGAACAGAGCTGAGCACTTCAGGCAGACAGATTAAGCTCAATGGTGGTGAAAACGACAGATACTCACCACTATCTGGCCATGTTAGACATGTCTGACCAAACATGTGCTTTTAATCACTATAATCTTTGCACCTAATCTTATACAATCTGACTTGCTCAGTTTACGTAAATGTGATATTTCAGAGTTTTTGCTTTGTCATTATGGGGTATTGTGTGTGGATTGATGAGGGAAGAAAAACATTTCATACATTTTAGAATAAGGCTGTAACGTAACAAAATGTGGACAATGTCAAGGGGTTTCAATACTTTCTGAATGTACTGTATATAATAACTAAACATACTTTTTTAAATTTTCATTGTTAGACATAAAAGACAGTTATTTACATTTTATAAATCTGTTCACAAGTATTCCAATTTGGCTTGGTGGTAGAAGCTGTTGAGAAGCCTTTTGGACCTAGACTCAGTGCTCCGGTACTGCTTGCCATGGGGTAGCAGAGAGAACCATCTATGACTTGGAAGCTGGAGTCATTGACAATTTTTAGGGCCTTCCTCTGACACCACCTGGTATAGAGGTCCTGGATGGCAGGAAGCTTGGCCTCCGTGATGTACCGGGCAGTTGCCATACCAGGCAGTGATGCAACCAGTCAGGATGCTCTCGATGGTGCAGCTGTAGAACTTTTTGAGGATGGTATGGAAAATGTAAGCAAGGTTTGAAATGATCATGTTTTAATCAAATATTTTATATGTTTGGGATTCTTGTGATCAAATTGCAGTCAACAAAGGATTTGTAATTATGTTCTGGCCCCCGACCATCCACTCACAAAAAAATTGGGCCGCGTCTGAATTTAGTTGATGATCCCTGCTACGACTATAACCCTGACTGACAGGCCGACACATTTTATTTATGTATTTATTTATTTTTATTGAACCTTTATTTAACTAGGCAAGTCAGTTAAGAACAAATTCTTATTTACAATGACGGCCTACACCGGCCAAACTCGGATGACGCTGGGCCAAATGTGCGTTGCCCTATGGGACTCCCAATCACGGCTGGTCATGATACAGCCTGTATTCGAACCAGGTTGTCTGTAGTGACGCATCTAGCACTGAGATGCAGTGTCTTAGACCATAATACTGCCGGCATTAAAACACTGTCTGAACGCTCCAGCACTGACATCTCTGTCCCAGACAGTCAACATGCACATTGTTTTAGACATCTCAACTACTTTGTATGCTAACATGGCATGTGTCATGGCAGACAATAAGACTGTGGTGTCAGAAAACAAAGGCTGGATTGATTTTATCAGGGGAAAGTGACTCATGACATCTAGGTCCTGGCATGATAGAGTGACAAGTCATATGCTGTGTTTGTGTCTGGTACCAAATATACGCATGCAGGGGGCATTTCAATAATAAAAAATGGCCACCTCTTCTTGTCTCCTTCCCCTCACCTGAGGAGAGAAGAGAAGCTGAACTAAGCAGAGCAAAGCCAAGCAGAGGACATTAATCAATTTTAGGCAATTGAGATGATAAACAGCCACAGTATCCTCACTGGGATGAAACAGGGACTTTCCTGTTGATGTCATATCCCTGAGGAGAACAAGCCACTGTTTCCTGATGACATTAGAGTCAGCCCATCTGTTTGTGTTCTCAGACAGAGACGGAGACGGAGACGGAGACGGAGACGGAGACAGAGACAGAGACAGAGACAGAGACAGAGACAGACCAAGATAGAGGCAGAGATAGATAGATAGATAGATAGATAGATAGATAGATAGATAGATAGATAGATAGATAGATAGATAGATAGATAGATAGATAGATAGATAGATAGATAGATAGATAGATAGATAGATAGATAGATAGATAGATAGATAGATAGAGACAGAGACAGACCCTCAGAGGGGTATACTACAAAGCAGGATTAGGGAGTTAGCCAGCTAATTTATCTGAAGATTCTGACATACATTTTTATTTAGAAAAGAAAGATAAGGCATGGACTAATTGATTAAACAAACAAAAATACATATCTAAGCTTAGCTTTTTTAATTATGCATGAAATCAATAGTTATTTCTGGTTGCTTATCAAAGTTAGCTGGCTAACTCATTGATCCTGCTTTTTAGTACACCCCTCTGGTCTGGGGAAGATATCCTGAGCTGTCAGACTGTTAACTTACTGACCACATCTTTATCCTCTCTCTGAAATCCCCCATGTCTACCTCACATCTCATCACATAGGCTATAACATCAATCCGGATCTGGGTTCAAATAGTATTGGTATTCTTTCCAAATATTTTTGGTTCACCCCCTATTTCACTCATGAAACTTGTCAAACGCTTTCATTCCTTGGAAGTGTCCTGAAGTCGAGCTGTGTCCATGTCTCGCCACATTTATTCCTGAAGTCGAGCTGTGTCCATGTCTCGCCACATTTATTCCTGAAGTCGAGCTGTGTCCATGTCTCGCCGCATTTATTCCTGAAGTCGAGCTGTGTCCATGTCTCACCGCATTTATTCCTGAAGTCGAGCTGTGTCCATGTCTCACCGCATTTATTCCTGAAGTTGAGCTGTGTCCATGTCTCACCGCATTTATTCCTGAAGTCGAGCTGTGTCCATGTCTCACCGCATTTATTCCTGAAGTTGAGCTGTGTCCATGTCTCACCACAGTTATTCCATATACCCATACAATATCTGTTGTCTTGATTGCCAGAATGAACAAAAAATACATACCAGCTTATTTATACACCAGTTAAATGTTCTAAATAGATACCACAAATTTGCAAAAGCATTCAGTAAACGGTAAACTCCTAACTATCTAGCAGTACATGTCTTGTTCTCCATCCTTTAATGAATGTATCCATTTAGTTTCATCTAGCCTATTTAGCATTGGTAGTGTGCAAACCACCAATGCTAAATAGACTAAACACAATGGATATATTAACTCAAGGAGAACAAGACATGTACAGCTAAATTAGCAGTCCAGCTTTCAAACTATCATTTGTTAACTGATAAAAAGTAGTAAAATTATTAGGCTTTTGGAAGAAATGCAGTGGGACATGAACACCTGCTTGCATGGGCACACACACGCACACGCACACACACACACACACACACACACACACACACACACACAATATATATTCATGCTTGGGGATTTGAAACCCCCTCCAGCAGTTACGATTAGTTACGTACCTAGCCTAAGCTGTATATTCGGTGTCAGGAGAAAGCTGCAATAATTGAAAGTGCTGCTGGGTGAGTGATGAAAACCGAGGTTACCCAAGCTGTAAATAAGCAGCAGAGAGAAAACTCTGGTGGTAATGTAAACGTTCTAAAACCTTAGGAAATATTGAATAAACCCAATGAATTGCAGGGCTGTGTCCACAGGCATAAAGAGAAGAATCAGTGGTCCTAAATCACGCTGCTGTTCATGATTATCACCGGGTCACTGTGATTAATAAGGACAGGGTGCGTGCGTGTGTGTGGGAGGTGCAGCCACCACAGAAAGGCACACGAAAAACATTATAGAGAAGAAATAGAAGAGCTTGTCTGTCTGGCAGGTGGGGTGGGGTGGGTGGTGTGGGTGGAGTAGGTGGTAGGGGTGGGGTGGATGGGGTGGGTGGTTTGGGGGGCTTGGCGGGGTTGGTGGGGTGGGTTTGGGCAGGTGGGGTGGGTGGTATGGGTGGTGTCGGTGGGGCGGGTTGGTAGGTGGGTTGTGTGCTTGTTGCCTATAAGTCGGTCGGTGGCCTCAGTACTCACACGGGGGGCCAGCCAGCTAAGTTGTCAGGGGACCCCATATCACCATATCCTGGGGGATGAGGCGGAGCAGTGTGTGTGTTTCTTTGCACGTCTGTTCCTGCATGCAGAGGGGGGGGGGGGGGGGGGGGGGGTAAGTTGACTCATGGTGTTGACACTGGCCCAGTGACAGTCTAAACACTCTCTCCTGCTGGGGTGGAGTCCCGCCGTGGCTCCCTTCACTTAGAGGAATACTAAAGGGATACTTCAGTATTTAGTATCTACTTCCCCAGAGTCAGATGAACCCATGGATAGCATTTTTATGTCTCTTCGTGCAGTTTGAAGAAAGTTGCTAAGTAGTGGGATAGTAGATGAAGGTCTTTGTTACCAAATTCCTGAATGATTTAATAATTCAAGGTGATCTTAATCTCTGTAGGCTGCGAGGGGGGGTTGCTACCTACTACCCCCGGATAGGATTTTGCATGAAAGACCACAGACTAAGAGACAGTCAGACACAAGGAAAAGCAGGCAGCCAGACAGACAATCAGTGGCAGGGGAAAAATAAACATATTACTCGGAGAACACAGACAGACAGACAGAACAAAAGCTTTGGCTATGAGGCTTTTTCTCTTGTAGCCCGCTGCAACTGAGGGAATGGTTTATTTTCTGTGTTTGAAGTGCTCTCACCAGCTAGGCCTCGAAAATAAAATCTTGTTTTGATGACAGCCTAAAGTGGCCATTGGCATGTATCTACGGGGTCCACCCATTGGGACTCAGGCTCTGCTGCTTAGTTTCTTTCATTGAACTCCCACAGCAGTTAAGGATGTGGGATGTGGAGGTAAACAGGGCTTCTGTGTGCAAATGGCTTTGTGTGTCTCCTACTGTGTATGTGTGTGTGTGTGTGTGTGTGTGCGTGCGTGCGTGCGTGCGTGCGTGCGTGCGTGCGTGCGTGCGTGTAAAAGGTTGAGCTGACATGATGCTCCCTGGGCTCTCATTCTCCGGTCCCAGCAGGGTGGTTTGATGGGTAATATAACACACAGCTTCTCTCTCTCTCTCTCTCTCTCTCTCTCTCTCTCTCTCTCTCTCTCTCTCTCTCTCTCTCTCTCTCTCTCTCTCTCTCTCTCTCTCTCTCTCTCTCTCTCTCTCTCTCTCTCTCTCTCTCTCTCTATATATATATATATATATATATATATATATATATATATATATATATATATATATATATATATACACACTATGTTTCAAAAGTTTGGGGTCACTTAGAAATGTCCTTGTTTTTTAAAGAAAAGCACATTTTTTGTCCATTAAAATAACATCAATATAAAAATATTTTATTGAATATCTACATAGTCGTACAGAGGCCCATTATCAGCAACCATCACTCCTGTCTTCCAATGGCACATTGTGTTAGCTAATCCAAGTATATCATTTTAAAAGGCTAATTGATCATTAGAAAACCCTTTTGCAGTTATGTTAGCACAGCTGAAAACTGTTGTGCTGATTAAAGAAGCAATAAAACTGGCCTTCTTTAGACTAGTTGAGTATCTGGAGCATCAGCATTTGTGGGTTCGATTACAGGCTCAAAATGGCCAGAAACAAAGAACTTTCTTCTGAAACACGTCAGTCTATTCTTGTTCTGAGAAATGAAGGCTATTCCATGTGAGAAATTGCCAAGAAACTGAAGATCTTGTACAACGCTGTGTACTACTCCCTTCACAGAACAGCGCAAACTGTCTCTAACCAGAATAGAAAGGAGTGGGAGGCCCCGGTGCACAACTGAGCAAGAGTACAAGTACATTAGAGTGTCTAGTTTGAGAAACAGACGCCTCACAAGTCCTCAACTGGCAGCTTCATTAAATTTAGTACCCGCAAAACACCAGTCTCAATGTCAACAGTGAAGAGGCGACTCTGGGATGCTGGCCTTCTAGGCAGATTTGCAAAGAAAAAGCCATATCTCCCTCTGTCCAGTGTCTGTGTTCTGTCTATCTTAATCGTTTCTTTTTATTGGCCAGTCTGAGATATGGCTTTTTCTTTGCAACTCCGCCATCTCTTTAGCTCTCATACTTAAAATTCCACTGATTTCAAAACTCGATCCTCCAGAAAGTGGAGAGCAACACTTATGCAGTTCCACTACGTGATACATTTTTACCAACACAGACTGACCAGCTCAGACTGACCATCATTAGCTAACGTTTGTGCGGCAGGTAGCCTAGCGGTTAGAGCAATGGGACAGTAACCGTAAGTGTTGCTGGTTCAAATCCCCAAGGTGAAAACACCTACTTTGCTCCAGGGGCTGACCCTGTAGGTAGGCCATCATTGTAAATAAGAATTTGTTCTTGACTTGCCTAGGTAAACAACAGTAAAAAAAAGCCTTCTATATGGCAGACCAATCTGAACTCCTCTCTCGGCATGTCCAGCCCACTCATTATCTCAGCCAATCATGGCTAGTGGGAAGGTTGTTGTCTTTTTCTGGGGCTTAACCAACAAGGCTCGTAATTTAACTTTTTTATTCATATTTACAGATGGCATACAAGTTTGGCAAAGCAAGTGAAATAGATAATGAACAAAAGTAAAATAAACCATAAAAAATGAACAGTAAAGATTACACTTACAAAAATTCCAAAAGAATAAAGACATTAAATGTCATGTTATGTCTATTTACAGTGTTGTAACAAACACATAGTACAAAAGGGAAAATAAATAAACATAAATAACGGTTGTAATTACAATGGTGTTTGTTTTCTTGTGGTAACAGGTCACACATCTTGCTGCTGTGGCACACTGTGGTATTTCACCCAATAGATATGGGAGTTTATCAAAATTGGATGTGTTTTCAAATTCTTTGTGGGTCTGTGTAATATGGGGGAAATACTGTATGTGTCTCTAATATGGTCATACATTTGAAAGGAGGACAGGGTAAGTGCAGCTCAATTTCCACCTCATTTTGTGGGTAGTGTGTACATACGTAGCCTGTCTTCTCTTGAGAGCCAGGTCTGCCTACTCAGTAGTAAAGGCTATGCTCACTGAGTCTGTACATAGTCAAAGCCTTCCTTAATTTTGAGTTACAGTGGTCAGGTGTTCTGCCACTGTGTATTCTCTGTTTAGGGCCATATAGCATTCTAGTTTTTTTGTTATTCCTTTCCAATGTTTCAAGTCATTCTGTTTTTGTTTTATCATGATTTGGTTGGGTCTAATTGTGTTGCTGCCCTGGGGCTCTGTGGCATCTGTTTGTGTTTGTGAACAAAGACCCAGGATCAGCTTGCTTAGGGGACTCTTCTCCAGGTTCTTCTCTCTGTAGCTGATGGTTTTGTTATGGAATGTTTGGGAATCGCTTCCTTTTAGGTGGTTGTAGAATTTAACGGCTCTTTTCAGGATTTTGATCATTAGCGTGTATCAGCTTAATTGTGCTCTGCATGATTATTTGGGAGTTCTTGGTTGGTGAGCGGGCCCCAGACCTCACAACAATAAAGGGCAATGTGTTCTATAACTGATTCAAGTATTTTTAGTCAGGTCCTAATTGGTATGTCAAATTTGATGTTCCTTTTAATGGCATAGAAAGCCCTTCTTGCCTTGTCTCTCTGATTGTTCACAGCTTTGTGGAAGTTACCTGTGGCACTGATGTTTAGGCCAAGATTTGTATAGTTTTTTGTGTGCTCTAGGGAAATGGTGTCTAGATGGAATTTGTATTCGTGGTCCTGGCAACTGGGGCTTTTTTGGAATACCATTATTTTTGTCTTACTGAGATTTACTGTCAGGGCCCAGGTCTGACAGAATCTGTGTAGAAGATCTAGGTGCTGCTGTAGGCTCTCCTTGATTAGTGACAGAAGCACCAGATCATCAGCAAACAGTAGACATTTGACTTCAGATTCTATTGGGGTGAGGCAGGGTGCTGTAGACTGTTCTAGTGCACTCGCCTATTTGTTGATATATAAGTTGGAGAGGGTGGGGCAGTCTAACCCCACAGCCCTGTTTGTTTGCCAATTTTAACCACACACTTGTTGTTTGTGTACATGGATTCTATAATGTCGTATGTTATTCCCCCAACACAACTTACCAACAATTTGTACCGCAGCGTCAAAAGCTTTTTGGAATTCAACAAAGAATGAATAGACTTTCTTGAAATCAACAAAGCATGAGAAGACTTTGCCTTTGCTTTGGTTTGTTTCTTTGTCAATTAGGGTGTGCAGGGTGAATATGTGGTCTGTCGTACGGTAAAAATGTGGTTAAAAGCCAATTTTACATTTGCTCAGTACATTGAGGTGTACGACTCTGATGTTAAGGATAATGCATAGGATTTTCCCAAGGTTGCTGTTGACGCTATTGGGGTCAAATTTGTCTCCACATTTGTGGATTGGCGTGATCAGTCCTTGGTTACAAATATTGGGGAAGATGCCAGAGCTAAGGATGATGTTAAAGAGTTTAAGTATAGCCAATTGGAATTCGTGGTCTGTATATTTATCATTTCATTGAGGTTACCATCAACACCACAGGCCTTTTTGGGTTGAAGGGTTTGTATTTTGTCCTGTAGTTCATTCAATGTAATTGGATAATCCAGTGGGTTCTAGTAGTCTTTAATAGTTGATTCTAAGATTATTATTTGGTCATGTATGTGTTTTTGCTGTTGGAGATGTGGTTTACCCATAAATCCCAGTTTTGGAAAGATAACTCTTTGTGTTTTTGTTTGTTTAGTGTTTTCCCAGAAGTGGTTAGAGTCTATGGATTCTTCAATTACATTAAGCTGATTTCTGACGTGCTGTTCCTTCTTTTTCCGTAGTGTATTTCTGTATTGTTCTAGTGATTCACCATAGTGAAGGCATAGACTCAGGTTTTCTGGGTCTATATGTTTTTGGTTAGTTAGGTTTCTCAATTTCTTTCTTAGGTTTTTGCATTCTTCATCAAACCATTTGTCATTGTTGTTAATTTTTGTCTGCTTGAAATCTTTTGATTTGTAAGGGAAACTGAGAGATCAAATATTTGTATTAGTTTTCTACTGCCAAGTTTACACCTTCACTATTATTGTGAAACATTTTGTCCAGGAAGTTGTCTAAAAGGGATTGAATTTGTTGTTGCCTAATTGTTTTTTGGTATGTTTCCACACTATTTTCCTTCCATCTATAGCATTTCTTAATATGATTCAGTTCCTTTGGCTTTGATGCCTCATGATTGGGGAAAGCTCTGTTCAAGTAGACTGTGATTTTGCTGTGATCTGATAGGTGTGTCAGTGGACTGACTGTGAAGGCTCTGAGAGACTGGGTTGAGGTCAGTGATAAAGTAGCCTACAGTACTACTTGAGCTATAGGTGTACCTACCGCAGGAGTCCCCTTGAAGCCTACCATTGACTATGTACATACCCAGCGTCCGACAGAGCTGCAGGAGTAGAGACACGTTTTTGTTGGTTATGTTGTCGTAGTTGTGTCTAGGGGGGCATATGGGGGAGGGAATACTGTCACCTCCAGGTAGGTGTTTGTCCCCCTGTGTGCTGAGTGTGTCATGTTCCAATTTTGGCATTTAGGTTGCCACAGACTAGTACATTTCCCTCTCTCTCTCTCTCTCTCTCTCTCTCTCTCTCTCTCTCTCTCTCTCTCAATTCAATTTCAATTCAATTTCAATTCAGTTTCAATTCAATTTCAATTCAATTTCAATTCAATTTAAGGGCTTTATTGGCATGGGAAACATATGTTAACATTGCCAAAGCAAGTGAATTAGATAGTCGCTCTCTCTCTCTGTCTATCTATATGCAGCATCGAAGGAAAACATTTAACCCTCTTCAGGAGGTCAAAAACCGCCTCACCTCCTATGGTCATTATGCATGTCCTGCAATGTGATTTAGACTGATGTTTAACAAGATACATATGTGCAGTATTCTGAGTGTTATTTTTAAGTGACTGTAATGGTGGTACATTGGTTATAAAGCAGAGCATCACAGACATATTTTCAAGTAAGTCTCTTAAGTTTGAAGTTTGGTATATCAATGTCAACAATAACATTCCACCTGCCGGGAACAATTGATGTTCTCTTACATTTTTAGATCCATAATGAACACTTTTGCAACACAGATATTGAGCCTTTAGGTACATCAAGTATTCACTCTGATAACCACACATGCTGGTGTAGGGTGTGTCTGTATGGCAACAATTCTAGTTATAAACCTTGCATGCTATATGGCATCCGTGGGCAGATACAAAACGTAACATTTAGTTTAGATCTCTCTGCGTATCACTGCTCTTCCATCTTCCCTGTTTGTTGCAATATAACCTTCACAGCTAGCGTAGGTGAGAGTTGGATCGGGGTGTTACATATTAATGCTCAGCGCATCTGCCCAGACTATCGGCTTGCATTTAACCCTCTCCAGAAGGACAACAGGACTAACAGCAACCATGTAGAGGTCTCGCACCTCTGGATCATCAGGACCCCTTAAAGGATTAAATCAGCTCTGAACCGGGACTGAACCCGCCTGGAGAGAGGAGAGAGAGGGGGGAAGGGAGGGAGATGGTTGTCATGAGATCGAGCTGGACGGACACGTGCACTCAGGCAAACATTTCCCACTGTTTAGCCTCTTCCCCTGCTGTATGGCTCTACCTCTCTCTCTCTCTCTCTCCCAAGGCCAAATGAAGGACGAGTACTACTTAAGTGCTGATGAATCCCTCAACCCCCACGGGGGCTCCTGGCCTCCATCATTACATCCCAGGGGCCTTCAATCACAACGACAACTTCAACCACCAGCCACTATTCCTATATTTATAATGAGGAAGATGCCACAGCACACATTTCTGGGAGTACTGTCTGTGAGATGCCATTTCTGGGAGGACTGTGTGTGTATGTGTGTGTGTTTTTTTTATATCAGGACGAGAGGAAAGCATGCCTGCACTGTGCGGCGAGAGGTAATCCATCATAATGTTAGCATCTGTACAGATTGCGTGATTTTTAGATCATCTGGACAAGCTGTTGAAAATCACAGAGGGCGAGATGGGGCAGCCTACCTCGCTGTAAAATGAAGGTTTGGGGCTTCGGTTCAGATTATGCTTTCCGTCAGGACAGCCGTATTGCACCAGATACCAAATTGATACTGTATGTAAAATGGTGTTGAGCGTAATAAAATTCGAAAGTATGAACATGTATGCACTAGCTAACTGTATGTCGCTTTGGATAAGAGCATCTGCTAAATGACATAAATGTAAATGTAAAATAGATTTAAATGGGCGATAGATACACTCTTAGAAAAAAATAGTGCTATCTGGAACCTTAAGTAGAGTCCCCATAGTTGAACTGTTTGAAAAACCTTTTTGGTTGGAGGTAAACCCCTTTTGGTTCCAGGTAGAACACTTTTGGGTTCCATGTAGAAGCCTTTCTACAGAGGGTTTTACATGAAACCGAAAAGGGTTATGTCTGGAACCAAAAAGGGTTATCCTATGGAGACAGCCGCAGAACCATTTTAGAACACTTTTTTAAGGAGGAGGACAAAGACCGGGTATGAATCACTCTGGTTAGAATACAGATAATCCAATACCAATGCATGTTGTTTTGGATAGATTCTGGAGATTTGCAGAGTAGAGAATGAGAGATGTGGTGAATGCATCATGGAATTATCTATCTGATTTCAGGGTTTGAGAGGGTTTGAGATTGCAAAGCTGTCTGGGGTTGTGTGTGTATGTGTGTGTGTGTGAGAGAGTGTCAGGCTCTGGCCATAGAGAAGCCTATTGCGTCTCTATGTAGCCATGGTCAGAGTATGACAGGTCTATTATTTATGGTTCTATGTGGGGGTTTTGTGTTGGATCCCTAATTAGAGGCAGCTGCAGTGCATTGTCTCTAATTAGGGATCCTACATATGTTTGTAGGTCCCACACCCTAGGTGTCAGTCATTGTTGAATGTCACAGACAAGTAAGTGTGCTACGTTTTTTGTTGTTGTTAGATCGTGTTTTGTTTGTGTAGTTCGTCAATTCGAATATTTATCTATTGTAATAAATATAATGTCGAACTATACCTGCACAGAATGACCAAGCAGCGCAACTGGGGAGAGAAGGAGAGAGAGGAAAAGCAGCGTCATAAACGGGGCTCGAGACGGCAAAAAGCCCGAAGGCACCTCCAACAACATTTTTGGGGGGGCTATGGGGGTGGTCTGGTAGCGGGGAAGAAGCGCCAGTACCATTTCCTGTGGGGCCGGAGGACTATGGAAGGGTTATTGAGCAATGGAGGCAAATGGAGAAAGAAATGACAGAGCTGGTGTTAAAGGGGCCCATGGTGAGCACCCCCAGTCCGGGTCCGGTCGTCTACTCCACCCCCATGCCAGAGCAGTCCGCTCTACCGGCGCCCAGTCCGGGTCCGGTCGTCGGCTCCACTCCCGTGCCGGAGTAGTCCGCTCCACCAGTGCCAGATCCGGTCGTCGGCTCCACTCCCGTGCCGGAGCAGTCCGCTCCACCGGTGCCTAGTCCGGGTCCGGTCGTCGGCTCCACTCCCGTGCCGGAGAAGTCCGCCCCACCGGTGCCCAGTCCGGGTCCGGTCGTCGGCTCCACTCCCGTGCCGGAGCAGTCCGCTTCACCGGTGCTCAGTCTGGGTCCGGTCGTCTGCTCCGCTCCAGTGCCGGAGCTGTTTACCCCACCGGTGCCCAGTCCGGACCCGGTTATTTGCCCCGCTCCATGGCTGGAGCCGTTTGTCCCACCGGTGCCGAGTCCGGGCCCGGTTATTTTCCCCGCTCCATGGCTGGAGCCGTTTGTCCCACCGGTGCCCAGTCCGGGCCCGGTCGTCTGCCCCGCTCCATGGCCGGAGCCGTTTACCCCACCGGTACCCAGTCCGGGCCTGTTCATAAAGAAGGGGCATGGGAGGAAGCTGTTTACTTTGCCGGAGCCACCGATTACCTAATATTCCCTCCCTAAACCCCCCCCATGTATTTGTGTTTTTGGTTGGCGTTCGGGAGTCCGCGCCTTGGGGGGGGGGGGGGGGGGGGTGGTGGGGGGTTAGGGCTTGTACTGTCAGGCTCTGGCCATAGAGAAGCCTATTTCTTCTCTATGTAGCCATGGTCAGAGTCTGAACATGCTCTCTCTCGCTCCCTCTCACCCTCTCTCTCTCAATTCAATTAAATTGAAGGGCTTTTTATTGTTTACATTGCCAAAGAAAGTTACATAGATTATAAACAAAAGTGAAATAAACAATACAAAATGAAAAAAAATTACACTTACAAAAGTTACAAAAGAATAAAGACATTTCAAATGTCATATTATGTATATACAGAGGGTGAAATAAGTATTGAACACGTCACCATTTTTCTCAGTAAATATATTTCCAAAGGTGCTATTGACATGAAGTTTTCACCAGATGTTGGTAACAACCCGAGTAATCCATACATACAAAGAAACCAAAACAAATAAGTTCAGAAATTAAGTTATGTGAAATGACACAGGAAAAAAGTATTGAACACACTTATTTATTTAATACTTTGTACAAAAGCCTTTGTTGGTAATGACAGCTTCAAGACGCCTCCTGTATGGAGAAACTAGTCGCATGCATTGCTCTGGTGTGATTTTGGCCCATTCTTCCACACAAACAGTCTTCAAATCTTGAAGGTTCCGTGGGCCTCTTCTATGAATCTTGATCTTCAGTTCTTTCCATAGATTTTCAAGGGGATTTAAGTCAGGTGATTGGCTGGGCCATTCTAGCAGCTTTATTTTCTTTCTTTGAAACCAATTGAGAGTTTCCTTGGCTGTGTGTTTGGGATCATTGTCTTGCTGAAATGTCCACCCTCGTTTCATCTTCATCACCCTGGTAGATGGCAGCAGATTTTTGTCAAGAATGTCTCGGTAAATTTTCCCATTCATCCTTCCTTCAATTATGTGCAGTACCTGCTCATTGCAGGTCTTTTTGAAGCTCTCTTGTCTTTCTTTTGTCTGAACAGTGTCCTGACAAGAGAGCACATTTTCTCTTCCAGGCTAAGTAACGGATCATAACCTCATTGTTATGGTTGTATCCAAATAAATTGAACAACAAAACAGCTTAAACAAACGCACATGCAGCTACTTTGCTGATATTCTGGCAGATTTTTTGGTGAGGGCTTTGTGGTGGAACTGTAAGGATTTATGTTCAGAGATGTCTCTGGAAACCTTTTTGGTTTTCAGATATACCTTGTCACGGTTGCGGTTAGACAGGAATCGAGGTGCAGAGCTGTGGTGCGAATACATTCCTTTATTTTGGCAAGAAAAATCCCAACCATAAAGGTTTCCAGAGACCTCTGAACATAGATCCTTACAGTACCCCCCCTCGAGGCGCAGACTCCTGGCCGCAAGACCAGTAACACCCACGTGGGGGGGGGGTTAGGGCTTGTACTGTCAGGCTCTGGCCATAGAGAAGCCTATTTCTTCTCTATGTAGCCATGGTCAGAGTCTGAACATGCTCTCTCTCGCTCCCTCTCACCCTCTCTCTCTCAATTCAATTAAATTGAAGGGCTTTTTATTGTTTACATTGCCAAAGAAAGTTACATAGATTATAAACAAAAGTGAAATAAACAATACAAAATGAAAAAAAATTACACTTACAAAAGTTACAAAAGAATAAAGACATTTCAAATGTCATATTATGTATATACAGAGGGTGAAATAAGTATTGAACACGTCACCATTTTTCTCTGTAAATATATTTCCAAAGGTGCTATTGACAGTAACACCCACGGGGGGGGGGGGCACCGGTGGAGCGGGCTGCTCCGGCACTGGAGTGGGACTGGACACCGGGCCTGGACTGGGCACCAGCTCAGAGGGAGGTTTCGGCCATGGAGCCCCCCCCACCCCCCCCCCCCCCACCCCCTTCAGAACACCCACCAACGCCAGTTTCCCTCCCTGTTTAGGCCGAGGTAGGTGTAATTATTTGTGTGCTGAGTGTATAGATATAATTTGTATTTGTTGTCTTGGCTACTGGACCTTTTTTGGAATACTATTATTTTTGTCTTACTGAGATGTCAGGACTCAAGTCTGACAGAATCTGTGCAGAAGATCTAGGTGCTGCTGTAGGCCCTCCTTGGTTAGGGACAGAAGCACCAGATCATCGGCAAACAGAAGACACTTGATTTCTGAGTCCAGTAGGGTGAGGCCAGGTGCTGCAGACTGTTCTAGTTCCCTTGCAAATTCATTGATATATATGTTGAAGAGGGTGTGGCTCAAGCTGCATCCCTGTCTCATCCCACGGCCCTGAGGAAAGAAATCTGTGTGTTTATTGCCAATTTTAACTGTGCACTTGTTGTTTGTGTACAACACCGCTTTCCATCAATTTGTATAGCAGACCCTCATGCCAAATTGAAATAAGCAAAGCATGAGAAGACATAGCTTTGTTTTATTTGTTTGTCAATAAGGGTGTACAGGGTATATATGTGGTCTCGTACGGTATTTTGGTAAGAAGCCAATTTTACATTTGCTCAGGACATTGTTTTCACTGAGGAAATGTTGGAGTCTGCTGTTGAAGATACTGCAGAGGATTTTTCAGAGATTGCTGCTGACGCATATTCCACGGTAGTTATTGGGGTCAAATTTGTCTCCACTTTTGTGGATTGAGGTGATCAGGCCTTGGTTCCAAATATTAGTGAAGACACTAGAGCTGAATATAATGTTGAAGAGCTTAAGAAAATACTATTTGAATTTGTGGTCTGCATATTTCATCATTTTATTTATTATACCATCAAAACCACAGGCCTTTTTGGGTTGTATTTTTATATTCCAGGATGAGATAGTGAAGCCTTTGTGTTCCATAAAGTGTCCAATGTTGTTGGTCGTGTGGTGTGGCCTCAGACCAGTAAGTGTGAGCAGAGCCTGCTGAGCATCTGATACATGCCATTGGCTTGGGCTAGTGTAAGAGTGGGGGTTGGGCCTGTTTGCCTGCTCATGGCTTGGGCGTATGTGTGACTTTCATGTTGAGGCCCTCTTTGCGGGAGTAGGGTGCATGGGGTGGGAAGGAGAGGTATAGCATGTGCTCCAGCAGGTATATTTCACTGGTCATCTCCAAAGCCAACACCTCCTTTGGCCGCCATTCCTTCCAGTTCTCTGCTGTCAATGACTGGAACGAATTGCAAAAATCATTGAAGCTGGAGACTACCATCTCCCTCAATAACTTTAAGCATCAGCTGTCAGAGCAGCTTACTGATCACTGCACCTCTGTATATAGCCCATCTGTAAATAGCCCACCTTACTACCTCATCCCCATACTGTTATGTTTGCTCATTTTCACCCCAGTATCTCTATTTGCACATCATCATCTGCACATCTATCACTCCAGTGTTAATGCTAAATTGTAATTATTTCGCCACTGTGGCCTATTTATTGCCTTACCTTCTTAATCTTACTACATTTGCACACACTGTACATATATTTTCTATTGTGTTATTGACTGTACGTTTGTTTATCCCATGTCTAACTCTGTGCTGTTGTTTTTGTCGCACTGCTTTGCTTTATCTTGGCCAGGTCGCAGTTGTAAATGAAAACTTGTTCTCAACTGCCCTACCTGGTTAAATAAAGGTGAAAAAAACAAAAATGTATCTGATCTGGGGGGCTCTCACTCTCACTCTCACTCTCACTCTCACTCACTCTCTGCCAAAACAGAAGCCAGGTGAGGGTCACCACTGTTAAAGAGGAAATAAAACCACACGTGGCCTGTTCACTGTGGGAGCCCTCTGGGTGACCTTCCACCTCTTCCACAGCAGATAGGCGTTCTCTATGAGTTATGGCCTATGGTGAAACATGAAGGTGTTGTGTCAATAAACTATGTGCCGCCACATCCATCACCCCACTGACAGAAACGTGCTAGGTTTATCAGCTGCATCTTGCATTTCTCTCGCCTTGGTTATTCACACACAGGGGCCTATACGGTCCAAAACCAGTAACTACCCACACGCGATGTGGATGCGTTTAACTAATTAGGGTTAGATTTAAGGTTAGGGTTAGGTTTAGGGTTAGGCTTAAGGTTAGGTTTAGGTTTATGGTTAGGGGTTTGGGAAAATAACGTTTTGAATGGGACTGAATTGTGTGTCCCAACAAGATTAGTTGTGCAAGACTGTGTGTGTGTGTGTGTGTGTGTGTGTGTGTGTGTGTGTGTGTGTGTGTGTGTGTGTGTGTGTGTGCGTGAGTGTGAAATAGAGAGAGAGAGACAAGGTTTTTGGCTTCACTGTCTTAGCTCTCTCTCTTTCCACAGGGGTTAAACGGAGGGGAGGTGGTGATGGAGAGAGAAATATACAGTCAAGAAATAAATCTTAGTCATTGAAGCATGAAGGTATTGAAATCCTTGTGTTGACTTGTCACTGGTTTTGACAGTACACCAGTGTACCATTATACGAGCAGCCTAGCCTGGTATCGTGCACACATACTGTATATTGTATGTGAAAAACAGCAGATGGTTGTCAGATGTCAACGAACGGATCAGTCTGAATATAATAAAGAAGAAATAAAAACTGAATTCAGTGCATGTCTGTCTCAGTGGATGAAATCAATCTCCAAACATGTACTGCTCTGTTGTTTATCTGTATCTGGTAAAGCGATACAGTAAATGCTCTAATGGGAGTCAAAACAGCAAATGCTCTAATGGGAGTCAATACATCCGGTGCTCTAATGGGGAGTGAGTTATTACAACCCATGTTATATTACGGAGGGAGGTATTACAGCCCTTGCCATTATGGAAAGAGAGTTATTACAGCCCTTGCTCTAATGGGGAGGAAGTTATTACAGCCCATGCTCTAATGGGGAGGGAGTTATTACAGCCCATGCTCTAATGGGGAGGGAGTTATTACAGCCCATGTTCTAATGGGGAGGGAGTTATTACAGCCCATGCTCTAATGGGGAGGGAGTTATTACAGCCCATGCACTAATGGGGAGGGAGTTGTTACAGCCCATGCTCTAATGGGGAGGGAGTTATTACAGCCCATGCTCTAATGGGGAGGGAGTTATTACAGCCCATGCTCTAATGGGAGGGAGTTATTACAGCCCATGCTCTAATGGGGAGGGAGTTATTACAGCCCATGCACTAATGGATGAGGGAGTTATTACAGCCCATGCTCTAATGGGGAGGGAGTTATTACAGCCCATGCTCTAATGGGGAGGGAGTTATTACAGCCCATGCTCTAATGGGAGGGAGTTATTACAGCCCATGCTCTAATGGGGAGGGAGTTATTACAGCCCATGCTCTAATGGGGAGGGAGTTATTACAGCCCATGCTCTAATGGGAGGGAGTTATTACAGCCCATGCTCTAATGGGGAGGGAGTTATTACAGCCCATGCTCTAATGGGAGGGAGTTATTACAGCCCATGCTCTAATGGGGAGGGAGTTATTACAGCCCATGCTCTAATGGGGAGGGAGTTATTACAGCCCATGCTCTAATGGGAGGGAGTTATTACAGCCCATGCTCTAATGGGGAGGGAGTTATTACAGCCCATGCTCTAATGGGGAGGGAGTTATTACAGCCCATGCTCTAATGGGGAGGGAGTTATTACAGCCCATGCTCTAATGGGGAGGGAGTTATTACATTCCATGCTGTAATGGGGAGGGAGTTATTACAGCCCATGCTCTAATGGGGAGGGAGTTATTACAGCCCATGCTCTAATGGGAGGGAGTTATTACAGCCCATGCTCTAATGGGGAGGGAGTTATTACAGCCCATGCTCTAATGGGGAGGGAGTTATTACAGCCCATGCTCTAATGGGAGGGAGTTATTACAGCCCATGCTCTAATGGGGAGGGAGTTATTACAGCCCATGCTCTAATGGGAGGGAGTTATTACAGCCCATGCTCTAATGGGGAGGGAGTTATTACAGCCCATGCTCTAATGGGGAGGGAGTTATTACAGCCCATGCTCTAATGGGAGGGAGTTATTACAGCCCATGCTCTAATGGGGAGGGAGTTATTACAGCCCATGCTCTAATGGGGAGGGAGTTATTACAGCCCATGCTCTAATGGGGAGGGAGTTATTACAGCCCATGCTCTAATGGGGAGGGAGTTATTACATTCCATGCTGTAATGGGGAGGGAGTCGAGCCGTGTAACTCTATTACTCCTATCTATAAGAGTGTACTTCCAAATGTCAGCCTCGGGCCCTGAGGAATTGTAGCCATGGGCTGAATATTAGATTAGGAAAGAGCAGTAGTTCTGGTGTACAGGCACACTGAAACAAACACACGCACATTGGCATGTACAGATGAAGGATCTTAATTTGATCACTCATTTGTTGCTGAATTTTACTGCACCACAGGAAATGCAGATGAGCTTTGTGATTTACATAAATTCACTGTAAAGCCACTAACACACAGTAAGATATTTACAGTATTCCAGTTTTCACGTAGCCTACTTTTTAACCAGATAAAAGCCTAACCACTGACAAGCAACATTATGGACTAAACTTTCAAATCCTGTTGCTGCAGGATTATTTGGCTGTGACAATATAGCTCAAATAAAGATCCTACATCTGAACATAGGCATGTACACACACACACACACACACCCCCCCCCCCACACACACACACATACACATCCTCTGACTGTTAATTAAGAGCAGCCAGACATTCAAAATGTCAAAATCTATTCAATCCCATTGCTGTTGGAGATTACAGTGAGGGAACTGTACAGCATTCCACCATCAGCCGCCTGGTGAGCAGAACAATTTCCATTCTGGTTGGGAAGGAGAACAGAGGCACCGGTTGTAGCTAGTGTCTCTTACCATAAATCTATTTGCCAGGGTATTATAATTTTTTACAAATTATATTCCATTTTATTTTCTCTCCCTCTCCTGCATTTTTCCATGGTATTTCAGCCTCACAGATAGATACACAGACCCATTTCAGCAGCAGCCGCCCCTGAGCGTCAAAATAAAAATAAATTGCAGAGGACGGTCCTGTCAGCTGGAGAATGTTTACAGCATACACTGTTGTCTGCTGTCCAATTTTACAGATACATATCTTATTTTTGTCCAAAACCATGCAAAGGTGACGATGGACAAAATAGATCAGTTGAAACACTTTCTGACAAAAGGTTTTACAGACAATCCTATATGTATTGATTTTGGCAATCTAATTCAAGGACAGATCCCTTAACTTTTTCCACAATTTGTTAGGTTACAGACTTATTCTAAAATGTATTAAATTGTTATTTTTTTCTTATCAATCTACACAAAATACACAAATGTTTGCTAATTTATAAAAAATAAAAAACTGAAATATTACATTTACATAAGTATCAAGTCCGGTCTGAGACACTCAAGGACATTCAGAGACTTGTCCCAAATCCACTCCTGCGTTGTCTTGGCTGTGTGCTTAGGGTTGTTGTCCTGTTGGAATGTAAACCTTCGACCCAGTCTGAGGTCCTGAACTCTCTGGAGCAGGTTTTCATCAAGGATCTCTCTGTACTTTAATCCGTTCATTGGTCCCTCGATCCTGACTAGTCTCCCTGCCATGGCATTCAGGCCAAATAGTTGAATATTGGATTTATCAGACCCGAGAATCTTGTTTCTCATGGTCTGAGAGTCTTTAGGTGACTTTTGGCAAACTCCAAGTGGGCTGTCATGTGCCTTTTATTGAGGATTGGCTTCCATCTGGCCACTCTACCATAAAGCCCTGATTGGTGGAGTGCTGCAGAGATGGTTGTCCTTCTGGAAGGTTCTCCCATCTCCACAGAGGAACTCTAGAGCTCTGTTAGAGTGACCATCGGGTTCTTGGTCACCTCCCTGACCAAGGCCCTTCTCCCCTGATTGCTCAGTTTGGCCAGGCGGCCAGCTCTAGGAAGAGTCCTGCCCTGACCCTGAGCCTGCCTGCATCCTGTACCTCTGCCCGCCCTATCTGGATTACTGACCTCTGCCTGGTTCTTCAACACCTCCTGATGTTGTCTGCATCTGGGTCTTACCTGAAACATGATAGGAATACTTTTCGAAAGCACTGTATATTTGACAACTTTTCTGGAGGTAAATAACCATGACTCTGTTTAACACTTTTTTGGTTACTACATGATTCCATATGTGTTATTTCATAGTTTTAATGTCTTCACTATTATTCTACAATGTAGAAAATAGTAAAAAAAAAAAAAAAAAAACTGTAATCAGTAGGTGTGTCCAAACATTTGACTGGTACTGTATATATTCAAAAAATATTCAAGAAAATTACATGAATGTCCATTTGATAACACCTGTGTATCTACTGTGCCCCAGCAGCATCGTGTGTCTGATTATTTCAGCAGACATACGCTATCTAAAACATATCTAAAGCCGGTGCTACAGATGGACAGAGGCCTTCTGTTAGGCTTTTCATTGACATCCTCTCCGTTCCTCTCCGCTCCGCTCTGTGTGTGTGTGTGTATGTGTGTGTGTGTGTGTGTGCGTGTGTGTGTGTGTGTGTGTGTGTGTGTGTGTGTGAATAACTGAATGGTTGGCTGTATAATGGTTTAATTTTAATGAGGGATAATTCATCATCTGATATCATCCCGTACTTTGATGAATACTAGCAATGCAACAGGTCAGCCTCTCGGGATGCAGGAACTGGCTAACCTTTTAACCCTATCAATTAATGCTGTACATACGTTCAGGATCTTAATCACATAAACACTAGCTAGACAAACATTTTTTTACCTGTTACGTTATCACTTAGCTATTGTTTAGCTTACTGTAGAAGCTCAAAAGTAGAGTATGACACAGACGTTTCAATGACACTTTTGCAGAGGAACTAAAACAAACAGCATAAAGAAACATATTGTTAGTAATTTTTTTCAGTGCGGTGTTAAACAGAGGTACACGTTTCATTAAGCCAAGTTTTAATTACTCCCAACATGGACATTTTGGCATCGTTAAGAGAGGTATAAGACCTGATATCTTCATTACTACGTAGGGAAGATAAATTGATGCACACATAAACTTTAAAAGTGTTCGAAATCAAATGAGAGAGAGGGCACACTAATTAAAAGGTACTAACATTAACTGATTAGTTTCCTGGCTTATCAGGAAAAAATGTATATCGCAAATGAAATGTTGCAGGATTTCTAAAAACAAACAAATAAATAAATAAATCAAATAAATGCCTTCATAGCAATTAAGTCAATCGTAAATAAATAGTCCCTGCATTAAGAGTTTTTTTCTGGACTTATTTTGGAGGATTTAAGGCAATTATACTAGTGTTTTTGCTTAATTAAAATGATCACAAGATTAAGTCTAGAGTGACTATAGTCTCTAAAGGACCACATATAGTGACTAGTGCCACGTGCTAAAACAGTTGTCTTTTTTAAGACACACTAAATGAATGTGATACATGCCAACCACTTAGTCAGTAATAGAAAAACATTGCATTGGAAATGTGCCGCTAAACTGTAATTATACTTGATTAATATCAACTCATAGCCAAACACTACTACACAAGTGGCTCATTACACAAACAATAAGATAACATTTGCATTTAAATAGGGTTTCATTGGGTTTATAAGAGAAAGATAAAAAAGTTCTATAAGGAGCTACACCTTTTTTTACCGCTTCAATGTTATCTGAAAATAGATAGATATCTGCAAATGTGTGTCCGCAACTCCTCCACTTCCATGTCATGTGATGAAAGGTTCTTATCTTTAATCAACTATTTTTTTCTCACCTGACCCATTTTGGTTCTATGCAACAGGTGGGAGATATTTCAGGTTCTGAGTCAAGGAAAAGTGTGGCAAGAACACACGCTTAAATCAGTCACACACAAGGGAATTATAATTTACAAGTTCCCAGCCACTTTCATTTAGCCGACAGGTAGCTCTCAACTTGGTAAGAGACGAAAACTGACAAACAATCTCTCAAAGGATCCTGAAGACTGGAAGGCACACCAAGAGCCTCGACAACTCAACAACTCTCACAGAGTAGCTACAATTCTGCTGTCATCTATTATTTGAAGCACTGGCTCTCTGTCTTTCTCTCTCTCTCTCTCTCTCTCTCTCTCTCTCTCTCTCTCTCTCTCTCTCTCTCTCTCTCTCTCTCTCTCTCTCTCTCTCTCTCTCTCTCTCTCTCTCTCTCTCTCTGTCTTTCTATCTCTCTCTCTCTCTCTCTCTCTCTCTCTCTCTCTCTCTCTCTCTCTCTCTCTCTCTCTCCCTCCCCCCATATGTCATCCCATATTTCATCACATTCTGCTATATTTGCCAATGGACCATTTCACCAACCCCGGTGTGGAGTGGAGTGGTGATGATGATGAAACATTGAGTTGCACTTCGGGTTGGGTTGTGTGGTTGGTGTGTGTGTGTGAGTGTGTGAGGTGTGTAGGAAGGCCCTGATGTGTTGACACCCATCTACCCCTGTGAGTTGCGTTATGCAGCGAGCGACCATGGTGTTTCTGTAGACTGTCTCCTTCTTCCATCCCCACCTCTTCCACATTTATCCATCTTTAGAGGGGTGGAGTCTCTCGCTCTTTGTTCATCAACCACCGGCTTCATAACTCACTCCTCAGGGGGCCTGACAGATTGCCACTGTGTGTATGTGTGTTTATGTGTGTGTTTTTGTGTGTGTTTGTGTGTGTGTGACAAGTTTACCACACAATGAGCTTTCTGTTCCACACTGAAAATAATGTTTTCTCCTCCTCCCTGGACGGTTGGTGGCTCTCCTCGCATAGGTGATAATGTAAACATAGAGGAATGTGATACACATCGCAGGCTCTGGTTAATAAATGAAACATTATCCTCTGTAAACATAGAGGAATGTGATACACATTGCAGGCTCCGGTTAATTAATGAAACATTATCCTCTGTAAACATAGAGGAATGTGATACACATCACAGGCTCCGTTAAATAAATGAAACATTATCCTCTGTAAACATAGAGGAATGTGATACACATCGCAGACTTCCGGTTAATAAATGAAACATTATCCTCTGTAAACATAGAGGAATGTGATACACATCGCAGACTTCCGGTTAATAAATGAAACATTATCCTCTGTAAACATAGAGGAATGTGATACACATCGCAGACCTCCGGTTAATAAATGAAACATTATCCTCTGTAAACATAGAGGAATGTGATACACATTGCAGGCTCCGGTTAATAAATGAAACATTATCCTCTGTAACAATTGAAGCCCCTCTAAAGTTGCTCTTTCAACCAATTGCCAACATCTGTCAGGTATTGAGCTGCTAATGGACCAGTTTGCTTCAGTGGTGATTTATAATTATTATCAGAGTTCACTTTCATTGTTTCAGATTCCTGCTGTAAGTATAGCTGCACTAACCATGTGCTGGACACACACATACACACACACACACACACACACACACATACACACATTTGCACACGTATACGTACACATGCACGCATGTCACATACACACTCAAGCAGGCGCACACACGCACACACACACACACACACACACACACACACACACACACACACACACACACACACACACACACACACACACACACAAACACAAACACAGAGGGCGTGTCTCATTTGATGTATATCCCCAGCCCAGGAGCTCATCTGTTCAGACTGACAGAAGGAAAGGCCATGGGATTAGCCACTTATTTAACAGAGAGAGAAGCCCCTTCTCTCCTCCTTCATCACAGGGGTTGCTGTGGAGACCGCAGGAAATTGTTGCCAGTTTACCATCCATGAAACCTATAAGCCAACAATTGGCAGCACAGCATGCACACAAACATGACAAATAAGAAGAATTTAAATTATAAAGACAGGAAAAAATGTTAGGTGACATTTAGAAGTGAAGATAGCTACGCATCTGCAAGGGGGTTGTTGCTTTTGATCCTAATAGGAATTAGAACACTAGAATGGACCTTCTTATGATTGGATAAATGTCAGCCATTTTGGTCAGGGAGTTGATCAGACATGGTTTGCCAGTGCTGTTATAAGATATTGTGTAAAATAATGAATTGAAGAATTTATCTCAAATGTATGTTTGTTAGATAGCTAGCCCGGATGTTTTAGAGGAATTATTACATTTTTTTTATTTATTATTGTCTGCCAATATACCAACATTCCTTTCAAACAATGCAGTCAATCCACAGCAATACACTGGCTGAAATCAGTTGATGATAGTACTAAGACAAGTTGTAAATGCATGAACTACTGATATTGTGTCATATAATAGCACTCAGTACAGGTGCATCAAAGCTGGGACCGAGACACTGAAAAACAGCTTCTATCTAAAGGCCATCAGACTGCTAAACAGCCATCACTAACACACCAGAGGTGGCTGCCTATAGACACTGATTAGAAATCACAGGCCACTTAAGGAATAGAACACTAGCCACTTTAATAATGTATCCGTATCTGCATCACTCATCTCTATGTATAAACTGCACTCCACACTATTCTATGGTATCTTAGTCACTCAATTTATATGTACATATGGGGTGGCAGGTAAACGAGTGGTTAGAGCGTTGGGCCTGTAACCGAAAGGTTACAGGCCGAGCAAAGGTTACAAGGTAAAAATCTGTTGTTCTGCCCCTGAACAAGGCAGTTTACCCACTGTTCCTAGGCTGTCATTGTAAATAAGAATTCTTAACTGACTTGCCTGGTTAAATAAAAAAAATATTGCATCACCCATCTCATATGTTTATACTGTATTGTACTCTATACTACGCCACTGACTGCTAAACAACCATCTCTAGCACATCAGAGACTGCTGCCTTGTCAGGCTCTGGCCATAGAGAAGCCTATTGCTTCTGACAGGTCTATGTTTTCATGTTCTATGTGTTTTTTTTTTGTTGGATCCCTAATTAGAGGCAGCTGCAGTGCATTGTCTCTAATTAGGGATCCTATTTATGTTTGTATGTTCCACACCCTAGGTGTGGTTCATTATCTCCATTGTCAGAGCAAGTAAGTGTGTTGACGTTTCATTTGATTCATTGTTCACTTTGTATAGTTTGTCATTTTTGATTAGTTACTTTATTAAAAGAGTATGTCGAACTATCACTACGCTGCGCCTTGGTCTGTCTTAACACCCTCCCGTGACAGAATGAACCACCAAGGGACCAAGCAGCGCTATTCGGGAGAGAAGGAGAGAGAGAGAGGACAGAGTCGTGAACGGGGCTCAAGAAGGCGTAAAGCCTGAAGGCAACCCCAATAACATTTTTTGGGGGGGCTATGGGGGTGGTCTGGCCCCGAGGAAGACGCGCCAGTACCACTTCCCATGTGGAACATGGAGAGGCCGAAGTACCAATGGGGGGCGCAGAGTAGGGAGGAGTCCGCTCCACCGGTGCCCAGTCCGGGTCCGGTCACCTGCTCCGCTCCAGTGCCAGAGCAATACGCTCCCCGGTGCCCAGTCCGGGTCCGGACCTTTGATCTGCTCCTGCACCAGAGCAGTCCGCTCCACCGGTGCGCCTCCCCATTCCGGTGCGCCCCGTGCCGGCTCCCCGCACCCGACCTCCAGTGCGTGCGCCCAGCCAGGTGCCTCCAGTGCCGGCTCCATGCACCCGACCTCCGGTGCGCCTCCCCAGTCCGGTACCTCCCGTGCCGGCTCCCCGCACCCGACCTCCAGTGCGTGCGCCCAGCCAAGTAACTCCAGTGCCGGCTCCACGCACCCGACTTCCGGGGCGCCTTCCCAGTCCGGTTCGCCCAGTGCCGGCTCCCCGCACTCGACCTCCAGTGCATGCACCCAGCCAGGTGCCTCCAGTGCCGGCCCCACGCACCCGACCTCCGGTGCGCCTTCCCAGCCCGGAGCCTCCTGTAATGGTCCACAGCATGGAGCCTCCAGTGATGGTCCACAGCCCGGAGCCTCCCGTGATGGTCCACAATATTGAGCCTCCCGTGATGGTCCACAACCCGGAGCCTTCCGTGGTGTCGGGGTCTAGTCCGGGCCAGGTCGCCTGCCCCGCTCCATGGCCAGAGTCGCCTACCACACCGGTGCTCAATCCGGGTCCGGACGTCTGCTCCGCTCCAGTGCCCGAGCAGTACGCTCCACCGGTGCCCAATCAGGGTCCAGAGGTCTGCTCCACCCCCATGCCAGAGCAGTCTGCTCCACCGGTGCCCAGTCCGGGCCCGGTCGTCTGCTCCGCTCCAGTGTTGGAGCAGTCCGCACCACCGGTGCCAATTCCAGGACCGGTCGTCTTCCACGCTCCATGGCCGGAGTCGCCTGCCACACCGGTGCCCAGTCTGGGCCCGGTTATCTGCCCCGCTCCATGGCCGGAGTCGTTTGCCCCACCGGTGCCCATTCCAGGACCGGTCGTCTGCCACACTCCATGGCCGGAGTCGCCTGCCACACCGGTGCCGAGTCCGGGCCCAGTTATTTTCCCTGCTCCATGGCCTGAGCCATCTGCCCCACCGGTACCCATTCCAGGACCGGTTGTCTACCCCGCTCCATGGCCGGAGTCACCTGCCACACCGGTGCCCAGTCCGGGCCCGGTTATTTGCCCCGCTCCATGGCCAGAGTCGTTTGCCCCACCAGGGCCCAGTCCGGGCCCGGACTATCAGGGAGGAAGTTGTCTACTTCGCCGGGACCAGAACCGCCACCGACAAAGTTATTTTCCCTCCCTAACCCTCCCACCAGGTCATTGTGTTTAGTGTCTTGCGGTCGGGAGTCCGCGCCTTTGGGGGGGGTACTGTCAGGCTCTGGCCATAGAGAAGCCTATTGCTTCTCTATGTAGCCATGGTCAGAGTCTGACAGGTCTATGTTTTCATGTTCTATGTGGGTTTCTGTGTTGGATCCCTAATTACAGGCAGCTGCATTGCATTGTCTCTAATTAGGGATCCTACATATGTTTGTATGTTCCACACCCTAGGTGTGGTTCATTATCTCCATTGTCAGAGCAAGTAAGTGTGTTGACGTTTCATTTGATTCATTGTTCATTTTGTCAAGTTTCTTCATTTTTGATTAATTACTTTATTAAAAGAGTATGTCGAACTATCACTACGCTGCGCCTTGGTCTGTCTTAACACCCTCTCGTGACATGCCTATAGACATAGATTAGAAATCACCGGCCACTTTAAGGAAATTACACTTTAATAATGTTTTCGTATCTTGCACTACTGATCCCATAACTATACACTTCGGTATCTTAGTCACTTAATTGTGTTTATTATACATCAACCAACTTATGTGTATACCGTATACTATAAAGCTTACTATGCCACTGTATCTTAGTCCAATGTCGCCCTGACATTTGTGTATATATTCCCAATCCATTCCTTACTTAGTTTTATCTGTATTTGGGTATATGTTGTGAATTTGTTAGATATTACTTGTTATATATTACTGCACTGTCGGAGCTAGAAGCACAAGCATTACGCTACACCCTCAATAACATCTGCTAACCATGTGTATGTGACCAATGAAATTTGATTTTGGAAAAAAAAAACAGACATTTATGGTCTGTTTACATATACAGTGCCTTCGGACAGTTTTCAGACCCTTTTTCCACACTTTGTTACGTTACAGCCTTATTCTAAAATTGATTAAATAAAAACAAATCCTTAGCAATCTATGCACAATACCCCATAGTGACAAATCCAAAATAGGTTTTTAGAAATGTTTGCAAATGTACGAAAAAAAAAAAATGAAATACCTTATTTACATAAGTATTCAGATCCTTTGCTATGAGACTCAACATTGAGCACAGGTGCATCCTGTTTCCATTGATCATCCTTGAGATGTTTTTACAACTGTGGTAAATTCAATTGATTGGACATGACATTTGGAAAGGCACACACCTGTCTATATAAGGTCCCACTGTTGAAAGTGCATGTCAGAGCAAAAACCAAGCCATGAGGTAGAAGGAATTGTCCATAGAGCTCCGAGACAGGATTGTGTCGAGGCACAGATCTGGGAAAGTGTACCAAGACATTGGCAGCATTGAAGGTCCCCAAGAACACAGTGGCCTCCATCATTCTTAAATGGAAGAAGTTTGGAACCACCAAGACTCTTCCTAGAGCTGGCCACCTGGCCAAACTGAGCAATCGGGGGAAAAGGGCCATGGTGAGGGAGGTGACCAAGAGCCTGAGGATCACTCTGACAGAGCTCTAGAGTTCCTCTGTGGAGATGGGAGAACCTTCTAGAAGGACAACAATCTCTGCAGCACTCCAGGAATCATGCCTTTATGGTACACTCTTAGAAGTAAAGGTGCTATCTATAACCTAGAATGGTTCTTCAACTGTCCCCTTTGAAGAACCCTTTTTGGTTCAGGGCAGAACCTTTTGGTTCCAGGCAGAACCTTTTCGAGTTCCATGTAGAACCCTTTACACAGAGGGCTCTACATGGAACCCAAAATAGTTCTGCCTGGAACCAAAAAGGCTTATTCAAAGGGTTCTCCTATGGGGACCCTTTTTTTCTAAGAGTGTAGAGTGGCCAGACGGAAGCCCCTCCTCAGTAAATGGCACACTTGAAGTTTTCCAAAAGGCACCTAAAGACTCTTAGACAATGAGAAACAAGATTCTCTGGTCTGATGAAACCAATATTGAACTCGTTGGCCTGAATGCTAAGCGTCACGTTTGGAGGAAACCTGGCACCATCCCTACGGTAAAGCATGGTGGTGGCAGTATCATGATGTGGGGATGTTCTTCAGAGGCAGGGACAGGAAGACTAGTCAGGATTGTGGCAAAGATGAACGGAGCAAAGTACAGAGAGATCTTTGATGAAAACCTACTCCAGAGCGCTCAGGAACTAAGACTGAGGTGAAGGTTCACCTTCCAACAGGACAACGATACTAAGCACACAGCCAAGACAACACAAGAGTGGCTTCGGGACAAGTCTTTGAATGTCCTTGAGTGGCCCAGCCACATGATCAAACATCTCTGGAGAGACCTGAAAATAGCTGTGCAGCAATGCTCCCCATCCAACCTGACAGAGCTTGAGAGAATCTGTAGAGAAGAATGGGAGAAACTCCTCATATACAGGTGTGCCAAGCTGTCATACCCAAGAAGACTTGAGGCTGTAATCACTGCCAAAGGTGCTTCAACAAAGTACTGAGTAAAGGATCTTAATACTTTTGTAGATGTGATATTTCACATCTTTCATAACTGTTTTCGCTTTGTCATTATGGGGTATTGTGTGTAGATTGATGAGGACAAAACCAATGTAATCAATTTTAGAATAAGGCTGTAACCTAACAAAATGTGGAAAAGGTCAAGGGGTCTGAATACTTTCCGAAGGCACTGTATTTTAGAGGCTATTTATATAGACATTTGGCTCAAAACTTCTATTTTTAAAATGATTTATTTCCCTTATGTTACCAGGTACGTTGACTGAGAACACATACTCATTTACAGCAACAACCTGGGTTGAGGAGGAGAGATGAATGAGCCAATTGGAAGCTGGGGATGATTAGATAGCCATGATGGTATGAGGGCCAGTATTTATAATAAACTGTATTTATAATGAATTAATTATATGACAACATTTTCATGCATAAGTAAAATCAGGATTATGCCTCTACTGCCATTCATTCCAATTAGATTGGTTTGGCCAATATGGCTGCCATTTTGACCCCATTCTGGAACTTCGAGGATTTGTGACATAGCCCCTCTAGAAATGTAATAGGATCTCTATGCTTTTGATGTTCTTGGATGTCTGATTCATGTTTCTGTTCATAATTGTAGAATCAGAGATGGGACGAAATTATCATATTGCTCAATGCATTCCTCGTAATACACTGGAGAGTCATTATTTAGGATGTAAATTCGTACTAACTTACAAAGCCCAAAGGAGAATAACATTTGATGATATGAACGCCTCATTTCTGCATGAGAACATAAGCCAGCTGAGATTCCTAACAAGTATCCTCATATCCCAATATGTGACTGTCCAATCTTTCTTAAGAAGAGTTCATATCTGTTATGATGTCACTAGTTTGGGCTTGTAGCTCTTCTTAATTTAACATTCACGCTAAATTATTATTTTTCAGTTTGAGAGAATGTGAGAACACTAGTCCATACTTAAGCAAACAGAAAAATTACCTTTAACAAAAACATATTTAACAACAACTCATGGAACGGCGGGGACTGTGAGGGGAAACACACACACATACAGAGTTATTTTGTTTGTATCATTTTTTGCTGTATTGTTTGTATATCAGTGTATTGTAAATGTGTGTGACTGTCCTTGTCTGTCAGTGTATCAGTGTTGTGTTTCTTGTCATGTTGTGTTATCTTGTGGACCCAAGGAAGAGTAGCTGCTGCTTCTTGAAAAGCTAATGGGGATCCAAATAAACAAATAATAAACAAGCAAACGGTTAATAATTTATGTTTTACATTTTCCTTGGAATTTTCAATTATTTAGTTGACAACCCTAAATGAATTTGTGATAGGGAAGAGCACTGGTGACAGAATCCAGTTTTCCCATTTCCCAAGTCTGCACTTTGAGACAGGACTAGAGTTTCTCCAAATGACATCCTTATAACTTGTATAATTGTGGCCTAGAGTTTTTCCTGGATAAACCCTTCACATTTGGATTGTGGGTGTAATGTTCCAGCACAATAAACGCTTTCCTTACTCCCAGGAAAGTGGAGTGTATGGCACATCAAAGCCCAGGTGGAGAATGGGTATCACAGGGGTGAATCGAGTCGGGACAGCGTTCACATCCCCAGATAAAAGAGCCAGACGTCACAGACAAACAACAAACCCTCTTCACTCCCACATCCCAGGTTTCATGTTACACTGTAGCCTGGCTTCAAAAGGCTTCCTCGTTTAATAATCTTTTGTGTCTAGGTGTGAGTGTGTGTGCATGCACCCTTGTTCGTGTGTGTGTCTATGTGAGTGTGTGTGTGTGTCAATGTAAGTGTGAGCTTGTGTGGTGTGCCTGCATGTAGTGTTTTGAGCCATTCATTCTTTGTCACCTCTGTGAACTGCGGTGGCGGTGGCTGAGTGCAGGCAGACGGTGCTCCCTCACACAGGAGGCAAGATAAGCAGGGTGGTTAGTGTATCCAGGTTTATATCACTCTGTCTGTCTACCAGCCCGATGCTCCAGTCATGGTCATACCTAGAAGCGAGAGGAGAGAGGTGCTTGTAATGATATTTTACTGTCCTGAGACGACAGAGCAGTGCAGGGCAGACAGGACAGTGCAGGGCAGACAGGTAGGTGCAGGGCAGACAGGTAGGTGCAGGGCAGAAAGGGGTTTCAGGGCAGACAGGTAGGGGCAGGGCAGACAGGGAGTTTCAGGGCAGACAGGGCAGTGCAGGGCAGGGCAGACAGGTAGATGCAGGGCAGAAGACTTTGATTACTGTACAGAGTGAGAAACAAGAAGAGAAGCAGTTAGCCTGGCATCATTTGAAGTTCCACTCACTTCTTTGTGAGGATCAGGAGAAGACGGGTGAGGATAGGGGAGGAGACCCGTACAAAAAAAAAAAACACATGTCAATTTTGCAGTTTCACATATAAAATAGCTGTTTTTACATTGAGCTTAAATTTAACGTGAAACAGTATTTTCATATGTATTACATTTAGAGTTCACATTTTAACAACACTTTCACGTGAGAAGAAAAATATGTTTTTCCACCTTACATGTTCATTGCAGTTGGACCTGTGAAATGAGGTTTCGCCTATATAAAACTTTTACATATGAAAATCATATATGCAGTTTCACAAGTGAAAAACCTTCTTGTGTGAAGATCTCACGTTCACATGTGGAATTGCCCTGAAAATCAATCACGCGAATTTGCAGTTTCACATGTAAGAAAACTCCACATGTGAAAATCTAACTTTCACATATGGAATTGCAAGTGCACCTATGGTGGTGAAATAGTGTTATTCTCCTCACGTGAAAAGATGGTGTTAACATGTGGAATTGCAAACTCTGTAACGCCATTCTGTAAAAAGGTAACTTAGCCTACCTGAGTATAGTAATTCAAGTGATGATTTCTTATTTCTGAGTCATCCATTTGGAGTGTTACCCCTGCAAAGGCACCCTTCTCTTCATCATACGTTGGTCAGTGACCGTTGGAAGAAGCCCAGGGAAAAGGACAGGGAGCTAGCACTCTGTCTCCTTATCTCCTTATCAGTTTAACATGTCAAAATTAGCTCTGTCAGAGTTAATCAGTTAACTCATGTTAAGTTCTTGTATTTTTATCGTATTGACAAAGCATTCAAAATACACTGAAAGAAATCCAAAATAAATTAGAGATCAATTCGAGCAAATTATGAATTTGCAATTAAGGATGATTAATCACAGCAAATCCTGCCATGAATTCAAACAAAAAAATGTATAGTTTAACAGCCCTAGTTGACATTAAAGTGAGAAAATACACATGAAAGTGTAGCGGACATGAGTCAGTCATACTTAGTGTTAACCATCTTGGTTCAAATGGTCAAGATGTTAACTTCTCCCATGGGGGACCTGGGTTCTAACACCGCCAGTTATAAAAGCACACATGTGAAGCTTACAATATCATGAAATGTTGGGAAATCATGTCTGAGTCATGTGAATTTTTTAAAAGTCAAACTTCACACGTGTCCGAAAACCATATGACATTTTTCAGTTATTTTGATCACACTTTTTTTTCACATTCTTTTAATTGTTCGTTTTTTTGTAAAGGGAAGAGAATACAGGAGAGAAGAGGCAGGAATCAAAACGATGCTACTCTTCTTCTGTCTTTAAACTTGAGTAAAGAAAAGCCTCTGCTGGTGAAATAGTTAAATCTGGAAACATATTACATTTAAGTGTGTCTGGCAGTTTACTGAATTAATGATAATGTTAACATGAAAGTATTTTCAAAGAAATCAGAGGAATTAGAATCAAAACGTATTTTTCTTGTTCATCGTCTTTCAAGACCTCTTTGATACAAAACGTTTGTAGGCGGTGTGGGTGGTCAACTTGACATTCATAATTTCACAATTATTGTTAATTTTGTTATATTACCTAGAATATACTATATCTGGAAATTCATTAAATTGATGTATTTTAATATTCGCTGTGAATTTGCTCTAATGATCGTAGACGTTCATTTTCTTTGTTTCAGTACAGTTTAGAGACCAGCAGCAATGAGAGGGTAGTGTTTTATAACGAATATATAAACACCATCTGTCCATTCCATCATATTAATTTGCTGCGTTTTGTCACGCTGTTATATAAGGATGACCGGGAAACAGGCGCAGGAATTTGTATTTATTTATTTATACCCAAATTAGCACATTAACATAACACAAACAAAAGAGCGAGGAGTACCTCAAAAAATACACGGGACGAGACCCGAAAACACAGGTGCACAATGATACAACACGGGACGAGACCCGTAATCATATATGCACAATTCACGCGGCAGAGAAAGCCAAAATAACAACGCACTGGTACTCACACTAGCAACGGTCATAGTAACAATAACCGACAACCCAATGGTGAAACAAAGGGCACACTTATAACAATCTAATCAGGGGGAATGGGAACCAGGTGTGCGTGATGAGACAGTTCAGTGACACGTTGAAAACCGGTGAAGTAGACCTCCGAGCTGGTGCACGGATAGAGCAGCAGTACCGGGGTGATCCGTGACACGTTTTCTTTAATAGTATCTCATCTGTGGTTTATGTGAGCTGAAATCAACACGCTTTGGATAAAAGTGTCTGCTAAATGGCATATATTATTAAATTGCATATATTATTAAACAGCATGCTGCATTTTGAAGATGGGGGGCATGGAATAAATAGTAAAAGATCATCCTTAGAAATCTTCAAACAGCGAAGTTGTTGTTTTTCTTGTGTTGTAAGAACAGTAAGAACACTGGTTCCAGGTTGTTGTTGTGTTTTCGATACTCTTCCCTGGTTAGATAAAGGTAGCAAAATAAGATTCTCCCTGACTTCCATGGTGCTGTTTGTCTGTACTAGGCTCACAGCGTAGACTTCCATGGTGCTGTTTGTCTGTACTAGGCTCACAGTGTAGACTTCCATGGTGCTGTTTGTCTGTACTAGGCTCACAGCGTAGACTTCCATGGTGCTGTTTGTCTGTACTAGGCTCACAGCGTAGACTTCCATGATGCTGTTTGTCTGTACTAGGCTCACAGTGTAGACTTCCATGGTGCCGCACGTTGGCAAGGTTCCTTAGGTGGTAAAATCCTCCAGTGACACAGCAATGTAAAGTTGTGTATCGTCTGCTTAGCAATGAAAATCAATGCTGTACTTTCTGATAACGCATATATAAAATACCAGACCCGAAATTGAACCTTGTGGAACACCACATGTGATATGTATTTTCTCTTGAGTTATGTTCACCAAGGGTGACAAAAAAGTCTTGGCCGGTTAAATAGGTCCGATACCAATTTAGAACTGGACCGGAGAGGCCAACCCACCTCTCCAGGATGTCCAGAAGGACATCATGGTCAACAGTGTCGAATGCAGCACTTAAATCTAAGAGTACAAGGACAGAGAGCTGTTTGACATCTGTGTTGGCTCTAAGATAATTTATCACTTTAACCAAGGTTGTCTCTGTGCTGTGACGGGCACAAAAACCAGATTGGATTTTTTTTTTTTTATATACAGTTGGCACTTAAAAAATTATTTAGCTGTTTGAACATGAATTTCTCCAGCATTTTTTATGAGAATGGAAGGTTGGAGATGGATTGAAAATTGCTAAGAGCTGAAACATGTAGATTACTTTTCTTCAGAAGGGGTTTCCCCATAGCAGTTTTTAGTGCAGTGATGCATCCTCCAAGGCCACGCAGCAGGCCACTCCTCCTCAGCGCTTCTCTACCGTTCACAGAGGGCTGTGAGAAGCGGGGAGAACTGGGGAGAACCTGCAAAAAACTCCTGAGCTCGGCAGAGATAAAAAAAAAAAAAAATGTTGTTGGCTATGCAGCACACCTAGATGAACAGTTAGACAACATTTAAAAATGGCCACCAATCCATGAGTGGCACAGGTAAGCAACACCACCCTGACTCTCCTGTATGTACACTGGGGGCCAAAAGTTTGGAATATTACTCATTCAAGGGTTCTTCTTTATTTGTACAATTGTTTACATTGTAGAATAAAAGTGAAGATAACAAAACTATGACATAACACATATGGAATCATGTAGTAACCAAAAAAGTGTTAAACAAATCAAAATATATTTTATATTTGAGATTCTTCAAATAGCAACCTTTTGCCTTGATGACAGCTTTGCACACTCTTGGCATTCTCTCAACCAGCTTCACCTGGAATGCTTTTCCATCCGTTTTGAAGGAGTTCCCACATGTGCTGAGCACTTGTTGGCTGCTTTTCCTTCACTGCGGTCCAACTCTTCCCAAACCATCTAATTTTGGTTGAGGTTGGAACCAAAAATCTCATATTTGGACTCCAGATCAAAGGACAAATTTCCACTGGTCTAATGTCCATTGCTCGTGTTTCTTGGCCCAAGCAAGTCTCTTCTTCTTATTGGTGTCCTTTAGTAGTGGTTTCTTTGCAGCAATTCGACCATGAAGGCCTGATTCACACAGTCTCCTCTGAACAGTTGATGTTTAGATGTGTCTGTTACTTGAATTCTGTGAAGCATTTATTTGGGCTGCAATCTGAGGCTGGTAACTCTAATGAACTTATCCTCTGCAGCAGAGTTTTCTGGGTTTCTGGGTCTTCCATTCTTGTGGCTGTCCTCATGAAGCTGGTTGAGAGAATGCCACGAGTTTGCAAAGCTGTCATCAAGGAAAAAGGTGGCTACTTTGAATAATCTCTAATATAAAAAATATTTTGATTTATTTAACTATTTTTTAGTTACTACACTCATTTTCGATAGGTGGCTCTACGTGGGTATATAATGGCATACATTTGGCCATGTCTGAATTCATGTTTTTAGAAAATGATGTTTACTACAGAGGAATGTGTGTGGGTGTGTGTCTGTGTGTGTGTGTGGATGTGGGTGTGTGTGGGTGTGTGTGCGTGTGCATGTGTGTGTGTGTGTTTTGTGTTTGTGTGTGTGTTGGTGTGTGTGTGTACAATTTGTACTGACAGTAAAACCTGCAGTGCAGTTCTCATGCTCTCCAGACTTGTGGTGCTATGACTGAGACAGGCAGGGGAGAGGGGGTATAGACTTGTGGCGCTATGACCGAAGCAGGCAGGGGAGATGGTGTATAGACTTGTGGTGCTATGACCGAAGCAGGCAGGGGAGATGGTGTATAGACTTGTGGTGCTATGACCGAAGCCGGCAGGGGAGATGGTGTATAGACTTGTGGTGCTATGACCGAAGCCGGCAGGGGAGATGGTGTATAGACTTGTGGTGCTATGACCGAAGCAGGCAGGGGAGATGGTGTATAGACTTGTGGTGCTATGACCGAAGCAGGCAGGGGAGATGGTGTATAGACTTGTGGTGCTATGACTGTTAGGATGCCGTTTCTATATATGGTGTATATATGGAATGTGCTTGCTAAGTTGGTAACCAGGAGTGCAAGCTATTCTGGCTGTGACCTTTCTATAGAATGTGGTGTCATTAGAGAAACAGGCCAGTATGGAATATATTTGGGGTACTCTGCTGATAGAAGCAGGCCAGTATGGAGTATATTTGGGGTACTCTGCTGATAGAAGCAGGCCAGTATGGAGTATATTTGGGGTACTCTGCTGATAGAAGCAATCTGAATTACTACCTTACATGTATCAGTCAATTAGTATATATGCATACAGGCTTCCTTTGTACAATGTTCTTGACACAATCTACACTCACCTGGTGGTTTGTGTTCAGGAAACCAGATCTGACTAATTAAATATCTTGTATCAACTATCTAATAAGCATTATATTTCCTCCTCACAAGAACGTAAAATTCAATTTTTTTAAGGGGAAGGATGATTTGGTATTGAAAACTGTGAGGGATGTGAGGAACGCATCAGAGAAGCAAAATAGGAGTAGGGTTGATGTGATTCAAGGACAGGGAGCGTTAAATAAATGAGTACAATAGAGTTTTGAGTTTTGGACTCAAACCTTTGTGAAAATCTTCTTGTTGTATGTAAGTGCTTCTTGTTGTATAGAAGTGAGTTGCTAGAAAATCTTCTTGTTGTATAGAAGTGAGGTGCCAGGTGAAATAGCAACTTTGTGAAATCAAAATAGTCTGAGATAGACAAAGAATGCACACGGTGTAAGACTGGAGCAGCTAAATAAAATATATGTTGAAGCACAGCATCAATTAGTTGGGGATTTGATTCAAATATTAATTACTAACCATTGCATGCACTTGAAATCACGTTCCAATCAAACTGAATAGCATGTTGTTGTTTCCCCTATAAAAACAAATTACGCTTTATAAGTCATAAATCCTAATAAATTGACGTATTTAATTTTCACAGTACTTCCTCCACACATATTCATATGTAATATATCAACCTTTGGTATGTTAAATGGCCTGCCTGTCAAAGTAGATCCAGAATTATTATATCATACACACCTTTAGCTATTTAAGTTTACCTTCCTGTCATTTACCTGCACAGTTAATGTAACCATGCAAAATATTCACTTACCTGTACATTTAACCAGTCTGTATATTAAGTAAACTATTATTACCCTCACTTATATCATACACACTTTTAGCTATTTAAGTATTTCTCTGCCATCGACCTGTATAGTATAGTTAACCATGCAAATACTCCTTATTTATCTATTTCAACTTGCAATATTATTATCTATACAATGTATAGTGTACATATTGAGCCAGTCTGTCTGTCCGTCTGTCCGTCTGTCCGTCTATCTATCTATCTATCTATCTATCTATCTATCTATCTATCTATCTATCTATCTATCTATCTATCTATCTATCTATCTATCTATCTATCTATCTATCTATCTATCTATCTATCTATCTATCTATCTATCTATCTATCTATCTATCTATCTATCTATCTATCTATCTATCTATCTATCTATCTATCTATCTATCTATCTATCTATCTATCTATCTATCTATCTATCTATCTATCTATCTATCTATCTTATTACTGTAGTGATGTCTTCACTGCCTCAGGAGTTCACACAATCAGACATGCAACTTATGTGAACTCGCCTCAGGCTGAGACAGATTTAACTCTCACTGCTATTAAAATACGTCAGCTTTTCCCTGACGGCGAAACAACGATGCACCTCACAAGTCACCAGCTATAAAACATGATACAAGAGTTTTCTCTCGTGGACCTGATAAACAAAATCAGACATGTAAACTGAACTCACACCTCTGACAAAAGGAGTGCAAGGCAATCATGGTGCCAGTCAAACTCTCTCCCTGCCCCAACCTGGGCTTGAACCAGGGACCCTCTGAACACATTGTCAACAGTCACCTTCGAAGCATTGCTACCTATCGCTCCACAAAAGCCACCGCCATTGCAGTGCAAGGAAAACAACTAGGTTAAGGTGTCAGAGCGAGTGATGTTAGTTTTTTTAAACGCTACTAGCGCGCAACACTAACTAGTTAGCCATTTCACACTGGTTACATAAAGAAATGAATGAAAGGAGCATGTGTGGTATGTCTTTTACGTAGCTATTTAGGGGTTATATGTCTTTACAATATCTCTTTACTGTCATATCCTCTTTAGATTAGAATCCTTGAGAACAATGGTCAAATTACATCAGATGGGGTACTGACACGACATGCTCATAACATCTCAATGGTTTTACACAACATAAAGGACGGTGAGTATTTTGATACATTGATAATTGGGATCAATCCTCTAACACTGTATAAACAGAGTCCCTTTATAGATTCGTATCCTACATATCCTCAGCTTTGAGAATAGCCAAATGACATCGAATTACTTCACATCACAGCCAACCCAGGCAACCTGACACCATTGATTGGCTTATTCTATGGAAACATGTGGTTGCTGGCTGGTAACTGTTGATGAGACCAAAACAGATCCCTGATGTCGGACTACGTGTATATGGGGTAATGGCAGACCTGGGTTCAATTACTATTTGAAATCATTCCAAATACTTTTTCTGTGCTTGATTGAACTTGTCTGGAAAAGCAAACAATTTCAAATAGTATTTGAACCAAGGTCTGGTAGTATGCAGCCATGGACCCCCAGCTGCCCATGCAGTCATCCCTGCCCAGCCTTTCTTTGCCTTTTCTCTGGCCGACATCGCAAAAGCTGAGGATATATTTTGGGAGTGATGCATTCAACAGCTGGTGCTGCCGAGCCCAGGGCTGGTGGAGGTTGACGAGGAGAAGAGGGGGAGAAGAAGAGTCTGACTATAGGCAAGAGGCCAGATGTCTGAGAGGAAGGAACACAGTCTCTCTCTCTCTCTCCCTCTCTCTCTCCCCCTCTCTCTCTCTCTCTCTCTCTCTCTCTCTCTCTCTCACACCCTCACCTCTCTCTCTATCACCCCCTCTCTCTATCTTTCTCTCTCTCTCTCTCTCTTTCTCTCTCTCTGTCTCTCAGCCCATGTGCTGCATGTTTTGGAAGACTGAAAAAGACGTTGGCGGGCGTTCACAGCGTACTTTGCCGGCCAGGTGTTGTCACACTGAGACAATGCACCACTTGTGGGTTTGATACATCAACTGTTCTTAAAACATGTAAGCCAGTGGATGGTGGATGCATTCCCTGTTTTCAATTTCTGGTCTGGTATGTTTATAGGATCTGCCAAAACGCTGTGTCGGGTAATGGAAAAATCTGCCTGTTACTAGTATTTATGGACACATAACTAGAGAGACAGAGACAGAGATACAGAGAGACAGTGTGAGACAGACCGACTAGAAACAGAGAGATACAGAGAGACAGCTTGAGACAGACAGACTAGAGACAGAGAGATAGTGTGAGAGAGACAGACTAGAGACAGAGAGATACAGAGAGACAGACAGACTAGAGACAGTGTGAGACAGACAGAGATATTTTTATTTTTTATTTAACCTTTATTTAACTAGGCAAGTCAGTTAAGAACCACTTTTTTTTCTTTGATTTACAATGAAGGCCTACACTGACCAAACTTGGACGAAGCTGAGCCAATTGCGCGCCGCCCTATGGCACTCCCAATCACGGCCGGTTGTGACAGTCTGGATTCGAACCAGGTTGTCTGTAGTGATGCCTCTAGCACTGAGATGAAGTGTCTTAAACCACTGGCACACTTGGGAGCCCAGACTAGAGACAGAGAGATACAGAGAGACAGCGTGAGACAGACATACTAGAGACAGAGAGATACAGAGAGACAGCTTGAGACAGACAGACTAGAGACAGAGATATACAGAGAGACAGTGTGAGACAGACAGAGAGATACAGAGACATCGTGAGACAGACAGACTAGAGACAGAGAGATGCAGAGCGAAAGCTTGAGACAGACCGACTAGAGACGGAGAGATACAGGGAGACAGCTTGAGACAGACAGACTAGATACAGAGAGACAGTGTGAGACAGACAGAGAGACACAGAGAGATACAGAGAGACAGTGTGAGACAGACAGAGAGATACAGAGAGATATGGAGAGACAACGTGAGACAGACCGACTAGAGACAGAGAGAAAGAGACAGATGGTGTGTTTGTCTTTTCTGGACAACCTTTGATCTCAAACCTCTAACCCCAGGTCTCAATTGCAACTCTATCAACTCTCTACTAATACTCATCAGCAGCTGTATACAAAGCACCCAACGTGAGAAAGGGAGGTATTGAATAATGAGTCATAATGAAACAGAGGTAGTACATAAGAAAGAAAGAGAGAGGGAGACTGGAGTGTAGAGGTGAAAAGAGAGAGAGAGACAGAGAATCAGGGTGAGAGAGATATTGAGAGGAAGAACTGTCTGTGGAAACACAGGACATGGAACATGTCTGACTGTAGGCAAGAGGCCAAATGTCTGAGAGGAAGGAACACGGTCTCTCTCTCTCTCTCTCTCTCTCTCTCAATTCAATTCACTTTATTGGCATGACGCAATAATGTGCATGTTGCCAAAGTATCATACATCCATTTAATTTTTTTTTTTTAAATTTCTTTTATAATTACATCAGAGAACAAAATAACAACATAGGAAAAAAAAAAAGGCATTTGATATGTCAGTATGTCAAATATGTCTCTCTTTCTCTCTCTCTCTCTCTCTCTCTCTCTCTCTCTCTCTCTCTCTCTCTCTCTCTCTCTCTCTCTCTCTCTCTCTCTCTCTCTCTCTCTCTCTCTCTCTCTCTCTCTCTCTCTCTCTCTCTCTCTCTCTCTCTCTCTCTCTCTCTCCCTCTCGGTCTCTCTCGTCCTCTCTCCTCTCTCTCCTCTCAGCCACTGAGATATAATTACTGTCAAGGCAGTGCTGTAGTATGATGTCTATATCAGGGCCTGCTGTAATTTCCTCTGTATTGTGTGTGTTCGTTTGTGTTGCAAGCATGGTTGTGCGTACACATACGTCCTAAATGTGTCCGTGCGTGTGTGTGTGTCTGAGTATGTGCGTGCTTGTATGTCTGTGTGCATCTGTGTGGCCTAGGAGTTCGACGTTCCCAGACCAGCCGATGACCCGTACAATGACTCAATCAGGTCCACTGGTGGTTCAGCATACAGAACACATTAATGCTGGGAGTCTGTCTGGCTCCATGTGTTACACTCCATGCCCATACTGTAGACTCCATGTGATACACTCCATGCCCATACTGTAGACTCCATGTGATACACTCCATGCCCATACTGTAGACTCCATGTGATACACTCCATGCCCATACTGTAGACTCCATTTGATACACTCCATGCCCATACTGTAGACTCTATGTGTTACACTCCATGCCCATACTGTAGACTCCATGTGATACACTCCATGCCCATACTGTAGACTCTATGTGTTACACTCCATGCCCATACTGTAGACTCCATGTGTTACACTCCATGCCCATACTGTAGGTTCCATGTGATACACTCCATGCCCATACTGTAGACTCCATGTGATACACTCCATGCCCATATTGTAGACTCCATGTGTTACACTCCATGCCCATACTGTAGACTCCATGTGATACACTCCATGCCCATACTGTAGACTCCAAGTCAGAGCTAACTCACTCACTAACTCACTAACTAGCTCACTAGCTCACTAACTAACTAACCAACTAACTAAATAACTCACTCACTAACTAACATACTAACTAACCTCATAACTAACTAACATACTAACTAACCCCATAACTAACTAACATACTAACTAACCCCATAACTAACTAACTAACTAACTAACTAACTAACTAACTAACTAACTAACTCACTCACTCACTCACTCACTCACTCACTCACTCACTCACTCACTCACTCACTCACTCACTCACTCACTCACTCACTCACTCACTCACTCACTCACTCACTCACTCACTCACTCACTTTTTTTCATTTAGCAGACGCTCTTATCCAGAGGGACTTATAGTGATGAGTGCATACATTTTTTTAATCATGGAACTCATTTAATCAAAAGTGTAGGATCGAATTCTGGAACGAGCTTGACTGCAACTCCTTTATAAGTTCTGCTGTATTCCAAAACATGAAAACAAAAATTTTCCAGATCTGATGGATTTTTCTTCTTTCCATACGTCTGGTTTAGAGTGTGTCTCTATGGGGCTAAAAGAGGAGAGAAGTCACATCCCTTTTGTGACACACACACAAACACACACACACAACCTCTCGCTACCCCGGGTGCATCTGTGAATAATTTAGTGAGTCACATGGATATCATGTCTGACTGAGTGTACCTGGCACAGGCTGCAACACCACAGGTGGGACATTAGCTATAACCAGAAAACACTGGACAGGCCATGCTGCAGACCTGGGTTCAAACAGTAGTGGTTTTCTTTGGAATACTTTGAGCGTTTACTTGCAACTATTTCATTGGTTCCATTGCGCCAGACAAGCTCAATAAACACAGCTAAAGTATTTAAAATAGTTTAAAATAAAATCTGAACCCAGCCTCACTCACACAGAGCAACACAGCTAGAACTGGAACAGCCCTAAACCGTTTTTTACAGTACAGGCTGTTTCATTGTACTTTTTGTCGGTGTTATTTAACTGAAAGATTCAACACAAAGAGGGAATGAGATACTAGTCAGGGAACATTAAGCTTTTTAAACTGTAGCCCAAATCTTATACTCCGAGGTATTACAAAAAAACACAGTGTCTATTATTTGGATATGAGAGGCACATTATCTGGTTCTTTAACTACAGAGTGAGCAGCACAGCACTGGCCACACCTCTATGACATGATCTATGACATCCTGGTCTGCCTTCTCACGACAATAACATCTTATCACACTGACAGCACACACACACAAACACACACGCACGCACACACACACACACACACACATAGTTAATGGGATGGTATCAAACACATGAAAACCATATGTTTGATACCATTCCATGGACTTCATTCCAGACATTATTATGAGCCGTCCTCCCCTTAGCAGCCTCCACTGGCAGACATATGCCTGGTGGTTCTGCTGAATTTCCGGGGAGCATGTACTGTGTGTCTGGCTGTCTTTAATGTAATAACCCATAAAAAACCTCCTAAAACTGCCGGTAAAGGCATTTCTAAAGTTAATACAATGTGTGTCTAGTAGGACCGTTGTTACAATGGCAGCGCCTGTCAATTTTACTGAAGTCATCCAAAATGTAGCCATGGCACCGCGGTTGGTTTAAATCCTTCTTGCGGCTGTGACAGTCAGCCCTATTTTATTTGGTGGGCCTTGCAGCCTTGTCACAGCTCCGAAAAGGGCGTGGCTCGACGAACGACCTGTCAGTGTGCTACTGTTGGACACGAGGAGGCCTGATGTGAACGACCTGTCAGCGTGTTACTGTTGGACACGAGGAGGCCTGATGTTAACGACATTTGGAGGAATCAGAAAGACCCAGTTTAAGAATGCTAGTGTGTGTGTTTGTGTGTGTTTGTGTGTGTGCATGCCTGAGTGTAGGTCTGTGTGCCTGTGCCTGTGTGTTTCAGGTTTGGGACTGAGGTGGGGGGGGTGGGGGTGGGGGGCTAGTGTTAAATTGATGAAGGGTAGGGTTAGGTTGGAGAAACAGCACTGTTTTCTTTTTCAGTAGCGTGCCCCAAACAAGTTTACTTTGTACCTATGAAATACGCCCCATAATTTCTTAAGGCCATTAAGAGCACATCGGAGAGTGTCTTATCTCTCTCTCTCTCTCTCTCTCTCTCTCTCTCTCTCTCTCTCTCTCTCTCTCTCTCTCTCTCTCTCTCTCTCTCTCTCTCTCTCTCTCTCTCTCTCTCTCTCTCTCTCTCTCTCTCTCTCTCTCTCTCTCTCACTCTCGCTCTCTCATGCAAGTGAATGTGAAGGTGGATTGTCAGTAACGTAAAAAAAAAGAAAAGATATATGTAAAGAAAGACATTCTTAATGGGCCCCTTTGGACCAAATGCCTCCTCGGCCTGTTAGGAGAGGAGGGAGATGGCGGCCATGTTAGCAAGCTGAGCTGAGCCTCAGTGGTTTGTCCAGGTGTTGCCTTTCCATTGGAAATTCCTCGAGCAATGAAGCATTTCAGTTGCTCTCTTGCTTGTAAAGTGCTTTCATGCCGTCTCCAAAATGATGTAATTAGCCAGGCGTCCCGGGCAACGTAGCGGCAGCCTCGACCCTGCCTGCGTTGGTGAAGAGAAGCACACACACACACACACACACACACACACACACACACACACACACACACACACACAAACACACAGAGGATGTGAGCTCTCGGTGAGAGGCCTGTGTCAGGGGTTTCCTGGAATATGTTTTCATTTAGGAATAAAAACACCATAAAGAGAGGTAGTCGTTTGCACAATAAACGTACACTTTAATTTAATTTGAGCCCTTCAATTGCGGTTTCAGCTAGTGGCTTGTGTTTCTAATGTATAAGAGAGATGGCGGACCGAGTGTTAGAGAATTTGAGGTTATGGAATTCCCTTTGATGTGCGCAGTGGGGTAGTTAGTTTCTTGTTGTTGGACAGAGATAGGCAACGTGCATGTTTATCCAATGTCAAACCATTTTTTGCTTCCTATAAATCAAGATAAAACGTTTTTTTTTTTTTTTAAACCCAGTTAAAAATAATGATTCAAGCTATTTCTTTATATGCTAACCAGTCCCAGAGCATATTTATGACTTCTCACCATAGCAACCTGCCATATCTAATCTTAGCTAGTTTGAAAGCTCCCTCTCTCTCACCCTTCTAATAGAGATTCAAGACGAAGATTGGTGTCCAATTACCTATATGCTAATGACCGGAGTGTAAATATACAGGGATTTATTATTTAGGAGGGGGGAGAGAGAGAGAACATTTTAAAGTTATTTTCCTGTTTATGTAGTGTGGAATTTCCCCTTAAGGCGCAGAGGGGTCATGAGCAGAGCCTAGTGTTAGTAAGCTGGGCATGTCAGGAGAGTAACACTACCTGACTCATTTGGCTCAGACAGATTCGATGATTCAGCAGAGGATTGAACTCAATCTGAAGTACAAGTTCAACCTGTCAGGCTGTGTGACAAGGAAGTAACATAGAATATCACCTAAAAATGATCAACACATAGGTCTACGTAAATGAACGTAATGGCAGAATATGGGAGACGTGATACACGGATCCAAAACTCAGTCCAAACTAAGTGAAGTAAGACGAGTTCTGAACTGATTTGCCTGGTTAAATAAATAAACAATTAAAGTTATGTGAAGGTTTTCAGCATAGGACTAAAACGACATTTTATCAAAAATACTGGTTAAATACAGTATGACAACACTGACTCAAAACTAAGTCCAAACACACAAAGTTAAACAAATAAAAACGACATTTTTTTTTTTGTTATACTTGGCACTGTTTTTGCGTATCAGAACTCCCCTGTGCCTGTCACAGTTCTAGCAGCAGCGCCAATGTCGCCAAACAATCTGTTCGCTATCACTGTGTTCCCATGGGAATGGGCCGACCAGGGTGTGCCCACCCCACACAAACTAACACTCATTAGCACAAACATCGGCAGAACTACAACCAACCACACACACACACACACACACACACACACACACACACACACACACACACACACACACACACACACACACACACACACACACACACACACACACACACACACACACACACACACACACACACACACACACACACTCCCATCCCGTAAGAAAGATGGCCTCAGAAAGTGCGGGTGAATCAGCCACAAGGGGAGAAGATTCCTGAGATGTGGGGTCTCCCTGATACAGACCAGTGCTGAGCTACAACAGCAACAGCAGGCAAGGAGAGTAAACTGCCCCGAAAAAGACAAAAATAAACGCTCCAACTCCCTACTACCAGCACAGTGAGGTATGCTTGTGTTGTTAGGGAAGTAGTTACTGTAGATTGTATAATTTTTTCTCCAGAAACCAGTTTCTTTCTTTCTAATTGGCTTGTTTCTGTATGGAGTTAGCCATGTGGAAAGAATGCCTGTAACACCCTCAATCTTACACCTCCGTCCTCTCTCCTCAGGTGGAACAGAACAGAAACATAGAAATCATCTAGTCAGACAGGACAAAGCAGCTCCTGTCATTTCCCCCTCGAGCATTAGACAGTAAAAAGCACACCTCAGCTCCTGTCTTAGTTCGAACTAAATAAAATTGTGTTTACAGGGCAAAACAATAACCCATAGTACGGCAGGGACTGTGAGGGGACACACACACACACACACACATACACACACACACACACACACACACACACACACACACACACATACACACATACACACACACATACACACACAATAAATCACCCTGCAGAGTAAATTAGCGTGTGATAAATTGGCAGTTAGCTGTCGCCCGCAGAGAGACCCACTGTTTCAACATCATATCAACCAAAAAAGTCTATATGATCAAAGTGGAAAACTGATTGGATTTTAAAATATTCATCAACGTAATTTTGTATTTTTTTCACTAAACTTTTAACCTAAATCCAAGGACTTTTCTTATGTTGATTTCACGTAGAATTCACTTTAGTTGACAACTCAAATCAAAACTAGACGTTGAGCTAACTTCTGTGCCCAGTGGGGAGTGTCAACAGTGTTAAATGCATTCTGTGTACCAATGTCCACACCCTCCAGCTCTCAATCCGTCTGGGCGAATCTCTGGATCCACAGCATGTCTTACCCCTGACCCCTGACCCTAATAACTCCTCTTTATTTCTCAGCGATTCCCCTGGAACTCCCCCCTTTCCACCCCCCACCACCCCACTCAGGTGCCCTCTGACCTCTCCAGCGCCTCTGCCTCTCTGTGAGTCTGCCCTCACATTCCTCCAAGACACCCCAGCCCTGAAACACGAGACCATGTTAAGCTCATCGCCAGGCTCAGAAGTTAAACATGAGAAAAAAAGACAACCGTTGTTGTGGACGGGCTGGAACTGGTTGTGTGTGTGTCGGTGCTTTGGTATGTGTATAAAGGTTCAGTGTGCTCAAGGGTTAAGTTAAGGAGGAAGCAAACCGACTGTCGGCATCCTGACTTGTGCCTGTAGTTTCCTCCCCACACACGTCTGCCGCTTGCAGCCCACTGCCCAACAGACGCCGTGCTCTTTAAAGTCAACGAGCCCCTTGCTACCCTGCCATCCGGGAGCTGTCCTGGGATGCGTGTGTAACTCCACTCTCTCTCTGACTCTGACCACCAGCTGCCTCAAGAACGGTAAGTGCCCCACTTCAAATGTGTGTCTGACAACATGTGAGAGAAAGTAGCAGCAGAGAGAGAGAGAGAGAGAGAGAGAGAGAGAGAGAGAGAGAGAGAGACTAGCAACATCCCACAGCACTTAAAGCAAAATTCCAAACTCAAACTCGCTGTATCATTGTGATTCAGGCTGAGAGATACAAGAGTTGCGAAGACACACTTAATTGGTGCAATCATAATTAAACCAATCAGTGCGTCTGCATAAAGAGGTAGTGTTTGAACAAAGGAGAAATGGCTGTTTACTGGAGCTGAATGCAAGGACGCTTTTTAAAATGTTTTACACTGCTATTCAATGCGTTATTAAGACATTCGGCATTGTCTGTGTTTTATTTGTTCACTGACTGTTGTGCATTGTAAGTCTGTGTCTTCATTGCCACTGACACTAATTTGACTTGCGTGTGTAGTGTTTACAAGGAAAATTCCCCTGTGAAACAGTTTCAGAAGAATTGTGATGCTTTGAGGTAGGGTTAAGAAGAGTGATTTATGGTATTTTTATAGCCTGATCAAGTTGTGTATTATTCTGGGTAGCAGAGATAGACAGGCTTATCAGTAGTAGCCTGGAAATCTTAGAGATATAATGGTACATCTTTAAAGCTGGTACACTATTCTGCCCTAACAGGCAGTAACGGCTCATTTGGTCAAAAATGTGTTAGTGTCATTGTTGTTACATTAAATACATGCCTAATCATGTGGACAAGTATCCTGCCTCTATTGTATTGTGTTTTGGAGAAAACGGGGGTCATGTTAGCAGTAACTGTATAAAGTTACTGTGAAACTGTCACAGTCGCAGTTAGACAGGACCCAAGGCGCAGAGCTGTGGGGCAAAAACATTCCTTTATTAAGGTAAGAATAATCCCAAAACCAACCAAAGGCAAGACAGCAACTATGAACCAGCATGCACAAATAAAGAACACACCCAAAAACCCACAAACACATGTGGGAATACTGAACTTAAATAGGCTTCCCAATTAGAGGCAATGCGGCGCAGCTGCTTCTAATTGGGAACCAATCCCAAACAGAACATAGAGAATTCCAGAGAGGTCTCTGTACACTAAACCTGAAAACCATAAAGGTTTCCAGAGACCTCTCTGAACATAAATCCTTACAGAAACAAAGGTAAATAAAAGCAATTTTTCTCAGTTCCACACTATGAGCAGTTACTGCCTTTTTGCTTGGTAGGGCAGTATTGATATCTTGTTTAAATATTTTTGAACCACTTTCCATCAAAAATGTATGGTGATGGGTTTTATTCATTTCATGGGTTCTGAGAGCTTTTATTTGTTGTATTTAACATGAGCTGGCTGTTTAATCTTCAGTTAAAGTCTTAATTATCAAGAAAACACTTAAATGCATTTGCACAACGGTGGAGGAGCTCTGATCGAGAATTCATAAAAAAATATGCCGCTTTTCAAAAAAGGATCAAAAGAGGTTTTCTTCACAACACTTCTGCTGGGTTGTCATAAAAAGTACTTGTTATCTCTATCAACTTTGATTTCAGTGAACAAGCAGGAACTCATAGGGCCCCTGTCAAAATGGTTAGTACTATCCGGGATCCTTGGTACATCCCTATACCCTAACCTAGGGATGGGCATGCGGCCCACAACCCTCTTTTGTGGGCCCGCGGAACAATTTCAAAAAATAATTATGTGGGTATGCAGACCCACGAGCCAGTGCGGCCCCTCATGATGAGTTCCGTTTTTTGTAGCCCACACCCCCATCAAAGTTGTCCATCCCATCCCTGCCCTAACTCTAACCTTAACCCCTACCCTTACCATAACCCTAACCCTAACCCTAACCCTAACCCTAACCTTAACTATTTTACATTTCAACTTCAATGGGGTAGTTTGATTATTGAACAGACACCTTAACTTAAAAATATATCAATCAACACATTTCTCATAAACCAGAACTCTACTTACATACTATTTCATAAGGATGTAACTATGACATTAAAACAACACATTGCTACTATGACCCCTACATGACATGAGCATCAGGTATGGTTACAGGTTTGACATCACTACAAAGGAGAGATATTGGTCTCCAGCTTGACTATCTCATAATCATATCAACCCTTCCTTTAGGTGCCTCGTTAGTGCATGACCCAAATCCCCATTAGTGTCTTGGGTCAGATAACTGTGGAGAAACTCAGTTGTGAATCAGACGTTGTCTCAAGCAATAACTTGGCCTGAGGGCACAGCCCAGATATGCAGAGAGAGAGGGGGCGGGCAAACCAAGAGCCAGGCACAAGGGAAGAACTGTTCCTGGGGTGTAACAATGGCGCCTTCACCACTCAGGCTTTTCTGGGCAGAGGAAGAGGGAGAGAGAAATGGCCTCAAGCGGATGAAATGAAACATTTAATCAAATACCAGCAGGTAATGTCATTAGTGCTAAAGGAATAGAGGGTGTAATATATAAAAAGTCTATAGAAAAAGATGCTGCACTGGAATTTGTTAACTACACTACATGACGAAAAGTATGTGGACACCTGCTTATCAAACATCTCATTCCAAAATCCTGGGCATTATTATGGAGTTGGTCGCCCCTTCGCTGCTATAGCAGACTCCGCTCTTCTGGGAAGGCTTTCCACTAGATGTCGGAACATTGCTGCAGGTACTTGCTTCCATTCAGCCACAAGAGCATTAGTGAGGTCGGGCACTGATGTTGGGCGATTAGGACTTCATCCCAATGGTGTACGAAGGGGTTGACGTCAGGGCTCTGTGCAGGCCAGTCAAGTTCTTCTACACCGATCTCAACAAACCATTTCTGTATGGACCTCGCTTTGTGCACGGGTGCATTGTCATGCTGGAACAGGAAAGGGCCTTCCCCAAACTTTTGCCACAAAGTTGGAAGTACAGAATTGTCTAGAATGTCATTCTATGCTGTAGCGTTAAGATTTCCCTTCACTGGAACTAAGGGACCTAGCCCGAACCATGAAAAACAGCCCCAGACCATTATTCCACCAAACTTTACAGTTGGCACTATGCATTGGGGCAGGTAGTGTTCTCCTGGCATCCACCAAACCCAGATTCATCTGTCGGACTGCCAAATGGTGAAGCGTGATTCATCACTCCAGGGAACGCATTTCCACTGCTCCACCAGAGTCCAATAGTGGTGAGCTGTCGTTGCTTTCAGAGGCAGTTTGGAACTCGGTAGTGAGTGTTGCAAGCGATTACAGACGATTGAAACATCTTTAGCCTGCCAGTGATGACTGCACTGCATGCATCCTCTCTTGGCTGGAACATGGATCCAGAGAGTAGTTTGTGACAGACTGAATTCTGAGAGTCACTTCATGGCCTGTGAGTAGTAAGGCCATTGTTGTTTGTTTTGCAACATTTAGAAGGCACTCCGGAGCTCCGAGCTGCCAGCAGGCCAAGGCTTCCCACACAGGGTCTCTCTCTCTCTCTCTCTCTCTCTCTCTCTCTCTCAGTCAATTTCAATTCAAAGGGCTTTATTGACATAGGAAACATACTGTATGTTTACCTTGGCAAAGCAAGTGAAATAGTTCCTAAACAAAAGTGAAATAAACAATAAAAAATGTACAGTAAACATTACACTCAGAAAAGTCTCAAAGGAATAGAGACATTTCAAATGTCATATTATGGATATGTACAGTGTTATAAATATGTGCAAATAGTTAAAGTATAAAAGGGAAAATAAATCAACATAAATATGGTTTGTATTTACAATGGTGTTTGTTCTTCACTGGTTGCCCTTTTCTTGTGGCAACAGGTCACAAATATTGCTGTTATGATGGCACACTGTGGTATTTCACCCAATAGATATGAGAGTTTATCAAAAAAATGTGTGGGTCTGTGTAATCTGAGGGAAATATGTGTCTCTAATATGGCCATACATTTGGCAGGAGGTTAGGAAGTGCAACTCAGTATCCACCTCATTTAGTGGGAAGTGTGCATGTCTCCCTACGGCGGCCTCTCTCAGTAGCAAGGCAATGCTCACTGAGTCTGTGTTTCAGATTATTTTTTGCCCAATAGAAATTAATTGTAAATAATGTATGGTGTCATTTTAGAGTTTTTTATTGTAAATAAGAATATAATATGTTTCTAAACACTTCTACATTAATGTGGATGCTACCATGGTTACGGATAATCCTGAATGAATTGTGAATAATGATGAGTGAGAAAGTTACAGACGCACAAATATTGTTCACAATTAATATATTATATTCTTATTTACAATAAAATGGACTCCAAAATGACACAGTACATTATTTACCATTAATTTCTATTGGGCACAAAAATAATCTGAAACTCAACCAAGACAAAGAGCAAATGCATCCAACAAGTTTGTAGAGTTACAGGCTTGATGTAATCATTGCCTGCCATGAATATGGGACCAAATACTTAACTTTGGACTATTGAATACACATACTGTATAAGTGAATACTTTTGTTCCCTTAAAAATGGGGGGACTATGTACAAAAATGTATTTAATTTCTAAATGGATAACAATACCCTCAAATTAAAGCTGAAAGTCTGCACTTTAACCTCATTGTCATTCAATACCTTTGTAGCTCACTGTATAGTGTTTTGGAATGAAACTCTTCAATTGGTTCATTGCTTTTTCAAGAACTACTTCAGGAATACAGATAACTACAGTCAGTACATGTATTATTTATCTGTATTCAGACATGGAGTTTTTTCTCTTCTATCAGGGATAACATTAGTGTAAATAGAAACCACCAAAAAAGGATTGGTGAGGGGAGAGAGGCAGAGCTGGGTCAGCGTGAGTTATCTGATAGCACAGTGTGTGTGTTTGTGTGTGTTTCTGCTCTTGTGTGTTTCCGAGTGCATTAGATTGTGTGTGTGTGTTTTATTAAGTGACAGACGAATAAAAAACTCCCAGAACAATGTCTGGGAAGACAGACACTGGTCTAAAAGGCCCATTCGTCCTGAGTCATGTTTCACTGGGACTGCAGTGTCAGACTGAGAGTGAAACAACACAGACTAATATCCTTCATATGCCCTATACACACACACACAAACACACGCACGCACACACAAAGAGACAAACGCATGCACACACTCGTAGCTACACACACACACACACACACACACGCGCGGGAGGGGACAAACGCACACTCATAGCTACAAACACATGCAAACACACAAATGTAGGAAAACAACATACTGGTCCTGGTTGCCTCTCCTAGTGCCTGATCAAAATAAGATAATACATTTTAATAATAATAATAATACATTTAATTTGTATAGCGCTTTTCACGAACTCAAAGTCGCTTTACAGGGCAGGTAAATAAACAAGACAAGACAAACAAGACAAGACAAAAAAAATAAAAAATGATTCAGGCACAGATAGAAATGGGAGTGGCGTGGGGCTAAGGATAAGCAGAGGTGAAGAGATGGGTCTTGAGGCGGGACTGGAAGATGGTGAGGGACTCAGAGGTGCGGATCTCATGGGGGAGGGAGTTCAAGAGCCTGGGAGTTGCCCTGGAAAAGGCTCTATCCCCAAAACTGGCCTTGTGGATGCAGAGGAGACCGGCTGAGGTGGATCTGAGGGACCGTGGGGGTTGGTAGGGGGAGAGGAGGTCAGTGAGGTATGAGGGGGCCAGGTGGTGGATGGCTTTGTAGGTAAGGACCAGGATTTTGTACGTGATCCGGTGGGAAATGGGAAGCCAGTGTAGTTGTTTTAGGACTAGAGTGATGTGGTGCCAGGATTTGGAGCAGGTGATGAGTCGGGCGGCTGCGTTCTGGACCAGTTGGAGTCTTTTTATGTAGGTCGAGCTGATACCATGGAGTAGTGAGTTGCAGTAGTCCAGTCGTGAGGAGATGAAGGCGTGAATGAGTCTTTCAGCAGCAGGGGGTGTGAGTGAGGGTCTGATTTTGGCGACATTGCGGAGGTGAAAGAAGGAGGTTTTAATGACCTCTTCTTCTCATAGCTGCTCCTGCCCTGCCTATTGCTGTTGGATGGAAATAACTAGGAAAATATATGTGTAAACCTCTGTTGACATTGCACCTCGTTTGATGTGGAGGATTGAAATGCAGAGTTATAAACTGCGTGGCTCTTACAAGTGAAAGAGTCATTTTCTGCTTCAGAAAACACATCCGACTCATTAGAACAGCTCTGTTTCTCATAGTGACAGAAAATGAACGAGTCCAGGCAGTCAAAAAAGTTGTGTGGACTTGATTTTGAAGGAGTTCAAAGGGTACTCGCACTCCGACCATCCATGCTTGAAAGAACACCAAGGGTGACAGTGCAAGGTGTTTATAGCCTGAGGAGAAGTGGTATGTAAAAACACAAGCTGTGTTTCAACTGTTCAGCTGGAGGAATGTCCATTTTAAAGTGGCTGGGCTGCTGTTACTATCTGCTAGGAAGGAGGTAGGCAGGGAGAGGGGGTCAATGCTTTCTCTCTCTGGCTAAGAAAAGGCAGAGAGGTGATCACCCAGCTGCCCAGGCCTACAGCCCTCCGTTGGGCTACTTACAAAGCAGTACACAAACACACACACACACACACACTCCACCCGCCACAGGGTTAAGAGATCCGCCTGGCAGGCAGCAGTGTCACGGCCAGGTCATCAACTGAGCCTGCTAATGCAATCTGAACGCAGCCAACAGACTGAAACCAGAGGAGGGCACGTAGCAAAGCTTGGATGAGCATGTTCAGGCATTTCCATTAGAAGCCTCGGGGCAAGTGAACAACCAAACGTCTAGGCTTGCACAACGTCCACAAAGTTTATCTTGGACGTGTGCTAAACCCCAACATATCCAGACTATATCCGTGATGCATGATATGGAATGGAATTAAATGGATGTTGCAACAGCAACATGAGTAATGGCTGATGGTTCAGTGTTTATTTAAGAGTGGAAGTGGCACTAAGGCATGAAGGGTGAGTTAGTTGTCAGTGGTCAGAGTCAAATGAGAACACAGTGATTAGATGGAACAGAACATAAAGAGACTATGAGAGAGAGAGAGAGAGAGAGAGAGAGAGAGAGAGAGAGAGAGAGAGAGTGACATTTTAGTAATTTAGCTGGTGCTCATCTAGCATTTTATTACAGCTAAACAATGGATATACACTGTACAAAACACTATAGACTGACCAGGTGAATCCAGGTGAAAGCTATGATCCCTTGTTGATGTCACTTGTTAAATCCACACCAATCAGTGTAGATGAAAGGAAGGAGACAAGTTAAATAAGGATTTTTAAGCCTTGAGACAATTGAGACATGGATTGTGTATGTGTGCCGTTCAAATGGGCAAGGCAAAATATTTAGGTGCCTTTGTATGGTAATATGTACCAGGCGCACGGGTTGGTGTCGAGCTGCTGGGTTTCCTGTGTGTATAAAGCATGGTCCACATCCAGTCAACTTGACACATCTGTGGGAAGCATTGGAGTCAAAATGGGCCAGCATCCCTGTGGAACGCTTTTGACAGCTTGTAGAGTCCATGTCCTGACGAATTTAGGCTGTTCTGAGGGGGAAAAGGAAGGTGTTCAATATCAGGAAAGTGTTCTTAATGTTTTGTACAATCAGTGTATAGTGTTTTGCAACAAAACACATTTTTGTACACATCTAAAATCTATAAATTAAGAAGAACTGTCACGGATCCTCACGGTACTGTTGTTCATTTCGTGCACCAGCTCTGGAGGTCTACGTCACCGGCCTCTAGGCACTGAACTGTGTCATTACGCACACCTGGCTCCCATTCCCCACTGATTAATAATTGTACAATTGTGCCCTTTGTTCACCGTTGTTGGTAGTTTATTCTTACAATGTTACAATGTTGGGCCTGTGAGTACCTGTGCTTGTTGTTTTGGCTTTCGTGCTGCGTGTATTATTGTTCAAATGTGATTACGGGTCTCGTCCCGCGTTATATTGTGCACTTGTTATTACGGGTCTCGTCCCGTGTATTGATTAGAGGTTTACCTCGCTCTTTTGTTTGGGTCACAGCCCTGTGTTTTTGTATATGTGTTTGTTTTGGGCTTCGTCCCCGTGCCTGTACCTGGCACGCTGTAATTTGGGTACAAATTTTTAAAAAACTATTACGCCTTCCTGCGCCTGTCTCCCGATCTCCTTCTATACCGACGTGACAAGAACAGTCATATTTTACACACACATGTAGGTACCCATAAGCAATCATTTCTGGTGAGAAATTGATGTATATAGGGTTTTGGAAATAATCTTAAATTCCAACCAAACTGAAACCAGGACCATAATGGAGAGGAGGGGATAGAGGACAAGGAGAGAAATGTAACTGAATAGTTCAGACCCAGTAGAGCCAAAATGACCTGTAAGGCCCATATTCAGAGGCCCCTTGTTTTGATTCTGTCTGCATCGCTGCGGGTTGGACCTACTGATTAGATTCTGTCTGTGTTTCCACTTGCGGTGCAGACAAGCCTCTGACAGCCTTTATCCAGTTATGTCTGGGCCCAACAGCATTGAGACTCACTTTCGTTCTTCCATTATGAGGGCAGAGGCCTCCTAATGCATGCCGCCAATGCCACGTGGAGTTAGAGCAAGCAGGGCTGACCGCCACACAGTGGGGCATCAACGCCACAGCAAAGACCTACTGTTTAAACCAAAACAAAATGCCTCGGACCATCCAGGGTCATCTCAGCTGGTTAGGGTTAGGGAGAGTTCTTTGATGGCCTTGTTTGACTCTCTTTTCTCCCACTCCCTTTAGCAGATCAGGGCTGTCATTTGCTGGAATACATAATGTTCTTGTTCCTGTGAGGTGTTTTTGGTGTATTGTATTGAAGGGAATTATACTACGTGTCACGTCAAGGTTTATCTGTCACTGTGAGTGTGTGTGCGCGTGTGCGCGTGTTTGCGTGTGCATGCGTGCGTGCTTGTGTATGTGTGCGTTTGTGTGTGTGTGCGTGTGCGTGTGTGTGCGCGTGTGCTTGTATGTGTGTGTACGTGCGTGTGCGTGTGTATCTGTGTGTTAAAACAGACAGCACAGAACCCTGTGGTTCTGAAAGCTGTATCATGTCCATTTATTCAGCTGGTCTGAGGTGGGATCGGATGGCCTTCCTGGGAATCCCCCAGGGACCCCAATATTTCTCTTTGAGGGTGCCTTGACATCCCCGCGCGATACAGGCTTCAATTACAAACCCCTCAGCACATCGCCCAGCAATTGCTTCCTACTGCAATTTATTATGGCAAATTAAAAGATTCCAAGAAGTGAGTGAGTTGGTGTTGGCACTGAAACAACAGCAGTCAGTTACATCTACTCTACACTCAGCGGAGCTGGAAGAGTCGGACCCTTTGTTTCTGCTAAACCCTAGCTGCTCCTGCATTAAGCCCATCATTTTTTTTATTCCATAACAATATCAAAGAAGAGGAGATGGCAAGGAGCCCATTGGTTGACCCGGTCCCCTCGGGCATATTGGCTTACCGGCTCAGAATATGCACCGGCCCAGAATATGCATCGGCCAGCATCAAAGCCCAGAGCGCTAAGGCTAATAGCTTGTGGCGACATTGCACTGTGGGACTGAGGCACTATGGGCCATCATTATTAGTATCCCATGGATCAGCCATTTATAATACATTTTCCACCAAAGATGTCTCCCTGCCTCCCACGTTGTTGAAGCATATGGCCCATTGAAGAGAGAGGAAAGAGAGGGAAAAATATATCCACGTGTCACGAAACAATATGGATAGACAAACAGACAGACAGACAGGCAAACAGACGGACAGGCAGACAGACAGGCAGCAAGAGAGACAGCTAGACAGGCAGGCAGACAGACAGACAGACAGACAGGCAGGCAGGCAGGCAGGCAGGCAGGCAGGCAGGCAGGCAGGCAGGCAGGCAGGCAGGCAGACAGACAGACAGACAGACAGACAGACAGACAGACAGACAGACAGACAGACAGACAGACAGACAGACAGACAGACAGACAGGCAGACAGCCAAGATGCTCTCCATTAACACAGAGCTAACGCTGACCCAGGGAGAGATGTTCTCCTGTTACACAGAGCTAACGCTGACCCAGGCAGAGATGTTGTCCTGTTACACAGAGCTAACGCTGACCCAGGGAGAGATGGCAGCTCTATTAAATAGTACCCACAAATCACCAGTCTCAACATCAACAGTGAAGAGGCGACTCTAGGATCCTGCCCTTCTAAGCAAAGAAAAAGCCATATCTCAGACTGGCCAATAAAAAGAAAAGATTGGGCAAAAGAACACATACACTGGATAGAGGAAGATATGGCTTTTTCTTTGCAACTCTGCTTAGAAGGCCAGAATCCTGGGGTTTTCTCTTCACTGTTGACATTGAGGTACTATTTAATGACGCTGCCAGTTGAGGACTTGTGAGGTGTCTGTTTCTCAAACTAGACACTCTAATGTACTTGTCCTCTTGCACAGTTGTGCACCGGGGCCTCCCACTCCTCTTTATATTCTGGTTAGAGCTAGTTTGCGCTGTTCTGTGAAGGGAGTAGTACACAGCGTTGTTTGAGATCTTCAGTTTCTTGGCAATGTAGTAACCAAAAAAGTGTTAAACAAATCAAAATATTTGATATATTTGAGTAGCCACCCTTTGCCTTGATGACAGCTTTGCACACTCATGGCATTCTCTCAACCAGCTTCATGAGGACAGCCACAGGAATGGAAGACCCAGAAGTACCTCTGCTGCAGAGGATAAGTTCATTAGAGTTACCAGCCTCAGATTGCAGCACAAATAAATGCTTCACAGAGTTCATGTAACAGACACATCTCAACATCAACTGTTCAGAGGAGACTGTGTGAATCAGGCCTTCATGGTCGAATTGCTGCAAAGAAAACACTGCTAAAGGACACCAATAAGAAGAAGAGACTTGCTTGGGCCAAGAAACACAAGCAATGGACATTAGACCGGTGGAAATTTGTCCTTTGGTCTGGACACCAAATTTGAGATTTTTGGTTCCAACCTCAACCAAATTTAGATGGTTTGGGATGAGTCAGACCTCAGTGAAGGAAATGCAGCAATCAAGTGCTCAGCATATGTGGGAACCCAGAGTGTGCAAAGCTGTCATCAAGGCATAGGTGGCTATTTTAAGAGTAATATTCCAAACTTTTGGCCCCCAGTGTATATATATATTTATTTATCTTTCCCTCATAATTAAGGAAATATAGCAGAAAAATACAACACATACACAAACATATTTATCCCCTATACAAAAATGTTATTTTGGGAAATCTTGGACTATGAACAAGAAACAACATTTTACTCACATTACTTTCTCAAGAAAACGCTTAGGAAGTTTTGAGGTTATTCAACACCTCAGGACAAACATACCACTAATTGCTCAATCAATTAACTGAGAGCCCATTAACATTTCTGACGCTACATATTTAAGTGCTCATTACTGATGCATTACATTAGCATGACTGGCGTATACACACTGTTTTTTCACCACCGTTTTCTCTGCAGATGTTCAAGGCTTAAAAAACGATATCAATAACCCGACCATTCTCCTGCTGTCACGATGGAAATCTACATAATGAGATATAATCAGCTTGAAGGTTTTGGCCGAGTACGCCACATATTTCTCAGTTACAGACTGGCATTAACTCTCTCCATCTGCTAATACTCGTAGAGTACAGTGAGCAGCTCGGCATCCCTTCCAGTCTACAGTACATATGTAGGATCTTAATTTGACCACACTGTTGCAGGATAACTTTTCAGGATATTTCAAACTTGTAGTGTATTTGACATTTAAAAAGACTTCTGAAGTGTGCAATTTCCACTTTCAGACTTGATTTCCCCTTACAAACAATGCTTCAACCCTTATAAAAATGTCCATTAATTATAATCTACATAATAATTCACATTTCTTGTTGCTGCAGGATTATTTTTCTGCTGTACCAAACTTGCTCAAATTTAGATCCTACATCTATATTCTACTATTGCCTGGTGGATAGTAGGGAGAGTTATGTGGCTGTTGATGAGTTGTGCTGAGTTAGAGCTCTGAAGCTAGGGGCCTTGGCAGAGGCCTTGGGCCCTGTTCCGTTGGAAGACTATCCGAGTGCACAGTCATTAGAAATCCCTCATTTTCACTCCACTGTGTAAACGCTGGAGTGGCCTCCATCTCATTAAGCCTGCAGCAGAAAGGATCACCTCCATTGGAGGAAATTGGCTGCGGTAAAGAGGGAGAGGTTGAGGGTGAAGTTATGTGTTGGTACTTATTGACTCTGGCTGGCTCGGTAAACAACGCTAGGGAAGGATCCAGTCAGGCTTTTTTTCCCATAAGTACTGTGAGTATTAAGGAGGTGACAAGTAGCCTTCATCAAATCCCCTAATTACCACAGAAAGATCCCTGTTAAAATGTATATTTTCATTAAGTAGGTTCTATATGCTATGCTACGATTCAACAGATCTACTGTGTATCCTGCCTCAAGCAATAATTAATTATGAAAATATAATTTAAAAACATCTGCATATTTGCATAATATTGCATAATATTTGCATACACAAATACATTTTTATGAATTACTAATGATGATTGTTTTGACAATGCATACAAATGACAGCTATATCAAACAACATGTAATAGTAGTTTTTATTTTAAAAGTTGATTGTCTAATTACAGAAAACATTCTAAATATCTAGAACAGGGATGGGCAACTGGTACAGTATATATACAGTATATATACTGTATATATCTACAGTATATAGATATATACAGGGGTGGGCGGGTTGGCACTATTAAAATAGTAGAAAACACAAGGTGAAATTTCAACATTTGGTTGTGCATCAGAAGTTTCTCTCTTAATATGTCACAAACAGACAGTCACTTAATTAGCTCATGTCAGCACAAAATATATATATATATATTGTAAGTTAGTCTTGCGGCCAGCTATCTAAACTTGTCGTTATCATGGTCGAATTACCGACCAGAGGGGCCCCATTGATTGTGTTAGTCACTCTCACTTAGATATCATAATTAAAACTGCAAACACTTTTCTCCATGGTAAAATTAGTAGAATTGCAGAAAATGTTGCTTAGGACCCCCAAAAAGGCTAGGGCCGGCTATGACCGCATGTGTGGTTAAGGAAGTGGGTATGCAGACCTGCAAGCCACTGCGGCCCCCCATGATGAGTACAGCGTTTTTGTGTACCGTGTCATAAATGTGACAATAATAGTATCAGATGAAAACACTGTTGATCTCAGTTTTAATTAAAAACACTAGAGCCCTTTCAACTGATACAGTACAACACCTCCATTACTTTGCCGACTCATTATTAATGAGTCGTTAATGAAACAAATCAAATCGATTTAAAGGTGAACTATGCAGAAACCACTAACAAGTCTAATAGTTTATGTGGAAAAACAAGCAGAGAATCAGTTGAGGGAGGTGACGTTGACAAGCGTGAAAGGGTATATTTGCTGCCTGGGAAGATGAAGTGTGAGAGAGTGAGAGCAAGGAGTTACCTGACACTGAGTGTGTGTGTGTGTGTGTGTGTTTGTATGTGCCTGTGTGTGCGTGTATGTGTGTGTGTACCTGTCTGACACTACCCACTGGGCACACACTGGTTGAATCAACGTCGTATAGATGTTGAATTGACATCTGTGCCCAGTGGGTAGCCTGTTTGTAATGAAATTCTGTCAGAGGACTGTTGTTTTTGGTGGTGGGCCGGCCCGGGTAGGTCGGACTCTTCATGCTCAGTGGCAGTACTGTTTACTCTACTTCCCCCACTATAGGAGGCAAGAAAACCCCAGCAAGAGACAAGTGACAGATCTCTCCTCCCTATCACCATTTTAATCTCTCTCTCTCTCTCTCTCTCTCTCTCTCTCTCTCTCTCTCTCTCTCGCTCTCTCGCTCTCTCTCTCTCTCTCTCTCTCTCAATTTCAATTGAAGGGGCTTTATTGGCATGGGAAACATATGTTTACATTGCCAAAGCAAGTGAAATAGCTAATAACTGAAAGACAATAAAAAACAGTAAACATTACACTCCAAATGTCATATTATGTCTATATACAGTGTTGTATTGATGTGCAAATAGTTAAAGTGCAAAAGGGGAAATAAATAAACATTATTTACTATGGTGTTTGTTCTTCACTCACTCTCTCTCTCTCTTTCTCTCTCTTATACATACAGTATATAATAATTACTTTCTGCCTGTCTTACTGAAGTATCATGATGAATGCTGTGGAGGTGGAAGGGCCTTCCTGGTGTCAGCACTCCTCTTTCTGAATGCGCGCTTACGGTCGTGCGTGCATGTGTGTGTGTGTTTCTGGGTGTACAGACAGCATGAAGGGCTCCATTGATAAGAACAAGTTCTTCTTGTTAACCTATCAGTAGATTTGGACCGAAGCCAGCGTTCAAGTCCTGAGGCGGATTATTCTAACAAAACCCCCGTGCGACATGACAGATACAGTTCTCATACAGTCCAGACATGCACAGATAGCGAAAGAGGAAAAATCATATGCTAACACTCTCCTTCCAAGAGATACATTTAAGAGTACATTGAGGAATGTTTGATCCTACATTTCTCTGGCAAACTGCCTCCTCCACAGAATATCTATAAAACAGTTCCATGTGTAGTTCTGGAGCATTCTCCATTGTGACTACGTATTCCAGGGATTCCAAGACTTTTCGCCTCAGACACTGAACACCCAGGGCAATGGATACTCATGAGAAATACCTGCTCGCTCTAGTTGCCATAACAGTTTTAAGTAACACAAGGTTTTTTTTTGCTATGCCTCACACATGTGTTGGCTATTGTTTTTATTTTCTGAGGGAAACAGAGCCAAGGTTGTTTTATGACAGTCATAATCACACACTGTGTGTATTATGGGGACTTCAGATGCTTTAACGACAGTTTCTGGGCAGGACACACCTCGAAGTCAAATAAAAGTGTCAGAACGAAGGTCGTGGAAAGAACCAAGAGGTTCACTGTATGGGAATACCACACTCTAAAAATATAGGGGTTCAACAAGGGTTCTTCTAAGATCCTCAAAGTTCTCCGAAGAACCTTAGGGTTCTTGGCATTAAAATTGCCCCCAAAAGGTTCTTCCCCTGAGCCCTATAGGAGGTGGCGTTCATCGAGGAACCTCCTTAGTTAGTGGGGGTTCCTGCAGGAACCTAATTGCCCAACTGAAACATTTGTATTTGAAAGGACAGCAGGTGCAGGCACTAAACTGAAAAATGTTAAGATCTCCTCAATTTAAGGTAAGGTGTGTCCCTTGTATGACCTAAATTGATATTGTTTTATGATGATACCATCTATCTTTTCATATTTGTGCCAATCTTTCTAATATCAATCAACAAAGAGTTAAGAGCATGGTGGCTATAAGACTATGTTGAAGGCAAGCTGTTTCGGGGCGGCAGGTACCCTGGTGGTTAGGGCGTTGGGCCAGTAACTGAAAGGTTGTTGGATCGAATCCCCGAGCTGACAAGGCAAATATCTGTCGTTCTGCCCCTGAACAAGGCAGTTAACCCACTGTTCACCGGTAGGCCATCATTGTAAATAAGGATTTGTTCTTTACTTAATTGCCTGGATAAAAAACATTTGGCGCAGATTAATGAACTGTTCACTTTTGTGCAGGTATACAGACGAGGAGGCATACAAAGGTATGTCAATTGGTATTGGTATGTTATGCAGATCACATGTACCATCCTCCTCCTAACCTCTTCAATGAATATCCCATAGGACTCTACATTATGGACAATGTATGTGTATGAAAACATTTATCAAAACAGTTTTTTTTCATTCACATTTACCACAAAAACCAAGGTATGAATACTGCTGCGTGCCTGTTTTGTTAAAGATTATAATTACATCTCTGATGAATATAACAGGAAACTAGTTCGATCACCATGCACTGCAAAATCATTCTGGCTATGGATACGGAGCACATCAACACATTAACATAAACACGCCAGAGGACATACCCATTGGACTTTGCTGGGAGTTTAACTCATATTTATATATTTTTATTCTGCTTTGCCACTAAAATCATAATAAACACTGAAAACTAAAATATTGTGTTATTCTTGTTATTGTTATGCGTATTATTATTATTATTATTATTATTAATAATAATAGGGGGAGCTTGCCTACTACTTAATAATAGTACTGCATACTGTGTACCAATAGTACTGCATACTGTGTATCAATAGTACTGCATACTGTGTACTAATAGTACTGCATGCTGTGTACCAATAGTACTTTATACTGTGTACTACTAGTACTGCATAGTGTGTACCAATAGTACTGCATACTGTGTACTAATAGTACTGCATACTGTGTACTAATAGTACTGCATACTGTGCACTAATAGTACTGCAGACTGTGTACTAATAGTACTGCATACTGTGTACTAATAGTCCTGCATACTGTGCACTAATAGTACTGCATACTGTGTACTAATAGTCCTGCATTCTGTGTATCAATAGTACTGCATACTGTGTACTAATAGTATTGCATACCATTTAGAACATACTGTTTAGTACAAACATATGCAGTATGCAACAGATATCAACATACTAATTATCCATACTGAGAAGGCATCTAGTTAAATAAAGGTTAAATCAAAATAAGAATAAATTAACGTTACTTTTTGTAGAGCGCCTTTTCTGACTGTCAGCTGCTGTCGAACACAGGTGGGTGTGAAAATACCATTCTCTTCCACAATAGTGTGCAGCGAATTCCACAACTAGATGAAAAGCCAAAATGAGTGTGACATCCTGGCATTTAAAGTATACTCGATTTTCAAAATGTCACATACTATAAACACATACTCAAAAAGCTCATTAATCACAACAAGTAGCTTGGAATGACAAACGTGTGTGGGCAGTGCGCACACACACACAGCAAGGAGGACATGGCTTTCAGTATATGCATTATACACATCAAGATGACTTTTAATCAGGCCCAGGCTTGCTTGTCGTACAGTATATGGAGAAACATCACACAGAACACGTGGGCGGAACGTCACATCAATCCAACAAAATCACATTCTCTTATCCTGTTCTTCTCCAATAGATCACACCATGTGTACACAGTACTAGCAGGAAATACACCATGCAGAACAAGGATGATATCCAAAGATTTAGCCTGCTGCAAATAAATATAACACAACATAGTCACCGTTCCTTTTGATGTACAAGAGCGAGGAATTGGTGCATTCATTTCTTAGCATTGTATTCCTTGATGTAGGATTCAATAGGGAAATTCAAGGCACAGAATTGAAACAGTAGCATCAAAGTGCAGTTGAAACCATAAACATTTTCCTTGACAAATAACCCCAACAAATGTAAATATTTAAACATGTGTATAGGCTAGTCTGTTGTTTGAATATGTTTAGTTCTCAAAGAAAATGTAACGTGACACAGCTAAAGAGGAGAAATCCCCACAGGCAAAACCACTTAAAGGCCCAGTGCAGTCAAAAACGTGATTTTCCTGTGTTTTATATTTTACTAATTGAAAACAATCACAATAAGGTACCTAATTGTTACCCAGAAATGATTTGATATTGAGATAAAAACGACTGCATTGGACCTTCAACATTCATAACAAACTGATTACCTCCACCAGGTGAATTTCTAACCATACAATCAGGGCCTTTGCCAAGTCAATGAATACTGTCGGTCAGCCAGAAGATAAGTGGAACCAACAGTGCAGTGAAGCTTTTTAGTTATCAGACCTTTGATATCAGATCTCACTTAAAGGAATAATATCCTATCTCAGATCTCTGCAATCTAATCTAGGAGCAACGAATCAAACCCATGACCGGAGGGAAAAAAGCGAGGGTTTGAACTCCAAGGAGTTTACAGTCTTCATCATTGATGAGATTAGTATCTGAGAGAAAAATGTGTACGTTGTTACAGCATAGTTGATTTGTGTTTACACAACAACACAACCGTATCAACATAATAAAAGCATTATTATTGCTGCCACTGCATTGCAATGTTCCAGAATGTTCCAGAACATTTCAGAATCTTCCAGATGTTGCAGTCTTCAATCACCTTCTATTGCACTTTCATGTCATTATTTAACTTCCTTGAACTCCATGAGGCCATTAGTTCCATTAACCCTTAATGATGACCATCCGTTCTCCACTTCCTCAGTAAAGTGTTATTTTGGGCAGTGGCCCTTTTAAATAACTAATAATAACCAAAACTATGATCTCTCCCTTCATCTTAATGCGTGGTGGCAATGGGACAGGTGCACCGCTGCTTTTTACTTCTCTGGAACAATGTCATTAATCTAGAGTTCTGCGTTATGAACGGAAAGAGAGAGTGGGCCGGAGGAACTGAGGAATGAAAAATTATAACTGAAAACTGAAAAGGGGAAAGTCATGAATTATATAGTGGGGCTCCAGCCACTGACCTTGGCTACTTTACAGTTTTCATATATTTGATTATTTTCTATTTTTGGAGTGCCGAGTGCTGTTTTTTTATTTAGGGCTGAGAGTCACACAAAGCGAAGCACCGCTGACTGACTCCCGAAAGAATAGAGAGATTTGATTCTGGCCCTCTCCCTGCGAAGCCATATGTGATTAATTTACAGCGTTATGCTTCAATTAATCTGCGCAGGGTGGCAGGCGCCAGTGTTGGGCCCTATGCCACCTGAGAGAGAGGAATGAGAGAGAGAGTAACAGATGAGAGAGAGAGTAACAGATGAGAGAGAGATTAACAGATGAGAGAGAGGGAGGGGGGAGATGAGAGAGAGGGAGGGGGAGATGAGAGAGAGGGAGGGGGAGATGAGAGAGAGGGAGGGGGGAGATGAGAGAGAGGTAGGGGGAGATGAGAGAGAGGTAGGGGGAGAATAGAGAGAGGGAGGGGGGAGATGAGAGAGAGGGAGGGGGAGATGAGAGAGAGGGAGGGGGGAGATGAGAGAGAGGGAGGGGGAGATGAGAGAGAGGGAGGGGGGAGATGAGAGAGAGGGAGGGGGAGATGAGTGAGAGGGAGGGGGAGATGAGTGAGAGGGAGGGGGGAGATGAGTGAGAGGTAGGGGGAGATGAGAGAGAGGTAGGGGGAGATGAGAGAGAGGTAGGGGGAGATGAGAGAGAGGGAGGGGGGAGATGAGAGAGAGGGAGGGGGAGATGAGAGAGAGGTAGGGGGAGAAGAGAGAGAGGGAGGGGGGAGATGAGAGAGAGGGAGGGGGAGATGAGTGAGAGGGAGGGGGAGATGAGTGAGAGGGAGGCAGAGGGGGACATAGAAAAGAGTGATCTTCAGGGGCATTGCGGCTCTGTGAAGGATGAGGGACGAAAGTGATCCTTTTAATCGATAGATCTGACATCATCACTCACACCAACCACATTACCCTTTTCTCTCTCCTCTTTGGTTCTCTCTCTCTCTTTCTCTCTGTCTGATTTTCACTCTCTCTATTTCCTTCTGCCCTCTATCTCTCCCTCATTCCCTCTGGAAATGATACAGTCACTAATAAAACAGAAACCTGGAAGAGAGCAGGACATGTTCTAAAAGCATTGTGTGATTCACCAGCCTCCCAACTGTACTCTGGGTAGCGTGGTGCTTCCAGTGTTCTGACGTTAGAGATCCATTGGAGACACCCTGAGGATGTTTGCAAGACTATTTTCAAACGGTTAGACTCGCTGTGGCAGTGAGTGAAATCTAGGGGGAACATTACGGTAAATGTGAAAACCACGGTGACCAGATGGAAGCACAGATTGGTATGTGAGGGCTATTGCCTTAGTGAAGGCCATATGGGGTGAACAAAAATAAAATGACGGCATTGGGAGAAGATGGTAAAGGTCTCGTGAACAAAGGATCAGACATTACATATAATTAACTCATATAGGAAAGAACAGTCATTAGATAAGTACTAGAGAGGTAAACATACAGTATGTAGAATATAAATATAATTCAGCAAGTTTCACAATTACTGTGGATGAAGTTTGGGCTGTATCAAAATCTTACTTAATGAGATTTTTAAAAGTATTCTCATTCCCCCCAAAAATATGTTATCTTGAATTAACCAAAATCCTTTCTTGTTGGAGGGGAGATTTAGACTGAGAAGAACACTAACCTCCAAAAGTAGCCCCAGATCCTGAGAAATGTCCATCATCTTCTCAATTAGTCTTAGAACAGTTATAACCCTTCACAAGCAAATGAGTGCATTAAAAACTGGCTTGCTAATCTAGCATTACTGTGTAATGCGGAGTGGAAAACCCAAGACGCAGAAGACTAGAACTATAATTAGGAGGCACAGACACACACACACACACACACACACACACACACACACACACACACACACACACACACACACACACGTACACACACTCTGTGCTACAAGCATCCTCTGGGGATGCTCTGTGAGATAAGCAAGCAGTGAATTTGGCCATACAAATTAAATCACTTGTCTAATTGATGCCACAGCTTTGTTCTGGTCTAGATTGCTAAGTACTGGAGCCTACGCAGCATACTCGTATCTTCCCAAAGTGTGCAACATCCTTGGAGTTAAGTAGTTGTTGAATAAATAATAACATCCCTAATGATACATTGTCATTAACATGAATTAATATGTAATAATGAATAATAATAATCTGAGGTCATTATGACTGGGCCTTTATCCACCCTTCCCTAATTAGGAGTCAATGCAATAATGAATCGACTCATCAACAGAATGGAAACAGTGAAATGTAAACATGGAAAGTTTTATGAATATGGAGGTAAATTCTGTGTTGGGATTTATTGCATTATTTTTTGGAAAGGCAATCCAAAAAGAAACACTACTTGTCATAGAGCCATAATATGTCCTACGCTGTAAAAAGTAAAGGTTCCTGGAGGATCCTTTAGGGGTTAATCAAATTGACCCCCCCCCCCCCCTATGCTATTATTATTATTATGATTATTATCAATAATATGCATAACAATAACAACAATAACACAATATTTTAGTTTTCAGTGTTTATTATGATTTTAGTGGGAAAGCAAACTAAAAATATATAAATATGAGTTAAACTCCCAGCAAAGTCTAATGGGTATATCCTCTGGCGTGTTGATGTTAATGTGTTGATGTGCTCCGTATCCATAGCCAGAATGATTTTGCAGTGCATGGTGATCGAACTAGTTTCCTGTTATATTCATCAGAGGTGTAGGGAGGGTGAAGTCTGTGAATCCAAAAAAGTAATTATACAGATGTTTAACAAAACACGCAGACAACCGTATTCATGTATCAAAACTGTTTTGATAAAGGTTTTCATACACATACATTGTCCATAATGTAGAGGCCTATTGGATATTCATTGAAGAGGTTAGGAGGAGGATGGTACATGTGATCTGCATAACATACCAATACCAATTGACATACCTTTGTATGCCTCCTCGTCTGTATAACTGCAGACACAGACACAAAAGTAAGCTGTTCAGTCATCTGCACACAATGCAGCCAGCCTTCAACTTATTCGTATAGCCTACATATTCTTACCTATTTGTTGATTGATACCCATTGAATTGTTTCCATTTTCTGTTTTAAAAATATTTGGTACAAATATGAAAAGATAGATGGTATCATCATAAAACAATATACATTTAGACTAACCTTACTTTAAATTGAGGAGATCTTAAAATGTTTCAGTTAAGTGCCTGCACCTGCTGTTCCAGTTGGGCAATTAGGTTCCTGTAAGAACCCCCACAAACTAAGGAGGTTCCTCGGTCAACCCCACCTCCTATGGGGTTCTTGAAATAACCTTTTGGGGGTAAGAACCCTTGTTGAACCCCTAATTTTTAGTTTGCCACAAGAAACTTATGGCCCAGAGGTTTGTTGGATCCAGAGTTTAGTTGGGTCCAGGGTTTTTTTGGGTCCAGAGTTTTGTTGGGTCCAGACTAGATTTTTGTTGGGTCCAGAGATTTGTTGGGTCCAGAGTTTGTCCTGGTCAGGTCACAAAGACAGGGACAACTCCTGGCCTTGTGAGAGCCGAGCCATACGAGGTCACTCAGCAGGTCTTTCAGGCAGTAGTAGCCAGCCATGTGTCCATCATGCAGACATACCAAGTGAGGTAAGGTCTGGACAGCACCAGGCAGGAAGGCAGATTTTGTCTGGACATCAGCAGGCAGGCAGGCAGATTTGGTCTGGACAGCCGCAGGCAGGCATATTTGGCCTTGTGACAGAGAGAGACTCAGAGAGAGAGGGATAGAGATATAGCCTTGGAGGTAGACACTAGCTCACCTCCACATCCAGGCTGTGAACAGCCAGAATAAGACATCCTCTCCGCTCAGCTCAGGAGGGGAACTTCACGCCAGATGTGACATCAAACAGAGGGAAAGCTGGAGGGATTGGAGGTGGGATACAGCCTATCCTTTGACCTGTTCCTGGCTTCTCTGTCTCTCTCACTCTCTCTCTCTCTCTCTCTCTTTCTCTCTCTCCGTCTTCATCTCTTTCTCTCTCTCTTTCTCTCTGTCTTCATCTTCCTTTCTTCATCTTTATTTTTATTTCAATCTCTCTGTCTATCTCTTTTTTTCATGTCTAGCGACTCTCTCTTTCTCTCTCTCTGCCGTTATATTTCACTCTCTCTCTTTTTTTTTTTTTTTTTTTTTCACCTTTATTTAACCAGGTAGGTCAGTTGAGAACAAGTTCTCATTTGCAACTGCGACCTGGCCAAGACAAAGCAAAGCAGTGCGACAAAAAAACAACACAGAGTTACACATTAAACAAACAGTCAAAAACACAATAGAAAATCTATATACAGCGTGCAAAATGTAGTGCAAAATGTACTGTCTCTCTCTCTCAATCCCCCTCTCTCTGCAGTATTACAGGGATCAGCTTGTTGTCAGTCAGTCTGTTATTACAGTTTGACATTAGCACAGGGTAACCTAGCTACCATTAACATGTATATTCCCCCATAATTCACACCATGTCCTCCTGATGAAATGACTACCAGGCTGATTGAGAACTGCCTCCTTCCTCCATCCAACAGTTTGACAAGCATGTTAATTCTATTAAAAGGAACTGTAAGCTTTGCAAGTTTTTCTTTATTCTTTTAATGCTACACCAGCAGTACAGCGATGAAAACAGACAGTGATTGATATGGTGGTGACGCAGTAGCATGAATTTAGAACTCAATTTGACGGTTTGACTTTAACAGTTGACTTTCTCTGGTGGGAGTTGTGTTGAAGAATTAGATGATGGTAGGTTGATAATTGACATGCATGAAGATGATTACAGTAAGGAGAAATATAATGAATGTATATATTGATCAACTGTAATCTTAACAACATAATCAGCGTTCATTACACTCCGCAGCAAGGGGTCTATCTCGTCTCAGTATGGCATCTGGTGATATAATAATTTTGATTATTAATATGCATAACAATTACACAACCACATCTTTCAGAGATCTTGCCAATCACTCTTGTCAATCGTTCTCGAAAGGGGATTTAAAAGTCGATAAACGACTTTGAATTGTGCCATTGTGAAGTTCTGATGTAAACTTTGTACTGAGGAACATACTAAGTGCTTAGCTAATGATGTCTACAGGGACTTAAGAATGTATGGCAACAGGCGTGTGTGTGTGTGTGTGTGTGTGCGCGTGTGTGTGCACACACTTGTGCGTGCAGACTTGGGTGAGAGAGAGTGAGAGAGAGAGAGAGAGAGAGAGAGAGAGAGAGAGAGAGAGAGAGAGAGAGAGAGAGAGAGAGTGCGGGAAATGCAAAAGTTTAATGCTTAATCAGTACTTAGAAAGAGGCTGAATATTCAGAGGATATTACTGTGCTTGTCAGTGCATGTGTCTGAAAGTCTCAAATCACTGCAAGGAAGGAGAGATGAAAATAAATGCCAACAGAATTATGCATAGAGCTCTGCCTTCCTAGTGAAACTGAATAGAATGTGAAGTGAGAATGGTCTGGACATGTACTTTATCCAGATCAATCGTATTTGTGTTTAGGGAAAATATATAGTTAAATAGGAAAAATATTAATTAGGCTAGTCCAGAAAACAAGACAGTTGAAATTCCCATGTAAAATGAGAAGTATGAGGGCATCACTGTTGGGAGGAGCTGTGGCTCCTAAACATCTCTCTCCGAGCTGCTCCGGGAGACGCATTCTTTATTCTTGGAAGGGTACGCCCGGTAGGGTAGGAGGGAACTGAGTGACGATGAGAGAGCGAGATAAGAGACAGACGGAGAGAGAGCAGAGAGAGAGAGACAGAGAGAGAGAGATGGGTGAGCGGTGCACACACAACACTATCAACTGAATTTATCTTAGCAAAACTTATCTCTCATGGAAGACACGTTTTTATTATCCCCAAAACAACCTGAACGCAAGCCGTCATGATTGAGGGATCAGGCGGATTTCTTGAAAAGTGCGTGTTCGCTGTTTCTGGGGACCCCAACGGAAGAAGTCGGTGTTGCCTCTGCTTCCTCAAGTCTGCTCTCGCGCTCTAATGCTTTGCCCTAGGTTTTGAGAAGGGCTGAGGTGAGCCTTTTCGTAGGTTGAGCTGCCTGACGCGCAATAGGAGAATACTTTTTCCAGGACTCAGACAGTATGCTGTCCGGTATAACTACGGGTGGCAGGACGCTCGGAACCGATTCGCACAAACAATACCGAATGGCGCTGGATCATTGTGCACGGTCATATTCTAGGATTGCATGAAGGCAAAGCGATAAAGAAAAACATTTAACATGATAAAGGGGCATACAATGGATACGGACAAAGCCTCATCTAAGGTACAGCTTTTCTTTCTCCACAGCAGTTGGGTTTCTATAATGCTGAGCTGAATAAACAACGATATCTTACTACAACTTATTTACATATTTTTTTATGGAGTTCTAGTTTTATGGCCTATATGAGTAGATTGAACTGGATTTGATTAAAATACATTATGAAGATATTACAACTCAAGCGTTGTTATGAGCTATGGTATTCTGCCTAATATATTATGTTCTCTTCACAACCTACTGCCATCTCTAAACGAAATGTGGTCAACTTGTCAATTTTCAATAGTTGAAAAACATATTTTTTTATACATTGTACAATTTATTAATTCGCGTCATGTAAAATATCAATGTTCTACAAAGCGCACCGCTTTAGTTTTTTTTTCCTTTAGAGAAACGCGAAGCCTCCGTTTGCACTTGAAATCTCAATGCACGGCTCTCAATGTCCCTTTGTAATAATTCATTCAAATGAGCACCACTCACAGGGCTTCCTTTGAAGTATACCTGATCCGTATTTTATCGCCTTTTAAATAGCCTGTCCGTTTTAGACTTTTAATTGCGTTATTATAATTTAATCCAATCCTAATCGGATTTAACCTGGCCGCGAAATCACTTAGTTCATCTGGAGAGAACTGTGCTCCCTCAGCCGAAAAACGATATTATATCTGTTCACACAGACACTTTAGCATTTGGCTCACAATTTGCCCCTTGAGTTAGTTGGTCTGAGTGTAAATGTATCTCTCTGTACATTACATTTTGTATTTGGATACATGGAAAGGCCAACTTTATTGTGCGTATTGGACTAGTTCTTCAACCTTGCTTCTAAAGGTTTATTTTTTCTCCACAATTCCTTCCAATGTCCAATGTCTTTATTTATGCAGCTATGATCATTTTAGGTGTTGTTGCTGTGGCAGCAAATTTATTGCGGCATGTGGTTGCTGCTTATTTCCCCTGAAGTATTTGATTAAATTGAGATCTTTTCAATTTCGAAATGTAGATCACAGATGTATTTCATATTGGTTGTTCCATCTTTAGAAGGAGCAGTACCCCATCTCATCAGGCTACAGAGCAACCTAACAATACAGATAACTTTATTATATCCAAATCCACATTCCTCCTTGGCTATTACACACATAATCCCCTATTTAAAATGCAGCCCATCAAACCCAGGTTGTATTAAAGGTATTGGTCTATTCAGCATTGATACAGTGCAGTGCTCCTGTTAAGTTAAAAGCACTGATGGGGAGGAAATGTGTAATGGTCAATAAACTTGAATAGTGGGATGTTTTGAATTGTGGGATGTGGGAAACTGAGGCCCTTCTTTAATAATAATTTGGGGGTTGTTTATATGTGTCCTTTTTCACACATTTACAAGTGTCTATTAATGATATTGTTTTGCAAATCCCAACTCCCCCTGAGACTCTCTCAGAGAGCGGGATCACGGCCAGGGTCAGCCATTATCAACAGAAACCCTGGAACAATTTGGGTTAAGTGTCTTGCTCAAGAGCACATCAACAGATTTTTAACCTTGTCAGCTTGGCGATTCGAACTAGCGACCTTTCATTTACTGGCCCAACGTTCTAACAGCTAAACTACCTATCGCCCTGGATGGCCTACCTGCCGCACTTTAACCAGGTGGCCTTGTACTGAGGGCCAGAATGTAACCAGGTGGCCTTGTACTGAGACCCACAATGTGACCGGTTGGCCTTGTACTAAGGCCCATACTGTAACCTTGTGGCCTTGTGCCCACTCTAAACCTCCAGACCATGTTAAGAAATGGTCCAGTATCGATCATTTATCACAAGTGAAGGAGCTAAATTATTTTCCAATCCCATTTAATTTGACAGGCTGTGTTTGTCACTCTGGGGTTAGTATAAGTTCCCCCCCCAACACACACACACACACAGACACACACACACACACACACACACACACACACACACACACACACACACACACACACACACACACACACACACACACACACACACACACACACACACACACACACACACACACACACACAGACACACACACACACACACACACACACGCACATGCCTACACACACACACACACACTTATATTTCAATTTGCGTTGCCTTATTTCATGTCCTCGTGCTGGAGATGGTTGGGGGTGTGTCTGGCCTACCTGCGTAATATGTAAGGGGCACCTTTAGAGAAGAAACAACACCTCTCTCTGTTTACTGTAAGCACAACATGTTTACCCGCGCTGTCTTCACAACACCGTCTGCTCTAACAAAGACAAAGAAGAAGCATAGACAGTTTTCACACAAGCGCTGCCTGATACGACTTCATGTTTTCAGGCACCACTCTGTTTCTCCTCTCATGTCTATGCTATGTCTCATTTATGTTTCAGACAGTTCAAAATAATAACATAATAAATAGCTCTGTGTTTATTAGTGTGTTATTTAGCACTGAGGCATTGACTTGTTGCTGTGGAAAGCTCAGAATGTGCATGCTGTCCTCGCAGCTACTATATTCTCTCCTCTGTCTTTGACTGAGAGGAACGAATGAAAGCCCCCTTTATGATTGCTAAAACCGGATGTTCTAGAGCTCTCCTGCATTTTTATCAGATGGTTTGAAATTTCGAAAAAATAGCCCGTGCATACATTTCAAAGGCGTGTGGAAGTGCGAGTGTGTGTAGATCTGTGTGTGGGTTAAGTATGTGCCTGAGAGAGAGAGAGTGAGAGAGAGAGTTAGAGAGTGAGAGAGAGAGAGAGAGATGCTATCTGGCCATGAACAGAGAATACATAGAGTGTATCTCTATGGATCTGTGTGTGCATTTTTTCAGCCTGTGTGTGCGTGTGAGTTGTGACAGAGCTGTTTTTTTCTCACGGAGAGAAACAGACCACCCCTGCCGTAAATCCCCCCACTAATCTCGCCTTTCCTTTGTCTTGTGGAACAGGTTTCTGGATCCAAATGTCACCCCCGCTGGACCCTGCCCCAGGAGGGGACCAGCAGTGTGTGACGTTGACTGGTGGGTGGCGAGGAGAGGAGGAGGCCTGCAGTCAATTGGCTCAGGCTGGGTCCTGTTCTGTGAGTGCTCTGGTCTGATATCTCAGCATGGATGGGGTCAGAGTCAGCTTCACTTAGAGGACGTGCTCTTCCTAATGACCTGCGCTTCCTCCCTCTTCAAGTTGAGGACTAATCAATTACATGGGGGTTAAGCCTAACCCTACAGCATCCTTTTCTACCGCTCCATGAAGAAGAAGTAAACTCAGCATTATCAAACTCTTTTAGAGGACTTTTTTTTGTTTACTCTTTTGGTGGATTTATTTAAACACTTTCAATACTTGACTTTTTGTTTAGTTGTTTTGGAGCGTTGCTTTTTAATTTCTCCAACCCAAGGCCATTCCAACCTTCTGATTTTACACTATGGAGTTTCAGGCCAGGCTGTGGAATAAAGATTGGGGTTCATTTCTGCGTTTCTGGTTGACGGTCATCCTGAGCCTCAACATGCACTTCAGCCGCCCCGCCGCCTCGTGCCCAGATGAGTGCCGCTGCGACAAAACGTTTGTTTACTGCAACGAGCGGAGCCTGACGTCAGTGCCTCTGGGGGTGACGGAGGGCTACAAGATCCTCTACCTCCACAACAACCAGATCAACAATGCAGGATTCCCATGGGAACTACACAACGTGGCCTCCGTGGAGACAGTGTATCTCTACGGCAACCAGCTGGACGAGTTCCCCATCAACCTGCCCAAGAACATCCGGGTACTCCACCTGCAGGAGAACAACATCCAGACCATTTCCAGGGCTGCTTTGGCCCAGCTGCCCCGCCTAGAGGAGCTCCACCTGGACGATAACTCCATCTCTACGGTTGGGGTGGAGGAGGGGGCGTTCCGGGAGGCTGTCAGCCTCAAGCTGCTCTTCCTCACCAAGAACCACCTGAGCAGTATCCCCATTGGTCTCCCAGAGGACCTCACAGAGTTGCGATTGGACGAGAACCGTATCGCCGTCATCGCTGAGGAGGCGTTCCAGAACGTGACTCGGCTACAGCGCCTCCTGTTGGATGGCAACTTGTTGACGGACGAGGGCGTGGCCCCGGGGACGTTCCAGGAACTGTCCAACCTCCGGGAGCTGGCGCTGGCCCGTAACTCTCTGACGTTTCCCCCACCCCTCCTCCCGACGCAGTCCCTGGTCAAGCTCAGCCTGCAGGATAATCAGATGGATCAGATCCCAGTGACGGCCTTCTCCGGTCTCCAGAGGCTCGAGAGACTGGATATCTCCAACAACCAGCTGCAGACGCTGACACAGGGGGTCTTTGACGGCCTCGTCAGCCTCAGACAGCTCACTGTTCGGAACAACCCGTGGCGCTGCGACTGCACTGTCAAATGGGTGGTGGTGTGGCTCAAGTTGCTGCCAGACTACATCAACGTGCGGGGTTCAATGTGCCAGAGCCCAGAGAAGGTTCGCGGCATGGCAATCAGAGAACTCACCCTGGATGCTATCCAGTGCCCAGCTGGGACGGAGCTCCAGCCCGACCTCTGGCCTACCCTGCGCTCCACGCCCCCGAAACCCCAACTCCCCACCACCACCTCCCTCATTACCTCCTCCATGACCAGCTCTATTCCCACCTCCACAACCTCCTCCTATCTCACATCACCCTCCCCTCCCCCAGCCTTGCCTCCCCACCCCGCTGGCCCCCTGCCCCCCTATGAGGACCCTCTACAGATATCCTTCCATGTGGTCAATGCCTCCTGCGTCGAGGTGAGCTGGGCTTCCTACTTCACCGTCACAGCCTACAAGGTGACCTGGGTCAAGATGGGTCAGAGCCTGATGAACGACGTCAGCCGCGAGAGGACGGTGAGTGGGGAAAGACGGAAGCTTAGCCTGACCAACCTGGAGCCCAGGTCCGTGTACCGGGTCTGTGTTTATGTGCTGGACACCATCAACTCCTACCGCCCAGGGGAGGATACAATATGTTCAGAGGCCAGGACCAAGTCGGTCTCATCCAGCTCCAATAACAACAAGGCCATGGGGTCAGAGGAAGCTGAACAGGACGTCTCCTCCACTCTCCTTTTGGCCGGGGTGATAGGTGGGGCCGTCCTTGTCATCCTGGTAATGCTGCTGAGCCTGTTTTGTTGGCACATGCACAAGAAGAGCCGCTCTGAGTCGTCCAAGTGGAAATACAACCGGGGCAGGAGAAAAGACGACTACTGCGAGGCGGGGACCAAAAAGGATAACTCTATACTGGAAATGACTGAGACTAGCTTTCAGATAGTCTCGCTGAACAATGAGCAACTTTTGAAAGGGGATTTCAGGATTCAGCCCATCTACACACCCAACGGAGGCATCGGTTTCAGAGACTGCCACCTCAGTAACAATAGCTTAGCCTACTGCAAGAGCAGCAACGTTCCCAGCACCGAATTCTGCCACACGTGATGCTTCTAACAGGATGCTTCCACACCAGTTGTTTGAGAAAAAAACAAAGTAGTTAAATATACTGTACCGTAGATATTTCAAAGCTCTGTCTACCACGTCGTTTATACTGTGGACAATAATGTGGAATTCTATCTGCTGTCATTTTTTACTCTTAGTTAAAAGGAATAAACATGGTTTTCTAATCAGTGGGTTTCAAATACAGTAAGTGGGGTTTTGCTTACATACTGTCTGTATACTGTCTGTATACAGTCGGTATATAGGAATTTGTACCATTACGGCACGCTGGGTTGGTTCTGACAAATGCTGTCCTGTCTGTCAGGTTTTGGATTGTTGGGCGCCATGAGGGATGGGATACTTTGCTAACCACAGGAGCAAAATTATGGGCTTTGCGCAGAGACACCCCCCCAGAAACACTAGTTACGATAACACAGTGGTCAGGGACATAGTAACACTGCTGATTAGACTGCAGTGGAGAATAGGCACTGCTGGTGTTTTTTTTAAAGAATCAAAGTGCACTTTCTAATGCAACAGAGAGAGTAAGCAGCCATCCAGGAAATTAGCTTTTTATGGATATCCCATCAGAGAAGAAAGCGCACACTTTTCAACACACTCTCTTGCCCTCACAAGACTAAGTTAACACATTTGAATGTGGTAGGGAGGGAGAATGTCTTCACAGGACTAAGTGAACACGTTTGAATGTGGTAGGAAGGGAGAATGTCTTCACAGGACTAAGTGAACACGTTTGAATGTGGTAGGAAGGGAGAATGTCTTCACATGACTAAGTGAACACGTGTGACTATGGTAGGCAGGGAGCAGTGGAGGCTGCCGAGGGGAACGGCTCATAATAATGGCTGGAGCGGAGCAAATGGAAACCGTGTGTTTGATGTATTTAATACCATTCCACTGATTCCGCTCCAGTCATTACCACAAGCCCGTTCGCCACAATTAAGGTGCCACCAAACCTCTGTGGCAGGGATGGAGACACAGGAGGTTGTACCAGTGGTGGCCACTAGGGGGCATGTTCTCTCAATCAGTATAGAGGTGGGCGAGAGAGAGGTAGCTCCAGCATTCCCTCAAGCAAATTTAACTCATGGTTGTCACTAGTTACCACAGCCACAAAGTCAAAATGTCTGTATTGTAAAAAATGAATGAAAACAAAAATGTAGTTAGGGTTAGGCATGAGAACAGCAGTGTGGTTAAGGTTTGGATTATGTTTAAAATGAGATTTTAAGAAGATAAACTATAGAAATAGGTGGGGTTTAGACATAATTATGACTTTGTGGCTGTGTTAACTAGTGATGACCAAATGGCATTGTTTAGAGTATTAATTCTCGCGGAGCTACTTAATGATGTGGAGTAATTTAAAACTAACTGTGCTCAGCTCTGTTGTTCAGCGGCTAAATTATATGTATTTTTACCACAGCGTGTTATTATCATGGAGGAGGCCCATGAGGTTGTGTTGGGTATCTTGTCTTTGCAGTGATGATGAATGTGTAGGAGATACTCACAGTGATTATACAATCCTATACCTTTCTATTTTCCTTTATTGTTTAGTATTTAAATGACAAATGTGTGAATCACAACGAATTATCAATGTGTTTATCTTTTATCTGCTTGACACTGTGTTGATAAAAGGGGTTTCCTGCTGTAGCATGTCAATCATTCCCATTGTCTAGACGGGATTGGCTATTCTATTGATTCGTTGATTGATTGGTTCAAACAACACATTCATCATCAATTCAAAACAATGTTAGCTAAATCTGGAGCTGCCCTATACATGAAGCATGAACCTGTTTTTATTTGATCTCTCTCATCTTAGAGCTTCTCAGATCACTGCATCGGCTCAAATAAAACTACAGTATTTCTGATGCTTAGGGTTGGAGAGAGAAAGAGAGAGAGAGAGAGAGAGAGAGAGAGAGAGAGAGACAGGATAGCTGGTTCCAAGTTAGGATGCCTGGTGCCACTGAGAAGTCGTCATTACGCACTCCTTACTCCGACTTCATTTGCTTTGACAAGATTTTATTTTGCGGGCGGAGTTCAAAGGAACCACCAAACCCCCCTCCACCCCTCCACCCTCTCCCCCTCCCCAGCTCATAATCCTCATCCAAAAAAGGGAGAAAAATATGCAGACTTTATTTTCACTTGGCCCTGCAAATCACAAGTTGAGAGAGGGTGGAAGGCCAAATGAAATGAGTTAACCCTTCACGGGGCACCAAGCCGCTGACTGATACACCATTAAACTACTGCATTGCAATGGTTTGGCTGGACTTTACGGAGCGGTTTCCCGGACACAGATTAAGTCTAGTCCTAGGCCAGTGGTTCCCAACCAGGGGTACTAGGACCTTGGCCTATCCACAGGGGTACTTAAGAAGACTCATGAGACCGTAGGCCTACTGGTAAAATGCAAATGAGGGGTACTTCAGGGGTACACCTGGCAGAAAAAGGTTGGGAACCACTGTCCTAGACTAAAAAGCATTTTTTATGGATATTCTAACATTGGGGAGTTTATGACACTATAAACACTATGGCGCCATCATTCATGTTGACGTTTAGGCTTTCATACGTGCTTTTTGAGTTTAATTTCCATGTATAATATGCAGAAACGACACTATGTTTGTTAAGAAATGACAGTTGCTCTTCTGTGGTTATCAAAGTGTCTTTCTACCAACGTACACATATCAGCGTATCAATCTGTATTAAAAGCTACGTCCAACAAGCCCCACCAGTGTAAGCTGACCTGAGGTCAGTTTGTCACAAATTAAGTTACATACACCAAGCCCCACCGACATTTACTGACCTAAGGTCAGTTTGACACTGCTACATGGCAAGTTACATACAACATCCAACAGACATTTACTGACCTAAGGTCAGTTTGACACTGCTACATGGCCCTAGTGCTTTTGACAGGTTATGTATCTACTGAACTCTTTATCCTACCTGCCTGTAGCACAGTTAGTCTATCTGACAATAATCCCATACAGCAAAGTATCTTTGTTTTATTTAACAGTGATTCATTTTTAAATGTATTGTTAGTCAGTCAGGCCAACCTGTTGCAACATGTCCCCAAACGATTGAATGTTCCAAGGAGTGATTCACAGTCCATTAATTGCCTTACCTTTATGCAGTACTGTACGGGCTAACTGCAGATTTAAACTAATAATTGAATGGTTACGGTGTGGAAAGCACACATTTTCATATTGTTGCAACAACACAGAGAGAGAGTGACGGACAACAGTGGTGCTGGGTAATGAATGATACAAAGTGACTGAGAAGCCTACATTACTCTTAACTTCCTCCCTCATGTGAAGAAAGTACACAGATGCAATGGCGTGACCAATGGAATTAGAAAAATAGAGAGACATTCTGAAACCTCTGGTTTATTAGTTTAAGGCTTTTGATAGTAATTTACTTAAAGCTCATTGATTCTCATTGGAATAATTATGTTAAACCACTGAGAGGTCAATTCAAACAAAGTACCCAAGTGGATCAAATGTAATACATTCAATTCGTCTTTGTTTTGTCTCTCCTTCATTTTCAGTTTGAGGGCAAATCCCCCTCATGTGAATTACTGTCTGAAAATGTACATTACAGAAAAGAATGAATTCAAGGATTTGTGCATCTATTCACATAATTCTTCAGCAAACTATTCATGGGTTTTTTGAAGTAATTTTATTTTCTGTGTTTTGGATAAACAACACTTCCCCATACAGCTGCTGGATTGAATTAATTGAAATAAACAACGACAGGATATTTGTTAATGTATGATTAGACAGAGGAAAGTACGCTGAAAATCAACCATGCATGTAATTTGGCTTCTTTAGGGGGTTCTCGACTATTATGGCTTTTCATTTAGACGTTGCGTTGTTTTGACTTTAACAACATAAACCAATATCCTACTTAGGAACCAAAGTTACATTTTTGTTCTCATGATGAAATATTGTTGTTGTCCCATGTATGTGCCTTGAGGTTAACTTACAATGTAAAGTCCTTGAAACCTTTAAATGTTTTTGCACAAAAATGTAAATATAGAAGTGAAGCTTTTTGAAAATAAAAGAGCCATGGGATTTGATTCATCGTCATTTCAATCAGAAGGTTATTTATCTCTCTCTGAAACATTTTGTTTACTTTAGATAATAGCAGATGTACTGGAGAGGTACTTTTCCATGACTTGAGTAGATCCACTGACAATGTTACTGACCTTGCATTTGATTGCATGGCATTGGTTCCCTGTTCCGGTGGATTCTACAATAGCTGACAAGCTGTCAGTGTGTGTGTGTGTATGCGGGTGTTTGTGGACAGTCACATTTAAAAAATAGAGCAGAAATAGCTACTGTTCTGGGTAAAATACTGTGCATTAATTCCTATCTACAGAGGTATCTACCTATTGACCTTTGAATTCACTGGTGCTTGTGTCACCTATAGCTATCCACATATTTGTATCTGGTTATCATTACTACTGTATCTTAACACTTCATATTACAACTATACTGCCTTCTGTCCCATTAAATAGGCTTTAATTACAGCCTGCATGGATGTGAGGCCTTGCACACTCCGTTCTTCAGGGTTATAACAATGTATACGATAGATCTCTGGATCTCTGCCCGTCTGCCTCTACTGAAGAAGGTAATAATCATTACGTAGAGGGAGACTGCAAATCCACTGAAGATCATTGCTTTGGCTTACTGTTCTGAGTGGAATATCAACACACAAATTGATGGAACATTGTTTAAAGTAGGTTACTGCTTAGTGAGTATGAGGATATTTGGGAAAAAGTTGTAGTTTTCCTAAAGCAGGGATCATCAACTTGATTCAGTAACTTGATTCAGTAACTTGATTCAGTAACTTCAGCCCCGAGGCAATAGTTAATTTTCTTTTATTTTCTTTATTTTATTGAACCTTTATTTAACTCTTGAGTGGATGGTCAGGGGGCCAGAACATAATTACTAATAATTTGTAAACTGCAAATCTATCGCAAGAAGCCCAAACAGATATAATATTTGGCTAAAACATAATCTTTTCAAACCTTGCTTGCATTTTTATACGATCACACATATCTCTCTATTATGCTTCAGAATTCTTGGGCACAGATTTACAAAATTAAAATAACTTGGAGCTTTCTGGTGTTTTTACAGTCTTTTATATCCAGCAATGAAAATGTTAAAAATAAATATTTAAAATAAAACCACCAGCGTGCCAAATTCGGCAGTTGGGGGAACCCTGTCCTTAAAGCTTATTTTGCACAAAAATATGCTGGTAGCTGTATCCACAAATTTACCCACAAGGCCAAACATTGGATTCCAATGAAACACCAAAAATACCAATTACTGTCGCTTTCTCGGTACAATAAGTGTATGAATCTCTGCTTCCTAATGCTTTGAGAAGTGAGAAAAAGTCCTACCAACTACAAATGACCTGTCTAGAGATTACAAGTACAAGTAAACACGTATATACAGTCCGCTCCTTCTAAGGTTTCTACAACTGGATTGAAAATATGAGCAATGCAACCCAATGGCGATTACCATCTAATATACCCTATTTACCAGAAAGCAACACCAGTGAATATCTCCTCCCCACTTTCCCAAACACACTTTTTTTTCTCAGCAAAATACATTCTGTTCTGCCTCTCAGAACTGATATAAGCACACGCATCTCAGCTATTCCCGAGCCTAATTGGCGACAAAATGTTTTTCAGAATAAAATTGCTGTCTGAAAGCTGCTCCACCAGTAGTTCCCCAGAGACCCAGCTATGGCAGCTTTGAGGCTGTCAACATCTCATGGATGTCTCTACCGTCCTTACAATCCCAACAACAACCACAGGCTTTCATGCCCCGCATGAGTATTTTACAGTGGTGTTTTTGGTCGGTTAAGGTAGAACATTTAGAATTGTCTGTTTAGAATTTAAACGTGGATTATATGAGATTAAAACAAAGCACTGGCCTAAATTCATGTTATGATTATCTTGCTCTAGATCAAACCTCAGTATACTGTATGTCTCTAGATCAAACCTCAGTATACTGTATGTCTCTAGATCAAACCTCAGTATACTATGTCTCAGAGTTCCTGAGTTATGTATATTTCCGGTACCGCTAAATTAACTCTGTATTAAATAATTGAATGACACAGTTGGTAAGGAATTTGCATATTCCATTAATTCAATTGATATATCTATAAGCCGTTTAGCATCAGTCTGCATTCTGATTACAGAATAGTGTTAATGTCATCTAACATTTTTTCTTGATGTCAAATTAATCTTTCCATCTTATGTGTTCAATTTCAAGAATGTAATTGTTAATTGGCAATTACCTGCTATAGCTTATTATGATCACTTAATAAGCAATCTGTACTTGGAAAGCTCCCACGGAAATTTATAATTTAAACTATATGGAACAGAATAATGATACAAATGCATTGATATAGTAGTATAATGATTAGAATACAATAATAGAATAGGATAATGATTAGAATACAATAATAGAATAGGATAATGATTAGAATACAATAACAGAATAGGAGAATGATTAGAATACAATAATAGAATAGGAGAATGATTAGAATACAATAATAGAATAGGATAATGATTAGAATACAATAATAGAATAGGATAATGATTAGAATAAAATAATATAATAGGAGAATGATTAGAATACAATAATAGGATAGGATAATGATTAGAATACAATAATAGAATAGGAGAATGATTAGAATACAATAATAGAATAGGATAATGATTAGAATACAATATTAGAATACGAGAATGATTAGAATACAATAATAGAATAGGAAAATGATTACAAAACAATATTTTAATAGGGATATGATTAGAATACAATAATATAATAGGAGAATGATTAGAATACAATAATAGAATAGGGGAATAATTGGAGTATGTTGTGTAAATGTTCCATTGTACTGTATTTCAGTAGTTATGATTGGTTGAGGGAGAGAGGCAACATTCATGTCAACTGCCTCTTGAGTTGTCAATAGTATACAATACTGAAATGCAACAATAGAAGATGCTCATTTCGGGAAAGGTTTATGCATGCACAGCACAGCAAAGCACAAATGAGGCACAATGGAAATAAGCAATATCTAAATGGCCAAATTGTCGAGCACTTGCCTCTTTGCAACAAACACATTTACATTTCTGGCTGCATTGTGTTGTTCGTTGTGAAAAGTCATCCACAGCTAAACTAAACGCGAACCAAGCGTTTAAGTAAATCATTAAAACGCCACCTGCCAGGATAAACTTGGAGCAAATTCCCTGACATACTCCTAGATTAAACTCTCTCTCCCATGGACTGCATGGAACATGATAGGAACTCCATATGCGCTGGGCCGCAGGGTCTGGAGGGTCACAATTCCAGGTGGGAGCGAGCAGCTGTGACATTGAGAGCGACGCTCCGTCTGGGAAAGCCTGTAATGAAGGTAGACGTTGATAAATAGTAAAAGATATAAGGTCTTTCATCGCTTTAAGGGCGACTTACCAACTGTAAAATGTTGGCCGTTTACATTTTAGACAACCTTTATGTTGATGCAAAACTGCATTTGTTTACTGTGCTGGATCAATGAATGTTAATCGTCTAAATGAAACTATGCTGTACTTTGCAGCATTATCACAGAGAATTAGCATTGTGCTAGAAACACCATGGCAATGAGTTGCTGTTATGGTGCTTTCAGTCAGGCATCAAAATGTGCAAAATGGACATTTTCCTCAACAGAAAAAATGAAATAGCTTTGAAACTGTCCATCTCCCCCTCGTAAAACAACCTTTTCTCTGATTAAAGAACTTGCTCATTAGCTCATTAGGGATTTTCTAAGTACAAACCAACAACAAGTCAAAAACAATATTGATCCAAATTGGAACTGTACTGAGAAGACTAGTAAATTACTTGATGTATCCATCCAAGAATATGAAGTACATTCGCATTACAGGAGATTAATTGGCGCAGTGCAGAAAGGGTCTCTGTCTCTCTCAGTTCAATGGGAGACATAGGTTAACATTGCCAAAGCAAGTAAAATTGTTATTTAACCTTTATTTAACTGGGCAATTCAGTTAATAACAGATTATTATTTACAATGATGGCCTACCTACAGGGTCAGCCCCTGGAGCAAATTAGGGTTAAGTGCCTTGCTCAAGGACACATCAACAGGTTCTTCATCTTGTCGGCACGTGTATGCGAACCAGTGACCTTCCGGTTACTAGGCCAACGCTCTAACCGCTAGGCTACCTGCCGCCCTAAAAGTGAAATAAACAATACCAAATTAACAGTTAACATTAAACACACAAACATTTAAAAAGAGAAAAAACGTTTGAAATGTTAAATGATTTACAAAAAGTCTGTACATTGTCAATTCTTTCCTCAGTTTTCTGCCCCTGTGTACTGTCTGTTTAGGGCCAAATAGCATTTCAGTTTGAGATTTTGTCATGTTTCCCCAATAGGTTATTTTGGTTATATTTTGGTTGGGCCAGATTGTCTGAGTGATTTGTTGGGTTGGTAGTGGTTTGTGAACTAGGACTAGCTGGATGAGGGGACTTTTCTCTGTTCATCTTGACATTTCAGGTCTTTGTAGTGGTAGTAGTGGGAATCGCTTGAATTTAGGTGGTTATAGAATTTGATTGCTTGTTTTTGGATCTGAATTAGTAATGGATATTGGGTTAATTCAGCCCTGCATGCTTTATGTGGGTCTTTTCTCTAAGAATGCTTTTGCAGAAGTCTGCATGAAGTATTTTAATTGGATGTTTGTCCCATTTAAAACAATATCTTGATAATTTTTTGATAGCGTAAAAAACCCTTCTTGCTTTCTTTCTCTTTCAATTAATTGACAGCCAAACAGAAATGACATCTCTATGTATACAAACAGTAAATGTGCAATAAAAATTGGAAGCAAACCAACAGACAACTTTATTCAGGATAGGGGAGTCCGACATTTCTGTTGTCACCCACAAAAGAGGGTCTACAGCATAGTCTAAACATCCTACATCAGCTCTGTCAGAGATGGTCCCTAACTGTAAACTTCAAGAAGACAAAAAACATGGTTTTCCAAAAAATATCAAAATCCCATTTCACAGTAGGAAGGGAAGACATAGTGTCAGTGCAAGTCTCTCTCTCTCTCTCTCTCTCTCTCTCTCTCTCTCTGTATTTGTCTCACACACTGTTCTGCAAGTAGCTGAGACAAAAACCAGCCTAGTGAGAACACTATCCCACGAGAAAACTACAAGAACATGGGGTGGAAAGGTGGCGTTAGATCACACAGCTAAAAAAGAGAGTCCACTCCATCGCCAGACGAAACCCAGACTCTTGTTTCACAGCTGGGCAAAAGCCATGCCTGCTTAAATGTAACGTCAGGCATGCTCGTCGGTAGACTTCTGGTCCAGAGTGCTCATTACACGGTAATGAGTTGGAAAACGGACAGCGGAGCAAGAGGCTCAAACTGCCAATTAAGCATATGCTGCCGATGCCACTCGTGTTTCAGACAGGACCATCTGATGGCGCACGGTTCTGACTCCCTCCATGAGACATGGACACGCTCCAATAGTGAGTCATCAAGCACTGACATCCCTTGAAACCACTTAAGAAACGAAGAGGACTGAGTTGAAATCTTATATTAAGTGACACAAAAAGTATATTTTCCCATCACTGTTTGCTTCAACTCTGAAACCAATATTTGAAGAGTTTCATGTGAGTACTGATTCAGATGAAATGTTAACATGGCTTCAAACACAAGGCCCTGACGTCTTGGCAAATCAAGGGACTGTATACTGCTATAACTCAAACATGGGTCATATGTTCCACTGTGCTTCTATACAATACTTTGTCAACCACTCAGAGAGACATTTCTTTCATTGATCATAAGGCCAGTGGACTCTAGGGTCTCTGTGTCATACAAGTTCCTACTAGGACCTCATATCACTCATATCACGCATTGGTAAAAGTTGATTTGCTCTCTGATATGCACACAGTAAAATCGATAGTAACATCTACATTCTTAATTCCAGGCCCCCGCATGGAGTGGCGTCTCCTCAGTCCAAACAACACATCTGCAGATAACCAACCGGCTGCCTTGCCTTGCACGTAGAGAGAGGAGAGGGTTGGTGCCAAAAGCAGTTTGCTTGGCATCCCTTTGACCTTGGCATGATTGCCTGTGAGGCAGTTTAATTTAATCAGTCTCCCCGTCGCTTGGTGGCTCATTGTTAAAGGAGAGAGGCAGAGAGAGCCAGGCCAGGAGTGTACAGCAGTACAGCAGTTCAGCACACCTCGCTGTCCATGTAACAGAGACGAGGTTAGCGGTAGACCAGAGATCCAGGGACCCTCTGCCTCCTCCTCCTCCTCCTCCTCTTCCTCTTCCTCCTCTTCCTCTTCCTCTTCCTCTTCCTCTTCCTCTTCCTCTTCCTCCTCTTCCTCTTCCTCTTCCTCCTCCTCCTCCTCCTCCTCCTCTTCCTTCGCCTTTCATCCACACAAAGGCCGACAGACAGAGGAATTAGCCCCATGTCGGGCATTTCTACCGAGAGCCGTCATTAATTATGCCTTCAATCACAGCCCAGATGACAGGCAGGTTCTTAATCAGCGACCATTGGAATGCAGCTCGGACTCTTTGGGCATCATGCCACATCTCCAATCCCTTGGAGAAATAAAGGCCACTGAGGATCCAGAGGATGACTGGAAATGGAGTAGTGGATGAACTGTGCAGCGGGTCTACTGTATATGCATGTTGGATGTTCATGCATTGATGTTATGTGTGATGTGGAAATGTGTTGTTTTTGTATTTGTCACGTACACTGTTTACAACAGGTATAAAAGGTTCAGTGAAACGCTTACATGCTATCTCACTCCACATTGCAGTACAATATGTTGAAATGTCTTTGTTGGAAAGAGAAAGATGATGTATTGCTAAAAATGGAAACGATATAATTGATGTTGGGAACTTGACATTTATGGAATGTCAAAATAACAGTATTGAGATCTTTCTTTCAATACATCATCCAATAAAAACCCACAAAATATTGGCTTTGATAAGTGATTTGGTAACAAAATGAATCCAATACCTGCATACATTAAATAGTGTTCGATCACATAGCCACCCAGGCCACACATGGAAATGCAAACCATTCTCATTATCTCTTAAACTGGCTGCTCGCCGTCTGTCGATACCTCTGCCTCTGTATCAATGTGCAAATACCAAACCTTTATAAACATATCTAGCTGATAAATTGGTGGGCAGAACTGAACACAATTCATTAGATTAGTATTGAATGTGTTTTCTCTCAGCAGTGCATGTGTGTGTGTGTGTGTGTTTGAGTGTGTGTGTGTGTGTGTGTGTGTGTGTGTGTGAGTGTGTGTGTGTGTGTGTGAGTGTGAGTGTGTGTGTGTGTGCGTATGTGTGTGTGTGCGTGTGTGAGTGTGTGTGTGTGTGTGTGTGTGCGTGTGTGCGTGCGTGTGTGCATGTGTGCGTGTGAGTGTGTGTGAGTGTGAGTGTGTGGGTGTGTGTGTGTGCGTGTGTGCGTGTGTGCATGTGTGCGTGTGAGTGTGTGTGAGTGTGTGTGTGTGTGTGTGTGTGTGTGCATGTGTGAGTGTGAGTGTGTGTGAGTGTGTGTGTGTGTGTGTGTGTGTGTGTGTGTGTGTGTGTGTGTGTGCGTGAGTGCGTGTGTGTGCGTGTGTAACTATCTTACTATGCTTGTGATACCAAAAGTCCTCACAGGAATAGTAAACCAAGGTCCTCACTTGTAAAACAGCTATTTTAGGCTTAGGGGTTAGGTTTAGGGTTAGGGTTAGGGTTAGAATTAGGGTTAGGGTTAGAATTAGGGTTAGGAGTTGGGGTCAGGGGCAACGAAATAGAGTAGAAAACATTACTTTTTGGGGGGGACTCAGTCGGGTTCTCAACTTACTATTGAGTTTGAATAGTTGACTACACAAGGTGCAAGTTTAAAATGTGGTTGTGCATCAGCAGTTTTTTCTCTTGTTATGTCAGTCACTGACAGTCACTAAATTAGCCATGTCAGCTAACCATTGTTTGGATGGTAAGTTAGTCTAGACAGTTCTAAACTTGTTGTAATCATGCAGGACACGCGGGACACATGACTAGGGGCCATGACCTGGATTTTGTTAGTCACTCTCATTCAGATATCATTAACATATCATAAGTCATGGTAAAATGTGTAGAGTTGCAGGAAATGTGCTACAACAAGGCTCTGTGATGCTGCTCTCACATCTTCAAAAACAATGGAATATTTTCTGTTGAATCTGGGCAATACCTTAGCTGTAGTAATGGCTCTATGCCAGAAACTAAATAGTATTGATGCCAGGGGGTTCAAACTCAGGATGAGTATTGATTTGGTAAAATCTCACTTAATGCTCATATTGAATAAAAGGGACATTCAAGGATTTATAGATAACATTTGATGAAATGAGCCCTGGTAATGTCCATGTTGGATGGATATGATGAAAGCATCCATTGAACTCCAACCAAACAAATAAACTGTAATTGAGACAGCAAAAAGCGGAGATGAGATTTTGAAGAGAGTTTCAATACATTCAATAAAGATATCAGTGTGAGAGAGTGAGGAAGTGTCCTAAATACAGCCATTTATCATAAGTAAAAAAAACATGAAAACACAATCATCCTTGCTCCTCTTGAAGAAATGGACTGAAATGTGACACAACACCGAGTTGAAAGAGCTTTTATCTAATGCTGTGAAGCTTCATTCCAAGACCCTAAACACATCACTGAGGGACGCCTGTTATTCATTGTCCATAAAGATATTAGGACAAATAAAACCTCTAGCCTGCACTCTTAGAAAGAAAGGTTATATCTAGAACCTAAAGAGGTTCTTCGGTTGTCCCTATAGGAGATCCCTTTGAAGAACCCTTTTTGGTTCCAGGTAGCTCCCCTTTTGGGTTCCATGTAGAACCCTCTGTGTAAAGGGATCTACATGGAACTCAAAAAGGATCTACCTGGAACCAAAAAGGGTTCTTCAAAGGGTTATCCTATGGGGACAACTGAAGAACCCTTTTTGTAACGCTTTTTTTCTAAGAGTGTGGCTGAAAGTTTGCATTGGTCCGTTCTAAAATCGGACAAAAGGAAAGATCTATCAGAGCAGACAAATTACCTCGATCCATCCTATAGCTTGGTTTTGGACCAGTGATCTGGCTGACGAGTTTCATACATGTGCTGCTGACCTATGCATTATAGTCATATACTGTATGCCAAGTGGTGACGTGTCAAGTGGTGAAGTGTCAAGAATTTCAATGTTCTGTGTTCACTCTTGTCAAAGCTACTGAGAGTACTCTTCCCTAATGTTCCTTTCATGTCCCTGACTGTGTCATTGGTTAACAACATGCTGCTGCTGTCCAGTGCCCACTGGCTAATCTTCAGAGGCTGGAATGTCAAAGGCAGGAATGTCAAAGGCAGGAATGTCAAAGGCAGGAATGTTAAAGGCAGGAATGTCAAAGGCAGGAATGCCACGGAGACAACAAAGCCTAATGATGTTTGATTGGGTGGAAGGGGAACAGTGGCGCCGGACATCCGCGGGACAGTCGTCTAGGCCTCAACTCCAGAGTGCATGGGGCTCCCGAGTGGCGCAGCGGTCTAAGGCACTGCATCTCAGAGGTGTAACTACAGACCCTGGTTTCCAGACTGTATCACAATTCAGCCATGATTAGGAGTCCCATAGGGCGGCGCGCAACTGGCCCAGTGTTGTTCGGGTTTGGCCGGGGTAGGCTGTCATTGTAAATAAGAATTTGTTCTGACGTGCCTAGTTAAAAAGAAGGTTCAATTAAAGGAGAGGAGCAAGGAGAGGTGCAAGGAGAGGAGCAAGGAGAGGAGCAAGGAGAGGAGCAAGGAGAGGGTCAATAGTGGACAGATACGCTGAGGCTCAATCTGATTCCACTGGGTGCCTAATGAGTCTATTGCCAGATATACTTTGCATCTGGTAGGTTTATAGAGCTACCTTTAGGCATTTCCTGTTTAATTCGATGAGTACTAATTTCAACCTATTTATATAATTGTTCACATTACATAAGCAATCACAAAGGTTTAAAAAAAGAGGTGGATATTACAATTGAACAAAAAAAAAGACTGAAATGACATGAATTGTGCTATTATTTGCAACGATTATTCAGATTTATAAATGCAGATTGATGCAAAAATATATAAAAAATTGAATACGTCAACATATCATAGTGTTTTTCACACACTAGGCAGGTTTCCATTGACGCAAAAAAAATGCGTAATGGAAACGATAGCTAAAGGAGAAATGTTCTAAAGATAGCCAACATTTTTATTTGTTCGAAAGGTTTTTTTGGGGGGGGTTCAAACTTTGTTTATTGCGAAAAATGATAACGGTCACTGTGTCTTTTTGAATAAATTATGATGGGGCATGTGAACTACCTAAATGTCAACATAAAAAATTGACAAATGAAACATACCTAGCTAGTGTCATATACAAGGGAAACATAGCTAGTGTCAGAGACAAGGGAAACATAGCTAGTGTCAGAGACAAGGGAAACATAGCTAGTGTCATATACAAGGGAAACATAGCTAGTGTCAGAGACAAGGGAAACATAGCTAGTGTCATAGACAAGGGAAACATAGCTAGTGTCATAGACAAGGTAAACATAGCTAGTGTCATAGACAAGGGAAACGTAGATAGTGTCATAGACAAGGGAAACATAGCTAGTGTCATAGACAAGGGAAATAGCTAGTGTCATATACAAGGGAAACATAGCTAGTGTCAGAGACAAGGGAAACGTAGCTAGTGTCAGAGACAAGGGAAACATAGCTAGTGTCAGAGACAAGGGAAGCATAGCTAGTGTCATATACAAGGGAAACGTAGCTAGTGTCAGAGACAAGGGAAACATAGCTAGTGTCATAGACAAGGGAAACATAGCTAGTGTCATAGACAAGGTAAACATAGCTAGTGTCATAGACAAGGGAAACGTAGCTAGTGTCATAGACAAGGGAAACATAGCTAGTGTCATAGACAAGGTAAACATAGCTAGTGTCATATACAAGGGAAACGTAGCTAGTGTCAGAGACAAGGGAAACATAGCTAGTGTCATAGACAAGGTAAACATAGCTAGTGTCATAGACAAGGGAAACGTAGCTAGTGTCATAGACAAGGGAAACATAGCTAGTGTCATAGACAAGGTAAACATAGCTAGTGTCATATACAAGGGAAACATAGCTAGTGTCAGAGACAAGGGAAACATAGCTAGTGTCAGAGACAAGGGAAACATAGCTAGTGTCAGAGACAAGGGAAACATAGCTAGTGTCAGAGACAAGGGAAACATAGCTAGTGTCATATACAAGGGAAACATAGCTAGTGTCAGAGACAAGGGAAACATAGCTAGTGTCATAGACAAGGGAAACGTAGCTAGTGTCATAGACAAGGTAAACATAGCTAGTGTCATAGACAAGGGAAACGTAGCTAGTGTCATAGACAAGGGAAACATAGCTAGTGTCATAGACAAGGGAAACATAGCTAGTGTCATAGACAAGGGAAACATAGCTAGTGTCAGAGACAAGGGAAACATAGCTAGTGTCATAGACAAGGTAAACGTAGCTAGTGTCATAGACAAGGGAAACGTAGCTAGTGTCATAGACAAGGGAAACATAGCTAGTGTCATAGACAAGGGAAACATAGCTAGTGTCATAGACAAGGGAAACATAGCTAGTGTCAGAGACAAGGGAAACATAGCTAGTGTCAGAGACAAGGGAAACATAGCTAGTGTCAGAGACAAGGGAAACATAGCTAGTGTCATATACAAGGGAAACATAGCTAGTGTCAGAGACAAGGGAAACATAGCTAGTGTCATAGACAAGGGAAACATAGCTAGTGTCAGAGACAAAAAGGAGCTGTAGATGAGATGAGGAGAATTGTCAAGGACAATATTAAATTAATGCACCAAACATATTGAAGAGAACTCCAGAATCTGATTACCAAGCAAATCCTGTCACACTTTTCTCTCTTTCTATCTCTCTCTCTCTCTCTCTCTCTCTCTCTCTCTCTCTCTCTCTCTCTCGCTCGCTCTCTCTCGCTCGCCCTCTCTCCCTCTCTCTCTCGCTCTCTCTCTCTCTCTCTCTCTCTCTTCTTGCCATCCATATTACGCTATAGATCAGAACGACCTGACACTTGGACGATATCGTGCCATAGATCCCAGCAACGTGATAGAAACACCAATAGGCTGTTGAACAAAGAGGTATTAGAGCGAAGATAACCCTGGGAGGAACAGACATAAATATGATCCCAGGCAGGGTTTAAGATGGTTTCAGGGCCACTCTTAATCAATAAGACGCTCGTTAAGCAACGCTTCTGTCTCACAGTCTGAAAGTATATAGTATAAATATATGAAGTATATAGCAGGCGATCAGCTTTTAGTGCACTGCAGAAGTGTTATGAGAAAGGGTCAGTACTAAGCTATCCACCTGTTAAAATGTATGTGTAGCTATGTGTATTGTATGTGAAATACTAAAAAACAACAGTAAGGGTTGAAGCCTTACTTTATGATGCACACACTTGGACCCTTGCGTTAAACATGCGTTGATGTCAAAAACTCCAGTAAGAATTCAGGTTCCAATAGAAGTGGAGGTGATAAAACGAGGCGTATATGTTGTTGTTTTGTAATCAAAGTGACGACTATAACCATTGGCTCTTCTACTAGATCCATCTCATACTGTATACGGTCTTTCTCAAGAACCAGAGTCTTTCCGTGGGACTCCCATCCCATCGCATTACCAGGAACAGGTTTGTTGCCCTTTAAGATGATTGTGTTTAAAAAAAAAAGAAAAGAAAAGCGGTAAGCATTTCCCTTCCTGTAGTTTGTCCTTGACATTTACAGTAGTGGAGGAGGCTGCCATTGTCTCACAACAGTGTAGAAATGGGATTTAGGAGCTGCAGGAGTGGCAGATGAAGGTGCGAGCCTGATCAACAGGATTCATTCCAGTCTTTGTCTCTCCTACCCCCTCTATTGCTGCTCTAGCCATGGTAATCGTATCAATCCGCTGTCTTTTTATGCTACCACCCGTCATCTCTTCTACATAGTAACTAGAACCCTCTCACTGTGTATGTGACCTACTCTTTTTCCCCTGTATTTTCAAACCCAACTGTCGGAGGAAGCCGATCCTGAGAGGTGACTAATCAACAGGGTGGATTGACAGTCAGGGGCCGTCTCCAAGACAACAAGAACGATGGGGATACAATAATTTTTATGTAATCTCTCCAATCGGATTACATTTCGGTCTTCCTGTCAGGAGCGGCCGGGTGACAGCGGTATTGTGTATCATGGCTCAAGGGCTTCTTAATGAATAAGCTGCCTCCTTGATAAAAAAAAAATGCCATGTCCAATCTGTCCCTGGATTTTGTCTCCTTCTGTTATTTAATCCTCCACGGCAGGTTATTTTCATATTGTCTTACAATGTTTAACCAGTTGATCGAATATCAATCAAAGTACCCTGGGAAATTTACGCAGCGAGATAGAAATAAACTTAATCTTTAGTATCAAAGATTTTTGGTATAGATTTTAATAGGGTTTTCGTGAAGTTAGCAAGTGATATCTTGAAGTTATGCCTACAATACCAAGTGAACGCACTACCAAGTACAGTACCCAAACTTACAGGCCTGGGAGTCTTTCTTGACCATGTGTTCTTCAATTAAAGTTATTCTGTCCCCTGCACATGCTGCATATCAACTGCTTTGAATCATGACCTAACTCCATGATTCACAAAAGCACATACAGCTGTAAGGGACATTTTAATGTTTGTGCAATTCATATAACTAATTCCTGCATTCTAGTCATGTGCTGTTCTAATAACCAAATTCTGTGTTCATTCAAGTGACTGATCGGACAAATCCTCACTATCAGTAGCTGCAATTTGGCAGTACGCCCAGACGTTGTTTTGAGAACGAACGAGAGATATCTCAGTTTCAAGGTCTCAGCTTAGAGAGAAGAAGACTTTTAAGGTATTAGTCTGTCACATGTTATGACCCAGCATTGGCCGGTAACATGAATAAAGCCGGTAAAGATTAATTAACTATGCTAAATCATGCAAATAGAACTTGACTGTGTATAGCTGTTGTAGCAGGCTCAAGGGTGTGGGGTTTCCACGTCACCAAGTTCAATAACCAAGCACGCACAGGAAGCACAACTAGAATGCAAACAGGGAATTTATTAGGGATATTTACACAGAGTGGGAAAGGGGGGAATTCAGCAAACAGTTCACAGTCCACAATCCATTCTCATTGTCCGTTATCCAGGGGTAATCCAAAACCTGGTCCTCAGCCAAACCAGCTCAGTACACAGTGGGGGGTAATCACACAGATGATCCTTCTCATACTCTCCATAACACACATTTCCATCTCAGTTCTCCAACTGTTTGTGCAGCCCACTTCCTCTTTTATCCCCAAGCACTCAATGGCTTAATGAGCCACAGGCGCACCTCGTTGGGGCAGGAAGTCTATATAAGGCTCGGGGGTGGAGCCAGCGGGCTGCAAGATATCTTCCTTCAATCACCACCCCTCACCTCTCCCTTCCATCTGCCACACCGTATATAAGACAACTGTTGGGAATGCCCCAGCAGAGCGTCTGACAGACCTGTGTACTATGGTGCATTGAGTTGTTTGGAACCTCTCCAGCGCACTGACAATAAACTATGATTCCTTTAGGATTGACTTCGAGTGTCTCTGTGTAAAAGAATTTCCACGACACAGCTTAATTCTCCAATGCAGTGTTGGATAACACACCGTTGTGTACCCTGATACTGCTGTGTGCTCCATATGCAGAATACTCCTCCCTTCCTACACATGATATGTTTACATGAATGCGTCTTTAGTATCAGGGACAGTGACAGGTTGCCTGGTATCGGGCCACAGCAAAGAAAGGAGACGGTTGATTCATTACTCCAGTGGAACTCTAAGGACACAAAATGTTTAAAAGTTTTTGGCAATTATAAGCATGCACGTTATTTCACGTTTCACCTGTCCTGTCCCCCTCGCCGTTAATACAGCCTTCAATTAATTGTCGAAGGGTAACATTTCCTTGAGATTTATGATTATGAAGATCTGGCTGCATGACTGTGTGACTATTAGGCATAGGCCTAAATATCATTTTTAGACAATAATAATTATGGTGACAAAGCATCAGGGGCCATTTAAAACATATGGACAAACACATGCAGCACATGTGGTTTTTGCTCCTACTCAGCCTCAATACTGTTTAATATTTAGTGGGAATGTGTTGGATGATGACTAATCAGAAGAGAGCCATTGCACTCTCCCAGAAGCTTGGCTGGTGCGTAAAACCCGCAAATTCAGACTAACAAAGAAGGGTAATGTGTTGGATGATCAATTAGAAGTGCTGTTTTTGACTGCACTGTTATTAAAAACAATCACACACACCATGAGGAGCCTCTCTGTTCCTGCTTAATTGGTTTCATGTAGTACAAGAATCCAGAGGGAGGATTCTAGCAGAGCAACTGAGAAAACAGGACGTGTGTGTGTTTGTGTGTGTGTGTGTGTGTTTGTGTGTGTGTGCATGCGTGCATTCAAAGGCTCAGGGTACAGACAACTGTAGCAGCGCAGGACTTGGACAGGGATAATAATGATTACCCTCTCTGGCATGAGTACACTGTACTAGTGAAGGGATTGAAGAGGACCAGCAACCCTCCTGTTCCACGGTGATCACACTACCACATGTACCATAAAAACTGAGACCTCTTGGCAGAGCCTATAGTACAGGAAGGCTTAGTGCAATGGTGTTCTAGAATGCAATGGTCTTCTAGAATGCAATGGTGTTCTAGAATGCAATGGTCTTCTAGAATGCAATGGTGTTCTAGAATGCGGAGCCCAGAACATATTCAAATTGCTAAGGCTTACCTGTTTCCAAAAATCATGTTACTGAAGGCATATCCATAATCTGTAACTCCTTGTCCGGCCATCCGGATTGCGTCTGAACTTTTCTCTAATTCTGGCTGTGGTAGACAGTGCACAAGATGAGCTGCCGCTTAGCCTACCACTTTTATGAAATTTCCCCCCCGGGGGATCAATAAAGTACCTATCTATCTATAGCCTACCACTATAGCCTACCACCTTATACAAAATGGCTAAACTTACTTGACCAATTCCAGCGTTACAGACATAACATTTGCATGCAAAACCACAACTTCAATGTCTCACAGAATGGACAAACTAAATATAAATTAAACTTTCTATAGTACCCCTTGGGGGAGTATATATATACGCCAAATAGCGTACTTGTAAATAGTGACATGTTGGATAAATAAAGCAAATAAGAAGTGTTTGGATGTTACATGAAATAGACAAGCTTTTTTGGGGTGACTGAACATATTAGCAAAAGTCTGTGAGTTTGTAAGTCTTAGGTTAAAATATGGATTGCCATTTTGAAGGAAACGCTTGGCTGAACACCAAAATGATGATAACACATAGGTTGTCATTTGGAATGTTTTTTAAATGTCAGCAGAATGCAAAGTACCTTAGAATTGCATAATGACAGGTAGCCTGAATCGTATACAAGGCAGCACACCGTATTGACTCATTTGTTTCTCTTTACATATACCTCCAAAATGATTGCCACCCTTGATAAAGATTAGCAAAAAATTATATAACATAAATAACACGAATACTGAGCTGTATTGTATGCTCCAAAAATGTGTTAAATGGTATTATTTTATACTAATGTAATTGCTCAGACAAAGATATTCTGTTTAATGTTTTTAGGTTAAACAAAATGTAGGCGTCTAAATTATTGGCACCTGTAAAGATTCTTATAAATAAAATAAAATACAACATGCATTAACATTCCACTTTTTTAAAGTTAATCTAAATTTAAGGAACTGTATTGTGGCCTTTCATGGCTTCCTGTTTTACTGGGTATAAAATTAGGTAACGCGTGTAAAATCCATTTGTCATCCATCATCTCGGGGAAAGGCGAAAACTCAACGTTGTTTCCATGTCATTTCAACAAACAAATCAATGTGATGACGTTGAATCAATGTGGAAAACTGATTGGATTAGAAAAAAATGAATCTATGTATGGGAATTTCTACTTTTTTACCTAAATCCAATGACACAGTGAAATGTTTTGATGATTTCATGTTGAATTCACATTAGTAGACTCAACTAAAATGCCAACCAAATGTAAATCAAAATGGACGTTGAAATGGCATCTGTGCCCAGTGGGAAATGGTTGTTGACCTTCAGAAATCAGGCCATGGGTAATTGTTTTGTTGTTGCAATAAGTAAGAAGTTGAAAACCACTGCAACAGTGGTAAACTAGCCGGGTAGAGGCTGCAGTAGTATCTTGTTCCCACGCACAGTGCGGAAGATGGTTCTGGAGGCAAAGAAAAGTCCACAATTACAGAACTTGGTCATATCTTGGGTTCAACAAGTGTCTTAATCTACAGTGCCACCTCCATACCAATAGAGTCTTTGGAAGGGTTGCCACAACCAACAAATGTAAATGAATGGAGTTTGCTAAATGGCATTGGCGATTGGAGTGGAATCGGGCGTTATGGTAGGATGCCCCGGGGACCCCAACCTCTTTGCCATTGATCGCTTCTGTGATAGCAAACCCCATAGAGGGCTTTCCCATCTAGTGGCAACTCTACGCATCTCTATGGGTCTGTGTACGTGCGGTCTATAACCCGGACTTGCAACTTCCCAGAGGAGTGGAGAATGTTATAGCAGCAATATTAACACTCTATATTAATAATCATGATTTTGGAATGAGATGTTTGACGAGCCGGTGTCCACATACGTTTGGTCATGTAGTGTAAATGGGGAGAAACTGTGTGTGAAGCACTACATTCATAATGCATCACAGGTGGTTCATAGTTAATTCAGCAAGTGTTATCCAAATGGTCATATTAGAGAAGAAGATCATACTGTCACAGAGTGAATATTTAAAGAATATAAACGGTGCAATCAGACCCTCATGAATAATATATGAAGCCGTTGCAAACTGACAATTAAAGTGATTTACAGTTTAAAGTGAGAATCCCAAATAATTTGCTACATGTACCAATCAAATGCATCATCATCATCATCATCATCATCATCAGCATCATCGTCATCCACAACAATTTCACAGTAAGCTTAGAAACATCCACAGTCAGTTTTTCCCTCTCACTTGTTTGCCAAAACAGTGGACAATTTTCACCAGCCTATTTAGTTCACTGACACCAAAACCATATTGAAGTTTGAAAGGCGAGACAGAAGAAATCTCATAGAAGAGGGGTAGGATGGAGAGAGAGAGAGGTGGGTCATTGTGCCTGTGGAGATGAGGCGGTTTGACAAGGCTGAAACCACAAAGGATGTGCCTTCCAAGACCAGACACAGATTAAATATAGATTGTCTCCATCTATTCACCATTGACACCATATATAAGACTGTGTGTGTGTGTGTGTGTGTGTGTGTGTGTGTGTGTGTGTGTGTGTGTGTGTGTGTGTGTGTGTGTGTTTGTGTGGTAATGTACTAAGCAGACTAACATATAGCGTACAGGTAACTGCCAAAAATAATGGAAGCACTTGAGTAAATGAGGGAAACAAACTATATTGAAAGCAGGTGCTTCCACACAGGTGTGGTTCTTGAGTTAATTAAGCAATTAACATCCCATCATGCTTAGGGTCATGAATAATTAGCGTAATGTATAAACATGCATGATCTTTGAATGATGTGTTACCACACACCCATATGGTGAAGACCAAACCAGACCAATTTTCTTATCTTTATGGAAGGCTGGACCCTCCTAAGTTTCTCTCTAATGTTTTCTAATCATTTGCACTTGTTTTGGTACCTAATTCAAATTTTAGCCATTTTATGTGATGTTAAAGGTAGGGGTGTACTAATTTTTTCACCATAAGGAAAATGCATTTTTGTTTATTTTAATTGCATAACATTTTCACACAAAAAAATAGTGTGTGTGATTTGTTAAATTAGGTAACCTTTATATGTCAATAGTGTTGAAGTGAAGATTACATATCCATCTGTCCAAATATGTAAAAAATAAAGAGAACTTTCCAGGGGGTGTACTTACTTTTTCACATGACTGTTTGTATGGCACCTTATTCTCTATCTAGTGCATTCCTTTTGACCAGAGCCCTATGGCCCTACGGTCCTTGGTTAACAGAAGTGAAATATATTAGGAAAAGGGTGCCATTTGGAACACATACTATGTCTCAGTGGAGAACATCTGTCCCTCTGACCTCTGGAACTCCTTGTCACCTCCCGGGGCAGACAGTGGGTGTGTGTGTGTGTGTGTGTGTGTGTGTGTGTGTGTGTGTGTGGACGTGCGTGATTTATTCATTTAAGCGGAGACAGGAGACACTCTTCCTCTATTTTCAGGCTCCACCCTACCGACTGCCTGGCCAATCAGTAGTCTGAGAGATGAAGGAGAATAAAGGTTATGGAAGAGGATGGAATTGGGCTCATAAATGAATGTCAATGTGGCATATTATCGACCAGGGAGATTTATATTCCACATGTTGTCTCAGTACCCTATTGATTCACTGAAATTGAATAGGCAAATAAAGAAATACCCCTAAACAAACATTATTCTTCACACTGATGTTGTTTGTACCTGCAAAATGATGAGGTCACCCAAGAGAAAGGGTGAAGATGGCTATGGAGGTGAGACACACACACACACACACACCTAGAAACACACACAGACACACACAGAAAGACACACACACGGAAGCACAGAAACACACACACAGGACAATACTCCCATCTTTCTGAGTTAATTGTTAAATCCTCAATCTGAAGATGCATCTCTCAATAACAGCGTAAACATTGGGATGATTGCGTTTTCAATTTCTCCCCCTGACCAACGCTGTAATGACGTTCATTGTGGTGACAGGAAACTGTAATTACGACGTCACATGTACATTACCTCCGCTGAGCACCACCGTTGTTGCTACGCACCAATTACGGATCTAGAAACGTAATTACATATCAGCTGCTTAAAGTGACAGCCTCCTGAACCTCTCCTCCTCTCTCCTGTCTGTTCTGTCTTCTATCTCTCCTGTCTCTCCTCCTCTCTCCTCCATTCTGTATCTGCTTCCACTTCCACAAACTGTTAGGGCCTACATAAAGCTGTCCCAACAGCAGTCCCATCCCCTTACCACTGCTACACCTGGCTATCAGCCTTGTCTAGCAGCAAAACAGTTCATTCAGCCTAATTTACTTCCTTTAAATGTACAGCGACAGAATTCAGAAAATGGGCTGTTCTTACGGTATTCTCCCTGTACACCAAGTCAGAACCACAGGATAAACAAAGGTGGCATATAAGCAGACAATGAAAGCTCTTACAATATTCAATGATTACATTTCTCTAAAACAGGCTATAGGCTACATGTGCACCACCAAGTCAGAACAGTAGGCTAAAATATGAGTGGAAAATGTACCATATTATTAGGGTAAGTCACATGGGCTATCTCCAATGTATCGTCCATGTAAAAAACCTGTCTCATTAGGATGAATAACATCTGACTAAACCTATTTATTTCAATGCGCTAATCCTTTAGCTAGAAGTTTTGGATCACAACACTGAAGTGTAAGAGTCTTCACATTTTTATAAATGGACTGGATCTTTATATATACCGCTTGGGTCCTGTTTCAGTAATAATGAAATCAGACCTTCTTGTTGAGTGTCCGATAATCTACTATTTATATAAGAGTGGTTAAGACATGCTAATAGGGGTCCTCTGAGTATATCAAAAAAAGTTTGGTATACCTCCACTGGTATGCCATCTAGCCCTGGAGTTTTCCCGGACTTAAAGGCTTTGATAGCATCAAGAAGTTCCTCCTCTGTAATTTGGCCTTCACATGAGTCTTTCTGTACAGATATTAATTTTACATTATCAATAGGAAAAAAATCCATACAATTAGTTTCGGTTAGTGGAGATGGAGACTGAAATGAGAACATATGCTTATTTTACTTCCTCTTTCAAAATCTCGTTTGGTGAGTCATGAGTGACTCCATAATTTGTAACAAGTTTCAGTATATTGTTTTTGGTAGCATTTCTATGTTGAAAATTGAAAAAACATTTTCTCCATATTCCATCCAGTTCGCTATATTTTTATAATATATTACACTGGATCTTTCTTGAATACGTTACTCCATTTATTTTTGTTTTTCTTCTAACTTACTCTGAACCTCTATGCTACAGTTTTTATTGTTATCGATCTGTACTATTAGTCCTTCAATTTCTTTTGTTAATATGGACTCTTTTGACCTGAATTGCTTTTGTTTTATAGAGGAGTACTGAACTGCATGGCCTCTAAAAGTATCCCATACAAGAAGGGGATCTGCTGTAGCTAAGCTATGTCGGGAAAAAGTCTGTTATAAATTATTTTGTCCTAGTTAAAAACAAGTTATCATCCAGTAAGTATTACATTTCCAATATCCTCGACCCCGTGGAAACCCTGTAAGAGTAATAGATATGCCAATTATGTGATGGTCCGACCGCATTCTGTCCCCTATCAACACTATTTTGACTTTTGGTGCCTCCATATATCCACTAATTCCAATTTATCCATGACAGTCATTATTTCCTTAAGTGCCTGTGGGTGATAGTTTGTAGTGTGAATTCCTTTACGGTCCATAGGGGTGTTATTTTTTAAGATTTATTCTTAAAAAAACCATTCTCTCTCTCTCTCTCTTTTTGTATTTAGTCAAAATACATTTGCAATTTGCAATTCCAGGAGAGCCGAACAAGTTGCTAGGCAACACAGAAACAATGCCACCCATTTTCGTACCCAAAACGCTGTCCTCAAGAAATCTTCGTGCTAATTGTCTCTCTAGCCTTTTTAAAATGCATGTGTGGCAGGGCTCGAGAATATGATGTCGCCCGCCTAGTCTGGGGCTGCCAGACTACAACCCCTGGAAATTAAGTTTTAACAATACACCAATATAAATTGCCTCTATTCTCCAACAAGAGTCTTGTTTGTGTGCATTATGCTTAGGCTTGTTTAAATTTCAATGGGAAAACAATCAGCCTTCGCAGGTGCGTAAAACGAGGACGGCTGTGCTTACTTGACAATAGAAAGAGCTTATTCTTTCGTTCTTTTCCCTGTGTAATTAAACAGTGGGGCGGCAGATCCCTCACTTTTCAATCTGTTCCTTTCCTTTTCACAGCTGCTCTGTCTCTCTCTCCAGCACACAGAGCCATCATTTCAAGCACTCCCACCTCCATTACAGTCACGAAAGTGACACGACAACATGAAACCACCTGTGTCCACCCCCCCTTCGTATAGACCTGTACGGGTTGTCTCTGTGTCCCCCCCTTCATACAGACCTGTACGGGTTGTTCATGTGCCAAATTAATCTATTTCATGGCTTGCATGTTAATACATCTCTCCCCATTCAGAGAGCTCTAACACTGTTGCTATGCATGAGAGAGAGAGAGAGAGAGAGAGAGAGAGAGAGAGTGCATCTATGTTGTGTGTATTTCTAATATGTCCTTGGTTAACCTTCTAAATGGATCAGTTAAGTCAAAATCACAGCAGAAACAGTCTCCTTACATCTCTGGATGATATCCTGTCTTTCCCCTCAACATTTTATCAAAAAGGCACCTCTGAAGGTGTGAGGTCAGCTAGCAGGCAGACAAATAAATAGGATACTTACGGGACAGCACAGAGGGCAAGGCGGACGTGGACACACTGTAGGCTATATTAGCCGCCCCCAAAAAAGAAACAGAGATAAGAATCGTGTGAAGGTCGTGAAGGGGATCTCATTCTCGCCACAGAGATGAGCCCACTGATAGTGTCCAGCCCTGTGAGGAGATTATATCTCTTGCACTCTCCATTCTTTCTATTCTGTCTCTCTCTCTCTCTCTCTTTCTCTCTCTCTCTCTCTCTCTCTCTCTCTCTCTCTCTCCCTCTCCATCTCTCTCCCCCTCTGACCTTCATCTCCCTCTCCCTCTCTCCCCATCCCAGTGCCTTGTCCCAGTGGTGTCATAACAGGACTGATCGTATCATGGCCAGTCAGCACCAATGACCCTAAAAGTCCATTAAGGACCCATTTGCTCATGGTACATGCAAGGGGGGGGGGTCACAGTGGGGCGATGGAGGGGCGGGGAGACAAGGTTTCCTCAGAACACTCTCACTGAGATCAGAGAGACACCATTTTGGTGAGTAAATAGGCACTAGAATGGTCTATACCAGGGATGTCCAACCTTCCTTCTGGAGAGCTACCTTCCAGCTGATAGCTCCAGCCGCAATGTAACTTTGATTTGCTGAATCTTGTTTTGTTATAATAAGTCTGGAGCAAAAGCCACACACCCATCAGCCCTCCTGGAAGATGGCCATAATAAAGAGAAGATATTGATGATGAAAGAAGTGATCTGTTGCTATTAGTACAATCTTAGAAAAAAGGGTTCCAAAAGGATTCTTCGGTTGTCCCCGTAGGAGAACCCTTTTTGGTTTCAGGTAGAACTCTTTTGGGTTCCAGGTAGAATTATTTTGGGTTCCATGTAGAACATTATGGGTAAAGGGTTCTATCTGAAACCAAAGGGGTTCTTCAAAGGGTTATCCTATGGGGACAGCAGAATAACCATTTTAGGTTCTAGATAGCACCTTTTTTTCTAAGAGTTTATGAAGGACCTTTCTTGATGGATTAATACGGGTTAATTTGATATCCTGTGTGGGAATTGCTAGAGTAGTTCTAAATTGGAGAAGGATTAAAATAGGATTAATATAGAGAGATGTTTACCAGCACGGCCACATTGTGTGGAATTCAATTAATCATTTTGTTTTGGGTTTCATAGCCTCTTAGTTCATTCTCAAAATGTCTGAAGAATAACAGCTTTTGGAATAACACTGTAGGTAGGAAAACACTAACAGTCCATACAGATACATGAACAGACTCTGGATTCTACAAGTTGTTTTATTCCACTTTTACTTTACCAGGTTAGGTCTGAAATATAACATCATTTTTTTCAGTCAGACCCTAGCATTTTCCTTTTACTTATATATAGAACATAAACAAAGGTGAAGCTATAAAACAAAGTTCCTTACCTACAGTGCCTTTGGTAATTATTCAGACCTCTTCCCTTTTTCCACATTCTGTTACGTTACAGCCTTATTCTAAAATTAATTAAATTGTTTTTTCCCCTTATCAATCTACACATAATACCCCATAATGACAAAGCAGGTTTTTAGAAATGTTTGCAAATATATTTAAAAAAATCCCCCAAAAATAAATATCACATTTACATAAGTATTCAGACCCTTTATTCAGTACTTTGTTGAAGCACCTTTGGCAGCGATTACAGCCTCGAGTCTTCTTGGGTATAACGCTCAAGCTTGGCACCCCTGTACTTTGGGAGTTTCTCCCATTCTTCTCTGCAGATCCTCTCATGCTCTGTCAGGTTGGATGGGGAGCATCGCTGCACAGCTATTTTCAGGTCTCTCCAGAGGTGCTAGATCGGGTTCAAGTCCGGGCTCTGGTTGGGCCACTCAAGGACATTTAGAGACTTGTCCAGAAGCATTGTCTTGGCTATGTGCTTAGGAATGTTTGCCCCAGTCTGAGGTCCTGAGCGCTCTGGAGCAGGTTTTCATCAAGGATCTCTCTGTACTTTGCTCCGTTCATCTTTCCCTCGATCCCGATTGGCAAACTCCAAGTGGGCTGTCATGTGCCTTCTACTGAGGAGTGGCTTCCGTCTGGCCACTCTACCATAAAGGCCTAGTTGGTGGAGTGCTGCAGAGATGGTTGTCCTTCTGGAAGGCTTCTCCCATCTCCACAGAGGAACTCGGAAGCTCTGTCAGAGTGACCATCGGGTTCATGGTCACCTCCCCACCGCCCGATTGCTAAGTTTTGCCGGGCGGCCAGCTCTAGGAAGAGTCTTGGTGGTTCCAAACTTCTTCCATTTAAGAATGATGGAGGCCACTGTGTTCTTGGGGACCTTCAATGCTGCAGAAATGTTTTGGTACCCTTCCCCAGATCTGTGCTTCGACACAAATCTATCTCGGAGCTCTACGGACAATTCCTTCAAGCTCATGGACAGGTGTGTGCCATTCCAAATTATGTCCAGTCAATTGAATTTACCACAGGTGGACTCCAATTAACTTGTAGAAACATCTCAAGGATGAGAAATGGAAACAGGATGCTCCTGAGCTCAATTTCGAGTCTCATAAGAAAGGGTCTGAGTGCTTGTTTTGAATATGTTTTTTATTTTTATTATTTTTATACATTTTTAAATTTTCACTTTGTCATTCAAATAAAATAAAATGTTATTAGTCACATACACGTGTTTAGCAGATGTTATTGCGGGTGTAGCGAAATGCTTGTCGACAGTGCAGTAATACCTATCACGTAATATCTAACAATTTCACAAAATATGGGGTGGCAGGTAGCCTAGCGGTTAGAGCATTGGGCCAGTAACCAAAAGGTTGCTGGTTTGAATACCTGAGCCGACAAGGTGAAAAACCTGTAGATGTGTCCTTGAGCAAATTAACCCTAATTTGCTCCAGGGCCTTACCCTGTAGGTAGGCTGCCTGTCAGGCTCTGGCCATAGAGAAGCCTATTTGCTTCTCTATGTAGCCATGGTCAGAGTCTGACAGTTCCATTCTTTCTGTTTCTGGTGGTGGTTTGTGTGGGATCCCTAATTAGAGGCAGCTGTAGCACATTGTCTCTAATTAGGGATCCTACATAGGTTTGTAATTTTCACACTGGGTTGTGGGTCGTTGTCGATCATTTTGCGAGTCACAGTGAAAGTAAGTGTACCACTTTTTGTTACGTCCGTTCATTCGTGTTTGTGTTGGTGAACGTGACGTTTGTATTATCGTGTTTGTTTGTTTGTTAGTTCGTACTTTTGGATTGTTTTATACATAGTATACATAATGACTTCAGACCTGTAGCGCTAACATCCCACATCATGAAGACCCTGGAAAGGTTAGTCCTCACTCACCTCAGACTCCTGGTGTGTACATCACTGGACCTCCTGCAGTTTGCATACCAGCGCAACATCGGGGTGGATGATGCAATCATCTACCTTCTTCAGAGGGCCTACTCTCACCTGGACAATGCAGGTTGCACTGTGAGGGTTATGTTTTTTGACTTCTCCAGTGCCTTCAATACCATTCAGCCCCTGCTACTGGGTGAGAAGATGAGGGGGATGAAAGTGGAAGCACCCTTAGTCTCCTGGGTCACGGACTACCTGACCGGTAGGCCACAATTTGTGCGACTACAGAGCTGTGTGTCAGAACGGGCAGTTAGCAACACAGGGGCCCCCCAGGGAACGGTCCTGTTCCCCTTCCTGTTCACCCTCTACACCTCAGACTTCAGATATAACTCTGAAACATGCCACCTACAGAAGTTCTCGGATGACTCTGCTATTATAGGGTGCATCAGGGGTGGGCAGGAGGAGGAGTACAGGAGCACAATCAGTGACTTTGTGTTGTGGTGTGAGCAGAACCACCTTCAGCTCAACATCAGCAAAACAAAGGAGATGGTGGTGGACTTCAGGAGAACCAAGGCACAACTGACTGAAGTCCCTATACAGGGGATGGATGTGGAAATGGTTGGGTCATACAAGTTCCTGGGAGTCCATATGGACAACAAGCTGGAATGGGCTGGTAACACAGGGGCCCTGTACAAAAAAGTCTAGAGCCGACTCTACGTGTGCAGTAAACTACTGCATACCTTCTACCAGTCTGTGGTGGCCAGTGCCATCTTTTTTGCAGTGGTGTGCTGGGGAGCAAACATCAAAGCCGGTGATGCTTCTCGGGTAAATAAGATGATCAGGAAGGCTAGCTCTGTTCTGGGGATGAGCCTTGACACTCTAGTGGAGGTGGCGGAGAGACGGATCCTGGCCAAACTGCTGGCCATCTTGGACAACGTCACCCACCCTCTGCACGCTATGGTTATGACACAGAGGAGCACTTTCAGTCACAGACTGATCCCACCACGGTGTGCCAGAGAGCGCTACAGGAGGTCCTTCCTGCCAGCGGCTATTAGACTATATAATGCCTCACTGGGGTGCCGTGCCGTCGGCAACATAGATCTGGAACTGTTGGGGTGCTAGGACCTAATTTAACAATTATGCATCCATCCGTGAGTAACTCTGGTCCGTCAGCACTCATTCACTCAGGACCTATTTAATCATGCAGGTCTGTATATACATACTCATGTACAGTTGTTATATCATATCACGTGCAATATTGCTAGTAATTCTTGGACCTAACTTACGTAGGCATTCACTCACTCAGGAATGCATATTAGTATCCTGTCAGTTGCACCTTTTCTCATTGCTTTTAGTATATCGAATGTGCAATACGTGCAGTTGTCTGTAATTAAACCCTGCGCACTAAGGACTGTATTTTAAGGGAATTACTTTTATTACCCAAAATTATATCATACACACATTTAGCTATTAAAGTATCTCTTCCTGTCATTTACCTGTACAGTTCGTGTAACCATGCAAGTATTCACTTATCTGTAAATATAACTGTATACTTACCTGTACAGCTAATTTAACCATGCAAAATTTTCACTTACCTGTTCATTTAGTCTGTCTATTAAGTAAACTATTATTACCTTCGCTCATATCATACACATTTTTAGCTACTGAAGTATTTCTCTGCCATCGACCTGTATAGTATAGTTAACCATGCACCATCCACCAATGTATAGTGTACATATTCAGCCAACCACCCATACTATGCAATGTCTTTTTATAGCTTTTTTTGCACTCCAGATATCTTGTATTTCTATACTTTTTCATACTGCTGCTCTATGTAGCATGTACCGTGTATCTGTCTTTTATGTACTTTCGTTGTGGCATTTTGCACCTGCCCTGTGTTTTGTTGTAGCTGCTTGTAGCTATCTATCTATCTATCTATCTATCTATCTATCTATCTATCTATCTATCTATCTATCTATCTATCTATCTATCTATCTATCTATCTATCTATCTATCTATCTATCTATCTATCTATCTATCTATCTATCTATCTATCTATCTATCTATCTATCTATCTATCTATCTAAAATAAAAACAATGTCGAACTACAGTCCCTGCGCTGCGTCTTGGTCCATGTATGCACCCTCACGTGACACTGCCATTGTAAGTAAGAATTTGTTCTTAACTGACATGCCTGGTTAAATAAATAAAACACCTAGATTTAAGTAAGGAATTAATAAAAAATATATACATATATGGATGAGCGATGTCAGAGTGGCATGGACTAAAATACAGTAGAATAGTATATATGGGGTATTGTGTGTAGATTGATTACAATTTTTATTTATTTAATCAATTTTAGAATAAGGCTGTAATAAGTCTGTAACATAACAAAATGTGGAAAAAGGGAAGGGGTCTGAATTCCGAATGCACTGTATCTTAATCTCTGTCTACAGTCGTGGCCAAAAGTTTTGTGAATGACACAAGTGTTGGTCTCCACAAAGTTTGCTGCCTCAGTGTTGATGATGGCAAATTGCATATACTCCAGAATGTCATGAAGAGTGATCAGATGAATTGCAATTAATTGCAAAGTCCCTCTTTGCCATGAAAATGAACTTAATCCCAAAAAAACATTTCCACTGCCATCATGTCAGTGATTGTCTCATTAACACAGGTGAGAGTGTTGACGAGGACAAGGCTGGAGATAACTCTGTCATGCTGATTGAGTCAGAATAACAGACTGGAAGCTTTAAAAGGAGGGTGGTGCTTGAAATCATTGTTCTTCCTCTGTCAACCATGGTTACCTGCAAGGAAACACGTGCCATCATCATTGCTTTGCACAAAAAAAGCTTCACAGGCAAGGATATCGCTGCTGGTAAAATTGCACCTAAATCAACCATTAATGGGATCATCAAGAATTTCAAGGAGAGAGGTTAAATTGTTGTGAAGAAGGCGTCAGGGTGCCCAAGAAAGTCCAGCAAGTGCCAGGACCGTCTCCTAAAGTTGATTCAGCTATGAGATCGGGGCACCACCAGTGCAAAGCTTGCTCAGGAATGGCAGCAGGCAGGTGTGAGTGCATCTGCACGCACAGTGAGGCAAAGACTTTTGGAGGATGGCCTGGTGTCAAGAAGGGCAGCAAAGAAGCCACTTCTCACCAGGAAAAACATCAGGGACAGACTAATATTCTGCAAAAGTTACAGGGATTGGACTGCTGAGGACTGGGGTAGAGTCATTTTCTCTGATGAATCCCCTTTCCGATTGTTTGGGCCATCCGGAAAACACCTTGTCCGGAGAAGACCATCAGTCCTGTCACATGCCAACAGTAAAGCATCCTCAGACCATTCATGTGTGGGGTTGCTTCTCAGCCAAGGGAGTGGGCTCACTCACAATTTTGCCTAAGAACACAGCCATGAATAAAGAATGGTACCAACACATTCTCCGAGAGCAACTTCTCCCAACCATCCAAGAACAGTTTGGTGACGACCAATGCCTTTTCCAGCATGATGGAGCACCTTGCCTTAAGGCAAAATTTGGGTCCATGGCCAGGAAACTCCCCAGACCTTAATCCCATTGAGAACTTGTGGTCGATCCTCAAGAGGCGGACAAACATAAACCCACAACTTCTGACAAACTCCAAGCATTGATTATGCAAGAATGGCCTGCCATCAGTCAGGATGTGGCCCAGAAGTTAATTGATAGCATGCCAGGGCGGATTGCAGAGGTCTTGAAAAAGAAGGGTCAACATTGCAAATATTGACTCTTTTCATAAACTGAATGTTATTGTCAATGAAAGCCTTTGACACGTATGGAATACTTGTAATTATACTTCAGTGTACCATAGTAACTACTGACATAAAGATCTAAGAACACTGAAGTAGCAAACTTTGTGGAGACCAATACTTATGTCATTCTCAAAACGTTTGGCCACGACTGTATATCCTAGAGAAGGGTTATTCAACTCTGACCCTACGACGTCCGGCAACTGGTCGTTTTCTCTTCTACCTGATAATGAATTGCACCCACCTGGTGCACCTGGTCTAAATCAGTACCTGATTAGAGGAAAACAATGACAAAATGCAGTTGAACTGGTTTTGAGGTCCAGAGTTGAGTTTGAGGAGACTAGAGTATGAGTTAAGCTGGATCAGAACCTTACATCCTATGGATGACTCCCAGCTCATATCAGTCAGAGTAAGATTTGACCTTATACAGAGGAGAAGATCAAACTCAATGTCATTTTCATCAATACTGCGTGACAGAAGCAACTTGATGAATAAGACATAAAAGGAATTAAAAATGTGTTATGATCAGTTTTTACTGTAAGGGTAAAACAGAGAGAGAAATGTGAGAAATGTCAAAACAAAACGCTGAACCTTGCTCTCTTTATTTTAGCTCAAGGAAAAGGTTGAGACTCGATGACCTAGTGGGAAATATTTGTCCTCAAAGCCTCTTGGTGATATTTTTCAAAAGCAGACCAATTTGATTTCATTCAGGCTCTACACATCATGAGATGTACCTTTCTCCTCAATATGAGTTGACGGTTGACATCTCCTTTCAGAGTTGCAGGGCTAAGTCTGCCTTATAGATGATGGACTGAACGGCGAGTGTGACTCTGGGCATTGGGTTAAATGACGGCCGGTCCATTAGGGTCTTAGGGAAGTGCCCCACTTGTAATTGGTCAATTTTTTTTTTTTTTACAAAATAAATATATTATGTAATTTAAGGATTATGTTTTAATCCATAAAAGTGGGGTTAATATGTGTATATTTACTGTTTCATAAATATATTGTTCAAAACAAGCAGTTCAGTTACCTACTGCTCTGCCATCAGCAGCTCTGGCTGTTCGGCCCATCAGGTACAAATTGCAATGAACTTAAATAAATAAATAATCAAGACAGTCATTCAGACCCCTTGACTTTTAACACATTTTGTTATGTTACAGCCTTATTCTAAAATGTATTAAATATTTTTTTCCCTTCATCAATCTACACACAATACCCCATAATGACAAAGCAAAAACAGGTTTTTAGAAATGTTATCAGAAATTTAAACCTGAAAAATCACTTTTACATAAGTATTCAGACGCTTTATTCAGTACTTTGTTGAAGCACCTTTGGCAGCGATTACAGCCTCAAATCTTCTTGGGTATGACGCTACAAGCTTGACACACCTGTATTTGGGGAGTTTCTGCTATATTTGGGGAGAGTTGCTGCACACAGGTCTCTCCAGAGATGTTCTATTGGGTTTAAGTCTGGGCTCTGAATACATATGTAAATAAGGTATTTCAATTTTTATTTGTAATACATTTGCAAAAATGTCTCAAAACCTTTTTTTGCTAGTGGTGTAAAAAGTACTAAATTTTGAGTAAAAGTAAAGATATCTTAATAGAAAATGACACAAGTAAAAGTGAAAGTCACCCAGTAAAATACTACTTGAGTAAAAGTCTAAATATACTTAAGTATCGAAAGTAAAGGGAATTGCTAAAATGTGCTTAAGTATCCAAAGTAAAAGTACAAGAATAAATTATTTCAAATTCCTTATATTAAGCAAACCAGGCGGCATAATTTAATTTATTTTTTTAACTTACTCCAACACTCAGGCATAATTTACAAACAAAGCATTTGTCCTCCAGATCAGAGGCAGTAGGGATGACCAGGGCTGTGTGTGAAAGGTCTGAATACTTTCCGAATGCACTGTATACAGTATATCTCCCTAAAGAAACAACCAGTAATTTGAAAACTGCCCGAGTATTCAGACAGCGGCCGCCACTGATATACATTTCTGTGTACCACAAAGAAAATGGATAAAGTATTTTTCTTCTTCTAACCTTCCCAGCAACCCAGGAGCCAACCTTTGTACAGTCATCACACCATTATTTAAGAGTTTTTCTCAACTAACAATCCTCTGAATTTAATTGAACCCCTCCCCTTTGCTTTTGCTTCAAAACCCACACATTCCAGATATAATAACATACCAGGCTTTGATGTATTTTTAACAAGGCTGGATTTTCAAAGTCTTTGTGATGAGAGCTGAGATGTAAAAATGAAAAGTCACAAAGTCCATTTCCGCAAGTCTCCACAGGTAGTCCCATTCGTTTGAAGGTCGACAGGGGTGTCTCTATAGAAGTTAGAGGGAGGTGAGGGTGGCAGGAGGGGGAAGGGAGGAGGGGAGAAGGAGTCGAGGGGAGAGTGGTTGGATTCGACAATGAAGAGGGAATCACACAGAGAGGGAAGGAGGTTTGGGGTCAACCAAGCAGCTACAGATAATTTTACCACGAATACGTGGGTATGATTTTTACTTTGCACCACTGTTCACACAAGCTGTTACTGCAGTGTTACAGCTCTACACATAGAGAAAGAGCGAGAGAGAGAGTTACGGCCAATACCCACTAGCAGGTGATGCTTCACCTAGCCATGCTACCTGCGCACAGAACGGCTCTGTGCTAGCAAGCCAACAACATGATAGGTAGTGTTAGGTATCAACAGCAAATTCAGTAGGGGCTGGAATCTATAGCGAGCTTGGTAGGTCAATCACATTGTGATATTGCAGAGCATTTGCATAATATTGAGCTTTCCCTAAATAAAGTCCCGCCTAGTTCACTCTGTGTTAGGAGAGCTTCTTCAGTTGAAAATGAATGGGCTCCGTCATTTCGGCAGAGGCATCGCTTGCTGGTGGACACCCCCGGTTACTCTTAAGGTTCACTGTTGAGGTTGAAAACACAATATATGGTTTGATGTGGTATTTAACAGAGAACATTGGAAGATACTCCAAGAGACTGTCAAACATATTCATATGGGATAGGTCAAGTTAATAAACCGTGACCATTTTGTTTATTTCTGTGTCCCCTCCAAGGACTGTTGGAGCTGTAGAGAGTCTTAGCTCACAAATAACCATATAGCTTAGCATACAGTAGCTTCCAAATGTGAATCCTACATGGAAGACTGCTGGAATAAAAACATGTCTATTCACCTTCTGTTACTGTAGTTTAATCTCATTGTCAGTGTGTCTGAATCCAGGAATATATGCAATAATATAATAGCATGTTATACTGAGACAAGGTCACTTCCTAGCTTATCAATAATTGAAAATCTATTGACATTATATTATATACACTACCGTTCAAAAGTTTGGGATCACTTAGAAATGTCCTTGTTTTTTAAAGAAAAGCAATTTTTTGGTCCATTAAAATAGCATCAAATTGATCAGAAATAAAGTGTAGACATTGTTAATGTTATAAATGACTATTGTAGCTGGAAACATCGTACACAGCGTTGTACGAGATCTTCAGTTTCTTGGCAATTTCTCGCATTTCTCAGAACAAGAATAGACTGATGAGTTTCAGAAGAAAGTTCTTTGTTTCTGGCCATTTTGAGCCTGTAATCGAACCCACAAAGATAGATAGATAGATAGATAGATAGATAGATAGATAGATAGATAGATAGATAGATAGATAGATAGATAGATAGATAGATAGATAGATAGATAGATAGATAGATAGATAGATAGGTACTTTATTGATCCCCCGGGGGGGGAAATTTCATTGTCAAGCAGCTACAACAAAACACAGGGCAGGTGCAAAATGCCACAACGAAAGTACACAAAAGACAGATACACGGTACATGATACATAGAGCGGCAGTATGAAAAAGTATAGAAATACATATACATATAAAAATAAAAGCTATAAAAAAGACATTGCATAGTATGGGTGGTTGGCTGAATATGTACACTAGACATTGGTGGATGTGTACACTATACATTGGTGGATGTTGGATGGTTAACTATACTATACAGGTTGATGACAGAGAAATACTTCAGTAGCTAAAAATGCGTATGATATGAGCGAGGGTAATAATAGTTTACTTAATAGACAGACTGGGTAAATAAATAGGTAAGTGAACATTTTGCATGGTTAAATTAGCTGTACAGTTAGGTATACAGTTATATTTACAGATAAGTGAATACTTGCATGGTTACACAAACTGTACAGGTAAATGACAGGAAGAGATACTTTAATAGCTAAATGCTAAATGTGTGTATGATATCATACACACAAATGCTCCAGATACTCAACTAGTCTAAAGAAGGCCAGTTTTATTGCTTCATTAATCAGCACAACAGTTTTCAGCTGTGCTAACATAATTGCAAAAGAGTTTTCTAATGATCAATTAGCCTGTGAAAATGATAAACTTCAAGTCAATTGAGGACTTGTGAGGCGTCTGTTTCTCAAACTAGACACTCTAATGAACTTGTCCTCTTGCTCAGTTGTGCACAAGGGCCTCCCACTCCTCTTCCTATTCTGGTTAGAGCAAGTTTGCGCTGTTCTGTGAAGGGAGTAGTACACAGCGTTGTACGAGATCTTCAGATTCTTGGCAATTTCTCGCATGGAATAGCCTTCAATTCTCAGAACAAGAATAGACTGACGAGTTTCAGAAGGAAGTTTTTTGTTTCTGGCCATTTTGAGCCTGTAATCGAACCCACAAATGCTGATGCTTCTTTAATCAGCACAACAGTTTTCAGCTGTGCTAACATAATTGCAAAAGGTTTTTCTAATGATCAATTAGCATTTTAAAATTATAAACTTGGATTAGCTAACACAACGTGCCATTGGAACACAGGAGTGATGGTTGCTGATAATGGGCCTCTGTACGCCTATGTAGATATTCCATAAAAATCAGCTGTTTCCAGCTACAATAGTACTTTTCAACATGAACAATGTCTACACTGTATTTCTGATCAATTTGATGTTATTTTAATGGACAATTTTTTTTGCTTTTCTTTCAAAAACAAGGACATTTCTAAGTGACCCCAAACTTTTGAACGGTAGTGTATATACGTATATATATATATATATATATATACAGTGGGGAGAACAAGTATTTGATACACTGCCGATTTTGCAGGTTTTCCTACTTACAAAGCATGTAGAGGTCTGTAATTTTTATCATAGTTACACTTCAACTGTGAGAGACGGAATCTAAAACAAAAATCCTGAAAATCACATTGTATGATTTTTAAATAATTAATTTGAATTTTATTGCATGACATAAGTATTTGATCACCTACCAACCAGTAAGAATTCCGGCTCTCACAGACCTGTTAGTTTTTCTTTAAGAAGCCCTGCTGTTCTCCACTCATTACCTGTATTAACTGCACCTGTTTGAACTCGTTACCTGTATAAAAGACACCTGTCCACACACTCAATCGAACAGACTCCAACCTCTCCACAATGGCCAAGGCCAGAGAGCTGTGTAAGGACATCAGGGATAAAATTGTAGACCTGCACAAGGCTGGGATGGGCTACAGGACAATAGGCAAGCAGCTTGGTGAGAAGGCAACAACTGTTGGCGCAATTATTAGAAAATGGAAGAAGTTCAAGATGACGGTCAATCTCCCTCGGTCTGCGGCACCATGCAAGATCTCACCTCGTGGGGCATCAATGATCATGAGGAAGGTGAGGGATCAGCCCAGATTTACACGGCAGGACCTGGTCAATGACCTGAAGAGAGCTGGGACCACAGTCTCAAAGAAAACCATTAGTAACACACTACGCCGTCATGGATTAAAATCCTGCAGCGCAAGTAAGGTCCCCCTGCTCAAGCCAGCGCATGTCCAGGCCCGTCTGAAGTTTGCCAATGACCATCTGGATGATCCAGAGGAGGAATGGGAGAAGGTCATGTGGTCTGATGAGACAAAAATAGAGCTTTTTGGTCTAAATTCCACTCGCCGTGTTTGGAGGAAGAAGAAGGATGAGTACAACCCCAAGAACACCATCCCAACCGTGAAGCATGGAGGTTCTTTGGGGATGCTTTTCTGCAAAGGGGACAGGACGACTGCACCGTATTGAGGGGAGGATGGATGGGGCCATGTATCGCGAGATCTTGGCCAACAACCTCCTTCCCTCAGTAAGAGCATTGAAGATGGGCCGTGGCTGGGCCTTCCAACATGAAAACGACCCGTAACACACAGCCAGGGCAACTAAGGAGTGGCTCCGTAAGAAGCATCTCAAGGTCCTGGAGTGGCCTAACCAGTCTCCAGACCTGAACCCAATAGAAAATCTTTGGAGGGAGCTGAAAGTCCATATTGCCCAGCGACAGCCCCGAAACCTGAAGGATCTGGAGAAGGTCTGTATGGAGGAGTGGGCCAAAATCCCTGCTGCAGTGTGTGCAAATCTGGTCAAGAACTACAGGAAACGTATGATCTCTGTAATTTCAAACAAAGGTTTCTGTACCAAATATTCAGTTCTGCTTTTCAAATACTTATGTCATGAAATAAAATGCAAATTAATTACATAAAAATCATACAATGTGATTTTCTTGATTTTTGTTTTAGATTCCGTCACTCACAGTTGAAGAGTACCTATGATAAAAATGATAGACTTCTTCATGGTTTGTAAGTGGGAAAACCTGCAAAATCGGCAGTGTATCAAATACTTGTTCTCCCCACTGTATATATATATTTATATATATATACAGCGGGTGAAATAAGTATTGAACACGTCACCATTTTTCTCAGTAAATATATTTCCAAAGGTGCTATTGACATGAAAGTTTCACCAGATGTTGGTAACAACCCAAGTAATCCATACATACAAAGAAACCAAAACAAATAAGTTCAGAAATTAAGTTATGTGTAATAATGTGAAATGACACAGGAAAAAAGTATTGAACACATGAAGAAAGGGAGGTTCAAAAAGGCATGGAAAGCCAAGACAACAGCTGAAAACTATCAGTAATTAAAAAGCAATCCAGCCCCCTGTCAGTGCAAATTAATATCATCTGGTTCAGTCCCAACTGATGGCCTACAAAAAGGTCTCATTGCCAAGGTGTCACACAAGACACATCTCATGATGGGTAAAAGCAAAGAGCTGTCTCAAGACCTTCGCAACCTAATTGTTGCAAAACATAATGATGGCATTGGTTATAGGCGCATTTCTAAGCTTCTGAATGTTCCAGTGAGCACTGTTGGGGCCATAATACGGAAGTGGAAAGACAATAATTTCACCATAAATTTGCCTCGTGTTCAATACTTATTTCACCCGCTGTATATATATATAGTCATTGTACTTGGGATAGAGATCACTCACTCACAGAATGCTATTCTGGGATGGCCCTTGCTTATTCCACACTGTTGTCATACCTCCAGTGAGATGACTAGATGTTTGTCCTAAGGCCCTGAATACAGAACGGATGAAAGTGCAGAGGGAGTCCTGTCAAAAGATTCTGCAATCAGTCTTGGACACATGTCCAAGTGCTGTGCATGTTTATCATTTGTCAAAGGAGTTGTCCCCTGAGAGGAATAGAAAAAACACACACACAAACACACACACACACACACACACACACACACACACACACACACAAACACACACACACACACACAAAATAAAGAGCCTGTAAAGTTTAGTTCTCAATTTCTCCAATCATGCGATCCAAAGCTTTATCGATAGCCTCTCAAAACATCAGCGGGCTAACCCACTGCATCATCAACCATGTAATGTTTCAGCACACATATGATTCCGGAGCGACGGCACAGAGAGGACACTGCTATCGTGTGTCATGCAGCAGTGACTGACTTCATTGGTCAGAATAGCGAAATGCGGAGGTGAGAACTTTGTTCTGTAGGTTCTAATTAACATTCAGCCAATCAGCTCCCTATACATGTTTTATCATGCCACTTCAGCCGTCAGTGAAGCGTCCATTTAAATACACTCCCCTAAGTATTTATTTGAACAGTGAAGGTAAAATGTTTTATTTGGTTCTATATGAGGCAAAAGTACAAAATGGCACCCTTTCTTTGAGGGGATTTTCATCACAGGAAGTTGGTGGCAGCTTAATTGGGGAGGACGGGCTCGTGGTAATGGCTGGAGTGGAATAAGTGGAATGGTATCAAATACGTCAAACACATGGTTTCCATGGTTTCACTGTTTTATGCCATTCCATCCGTCCTCCTCTCAGCAGCCTCCTGTGATTTTCATACAGTGTATCTGTTTTCTGTGTCTATTCCCCTCATTTAGAAGGTGTTAAGTATTTATATAAATTAGCGTATAGCGTATAAAATGTAGTCAATAATTTAGTACTAAAACAAAATGCAAATCCATCCAACAAGTTTGTAGAGTCACAAGCTTGATGTAGTCATTGTGTGCTAGGAATATGGGACCAAGTACTACAATGTTGACTAAATTTAATACACTTTAAGTGAATTTGTACAAATACTTATGTCACCTTCAAATGGGGGGACTAGATACATAAAGTGCTAAACAGATATGTATGAAAATACCCTCAGATAAAAGGTGAAATTCTGTACTGTCGCCTCATATAAAACATTTGATCTCAAATCCAAAATGCTGGAGTATAGATCCAAATTAAAAGTTTTAGCTTGAAGGAGTGCATCATTTACCTGGAGCTAACTCTGCAGATAGCACTACTGGGTGATATGAAAAGTCATAGTCTATTGATCAATAATATAATCATTTATATTTACATATATATATAATTATACACACATACATTTATTTTTTAAAATATATTTTCATTTATTGTTATTAAATATATATATATATATATATAATATATATATATATATATATATATATAGACAAATATATATGTGAAAAGCAAATTACATCTACTCCCTTTCTTTTGTTTTTTGTTTTTAGCTTCACTGTCCAAATAAATACGTAAGGGAGTGTGAATGAAAAATGTATACATGCGTAAACCATATCCTTCTAAAGAAAATATCATCATTCACATGTGTACATCCACAGCCCTATAGCTCTACAGCACACACTGGTCTACAGCACACACTGTTGCCAGGAGTGATAGAGCAGCACCAGATCAGAGGGTGGAACAGGATGGAACACTGTCCTTCTGTCTGACGGAAGCACAGATGGACAGATGGACATCACAACATTGGTACATTACAGGACATTAGTCTGAATATCGTACACACAAACAAATGTTACCTTCATGTACTATGGATTGTAATGGTACACGATTATATGGGCTGTGTGTGTGCATGCGTGCATGTTTCCATGCATGTGTGATTCCATGAGTGTATCTTGCCAACATCATCCCATTTTAACTCACATCCTGTATTCACTTGAAAGCCTGAGGGGACAGAGAGAAACAAAGGGATGACTTTTCCATTAGCTCTCCCAACAAGAAGCCTGTAGTCAGAGGCCAGAGGACTCTGTGGGGCCTTGTCAAATAAATGGGCTATTGTGTGTTTTGTAGCATTGGTAAAAATCCTTTAAATGGTTTAAGTTTTCACGCTTCACAAGTCAATAGCGCTTCTCCAGTGGGTGCACAAGCTCTCCCTCTGTATTGCTCTTGCTCCATCTCTCTCACGCTCTCTCTCTCTCTCTCTCTCTCTCTCTCTCACGCTCTCTCTCAAGCTCTCTCTCACGCTCTCTCTCTCTCTCTCTCTCTCTCTCTCTCTCTCTCTCTCTCTCTCTCTCTCTCACGCTCTCTCTCTCTCTCACGCTCTCTCTCTCTCACTCTCTCTCTCATTTTCTCTCTCTTTGTCCTGTATTCTTGAAGGGTATCAATCTTCCACAGCAGATAGTTTGATACGACAGGTGGGAATATAAATACAGTTCTGAGATTGTCTCACCAACGCAACTGATCTACATTCTTGATTTCAGATTCTATTTGTGGGCGCGTCCTTCAAAGCTGAACCCAGCATCTGTCTCAATCAATGAAGGGGAGTGCCAGGGGTCTACGGCGAGCTGTCGACACCCACTCCTCCCATAGACCATCCTACACCACCACCACACACCCTACTGCCTCTCAGGGCTGAGTGGGGTGACTGAGGACGACCACCACACACCCTACTGCCTCTCAGCGCTGAGTGGGGTTACTGAGGACAACCACCACACACCCTACTGCCTCTCAGCGCTGAGTGGGGTGACTGAGGACAAGAGGAGGGAGGAGAGGAGAGGAGAAACTTTGTTGTAGGCTCTGTATAGGAAGCCGAACTGAGATGTAAACTCACTGTTATTTTCTCGAAATACATGAGGACACTGATTTTTTTATTGGCCTTTCAAAACAAGGAACTGAACTGTATGATTGAATACTAAGAAGAAGACTCGCTGTTACAGTTCATTATATCTCAGTGATGTAAAGAGAAGCGATAGGGGTTCAATTAACTTCAGATAAACTGAAGTAAAGCATAGAACATATATTTTTTTACAAACAAACAATGTCTTAAACAAATCTAATTTGAAACAAAAGTATACACCTCGCACACAAGGTTAAGGGCTTAAAAAAAAGAGGACACCTTTAGCATGTCATATATAGAGTTGAAATGTATTCCACTTTGAGTTGCATAATAATGTTATACTTTATGTACAGTACCAGTTAAAAGTTTGGACACACCTACTCATTCAAGGGTTTTTCTTTATTTTTGTAATTTTTGTATAATAATAGTGAAGACATCAACACTATGAAATAACTCATTTGGAATCATGTAATAAGCAAAACAAAATCTATTTTATATTTGAGATTCTTTAAAATAGACACCCTTTGCCTTGATGACAGCTTTGCACACTCTTGGGATTTTCTCAACCAGATTCACCTGAAATGCTTTTCCAACAGCCTTGAAGGAGTTCCCACATATGCTGAGCACTTGTTGGCTGCTTTTCCTTCACTCTGCGGTCCAACTCATCCCAAACCATCTCAATTGGGTCGAGGTCGGGTTATTGTGGAGGCCAGGTTATCTGATGCAGTGCTCCATCACTCTCCTTCTTGGTCAAATAGCCCTTACACAGCCTGGAGGTTGGGTCATTGTCCTGTTGAAAACAAATTATAGTCCCACTAAGCACAAACCAGATGGGATGGCGTATCACTCTAGAATGCTGTGGTAGCCATTCTGGTTAAGTGTGCCTTGAATTCTAAGTAAATCACTAACAGTGTCACCAGAAAATCACCCCCACACCATCACACCTCTTCCTCCATGCTTCACGGTGGGAGCCACACATGCAGAGATCATCCGTTCACCTAGTCTGCGTCTCACAAAGATATGGCAGTTGGAACCAAACATCTCAAATTTGGAATCATCAGACCAAAGGACATATTTCCACCTGTGTGTTTCTTGGTCCAAGCAAGTCTCTTCTTCTTATTGGTGTCCTTTAGTAGTGGTTTCTCTGCAGCAATTCGACCATGAAGGCTTGATTCACACAGCCTCCTCTGAACAGTTGATGTTGAGATGTGTCTGTTACTTGAACTCTGTGAAGCATTTATTTGGACTGCAATTTCTGAGGCTGGTAACTCTAACAAACATATCCTCTGCAGCAGAGGTAACTCTGGGTCTTCCTTTACTGTGGCGGTCCTCAGGGTTTTTGAGACTGCACTTGAAGAAACTTTTACATTTCTTGAAATGTTCAGTGTTGACTGACCTTCATGTCTTAAAGTAATGATGGACTGTCGTTTCTCTTTGCTCATTCAAGATCCTCTTGCCATAATATGGACTTGGTCTTTTACCAAATAGGGCTATCTTCTGTATACCACCCCTCCCTTGTCACAACACAAATGAGACTGTGCTCAAACGCATTAATAATGAAAGAAATTCCACAAATTAACTTTTAACAAGGCACACTTGTTAATTTAAATGAATACCACATCCATACACAGTCTCATTGTATGTATACCACATCCATACTCAGTCTATTGATATGTATACCACATCTATACTCAGTCTCATGGTATGTATTAAACATCCATAGAGTCTCATGGTATGTAAACCACATCCATACTCAGTCTCATTGTATGTATACCACATCCATACTCATTCTCATTGTATGTATACCACATCCATACACAGTCTCATTGTATGTATACCACATCCATACTCAGTCTCATGGTATGTATACCACATCCATACTCATTCTCATTGTATGTATACCACATCCATACTCATTCTCATTGTATGTATACCACTTCCATACTCAGTCTATTGGTATGTATACCACATCTATACTCAGTCTTATGGTATGTATTAAACATCCATACTCAGTCTCATGGTATGTATACCACATCCATACTCAGTCTCATGGTATGTATACCACATCCATACTCATTCTCATTGTATGTATACCACTTCCATACTCAGTCTATTGGTATGTATACCACATCCATACTCAGTCTCATTGTATGTATACCACATCCATACTCATTCTCATTGTATGTATACCACTTCCATACTCAGTCTCATTGTATGTATACCACATCCATACTCAGTCTATTGGTATGTATACCACATCTATACTCAGTCTCATGGTATGTATACCACATCCATACTCATTCTCATTGTATGTATAACACTTCCATACTCAGTCTCATGGTACATATTAAACATCCATACTCAGTCTCATGGTATGTTTACCACTTCCATACTCAGTCTCATGGTATGTATTAAACATCCATACTCTTTTCAGCAGTCAACCTTTGTCCTCCCTCATTTAGAATGTTCTGCTGTATGTTTTTTATATGACATAGCCATCACTGCAGTACCAAGTCAGTAATAAGTAACCACTGATTTTACCCAGGATCCACTGAGGCTCCATTCAACGAAGTCCTCCCTTCTTCCTGTTTTCATTTGCCAAAGTTTCTGTTTGTGTCAACTGGTGTCTTTGCTGACTTTTAAAGGGTCATGAAGAGGTCATGGTCCAACTCCCTCTGAAAAGATTAGGAGAGATTGAGAGAGAGAGCGAGGGAGAGTGAGAGAGAGAAAGAGAAAAGACAGTATGACGGCTGTTTTGAACACTGACCCTCTCTATTCACCTCATATATAGGCGATATAGGGCTATATATGAACTCAGTGTCTTGATCAATCACTCTTTGTTCCCTATGGCTAAGTCAGCTAGCTAACCACCACAACAACATATAGCCTTCAGGCTTAGACACGACTGCCAGGGACATTTTGTGGTCAACGAGATGTTGCATTCAGAGTGTAAATTCACAACACTGTAGGGCTACACTGCTCTAGTTATAAGAATAGCTGTTATTATCAGAGGGTTAAATAGAAGTATAAACATCTTTGCAATGTCGTGCCTAGAATGGGCATGCAGTTCAGCATGTGTTCAGCCAAGGAGGCGAGGACTGCAGCGGCAACTTCTCCTTATAATGTACTCATTCTAGTCAGTCAAATCAAAATTTCACACAGGCTTCTCCAATCCCCTCACATGACCTTAATTCAATCCATTTCTGATAAAGAATATTGGTTCAAATGCCATTAACATCTCTGGCCCAAAATAAACATTCTGAATGAACCCACAATGTGGTTAGCTTTTAACTGCAGTTGATTGAACAGCTGTATTTCTGAAGCAGGGTTAAAACTTTCGGATAACTTTCCAAAAATTCCCAGGTTTTTCCAGGAATCCCAGATGGAAGATTTACAGAATTAGCAGTGAATAAGCAGGAAATGCAGAGTCCTCCAGCCAGGACTTCTAGAAAACCTAGTAATTTTGTGAAAGTTACAGGAATTTTGCAACCTTAGATAGGGGCAAAGAGGCATTTGTATGAGGTCCCACCAAGGACTACAGAAAATACACGGTAAACATAAAAACATCCACAGACCCTCAGGATAGATTGAAACCTTCTCACCCTAACAACATTTTCACTTGCCCTTGGAAGTTCTCTAGCTCGCTGGTGTCATTTACTTGGCTAATGGATCCCATTCTCCTACAGAGAGGCTATTAGAGGTCGGACACTACAAGGAGCCCTGACTCTCAGCTTTGGGGCCTAAAAGATTGTTTCCAAAGTGGCGATAGGGTAGAAGGAGGGCTTCTCTCATTAATCATTTCTGTTGTTATAAGTGGTGGGGTGCTTCCCTAAGGGGTTTTGGGGGATTGAACTGCCTAGCCTGAGAAGATACCGTACGTTTCCCCTAGCTAAGCCATTAGACATGTAGTAGACTCAGAAAGAATGGTGAGACCTGTTCAGCTGCTATGTAGCTAGTGTCTACATCAGAAACCATTTTCTAATGAATCTCGCCTAGGTAAGCCTCGTACAGCCTGTTGGCGCAGTGGTTAGCAGGTCTGACCACGGGCAGGGAGACTTGAGTCGGAAAGAATGGAAGTACACCGACGCCGTTTTCTAAAATCGTTACACATTGTCCAGTAATGATCAGCGAGACTGAGATAAGCAGAGAGTGAAAGTACATATCTTGCCACTTTTTGTAAATGACTCAAAACATCTTCCAAGTACTGCAGCAGATTAGCTGTTTCGATGTTGTTAATTGACCGAATGTCAAACATCTTCAATCTAAACTCTCTCTTTAAACATGACTTTCGGTTGAGGGCCGAATGGTTTGAATGTCTTTGAATCAGACCAGGGTATGGGAATAGAGCAGTCATTTTAAAGGGTTGAAGTGGACTGTTGAAATAAAACAGAGATGCTTGCTCCTAATGCTCTGTCTAATGCTTGGCTAGCTCTAATGTATTGTGCGTTGGAGGGCTGATTCTGCGCTGAGCTTGAGTGATATTTAGTACATTATCTCTGAGTCTAACCAACTGGGCCTGCTCTTCAGCAGCTTGAAGGGTTCAGAATAGAATGGTGACAAATGTAATTTCACAAGCAGGCCCTTAAGAGTTAGTTGAATGTTAAACACGCAACACACCTTCTCCCTCTCTTTTTAAATCTCTCTCTCCTCTCATACAATGGAAAAAACAAAATGACACCTTTTCACAGAGATGTTTCATGGGTAAATGAGGAAAAGCTGTGTATGTATCATCTTATGAACACTGTATCACCCCCAGGGATGGTTGTGTTATAAAATACATTTGTTCATCTATAGGAAGTTGTTACATGCTTTGTTCTCTCTGGTAGTTTTTAAATGTGTTCTTAATTGACTTGCCTAGTTAAATAAATGTCACGACTGGGTGTGTAAATTGACCAAGGTGCAGCGCAGTAGTAGCTCGACATCTTTAATGAATATAAATAAACTCAATACGAACTATAACGAAGAAACTTAAAGACTGACATGGAAGACAATGACCCACACACCCAGGTGTGGGACATACAAACATAAGTAGGCTCCCCAATTAGAGACAACGCATAGCAGCTGCCTCTAATTGGGGACCCAACACAAAACACCACACAGAACTAGATCAACTAGATCTGTCAGCCTCTGACCATGGCTAAATAGATGAGCCAAAGGCTTCTCTATGGCCAGAGCATGACAATAAAGGTTAAATTAAATAATAATCTCCTCTGAATAATCCCACAGACCAGTGTCTTCCTCTTTTCTCATCTCTGACCTACTTAAGAATTAATTTTATTTTAAGGTCAGTGAGAGGCAAAAAAATACTATAGGGCAATTATGGCAACGTTTGTGTTGAAGGCAGCAGACACATTAACCTTCCTACCTGTTAGGATAATAGTCATGGAACGTGTAGTGCTTTTTTCTCATTAGCTACATTTTGGAACGGGTCAAGCGTTCTTTTACCCTAATAATCTATTGAGTCACCCCAAATTACGTCGTACGAGGCTGGAATAATACTGTGAAATTGTGAAAATTATGATAATGCCATTTTAGTGTAAGAGCTGTTTGAAATGTCATCCTGTTTTGGTGGGATGGCATCACCAGGCGGTCAATAGACCAATGAGAAAGAGAGTTCCAAACCTCTCTGCCAATAACAGCTATTTTTCAGTTTTCCCCTCCCCACTTAGACCACTCCCAGAAATTGCTCTTTGCTAAGATGCTATTTTTGTATATTTTTGATTGAAAGCAATCACAGTAAGGTACTTAATTGTTACCCAGAAATGATTTGATATTGAGATTTTTTAAAACGCCTGCATTGGACCTTTAATGAAGGCTAAAGATATTCAAACTCTCATTTTACTTGAAGTCCTTGACAACTGATGCATTCCATATATCTTATGAAGGGCTTTATTCTTCCAGTGGATTACCAGAAGCCAACGTCAAGGTGACAATCCACAGCAATGCCATGGGGACTGCCAACCATAGCATTAATATTTTTTTAATTCTATGTTGCAACTGCCAACCAGTTGTCTTGACAACTGACAGCTTGTACACATTTGAATATCAGTTGGTTATTGCTTAATAAGGCGGAGTACTTGTACCAGCCAATCCGTTCTCCGTTCTACCTCTATGCTCAATGATCCTTTTCAAAAACCTTTCCTTTTTTAAGTCAGTTTTTCTAAAGCAAGCACATTATGATTCATACCTTAGAATGTATCTCAGCAAGAGTAGTTTTATGGTAGAGTGGCTTCTCTTAATTAGCTCTGGGAACAACGATCTTTTCATAATTCAAATTCATCGTCCACCCTCACCAAATATTACAACCCCAGAGTATGTCTACCAAATAAATAGAGTAAGTGTTGTCACCAACAGAGCAACCAAAGCACAATTCATTGTCTTCACTGCAGCTTGTAAATTGCTATTTTAAAATAAGAAAATGTCCTATGAAAATGTGCCATTTTATTTACCGTAATGATGGATGGCTAGGTCCAGCGGTTCCTCTATCAATCAGTCAGAGTGGTTTGTTACGTAAGCATATTCTAAACTCACTGGGGAATATTTGTTCAAATTCATCCAGTGACAGTGAAAATGAATTCCACCCCCCCTGCATTACAATACAACAATCTGGAATTAAAAGGAAACATGTATATAGCTATTAATGCTGTGTAGTTTATTTTAGCAGACAATTACATGAAATATTGGCTACTATGTAATTGAATAAGCAAGAGAGAGATGGTGAGAGAGAGAGAGAGAGAGAGAGAGAGAGAGAGAGAGAGAGAGAGAGAGAGAGAGAGAGAGAGAGAGAGAGAGAGGAAAGTGGGCCACTACAAACCCTAGGCTATGCAAATCCATACTCCACTGCCGAGTTTAGAAATCTAATGATATGACTGAACTGAAATGCTTTCCCCTTCCTATTTTTCCTCTCTCTCTAGTTCTCTCCCTCCCTGCCTCTCTCTTCCTTTCTCATACTCTTCCTTTCTTTTTCAGTCCATCTGGTGCCAGTGCCCAGGAGATGGACATAGCTTTGATCTATGGCCGCGGGTCAGTGAATGGCAGCTTGGCACTCCGGCTCATTCTAGAACAATCCGCAACGGGCTGCCACGCGATTTGCTCTTTTGAAATTCCAAGGGCCATGATTTGCTACTTTGTGATTCAGAAGGCCCTGTGACCACTCAGGCATGCACCTTTAATTAAGCTCTGCTGTGTTAAAGTAAAAAGTGCAATTTGCAAAGCAAGCATGAGCAGTAACTCCAATAAAACATGCCAACCAGGGGACAGAGGAAAGATGGAAAGTGTTGATGAGAAAATTACATTTTTGTGGGGTTATTTGAAAAATGCTGCTGATGTAGAATTTAAGGGCACACTTTATTTGGACAGTCCACATTTTCCATCTATCGATGCTCTACTGACAGTCATACTATCAACAAACTATCTGTTGATAAGAAACTGCTTGCTAAGCTTACCGTTAGGGTTAGGATTAGGGTTAGGGTTTGAGCTAGGGTTAGGTTTAGAATATAGATCATTGAAATGTTACTGATAGTCTGTAGATAGTCTGTAGAGATTGACTGTCAGGCTCTGGCCATAGAGAAGCCTTTTGCTTCTCTATGTAGCCATGGTCAGAGTCTGACAGTTCTAGGTTTCTATTTCTGTGTGGTGTTTTGTGTTGGATCCCTAATTAGAGGCAGCTGCTATGCATTGTCTCTAATTAGGGATCCTACTTATGTTTGTATGTTCCACACCTAGGTGTGGTTCATTGTCGTCAATGTCAGTCGAAGTAAGTGTGTTTTATAAGTTGTTCGTGTTTGTATAGTTCACATTAAGTATATTTAAATATAATTAAAGATGTCGAACTATCACTGCGCTGCTCCTTGGTCTATCTATACACCCGAATGTGACATTGACAGTCCAAGTAAAATGTTATTGAAATGAATTGCTAAGTAAATTGTTCAATATTCATATTATAAACACTTGGTAAGATTGAAGAAAAAAACAGGGCAATATCTTCTGTTGGTTCACAATGAGTTCAGCCCTGGGATAATGTTTACATGGTCCTCCATAACCAATGATGTACAGGGATAAGGTTTACACAGTCCTCCACAACCAATGATGTACAGTGCCTTCAGAAAGTATTCAGACCCCTTAACATTTTCCACATTTTGTTACGTTACAGCCTTATTCTAAAATGGATTAAAAATATATACAGTGGGGAGAACAAGTATTTGATACACTGCCGATTTTGCAGGTTTTCCCACTTACAAAGCATGTAGAGGTCTGTAATTTGTATCATAGGTACTCTTCAACTGTGAGTGAAGGAATCTAAAACAAAAATCCAGAAAATCACATTGTATGATTTTTAAGTAATTCATTTGCATTTTAATGCATGACATAAGTATTTGATACATCAGAAAAGCAGAACTTAATATTTGGTACAGAAACCTTTGTTTGCAATTACAGAGATCATACATTTCCTATAGTTCTTGACCAGATTTGCACACACTGCAGCAGGGATTTTGGCCCACTCCTCCATACAGACCTTCTCCAGATCCTTCAGGTTTCGGGGCTGGGCAATACGGACTTTCAGCTCCCTCCAAAGATTTTCTATTGGGTTCAGGTCTGGAGACTGGCTAGGCCACTCCAGGACCTTGAGATGCTTCTTACGGAGCCACTCCTTAGTTGCCCTGGCTGTGTGTTTCGGGTCGTTGTCATGCTGGAAGACCCAGCCACGACCCATCTTCCATGCTCTTACTGAGGGAAGGAGGTTGTTGGCCAAGATCTCGCGATACATGGCCCCATCCATCCTCCTCTCAATACGGTGCAGTCGTCCTGTCCCCTTTGCAGAAAAGCATCCCCAAAGAATGATAGCCTCCACCTCCATGCTTCACGGTTGGGATGGTGTTCTTGGGGTTGTACTCATCCTTCTTCTTCCTCCAAACACGGTGAGTGGAGTTTAGACCAAAAAGCTCTATTTTTGTCTCATCAGACCACATGACCTTCCCCATTCCTCTGGATCATCCAGATGGTCATTGGCAAACTTCAGACGGACCTGGACATGTGCTGGCTTGAGCAGGGGGACCTTGCGTGCGCTCCAGGATTTTAATCCATGACGGCGTAGTATGTTACTAATGGTTTTCTTTGAGACTGTGGTCCCAGCTCTCTTCAGGTCATTGACCAGGTCCTGCCGTGTAGTTCTGGGCTGATCCCTCACCTTCCTCATGATCATTGATGCCCCACGAGGTGAGATCTTGCATGGTGCCCCAGACCGAGGGAGATTGACCGTCATCTTGAACTTCTTCCATTTTCTAATAATTGCACCAACAGTTGTTGCCTTCTCACCAAGCTGCTTGCCTATTGTCCTGTAGCCCATCCCAGCCTTGTGCAGGTCTACAATTTTATCCCTGATGTCCTTACACAGCTCTCTGGTCTTGGCCATTGTGGAGAGGTTGGAGTCTGTTTGATTGAGTGTGTGGACAGGTGTCTTTTATACAGGTAACGAGTTCAAACAGGTGCAGTTAATACAGGTAATGAGTGGAGAACAGGAGGGCTTCTTAAAGAAAAACTAACAGGTCTGTGAGAGCCGACATTCTTACTGGTTGGTAGGTGATCAAATACTTATGTCATGCAATAAAATGAAAATTAATTATTTAAAAATCATACAATGTGATTTTCTGGATTTTTGTTTTAGATTCCGTCTCTCACAGTTGAAGTGTACCTATGATAAAAATTACAAACCTCTACATGCTTTGTAAGTAGGAAAACCTGCAAAATCGGCAGTGTATCAAATACTTGTTCTCCCCAATGTATATATAATCTACACATAATATCCCATAATGACAAAGAAAAAAGTTATTTTGAAATGTTTGCAAATGTATAAAAAATAAAACACTTAAAAATCACACTTACATAAGTATTAAGACTCTTTTCTCAGGACTTTGTTGAAGCACCTTTGGAAGTGACTACTCCCTCGAGTCTTCTTGGGTATGATGCTACAAGCTTGGCACACCTGTATTTGTGGAGTTTCTCCCATTCATCTCTGCAGATCCTCTCAAGCTCTGTCAGGTTGGATGGGGAGCGTCGCTCCACAGCTATTTTCAGATCTCTCAAGTCCGGGCTCTGGCTGGGCCACTCAAGGACATTCAGAGACTGCGTTGTCTTGGCTGTGTGCTTAGGGTCATTGTCCTGTTGGAAGGTGAACCTTCGCCCCAGTCTGAGGTCCTGAGTGCTCTGGAGCAGGTTTTCATCAAGGATCTCTCTGTACTTTGCTCCTTTCATCTTTCCCTCTATCCTGACTAGTCTCCCAGTCCCCATAGCATGATGCTGTCCCCACCATGCATTACCGTAGGGATGGTGCCAAGTTTCCTACAAACATGACACTTAGCATTAAGGCCTTAAGGTGCCTTTTGGCAAAATTCAAGTGGGCTGTCATGTGCCTTCTACTGAGGAGTGGCTTCCATCTGGCCACTCTACCATAAAGGCCTGATTGGTGGAGTGCTGCAGAGATGGTTGTCCTTCTGGAAGGATCTCTCAGAGGAACTCGAAAGGTCTGTCAGAGTGACCATAGGGTTCTTGGTCACCTCCCTAGTGTCATAAATGTGTATAATATAATAAATGTGTCAAACAAATTTCTATAGCTTACAAAATATGTTTTACAATGGTGGGAAAGTGCCAAGATGGAGGCTCATTGGCTTCAAAACAGTGGCCCCTGTAATTCATCTAGTGTTTATATAATTCATTGCACAATGAGCCTCCATCTTGAAAAGAACCCAGATATTTTTACTGTCACAATCCTTCTCAGTTGTTCAATATCATTAGACTGATACAGCACTCAGAAAATACTACATTACTACTGCATTATCTCAGCCTTATGGACTTTGATTATCTCTCAAACTGCAGTCACAACACTGTTAGTGAACTGCAATGAACAAAACATATTTAGGCATCTGCTTTATTAGGTTTAACTGTGACTGACGTTTTGGGAGTTTAGCTTAAAGGAGCTTCAGCTATTTTTACTGTTTCTTTAAGGCATACTTACTGTCACAGTTTGCTGCCAGGAATAAAGGAAAATCAAATTTTGGGGACACCTCTGTTTATTTTCTTTTAGAAGATGTCTGCATGCTTGTGCGTGTGTGTTTATGTGTGCGTGTGTGTGCATGCGGATAATCATCAAAGTGTGAACAGCTAATTAGGTCAAAAGTGATGTGTTGACATGTGACAGAATGGTATAATCATGAGATTACTATCAAAATATATATACATGTCGAAAACAGGGAAAACCTCTTATCTCTTACCACTTTTGGCTCTTAACGTGTCTACCGTATGTTACGGAATGCAGAGATTATTTCTGTTCCCTCCAGTTCAAACTTAATTGCATTTCAGGGGCCTCCCGAGTGACGCAGTGTCACAATTGGCGCACAATTGGCCCAGCTTCGTCCTAGTTAGGGGAGGGTTTGGCTGGGGGGGCTTTACTTGCCTCATCGCACTCCAACGACTCCTTTTGGCGGGCCGGGTGCCTGCAGGCTGACTTCGGTCGTCAGTTGAACGGTGTTTGCTCCGACACATTGTTCCAGCAGGCTTCTGAGTTAAGCGGGCGGGTGTTAAGAAACACGGGTCATGATTCGACCTTCGCCTCTCCCAAACCCGTTGGGGAGTTGCAGGGTTGAGACAAGATTGAAATTGGAGAGAAAAAGGAAGTAAAAAAAATATATAAAATAAAATTGCATTTCCATAAATCAGCTTTTTTCAGATTATCTTGAGGGACAATCAAGGCTGAACAACATGGTTGTGGACGGAATTACAGATTCTCCACATGAGACCTGGATGGAGTCTGAGGACAAAATTAAGGAAATTATCACTGAGAAACTGAAGATGGCCCACAGGATGATTGACGTGGAGCATGCCCACAGGACTTGAAAACCCACCACCGGCCCAGGTGACAGGCCCAGGCCGATAGTGGTCAAGTTACTGAGGTTCAAGGACAAAGTAGCCGTTCTGGAAAGAGCCAAGAACTTGAGAGGAACATACATCTTCCTCAACGAGGACTATTCTGAAGCTGGGCGCCAGAAGAGTTTGTGGGGACATTGCTTACATCTGCTATGACATGCTCATTGTCCACCCTCCCTCCCAAAAGCCTGGAAGGAATGAGAGAGCCAAGCCTGTGGGTTCGTTGCTTCAACCCCACAGCACACACACTTACAAACACCAACTGATTAATGGACTGCTGAATAATGTTTATTATGTCTATCTCTGATACGCTACCCAGGAAAGGGCAAAATACAGCCCATATAAATATATGTAGGCTTAGAAACAAGGTTCATGAAATCAATAATTTGCTAACATAATAAAACATTAATATATTAGCCATCTCTGAAACTCACTTAGATAATTCATTTGATGATACAGCAGTAGCAATTTGAGGACATAACACCTACAGAAGAGACAGGAATGTCTTTGAGGGAGGTGTTACTGTATATATTCAGAGCCATGTCCCTGTAATGCTTAGAGAAGATCCCATGTCAATTGAGGACTTGTGAGGCGTCTGTTTCTCAAACTAGACACTCTAATGAACTTGTCCTCTTGCTCAGTTGTGCACAAGGGCCTCCCACTCCTCTTCCTATTCTGGTTAGAGCAAGTTTGCGCTGTTCTGTGAAGGGAGTAGTACACAGCGTTGTACGAGATCTTCAGTTTCTTGGCAATTTCTCGCATGGAATAGCCTTCAATTCTCAGAACAGGAATAGACTGACGAGTTTCAGAAGGAAGTTTTTTGTTTCTGGCCATTTTGAGCCTGTAATCGAACCCACAAATGCTGATGCTTCTTTAATCAGCACAACAGTTTTCAGCTGTGCTAACATAATTGCAAAAGGTTTTTTCTTGTCTAATGATCAATTAGCATTTTAAAATTATAAACTTGGATTAGCTAACACAACGTGCCATTGGAACACAGGAGTGATGGTTGCTGATAATGATGAGACTCTGTACTCCTATGTAGATATTCCATTAAAAATCAGCCGTTTCTAGCTACAATAGTCATTTACAACATTAACAATGTCTACACTGTATTTCTGATCAATTTTATGTGATTTTAATGAACCAAAAAAATGTCATTTCTTTCAACAACAAGGACATTTCTAAGTGACTCCAAACTTTTGTATATATTTTTTATACGTTTGCGAGAATGTCTAAAAAAACTGTTTTTGCTTTGTCATTACGGGGTATTGTGTGTAGATTCATGAAAAAAAAAAGGTAATACATTTTAGGATAAGACTGTAACCTAACAAAATGTGAAAAAAGTGAAGGGGTCTGAATACTTTCTGAAGGCACTGAATTTAATTGAAAATGGAGGGATTTCTTTGAAGGAAGCTTCTCTAATGTTAAACATGTCAAGTGTAGTGTACCTTTAATCAGGTTAACATTCACAAGGCCGCAGGGCCAGACGGTTTACCTGGATGCATGCGCTGACCAGCTAAAACGTGTCGTCGTCGCTCACATCAACACCATCATCCCAGACACCCTGGACCCACTCCAATTCTCATACCACCCCAACAGATCCACATATGACACAATCTCTATTGTACTCCATACTGCTCTTTCCCACCTAGACAAAAGTAAAACCTACTGTTCAATGACTATGCTGTTTAATGACAACAGCTCAGCATTCAACACCATAGTTCCCTCCAAGTTCATCACTAAGCTAAGGACCCTGGGATTAAACACCCCCCCTCACAGTCTGTTCTCTCTGCTACCGCACGGCAAGCGGTACCAGAACACCAAGTCTGTGAACAAAAGGCTCTTGAACAGCTTCTACCCCAAAGCCATCACCTAACCAAACCTACATGTGCATATTACCTCAATCAATCACCAAACCAAACCTACATATACATATTACCTTAATCAATCACCCCAACTACCTCATACCCCAGTACACTGACTCTGTACTGGTACTCCTTGTATATAACCTATATATATAGCCTCGTTATTGTTCTTTTATTGTTATATTATTGTGTTACTATCTTATTTTTATCTATTTGTTAATTTTCATACTTTTTAATTGCATTGATGGGAAAAGGCTCGTAAGTAACTTGTTGTTTTCGGCGCACGTGACAAATAACATTTGATTTGATTTGTATCGCAGGGCAGCTCTCTTGGCCCACTACTCTTTTCTATTTTTACCAATGACCTGCACTGGCATTAAACAAAGCCTGTGTGTCCATGTATGCTGATGATTCAACCCTACACGCGTCAACAACCACAGCTAGTGAAATCACTGCAACCCTAAACAAATGTCACGGATCCCTCCCGGTACTGTTGCTCATTCCCTTTCCTTGCACCAGTTCCGGAGGTCTATGTCACCGGCCTCTAGGAGTGATTGAACTGCCTCATTACGCACACCAGGTTCCCATTCCTCCCTGATTAGGAATGTTATTTACAGTTTGTGCCCGTTGTTACCCATTGTCCTTGCCGATTATTGTTCCAATGTCCGTTGGATGTGTGAGTACCTGTGCTTTGTTGTTTTGGCTTTTGTGCCGCTTGTATTGTGAATGTATGATTACGGGTCTCGTCCCGTGTTGTATCATTGTGCATTCATTGTACTCCTCACTCTTTTGTTTGTGTTTTGTATGCGCGGTTTAATTTGGGTAAAAAAAAAAACCCTATTACACATTCCTGCGCCTGTCTCCCCATCATTATACCAACGTTACAACAAAGTGTTGCAGTCAGTTTTAGAATGGGTGGCCAGAAGTAAACTGGTCCTGAGAATCTCTAAAACTAAAAGCCAATCTCTATTGGCAAAGTGTTGAGGATAGACTGACTGCATCGTCAGTTAAGAACAAATTCTTATTTACAATGACGACCTACACTGGCCAAACTTGGACAATTGTGCGCCGCCCTATCGGCTCCCAATCATAGCTGGTCATGATACAGTCTGGATTCAAACCAGGTTGTCTGTAGTGACACCTATGCGCCATTTGGGAGCCTTAATAAAGAAATCATATTTGAAAAATAAATATATAATAAATATACAGCACCCGTCAAAAGTTTGGACGCACCTACTCAATCAAGGGTTTTTCTTTTTCTTTATTTTTACTATTTTCTAGATTGTAGAATAATAGTGAAGACTTCAAAACTATGAAATAACACATATGGAGTCATGTAGTAACCAAAAAAGTGTTAAACAAATTGTGTATTTTAAAAATGTATTTTTTATTTTAGATTCTTCAAATAGCCACCCTTTGCTTTAATGACAATTGTGCCCACTATTGGCATTCTCTCAACCAGCTTCACATGGAAGGCTTTTCCAACAGTCTTGAAGAAGTTCCCACATATGCTGAGCACTTGTTGGCTGCTTTTCCTTCACTCTGCGGTCCAACCATCTCAATTTGGTTGAGGCCAGGTCATCTGATGCAGCACTCCATCACTCTCCTTCTTGGTCAAATAGCCCTTACACAGCCTGGAGGTGTGTTGGGTCATTGTCCTGTTGAAAAACAAATGTGACTCACCATCTGGATTTGGTCTTATGTTGCAAAATTAAAATTTCTATTTTTTACATTGGATAAAAGTAGAGACTCAGAGCTACAAAATGATATATGATGCACAGTATTTTTGATGAACAATGGGAAAGTAATTCTGCTTTGAAAGTTGATAAACTTGTAAACTCACTTTTGAGAAAAGGGCCTTTGAATGTTTTGGTACCTACTGGATAGCTCTCCTTTGTCTACACCCATTCAGCATTGCTCACACCCTCTTAAGCCTTAGCCCCACCCATCTCTTTAAGGATTTACATGTGAGTTCATGTGCTAAACAAGGCCTGGAGGAGTGAGTAGTGTAGTAAAGATTAACACTAAAAGTGGTAGTAGCCTACAATAAGGAAAAATTCAAGGTAAACAGAAAGTGTCCAGATATAAGTATTAGATGACCCTTAACCAGACACACTTGTCTAAATTGATGGGTCATGTGAAAGAAATGCTATAACCCCCAGCCACATCCAGTGGTGGAAAAGTACCAAAATGTCATACTTGAGTAAAAGTATAAATCATTTCAAATTCCTTATATTAAACCAATGTTAGCTAGTTAACATTAGGCTAGAACTAGCAATGCGAAATGAAATTCTGAGAAAACATCTCTAACATCACACACACTTCATACACATACATTTATGTTAGCTAGCAAGCCAGCCATCTAACATCAGATCATATTAGAAACATATCATTTTTAAAACTGTAGCTATATTCTTACCCGTATACATGGATGAACGCTTCACAGCAGACTGCAACCCATTTCATTAAATAAGACGTCCTGTGTCGAGAAGGCCAAAAAACGCATTTTGATAAAACATCTCCAAACGGCTCTCCTTTGAAGTCGTGACATGCGACATACGACTAGTTTCCTGAATTGGTCAAAAATGTTAGTCCCACTAAGCGCAAACCAGAAGGGATGGCATATCATTGCTGAATGCTGTGGTAGCCATGCTGGTTGTGTGCCTTGAATTCTAAATATATCATAGACAGTGTCACCAGCAAAGCACCCCCACACCATCAAACCCCCTCCTCCATGCTTCACGGTGGGAACCACACATGCGGAGATCATCCATTCACCTACTCTGCGTCTCACAAAGACACGGTGGTTGGAACCCAAAATCTCAAATTTGGACAGACCAAAGGACAGATTTCCACCTGTGTAATGTCCATTGCTCGTGTTTCTTGGTCCAAGCAAGTCTCTTCTTCTTATTGGTGTCCTTTAGCAGGGGTTTACTTTGCAGCAATTCGACCATGAAGGTCTGATTCACGCAGCCTCCGCTGAACAGTTGATGTTGAGATGTGTCTGTACCTTGAACTCTGTGAAGCATTTATTTGTGCTGCAAGTTCTGAGGTTGGTAACTCAAATGAATTTATCCTCTGCAGCAGAGGCAACTCTGGGTCTTCCTTTCCTGTGGCGGTTCTCATGAGTCGGTTTCATCATAGCGCTTGATGATGTTTGCGACTGCAAAGTTCTTGACATTTTCCGGATTGACTGACCTTCATGTCTTAAAGTAATGATGGACTATTGTTTCTCTTTGCTTATTTGAGCTGTTCTTGACATAATGGTCTTGGTCTTTTACCAAATTGGGCTATCTTCTGTATACCACCCCTACCTTGTCACAACACAACTGATTGGCTCAAACGCATTAAGGAAAGACATTCCACAAATTAACTTTTAACAAGGCACACAGGTTAATTGAAATGCATTCCAGGTGACTACCTCATGAAACTGGTTGAGTGAATGCCAAGAGTGTGCAAAGCTGTCATCAAGGCAAAGGGTGGCTACATTGAAGAATCTCAAATATAAAATATATTTATATACTTTTTTGGTTAGTACATGATTCCATATGTGTCATTTCACAGTGTTGATGTCTTCACTATTATTCTACAACAAATAATAAATAAATAAAACCCTTGAATGAGTAGGTGTGTCCAAACCTTTGACTGGTACTGTACATATTTTGTTCACAATGAAGAAAATAAATTACAGCTCAACATCGTAATAACGCTCCCAGCATTTCTCAAAGCTCAGAATGCTATTATTCTTGAGCTGACAGAGTTATAATCGTGCCTGACTCTTTGCGAAGGAGTGTAATCATGAACAGTGGTTTGTTCATTATGTTCGCCTGCGTCCCCTGGACTTACCTTTTTAGCAGCACATTCACCACTCTCTCAAAAGGAGAGTAGGCAACTTGAGACGGTGCTGACAGTGTAGTTGTGAGATGCCAGACAAAAGGCAATTTTATGGATTTGGTCTTATGTAGCATGTCACCAAATACAATTTGTACGTTTATTTTATGTTTAATAATGCAGTAATAAACCCTGGTTACGGCCTTTCATCAAACCATGTGTTATATCTGTTTTGGACATCAAGGGTCTATATGTCTGGAGGTTAATATTATGTAAAGATGAAACATTCTTGAAATGACCTTCTAAATACAAGTCAATATCATCTCCTAACCATATGTATGTGACCAATAAAATTAGATTTGATTTGATGTCCAATCAAATAAATGTACCTCCAATCAAGTTGTAGAAACATCTCAAGTATGATCAATGAAACAGGATGCACCTGAGCTCAATTTTAAGTCTCATAGCAAAGTGTCTGAATACTTATGTATATAAGGTATTTCTGTTTTTACTTTGTAACTAATTGGCAAACATGTCTAGGAACCTGCTTTGTCGTTATGAGTTATTGTGTGTAAATTAATTAGGAAAAAAATGTCTTTACTCCATTTTAGAATAAGGCTGTAATGTAAAACATTTAGAAAAAGTCAAGTGGTCTGAATACTTTCCAAATACATTGTACACTGTGTAAATTCTTTACCTATTCATTGATCCCAGTGTGACGTTGTGACAAGAAGTTTGTTGTTTTTTTCAAAGTTAAAAACAGAACATGTACTATCTACATGAACCTACATCCATCCAACACCACAGCCCAAAACTATATTTCTCAGTTCCCACAGAATAGGCTAGTATTCCCAGAGTATATTTGTTGTTGAGTTGCAAAATGCAAATAGTTCTCAAGACAGGTTTCGTCTTCTTTTGAAGGTGTGAAATGACTAGCTATGTTCTTTTTAGGGTAATGTGGGATGGTACTTTTTTTGTTCTTTTATTAGGATCCCCATTAGCTGTTGCGACAGCCTCAGCTACTCTTCCTGAGGTCCACAAAGAACATCAAACATGACATAACACAGAACATGATGTAGGCAATAACCATTACCAATTTTACACCCTCTCTCTCTGCTCAGCCTCAGAAAGTATTGATCACACAGCATCTTTACACTCTTAGTAAAATGTTTTTTTTGCGGGTTCGTCGGCTGTCCCCATAGGAGAAACCTTTTTGGTTCCAGGTAGAACCCTTTTAGGATCCACATAGAACCCTCTGTAGAAAGGGTGCTACATGCAACCCAAAATGGTTCTACCTGCTACCCTGCTACCCAAAAGGGTTCTTCAAAGGGTTCTCCTATGGGGACAGCTGAAGAACCCCTTAAGGGAATTTTTTTCTAAGAGTGTAGTTGTTAATTTGCAAAATGCTAATACTTCTCAAGTTTTCTTTCTTCTTATTTTGAAGGTGTGAAATGACTAGCTATGTATGTTCTTTTTAGGATAAGGTGAGATGCTGTGGGCCATAACCATTATGTATTTTTCTCTGTCTCTCTGCTCAGCCTCAGAGAAACAAAATTGGTTTAAGCTGAAATAATCATGGAGAGAAGGACCAGCTGCAGACATAAGCTAGGTTTCCATCCAATTAAAGAGGAATGGAAACACTTTAGGAAGTAAATATAAGCAAATAGATGTATTTACAGTTACAGTTAGCTGGCGTTCTAAATCCTAGCGCTTCCATTCCCCTTTAAGCTAGGTTTCCATCCAATTGACGACAGATTTTCATGTGAATATTCTAAAATCTGCATAAAAACTAAATTGCAGAATTCCCCACCAGAGATGTGTTTTCATTCAGTTTACTGTGCGTGATGACATAAAAAAAACTTTTGTGGTTAAATTCCATTGTACCGTATCAATAACACAAGTTAAATGGGTTTCTATTGCATTTTCAACTCTACTGATGGTTTTGTCACCAAAAAAGATTGCGTTATATATAGAATGTTCCCTCTCTGGTTTTGGCACTTGCGCTCTAGCCAACAGTTAGCAGATACAGAGCGGGTATAGCCTAGGCCTACATGATGAGCTTATTACGAACAAAAATATTTTTTATTTGTCATTATGCAGTGAACACCGTCCCTAGTGGACTAAAAAAAACAAGACAGTTTGGATATAACATCATAGGTTCAAAGAGAAAAGGGGGGAGGAAGGGAGACAAAGGAATTGGTCTCCCTTCCTCCTCCTCTATCGGACATAGGAAGCTATGCTCACATAAATACAAATATTTATGCACTTTAACAACCGCCCGTTCAGATAAAGGAATGTAATTCGTATTTAGATATTGCTGGTTTCACTCGTTGAGTTGATGATGTAAGACTCTGGTTTGCCCAGTCGAGGTCGCCATTGTCCTTTGTAGAGTCTTTCTGGTCATCGTGGTGTGAGGGGTTCACCTCAATTTGTTGATGCTTGCGCATCGGTCAGTGCTCTCGTCCTAGATTTACGCACATTTTCAGCTGCAGACTGATATAGGCTAGTCTAGGATGCACTTCGCCTTCTGTGATGAATAGTTCAGAGTTCATACCATTTCAAACGTGTGGGGGCTTTTATACAAATGTAGAAAATTCATTTGATTTGATAATTTCCAACCTATGTCTGTTCATTTGGGCGTGGCCACTGGCTGGGCCCAAGTTACCATAAAACAAACAATTTTCATTTTAGAAGATTAAATCACATTGATATCTTTTCAAAAGTATTCTTATACTAAGTTAAACATTTTATACAATATTCAGATTCAAGCCTCATAGCTGAGGAACCTGTATAAACAGAGTTAGGGTAATGTGGCTGCACTGTCTTTCATGATGTCAGACACATGAAACAAAGTGGACCGGGTCGTAGCTGGCTTCCCCACCGATCGTTTCAACATTCTCTAAATTAGGAATAGTGTTTAATTCTCAAATTCGGGGATGTAGGAGTATTTGGCGGGATTAAATCCTTTGATCTACTGTGACACTCTCTCTCCCCATACTGCATGTTGCAGGAAGAAAATAGTCTTTGCCAGGAATTTATGACGTTGTTGTAAAGTCATAAAACTGCCCCCCCCCCCCCATCCCGAGACTCTGCTTAGCCGATTCACTGAACGGCCTAGCGTCATGACACCACCTTGTCTAGCCTATTTTGGTTTTCTCAACATTTGGAAAGTTTACTGTCAAATTTGCTGTTTACAACAAAGAGAAAAATATAATAGTTAGGGGAACTAAAACTAGCTTCAGGTTATATTGTGTGCAAATGCAAATAGCTATTATATGAGATTTTTTTATTTTCACTTTAACAGATGGTGACCTCAGCTAGGAGCGAAAGAGCAGCGAGGTTTCCCAGGTCTCATCTTCCTTTCGTACTTCTTCCAAACCAAGTTATTCACCCGGATGCCGTAGCACTTGGTCCCTTTCTTGATTCTCCTCCGGTAGCTCTCCTTCTGTTTGTCCTACGCTTTGTCTATGTTCAGTCTCACCTTGATTGATAACAGGAATAAATGGAATTGTATTTAATATTACAAATACATTTCTTTCATATCTCTTGGAGGGCCAGAAAATAAAATTAACAGCGGACAATAATTTCTTCCTGGTCAAAAAACCTCTACATCCTTCTCAGTCCGTGCCTGGAGGTGGTCCTCAAAGGCGTTCTGATCTGGTTTGACAACTTCCACCACATCAGGTGGGGTTTCAGTGATCTGAAAGTATGTTATAAAAAAACAACAATAGACAAACAAACAACACTACTAGTCAATCACAAATTTGAAAGACTACAGTATTATGCAATAATTGTATATACAATTGCATTGTTTACCTCAATCAACAGCTGTGTCTCCTGTCTGTACTCGCTGGAGGCCTGGATGCTGCTGTTGTGTGCAAAGAGAACCACCTTCAGGTTGTTCTCCCACCGTTCCTGGTACCATTCAAGGGACTTGCCCGTGGCAGTCTTGAAGTTCTGGTTGATATTGTAAGATATTGAAATATGCCCGATTACGTACCATGGAAAAACAAAAACTAATTGTAAAAAATAAATATAACAAAACATTGGCGATAGAATATAACCTATAACATCCGTATCAATGCAAAAAAAACACTTACCGATCATGTGCTATGGTGAAAACTTTGATGTCTTCACCTCCGGCACCGTGGTCTTCACCTTCAAACTTCTGGCAGGCTAGTCAGGTACTGACTTATAAGCACAAAGTGACACTGTGTGCGCTCTGATATGACATTTATCGAAATCATAATAATTTAAGATATAATTACATGTGATTGATTAACAAAAGGCTATTTCACTTGCCCAGCTGTCCACATCCTTTCCATATGTGAATCCCACGCCAGAAGAAGCGTAGGTTGATTGTGGCAATCATGTGCTTCACTCTGAAATGTCCAGCATGCATCTCTGTCAGCACGGACACCTTCTCCTTATTAAAAATCACCCTTGTGTGGCTGGCCATCCTTCCCCCATAGGTATATGTGATTGCCTAACAAGTTGGAAGACAAGAGTTGCTGAAATAATAAAGTCTAAGTACATTACTGCTGTCTTTTTCTGTTTCTCTCGCTCTCCATCTCTCTCTCTCCCTCCCTCTGTCACTTTCTTTCTCACTTTTCGTCCTCTCTCTCTTTCAATATGGGTCTCTCTCTGTCTAGCAAAGACACCTAGTTAAGGGCAGTTGGAGTTACCATATTTGCTTACACCTATCCATTTGATTGATCAGGGTTAACTTATAGCTAGATACCGCATATATAACTAAATGTATAGCTAGCGACATGTAGATTTGTTTTATTTTTTGTTTTCACCTTTATTTAACCAGGTAGGTCAGTTGAGAACAAGTTCTCATTTACAACTGCGACCTGGACAGATGACCAACTAACATTAGCTAGATGGAAAATGGTTGTTAAATGATTGTACATAATTCCAGTATCTGACAGTAATGGAAATTAACTGCTTAACGTTACCCTGAGTTGTGAATTTCTCTGCCTCCCTACAAATATTGTGCCTCTTGTCGAGATCAGTGGTGCCTTCATAGTACTTTGCCTGGTTGGAAAGATAAAAGAAAGTCTCCTCAAGGGATGCCATTAAAGTACAAGCTACATACAAACAGAAAGCAGCTACAATAACAGTTAGCTAGATAGAAAACATTAGCTGAATAAAACTCTCTGGCTAGCTAACTAGCTGACTAGGCAGGCTGAGGTAAATAAGTAGCTGGCAATGGCAATATAAAATCTATATTAAACAGCTTAAATTATGAATTCCTATTTAACAATATTTTCTATTATAAAGACAAATATATGGTAAAGAAAGTGTGTTCTCTTTCCATTCTTTTCGATCCTCTAAAGCAGCAGGTAGTCAGCAGGTTGTCACCGTCAAAAACACCATCCTTGGAGAGCAATTCTGAGGTAATAACTTTGCGAGGACTGATTGAGCGATTCTGAGGTGAAATAGAACTAGAACTGCTAGCATTCTCCTTCCTTTGTGACTGCTACGAGGTAAAACAGAGCCAAGCAACCAGCATAGCAACGGACACATCCGGTCAGAAAGTTCTAGCAACAGCCCTAGCAACAGAAGCAAGAACTAATCGAATCCCAGTGTGACGCAGACGCATGTGCCCAGGGGCCCTGACCTCCAGGGGGCCCCCATTGACTTTGTTAGTAACTCTCACTCAGATATCATTAACATGGCAAAACGGGTAGAACTGCAAGAAATTCGCTTTCAAACTGAACATGTGTTTCTCTGCTAATTGGCAAAAGGAGTAGAATTGAATAAATTTTGTTATAAAATTGCTACATGTTCTATCTGTCCTGTGGAAAAAATGTGTAGAACTACAGAAAGCTTGCTTTAAAACTGCAACAATTGCTTTACACCCTATGGCAAATTGTGTATAATTGCAGGAAATATAACAAATGTTTGCCACTAAAAATGTGCCCATTTGGTGGGGGTAGGGCCCTCAACCAAATCTTGCTTAGGGCCCCCAAAAGGCTAGACACGGCCTTGCATACTGGTCTTGAGGAGAAGAAAAAAAAACTGTTGGGCAGGTTCTCTTCTGCACTGTTTAACCAATCCAGTAAATATGGAGGAGGAGTATAGATGGAGTGTCGCCTTGTTAACACCAAAAGTGGAAGTTGAGTCAAAGGCTCCCTTTCCATTTCCCCTGAATACCGGAACATCCGATTGTTGGGGGACTCGGTATAGGCTTGGGTAACAATTATGTATTTCTGCTAAAGCTAAAGAACTTTTGAGCTGACTGCACCCCTCTCAGGTTCTCACACACAAAACCCCTCTCTGGTCCTCTCAGGTCCCCCACTAAACCAGACCCTCATCCCTTCTCTGGTCCTGGATGGATCTCCCCACTAAACCAGAACCCCATCCCCCACTGGTCCTGTCTGGTTCTCCCCCACTAAACCAGACCATGAAAACAAGAACTATAGAGATAGACAGGTGCAAGGGGAAACCCGCTGGTAGGCTTGACGGACAAAACGAACTGGCAAAAGACAAACAGAGAACACGGGTATAAATACACTGGGGATAATGAGGAAGATGGGCGACACCTGGAGGGGGGTGGAGACAATCACAAAGACAGGTGAAACAGATCAGGGTGTGACAAACACTTAGCTTTTAGATTACAAACCACATACTTAGTTATACTACCAGTGAGTATATGAGTCATTTAAGCATGCTAGACAGCATCGAATTAATCTAATTGTGCTTTTTTTCATATGAAATAACTGGCATCTGTCACATGAACATGAATAATTTATGCATGTGACATTGAATGAAACATTACACCTCACGACTGAGTGGCTAACCTTGTCACTGGTAAAGAGATCCTCTTTTAATGCTGATTTTATTAAATTAGCCTCTATTTTGATAGCGGACAGGAGAGGAGAGAAGAGAGGCCCACACAAGTGATGCATTCTGAGGACCAGTGGGATTGTTTCAAGGACATACCGTATCTGGCTGTGAGCCCCCTCCTCCTTTCCAAACTAAAAGCATTTGAACAGGTGCACTGCTGTGGCAAGCCATAGGTTCCTGTTGTACTGTACCGTTCCTACGGGAGCCAAAGCTATTGTGTCGTAAACATCACTATGGGTGCCATTTCTGGGAAGGTAGCACTAGTAAATGTGACTTTTGGCAGAAATCAATTTGAGTTTGTTTTATTTTTGCAGATGCTCTTATCCAGAGCAATTAGGGTTGAGTATCTTGCTCAAGGGAACACCAGCAGGTTTTTCACCTAGTTGGCTCAGGGATTCAAAACAGCAACCTTTTGGTTACTGGCCCAGCAACCTTTTGGTTACTTAACCACTAGGCTGCCTGCTGGGTTGATTGAGTCTTATCTAGCTAAATAACTAGGAGTTGTCTATTCCTGGTTTATAATACCAGTCCATGTACACGCATTACATTGAACCGGCATAGGCTTGTGTAACAATTGTGTATTTTCTGCTAAAGCTAAAGGACGTGAGAGTTAACAACTGACTGCACCCCTCTCAGGTTCTCACACACAAAACCAGACCCCCATCCCCTCTCTGGTCCTCTCAGGTCCCCCAGTAAACCAGACCCCCATCCCCTCTCTGGTCCTCTCTGGTTCTCCCTCACTAAACCAGACCCCCATCCCTGTTTGGTCCTGTCTGTTTCTCCCCAACTAAACCAGACCCCCATTCCCTGTCTGGTCCTTGCTGGTTCTCCCCCACTAAACCAGACCCACATTCCCTCTCTGGCCCTGTCTGGTCCCCCCACTAAACCAGACCCCCATCCCCTCTATGGGCCTCTCAGGTACCCCACTAAACCAGACCCCCATCCCCTCTATGGGCCTCTCTGGTACCCCACTAACCCAGGCCAGCATCCCCTCTCTGGTCCCCTCAGGCTCTCAGACCCCCATGGTCCTCCCTGTGCTGTCATTATAGTACACAGAAGGAGAGAAAGTAAGTACTGACACGTTTCTATGTTAATTTCTTTGTTTTCTTAGTTTCTCTTTGGGGTTTAATGGAGTTCAATACTAACACAGTAATGGAGTCTCTTTCACTGTATCAATCCTTCTGATGTTTTTGTTTTCTCTTTTCAGAAACTCAAATGACAGCTGAAGACAGCATTGTGAGTAACACAGATACTATTATTGATGTACAGTGCTTTCGGAAAGTTTTCAGACACCTTGAATTTTTCCAAATTTTGTTACGTTACAGCCTTATTCTAAATTGGATTAAATAGTTTTTCCCCTCTTCAATCTACACACAATACCCCATAATGACAAAGAAAAAACATGTTTTTAGAAATTTTAGCAAATGTAAAAAAATAAAATAATTAAATAATAAATTTACATAAGTATTCAGACTCTTTACTCATTGCTGTTTTGAAGCACCGTTGGCAGCAATTACAGCCTCTAGACTTCTTGGGTATGACGCTCAAGCTTGGCACACCTGTATTTGTGGAGTTTCTCCCATTATTCTCTGCAGATCCTCTCAAGCTCTGTCAGGTTGAATGGGGAACGCCACTGCAGAACTATTTTCAGGTCTCTCCAGAGATGTTCGATAGGGTTCAAGTCCGGGCTCTGGCTGGGCCACTCAAGGGCATTCAGAGACCTGTCCCGAAGCCACTCCTGCATTGTCTTGGCTATGTGCTTAGGGTCATTGTCCTGTTGGAAGGTTAACCTTCGCCCCAGTCTGAGGTCCTGAGCGCTCTATAGCAGGGTTTCATCAAGGATCTCTCTGTACTTTGCTCCGTTCATCTTTCCCTCGATCCTGACTAGTCTCCCAGCATGATGCTGCCACCACCATGCTTCACCGTAGGGATGGTGCCAGGTTTCCTCCAGACGTGTCGTTTGGTATTCAGGCCAAAGAGTTCAATCTTGGTTTCATCAGACCAGATAATCTTGTTATTCATGGCCTGAGAGTCCTTTAGGTGCCTTTAGGCAAACTCCAAGTGGTCTGTCATGTGACTTTTAGTGAGGAGTGGCTTCAATTTTGAGTCTTATAGCAAGGGGTCTGAATACTTATGTATATACGTTTTTTTTTATGTAATATTTATTTTGCTTTGTCATTATGGGGTATTATGTGTAGATTAATAAGGGGGAAAAAGCAATTGAATTAATTTTAGAATAAGGCTGTAATGTAACAAAATGTGGAAAAAGTCAAGGGGTCTGAATACTTTCCAAATGCACTGTATTTATTTATTTAATTTTATCCTCCTGAGACCCAGCAATATATTTTTGTCCGTCTAGTGGACATCAGTTCTTGGTCCGTGTCTGAGGCCATACAAGCCACTGTATTAAGTCCTATTTAATAGGAGATTTATTTAAAAAAAGGAAATATATATATATATATTTACACATATTTAACCCCTTTTTCTGGGTAGGCAAAAAACTGCCATCATACTTCCATAAAAAATCATTTTGTACGGTACCGTTTACTTTCAGACGAGTCCCGTGACACTTGTGGGGGTCATAGAGCAAAACGAAGAAAACAAAGATTCATGAGAATCTCCCCTTTGCACAGTAGTGGGGCTGGTCTGTAGTCCACAAATCTGATGGGGTTAACATCTTTGCCGAAAGTCCTCAAAACTAATTGTTGTGCTAACACCTGGGTTTTGAATTCTAAGTGAAAATTATATGTATTGAGATAATACAAGTTAAAGGCAAGCCAGTAATCAGCCATCAAATGAGAATCCTATCACATTTTAAGGAGAAGACACAGATGCAGACAGTGTCGAAGTAACACAAGTTTATTTTCAAAGACAGGGGGCAGGAAAAACGACCAGTCAAGGGCAGGTAGATGTCCGTTACACAGATCAGAGTCCGAAAGGTACAGAACGGCAGGCAGGCTCAAAGTCAGGTCAGGCAGAACGGTCAAAACCGGGAAAACTAGAAAACAGGAACTATAGAGATAGACAGGAGCAAGGGGAAAAACGTTGGTAAGCTTGACGAACAAAACGAACTGGCAAAAGACAAACAGAGAACACGGGTATATACACTGGGGATAATGAGGAAGATGGGTGACACCTGGAGGGGGGTGGAGACAATCACAAAGACAGGTGAAACAGATCAGGGTGTGACAAACACTTAGCTTTTAGATTACAAACCACATACTTAGTTATACTACCAGTGAGTATATGAGTCATTTAAGCATGCTAGACAGCATCAAATTAATCCAATTTTTCATATGAAATAACTGGCATCTGTCACATGAACATGAATAATTTATGCATGTGACATTGAATGAAACATTACACCTCACGACTGAGTGGCTAACCTTGTCACTGGTAAAGAGATCCTCTTTTAATGCTGATTTTATTAAATTAGCCTCTATTTTGAAAGCTCCAAAAAAGGCATCATGTGGTAGGTATCTTGTCACAACCAATCAGGCGGTCTTGAAAAAGGTCATATAGCGTGACCTTAACCAGCTAGCACTCAGCAGACTGCTAGCCAATATGCTTGAACAGCTACAGACAGTCTGGGATCACATGTTAGAACCCCTGGGGAGAAGGACATATAGTGGTAATATCTCTCCCTCTCTCTTGTCACACACACACACGCACACACTCAATCGTCAGGTCTACCACACCTGCTGTCAGAGCTGTCAGTACAACACCTGACCAGTGGGGCATTTGGATGGTCACAAGCAGCACAGCGACACAAAGAGAGGAGGGGACAGAAGAGAGACACAGGGAGAGGAGAGGACAGAAAAGTGGAACTACAGACCAGCCCGAGAACACGGTTAACCCCCTCAGAGTTGTGGAACTACAGACCAGCCCCAGAACATGGTTAACCCTCTCAGAGTTGTGGAACTACAGACCAGCCCCAGAACACGGTTAAATGACATTGGAAAAAATCAATTGGGTAGGTAGCACTTTATAATAACTCCATGTAATGAAGCATTTATAATTAATTAGTAAATAGTTTATTCATCAGTTATTAATCATCCAGGCTGTATCACATCCGGCTGTGATTGAGAGTCTCATACGGTGGCGCACAATTGGCCAAGCGTCGTCCGGGTTTAACCGGGGTAGGCCAACATTGTAAAATAAGTATTCTGTATTCTTAACTGACTTGCCTAGTTAAATAATAAATAAAGGTTAAATAAAAAATCATTACTCCCACATTTACAACTTTTAAAGTATTTAATAATGATTCATAAGATCAATAGCATCCTGTTCTGGTAAGACTGCCACAGGAGATGAAGAGGATGGTAGACCCAGGTTTAAGTAGTACTGGTTTTCTTTCAAATACTTTTCAGGGTTTGACTAAGCCTGTCTTGAAGTGCCAGATACAGGTGTGTTGCACTTTTTTCGGACTATCCCGATTGGTTTTATTGTGCCAGGCTGAACAATCAAAGCACCGCTAAAGTGAAAAAAAAAAACATGTTACTACACACAGTATTTGAACTCAGGTCTGTTGTTTAAAACAGCTGCCTGGCATGTAGAGGCTGTAGCCCAACCTGCTGCACACCATGCCCACGTGCCTGGTGGGCTGAGTCACGGCAGTCTTGGTTCAGTGGGAGGGGAGGCACGCAGAGCTGGGTAGGAGCGGAGCGAAACGGACAGAAGAGGAGAGAAGAGAGGCCCACGCAAGTGATGCGTTCTGAGGACCAGTGGGATTGATTGTTTCAAGGACATACCGTATCTGGCTGTGAGCCCCCTCCTCCTTTCAAAGCTAAAAGCATTTGAACAGGTGCACTGCTGTGGCGAGCCATAGGTTCCTGTTGTACTGTACCGTTCCTACATCCGCGTTCGCACTCAGGGAGCCAAACCTATTGTGTCGTAAACATCACTATGGGTGCCATTTCTGGGAAGGTAGCACTAGAAAATGTGACTTTTGGCAGAAATCAAGTTTAGTTTGTTTTATTTTTGCAGATGCTCTTATCCAGAGCAATTAGGGTTGAGTACCTTGCTCAAGGGGACATCAGCAGATTTTTCACCTAGTTGGCTCAGGGATTCAAAACAGCAACCTTTTGGTTACTGGCCCAACGCTCTTAACCACTAGGCTGCCTGCTGGGTTGATTGAGTCTTAGCTAGCTAAATAACTAGGAGTTGTCTATTCCTGGTTTATAATACCAGTGCATGTACACGCATTACATTGAACCTCTCACCATAAAATGTAGGGGACCGAGTCGTATGAACTGCTCTGTTATTATTTGTGTACAACATTCACATTTAAGAAGAGACTATACCAATATATTATCTGAATCATTATGGAGAAGAGATAAACAGCAAGCAGAGGAACATCTTAACAAATGGTATGCTTTAGGGATAAAAATACTCTCCCCAATCACAGTCAGATGGACGTATGTGTTATGACTACTGTCCTGTGAGGATCCAATGGGTCAGATCAGTTTGGCAATGGATGACAATAACGAGACCCTCTCTCACCCACAGAGGGGAGGAGGGAGCTGCTGGTTGACAGCTTACACCCTGTCATAAATTGAAGGAGACAGAGAACATTCCTCTCCAAATTTCACAGAGGAATGTGCTTTGTCTACACGTTAAAAAGTGAATACTGGAACAATATTTCTAACATAAGAATGTGGGGAATGGTCAGAGATGATCTATGGAAAACTAATGACATATGGTTTGTTATTTTGTGATGTCATTAAAAAGCTTATGAAGGAAATACTGTAACTTGAAAAGTCTATACACTACATGTATGAAGTCTCCATCCTTAACGTTGTATATAAAATATGAAAAATTATGAAAGTATCTTTGTTAAAATAGGAATGTGATTTTAAGATCCATAACAGATAGTAGTTTTACATAACATTGTACAAGTAAGTAGCCACGCCCTTGAGTGAGGTCAGAGAACGTGTCAGCCTCACGGACTTCCCCTTTTGAAGAGCTGAATAAATAGATTTGTTAAGAATTAACATAGCAGGCCAGAAAATCATGTAGCGGTCGCTACCGGTTTGAAATGGTTGGAACTTTGAACCTCAACAAGAGGTGAAGAAAATGAACTCACATACCAGACCAGGACATCGCCAATCTGCAGCTGCGAGTGTAAAGTGGTTCAATATGTTAACTGTTTTATGGATGTGATAGGTAAAGACCTTTAGAGTTTAATTCAGGGGATGGTAACTCTTTAAACATATTCTTCCATGGTGCCCCAAATCCTAATAAGTAAATTGTTAAATTATACATTTTTCAGATTAATGAAAGTCACGTCACGACATATGGGAACACACACACAGACAGACACACACTCACCATGCACTCACCTACCCCACACACACACATGCGCATGCATGCACACGTCCATACACGGACACACAGAGCAAAAATACGCCCTGAAATAGCCTCCTGAAACAGAATGAAACATCCAGGGAGGAAGAGAGAGTGAAGAAATGAAAGATATCACTGCACTGTCGGAGCTAGAAGCACAAGCATTTTGCTGCACCTGCAATAACATCTGCTAAAACATGTGTATATGACCAATAACATCTGATTTGATTTGAGTGTGTGTGAGAGAGAGAGAGAGAGAGAGAGAGAGAGAGAGAGAGAGACCTGTGCTTGCCTGATGTTACTTCCTGGCTGTTTCTTTACTTCAATGTTTTCCTTCCATCCTGATTTATGTAATAAATCACTAAGTTTAGGTGTCAGGGTAGTAATCCTTGACTCAGTAATGTGCAATGCACAACAGGAGTTTAGTACACTACCATTTATTTATGCACATACTGTATACTGTTATTATTATTCATGTTAATTCATTAACAAGTTACACAGATTTTTTGTACATAATGTCCCCACTATTATTTTCTATGACCAAAAGCAGCTTCTATACATTAGAACAGTGATCACTAACCTTGATTTGGATGAGAATTCGAGGCAGCATCCTGACGAGACTACGTCTGCAAGGAAATACACCGCCATTGCCCTCTGTTCTATTTGCAATTGTGCAGTCACTGGAGAAAAAGCTGTATGAGAGTCGTTCGAGACTATCCTATCAACTGGACCTAAACAACTGTAATATCCTATGTTTCTCAAAGTCTTGGCTGAACAAGGACATGGATAGTATAGATCTCGGTGGTTTTTCTATAAATCATCAAGACAGGATGGCAGCTCAGGTAAGATGAAGGGAGGAGGGGTGTGTTTCTTTGTTAACAACAGCTGGTGTGCGATCTCTAATATTAAGGAAGTCTCAAGTTTTTGCTTGCCTGAGTTAGAATACCTCATAATAAGTAGGAGACCGTAGTATCTACAGAGATACTTTTCATCTATATTTCCGTAGCCGTCTATTTACCACCTCAAACCGATGCTGGCACTAAGACCGCACTCAGCGAATTGTATAGGGCCATAAGTAAACAAGAAAATGCACATACAAAGGCGTTGTTTCTCGTGGCCGGTGGTTTGAATGGACGGATAATGAAATCAATTTTACCTTATTTTTACCAGCATGTCACCTGTGCAACTAGAGGCAATAAAATTCTAGATCACCTTTACTCACACACAGAAAAGCATACAAGGCCCTCCCTCATCCTACCTTGGGAAAATAAGACCATAACTCTATCCTCCTGTTTCCTGCTTACATGCAAAAACTTAAACAGGAAGTACCAGTGATGTGCTCAATACGGAAGTGGTCTGATGAAGCAGATACTAAGCTACAAAGACTGGAATGTGTTCCGGGATTCATCCGATAACATTGAGGAGTTTACTACATAAGTGACCGGCTTCATTAATATGTGCATCGATGACGTCCCCCCCACAGTGGCCGTATGTACATACCCCAACCAGAAGCCATGGATTACAGGCAACATCCGGACTGAGCTAAAGGCTAGAGGTGACATTTTCAAGAAACAGGACACTAATCCGGTCACTTATAAGAACCATCAAACAGACAAAGTGTTAATAAACGACTAAGATCAAAATCTACTAGATAGATCGATAGGTACTTTATTGATCCCCATGAGGAAATTACTTTGTCAAGCAGCTACGAAATACACAGGGCAGGTGCAAAATAAAAAATATTTGCATGGTTAACTATACAGGTCGATGGCAGAGAAAGATACTTAAATAGCTAAATGTGCGTATGATATAAGTGAGGGTAATAATACTAATCCCTTAAAATACAGTCCTTAGAATAGGGTTTAATTACAGATAAATGTACGTATTGCACATTTGATAAACTAAATGCAATGAAACTGACAGGATACTAGTATACAGTCCTGAGTGAATGACTACGTAACATCAGTCCAATAATTACTTAGAATATTGCACATAATATGATATAACAACTGTACATGACAGACACCCTGGACCCACTCCAATTTGCATACCACCCAAATAGATCCACAGATGATGCAATCTCTTTTGCATTCCACAATGCCCTCACCCACCTGGACAAAATGAATGCTTCTGTAAGAATGTTGTTCATTGAATACAGCTCAGCATTCAACACCAAAGCATTCAACACCAAGCTCATCACCAAGCTCAGGAACCTGGGACTGAACACCTTTCTCTGCAATTGGATCCTGGACTTCCTGATGGGCCGCCCCCAGGTGGTGAGAGTCGGCAAAAACACATCCACCATGCTTACCATCAACAAGGGGGCCCCTCAGGGGTGTGTGCTTACTCCCTTCCTGTACTCCCTGTTCACCCATGACTGTGTGGTAACGCAAGACTCCAACACTATCATTAAGTTTGCTGACGACACAACAGTGGTAGGACTGATCACCAATGATGATGAGTCAGGACAACCACCTCTCCCTCAACGTCAGCAAGACAAAGGACCTGATCGTGGACTACAGGAAAGGGAGGGGCGAGCACACCCCCATTCACATCGGTTGGGCTGTAGTGGAGCGGGTCGAGAGCTTCAAGATCCTCGCTGTCCACATCACTAAGGAATTAACATGGTCTACACACACCAACACAGTTGTGAAGAAGGCCCTAAAATTCTCAAAAAGTTCCACAGCTGCACCATTTAGAGCATCTTGACTGGCTGCATGACCACTTGGTACAGCAACTGCAAGGCACCTGACCACAAGGCGCTACAGAGGGTGGTGAGTACGGCCCAGTACATCACTGGGGCCGAGATAACTGCCATCCAGGACCTCTATACCAAGCGGTGTCAGAGGAAGGCCCAAAAAATTGTAAAATAATCCAGCCACCCAAGCCATAGACTGTTCTCTCTGCTATCACACGGCAAGTGGTACCACAGCACCAAATTTGTAACCAACAGGAACCTAAACAACTTCTACCCCCAAGCCAAAACAAGACTGCTAAATAGCTAATCAAATGGCTACCCGGACTACGTGCATTGACCCTTTTGTGCACTAACTCTCTAGCACTGACTACACACTGGACTCTACCCATACACTCCCACATACAGTGGGGAGAACAAGTATTTTGCAGATTTTGCAGGTTTTCCTACTTACAAAGCATGTAGAGGTCTGTAATTTTTATCGTAGGTACACATCAACTGTGAGAGACGTAATCTAAAACAAAAATCCAGAAAATCACATTGTATGATTTTTAAATAATTAATTTGCACAATTATTAGAAAATGGAAGAAGTTCAAGATGACGGTCAATCTCCCTCGGTCTGGGGCACCATGCAAGATCTCACCTCGTGGGGCATCAATGATCATGAGGAAGGTGAGGGATCAACCCAGAACTTCACGGCAGGACCTGGTCAATGACCTGAAGAGAGCTTGGACCACAGTCTCAAAGAAAACCATTAGTAACACACTACGCCGTCATGGATTAAAATCCTGCAGCGCACGCAAGGTCCCCCTGCTCAAGCCAGCGCATGTCCAGGCCCGTCTGAAGTTTGCCAATGACCATCTGGATGATCCAGAGGAGGAATGGGAGAAGGTCATGTGGTCTGATGAGACAAAAATAGAGCTTTTTGGTCTAAACTCCACTCACCGTGTTTGGAGGAAGAAGAAGGATGAGTACAACCCCAAGAACACCATCCCAACCGTGAAGCATGGAGGTGGAAACATCATTCTTTGGGGATGCTTTTCTGCAAAGGGTAAACAGGACAGGACGACTGCACCGTATTGAGGGGAGGATGGATGGGGCCATGTATCGCGAGATCTTGGCCAACAACCTCCTTCCCTCAGTAAGAGCATTGAAGATGGGTCGTGGCTGGGTCTTCCAGCATGACAACGACCCGAAACACACAGCCAGGGCAACTAAGGAGTGGCTCTGTAAGAAGCATCTCAAGGTCCTGGAGTGGCTAGCCAGTCTCCAGACCTGAACCCAATAGAAAATCTTTGGAGGGAGCTGAAAGTCCGTATTGCCCAGCGACAGCCCCGAAACCTGAAGCATCTGGAGAAGGTCTGTATGGAGGAGTGGGCCAAAATCCCTGCTGCAGTGTGTGCAAACCTGGTCAAGAACTACAGGAAACGTATGATCTCTGTAATTGCAAACAAAGGTTTCTGTACCAAATATTAAGTTCTGCTTTTCTGATGTATCAAATACTTATGTCATGCAATAAAATGCTAATTAATTACTTAAAAATCCTACAATGTGATTTTCTAGATTTTTGTTTTAGATTCCGTCACTCACAGTTGAAGAGTACCTATGATAAAAATTACAGACTTCTACATGCTTTGTAAGTGGGAAAACCTGCAAAATCGGCAGTGTATCAAATACTTGTTCTCCCCACTGTACTGACACCTAAACACACACATTGACACTCACACACACACACACACACACTACATATGCCCCAAAACACATAACACGCACACACATGCATAGTGACGCCACACAAGCACACACTCACACACACACACACACACACACCACATATGCTGCTGCTACTTTCTAGTATCTATCCTGTTGCCTAGTCACTTTACCTCTACTTATATGTATACTGAACAAAAATATCAACCCGACATGTAAAGTTGTGGTCCCATGTTTCATGAACTGAAATAAAGGATCCCAGAATTGTTCCATAAGCACAAAAAGCGTATTTCTCTCAAATGTTGTGCACATATGTGTTAACATCCCTGTAAGTGAGCATTTCTCCTTTGCATTCCCCCATCTCCCTTACTTCTTCAAAAGGAACACAATGGAAATAAGCTGTCAAGCTTTATTGTGTTATCCTTGATGATTTGTTTAATTGTATGTGGAGGCATCACCGGCTGGAGCGCCCTTACGTATGTATTTAACAAATTGTTATATCAATTCAATCAATCAATCAATTAGAATCGATGGAATTTTTTGTCCCACAACACAATGCCACAGAAAGTTTTGAGGGAGCATGGAATTGGCATGCTTTCTGCAGGAATGTCCACCAAAACTTTTGCCAGAGAATTGAATGTTAATTTCTCTACCATAAGCTGCCTCCAATGTCGTTTTACAGAATTTGGCAGTACGTCCAAACATCCACACAACTGCAGATCACTTGTAACCAGCCACCCAGACAGCTGATGAAACTGTGGGTTTGCATAAATGAATCAAAACATGTCTATTCTTGGCTGTTCTCTGTCTGCCTGTCTCTATGGCCCTTGTCCCCCAACCCACTCCAGCTTCCAGGAAATACCCTGAACATATACTATACTAGAATATACTTATAGTATTCTATAAATCCCAGTTTTAACTGTACAGGGCAGATGGCAGACAGTGTGTAGGGTGTTGTGTGGGCAAGCGGTTTGCTGATGTCAATGTTGTAAACAGAATGCCCCATAGTGGCGGTGGGGTTATGGTTTGGGTAGGTATAAAATACCTACAATGAACACAATTGCATTTTATCGATGTCAATTTGAATGCACAGAGATACCCTGACGAGATCCTGAGGCCCATTGTTGTGCCATTCATCCGCCGCCATCGCCTCATGTCTCAGCATGATAATGCGCGGTCCCATATCGCAAGGATCTGTACACAATTCCTTGAATCTGAAAATGTCCCAGTTCTTCCACGGCCTGCATACTCACCAGACATGTCACCCATTGAGCATGTTTGAGATGCTCTGGATCGACGTGTATGACAGCACGTTCCAGTTCCTGACAATATCCAGCAACTTTGCACAACCATTGCAGAGGAGAGGGACAACAATCCACAGGCCACAATCAACAGCCTGATCAACTCTATGTGAAGGAGATGTGTCGAGCTGCATGAGGCAAATGGTGGTCACACCAGAGAGTGGCTGGTTTTCTAATCCACATCCCTACTTTATTTGGGGGGTATCTGTGACCAACATATGAATATCCTTATTCACAGTCATGTGAAATCCATACTGCCATACCAAGCAAAAAGGCAGTAACTGCTCATAGCGTGGAACTGAGAAAAATAGCTTTTATTTACCTTTGTTTCACAGTAACCTTATGCAATTACTGCTAACATGACCCCATTTTCTACAAAAAACAAAATACAATAGAGGAAGGATACTTGTCCAGATGATTAAGCATATATTTAATGTAGCAAAAATGACATGAACTCATTTTCGACCAAATGAGCAGTTATTGCCTTTTTGCTTGGTAGGGCAGCATAGATTAGGGCCTAATTAATTTATTTAAATTGACTGATTTCCTATAAAAATCGTTGAAATTGTTGCACGTTGCGATTAGATTTTTGTTCAGTAAACATAGCTACCTCAATTATCTCATACCCCTGCACATCGACTCCATGTATATAGTAATGTTATTACCTGGTACTCCCTGTATATAGTCATGTTATTACCTGGTACTCCCTGTATATAGTCATGTTATTACCTGGTACTCCCTGTAAATAGTCATGTTATCACCAGGTACTCCCTGTATATAGTAATGTTACTACCTGGTACTCCCTGTATATAGTCATGTTATTACCTGGAACTCCCTGTATATAGCCATGTTATTACCTGGTACTCCCTGTATATAGTCATGTTGTTACCTGGTACTCCCTGTATATAGACATGTTATTACATTGTACTCCCTGTATATTGTCATGTTATTACCTGGAACTCCCTGTGTATAGTCATGTTGTTACCTGGTACTCCCTGTATATAGTCATGTCATTACCTGGTACTCCCTGTATATAGCCATGTTATAACCTGGTACTCCCTGTATATAGCCATGTTATTACCTGGTACACCCTGTATATAGCCATGTTATTACCTAGTACTCCCTGTATATAGTCATGTTATTAGCTAGTACTCCCTATATATAGTCATGTTATTAACTGGTAATCCCTGTATATAGTCATGTCACTACCTGGTACTCCCTGTATATAGTCATGTTATTACCTGGTACTCCCTGTATATAGTCATGTTGTTACCTGGTACTCCCTGTATACAGACATGTTGTTACATGGTACTCCCTGTATATAGACATGTTATTAAATTGTACTCCCTGTATATAGTCATGTTTTTACCTGGTACTCCCTGTATATAGTCGTGTTATTACCTGGTACTCCCTGTATATAGTCATGTTGTTACCTGGTACTCCCTGTATATAGTCATGTTATAACCTGGTACGCCCTGTATATAGTCATGTTATTACCTGGTACTCCCTGTATATAGTCATGTTTTTACCTGGCACTGCCTGTATATAGTCATGTTATTACCTGGTACTCCCTGTATATAGTCATGTTATTACCTGGTACTCCCTGTATATAGTCATGTTATTACCTGGTACTCCCTGTATATAGTTGTGTTATTACCTGGTACTCCCTGTATATAGTCATGTTATTACCTGGTACTCCCTGTATATAGTCATGTTATTACCTGGTACTCCCTGTATATAGTCATGTTATTACCTGGTACTCCCTGTATATAGTTGTGTTATTACCTGGTACTCCCTGTATATAGTCATGTTATTACCTGGTACTCCCTGTATATAGTCATGTTATTACCTGGTACTCCCTGTACATTGCCATGTTATTACCTGGTACTCCCTGTGTATTGCCATGTTGTTACCTGGTACTCCCTGTATATAGTCATGTTATAACCTGGTACGCCCTGTATATAGTCATGTTATTACCTGGTACTCCCTGTATATAGTCATGTTTTTACCTGGCACTGCCTGTATATAGTCATGTTATTACCTGGTACTCCCTGTATATAGTCATGTTATTACCTGGTACTCCCTGTATATAGTCATGTTATTACCTGGTACTCCCTGTATATAGTTGTGTTATTACCTGGTACTCCCTGTATATAGTCATGTTATTACCTGGTACTCCCTGTATATAGTAATGTTATTACCTGGTACTCCCTGTATATAGTTGTGTTATTACCTGGTACTCCCTGTATATAGTCATGTTATTACCTGGTACTCACTGTATATAGTCATGTTATTACCTGGTACTCCCTGTACATTGCCATGTTATTACCTGGTACTCCCTGTATATAGTCGTGTTATTACCTGGTACTCCCTGTATATAGTCATGTTGTTACCTGATACTTCCTGCATATAGTCATGTTGTTACCTGATACTTCCTGCATATAGTCATGTTATTTTTATTCCTTATTGTTATTCGTTATTCAGTGTGTCACAATTTATATTTCTTATTAAATGTTGTATATTTAGCTTTATTATTGCAAAAAGACTTGCAAGAAAGCATTTCACTGTTAGTCTACACCAAGCATGTGTTTACCAAGGATGTGACAAAAAAATTATTGATTTAAATATTTTCAGGGTTTTGGTTGTTTGAGTTATTGATTATATTACATTAAGCCCGATGTAGCTTTCTTTTGTAATGGTTGCGGAACTCTTTTGGCAGCTGTTGACAGACTTGTTTTGATTAAATTTTTATCTCCCACAGGACAGCGCTTATGTGTGTGTGTATGTGTATATGTGTGTGTGTGTGTGTCTGTGTGTGTGTGAGTGCGTTCGTGTGTGGTTGTGTGTGTGTGTGTGTCACTGGGTGTTTGCGCACTTGTGTGTATGTTTATGTGCGTGGGAGTATGCGTACATACACACGCTTGTGTGTGTTTTGTAATATAGTATATTATAGTATAGAATACTATAAGTATATTCTAGTATAGTATATGTTCAGGGTATTTCCTGGAAGCTGGAGAGGGTTGGGGGACAAGGGCCATAGAGACAGGCAGACAGAGAACAGCCAAGAACAGACATGGAGAATGGAGAACTATAGCATAATTACCATTAAATTAAAAGGTTCCTATAGGATGGATAAACCATGCTCTCCGCTGAGCACACATCCTAAAAGGAACCCTATTCCCTACATAGTGCACTACGTTTGACAAGAACCCTATTGGCCCTGGTCAAAAGTAGTGCACTAAATAGGGAATAGGGTGCCATTTGTGATGTAACCATAGAGTCACAGAGAGTTCAACCTCAGGTACCCACCTGGATATCAGAACAGCGATTACCCACCTCGAACTGGACAAAGATTATTTTTTAATGAGTCTGACGTGAAGGATATAATGTGTAAACGGCTCTACCATCCGTTCTATTGGCCAATGCGCAACCACTGGATGAGCTCCTTTTGAGACTATCCTACAAACAGGACAAACTGTAATATCTTATGTTTCAACGAGTCATGGCTGAACGACGACAAGTATAATATACAGTTGGATGGGTTTTCCGTACATCGGCAGGACAGAGCAGCTACGTCCAGTAAGACGAGGGGTGGGGTTGTGTGTCTATTTGTCAATAACAGCTGGTGCTCAATGTCTAATATTAAGGTAGTCTCGAGGTATTACTCGCCTGAGATAGAGTACCTCATGATAAGCTGTAGACAACACTATATACCAAGAGAGTTTTCCTCAACATTTTTCATAGCCCTCTATTTACCACCACAAACCGACGCTGGCACTAAACGAGCTGTATAAGGCCATAAGCAAACAAGAAAATGCTCATCCAGAGGCGTTGCTCCTACTGGACTTTAATGCAGGTAAATTTAAATCCCTTTTACCTAATTTCTAAAAAAACTTTAGACCGCCTTTACTCCACAGACAGAGATGCGTACAAAGCGTTCTGTTTTGGACTGTTTTGCTAGCACAGACTGGAATATGTTCAGGGATTCATCCAATGGCATTGAGGAGGATACCACCTCAGTCAGTGACTTCATCAACAAGTGCATCGACGAAGATGTCCCCACAGTGACTGTGCTTATATATCCTAACCAGAAACCATGGATTACAGGAAACATCCACACTGAGCTAAATGTTAGAGCAGCCGCTTTCAAGGAGCAGGACACTAATCAGGATGCTTATAAAAAATCCCACGAACCATCAAACAGGCAAAGCGTCAATGCAGGACTAAGATAGAATCCTACTATACCGGCTCTGACGATCGTTGGATGTGACAGGGCTTGCAAACTATTACGGACAAGTAAGGGATACCCAGCCACGAGCTGTCCAGTGACGGATTACCAGGACGTGTACTCAGAGCATGCGCGGACCAACTGGCAAGTGTCTTCACTGACATTTTCAACCTCTCCCTGACTGAGTCTGTAATACCTACATGTTTCAAGCAGACCACCACAGTCCCTGTGCCCAAGAAAGCAAAGGTAACCTGCCTAAATGACTACCGCCCTGTAGCACTTACATCGGTAGCCATAAAGTGCTTTGAAAGGCTGGTCATGGCTCACATCAACACCATCGTCCCGGAAACCCTAGGCCCACTCCAATTCGCATACCGTCCCAACAGATCTACAGAAGACGCAATCTCAGTCACACTCCACACTGCCCTTTCCCACCTGGACAAAAGGAACACCTATGTGAGAATACTTTTCATTGACTACAGCTCAGCGTTCTACACCATAGTTCCCACAAAGCTCATCGCTAAGCTAAGGACCCTGGGACTAAACACCTCCCTCTGCAACTAGATCCTGGACTTCCTGACTGGCCGCCCCCGGGTGATCCTCAACACTGCCATGCTGATCCTCAACACTGGGGCCCCTCAGGGGTGCGTGCTTAGTCCCCTCCTGTACTCCCTGTTCAATCACGACTGCGTGACCAAGCATGACTCCAATACCATCATTAAGTTTGCTGACGACACAACAGTGGTCGGCCTGATCACCTACAACGATGAGACAGCCTATGGGGAAGGGGGGGTCAGAGACCTGGCAGTGTGGTGCCAGGACAACAACTTCTCCCTCAACATGAGCAAGACAAAGGAGATGATCGTGGACTACAGGAAAAGGAGGGCTGAACACGCCCCCATTCACATCGACAGGGCTGTAGTGGAGCGGGTCGAGTTTCAAGTTCCTTGGTGTCCACATCACCAACAAACTAACATGGTCCAAACAAACCAAGAAAGTAGTGAAGAGGGCACAACAACGCCTTTTCCCCCTCAGGAGAGTGACAAGATTTGGCATGGGTCCCCAGATCCTCAAAATGTTCTACAGCTTCACCATTGAGAGCATCCTGACCCGTTGCATCACCGCCTGGTATGGCAACTGCTCGGCATCCGACCATAAGGCGGTACAGAGGGTAGTGCACACGGCCCCGTAGGGCCCTGTACATACATACTAGGTGGTTTCAGGGGAAGGCCCAAAAAGACTCCAGTCACCCAAGTCATAGACAGATCTCTCTGCTACCGCACGGCAAGCGGTACCGGAGCGCCATATCTAGGTCCAAAAGGCTCCTTAACAGCTTCTACCCCCAAGCCATAAGACAGCTGAACAATTAATCAAATGGCAACCCGGACTATTTGTATTGACCCCCCTTACACTGCTGCTACTCGCTGTTTAATATCTACGCATAGTCATTTTACCCGTACCTACATGTACTAATTACCTCGACTAACCTGAACCCCCCGCACATTGACTCAGTACGGGTACCCCCTGTATATAGCCTCATTATTGTTATTTATTGTGTTACATTTACATTTATTTTACTTTATTTTATTTAGTAAATATTTTCTTAACTCTATTTTCTTAAAACTGCATTGTTGGATAAGGGCTTGTAAGTAAGCATTTCACTGTAAGTTCTACACCTGTTGTATTCTGCACGTAACAAATAACATTTGTCTTGATTTGATTTGATTGCACATGGTTCTAAGAACACACAGTTCTATGATCACATGGTTCTAAGACCCACATAATAAGCCTCATTGCTGAGGATGATGCACATCTGAATTGATCATAACATATGGAGCAATTTTAGTGCCAACAGAAACTGTATTTGAATTCAATATTTTTGAATTTGTAATGCACAAATTTAATCAATGAGTTCATAAATTGAATTTGTATTTCATGATTTGAAAAGGAATGTAATTAATATTGCATTAAGTTTTACAATCACTTTATTTGAATATTCAAATTCAATATTTATGTAATTTGTTTCACTATGGTGTGTATTGCGTTCATTGTCTGTGTATCAAGTTTACAAACTATAATTCCAAGTTTTCCAAAGTTGCGTACAATGTATATTCAACATTCAGATTCAGTTTTTAAATACAACATGCCACATTGGCTTCACTAGCTTTTGTTTACCACAGAGAGACTTCTCCTATATCTTTCCTGGCTGGCAAAGTACCAGGATGTTGTCTCTGGTTTTGATTCTGAATTTAGGGAACTAAATTTGAAAACAGAATCTGAATAAATCTGAAAAGTTTAATATATGCAACTTTGGTAAACTTGAAATGGAAGTTTGTAAGCTTGATACACAGACAATTAACGCAATATCTACCATATTGAAACTAATTATATAAATATAGATTTTTAATATTCATATAAATGTAAATTGAATGTTATAATCAAATGCAATATCCATTAAATTCAGTGTCAAATCATGATATACAAGTTAAACTTTTGAACTGCTGGGCATCATCTATCTTGTCTAAATGGTGTCAGGCTCTAATTTCCCACAAAATTGTGGCAACATTCAAAACGCATTGGACAAATTGTGGCATTGGTTCCTTATGTGGGGTTGTGTGTGAGTTCCTACTGAGTGCTTTCCTGTGTTTTTCTTACGCCTGGCTAACACAACTGTACATCAATGTTCACTTGTGTGTGCGTGCTTGCTTGTGTGCATGTGACGGGCATTTACTGTCTAGTGAACAGTAAATACCCGTCACTCTTTGACTGCCATTGCTCCAGTCTGTGATGCCTCAACGTATTGGCATCTACGACGGCATGTCGATAAGGATTTTAACCACATTTCAAAATGGGCAATGGTGGTCTTTATGTGTTTCATTGTCAATTAACTAAAAGTAATGGCTCCTCAGCCCTGCAATCCATCACCAGCTGCCACCATGCAGCCTTTCTCTTTTAAATGATTCAGTTTTTGTGTAAGCACTCTATGATGCAACATCAAGGCTCTATGGTGGAATGACATTGGTAGACAGACGAGGGTGGACAGCTTGTACCACCCACACATTATACATTTAAGTAATTTAACAGACTCCGTTAACCAGAGCATTTTACAGTAGCGAGTGCGTACATTTTCAAATTTTTCCAAACTCGGCCCCCGTGGGAATCAAACCCATAACTCAGGAGTTGCAAGTACCATGCTCTACCAACTGAGCAACACGGGAAAACGTCTGCTGTGAATGAACAGTTTGGCCTACAAAACTATTATGACCACTCTATTGAAAGCTGAGACTCTCACAAACATGTTTTGCCCTAGGACACCCAGAAGCCTCACAAGACTCATCTGAAGGTCCCCGGTACCAGTTAAAAAACTTAATGGAATTATATATGGAGACAGTTTAGTGCCAAAAATAAGGGGATAAATACATGTAAAAAATATATACACCACTGTTAAAAAGTTTGAGGTCACTAAGAAAGGTCCATTAAAATAACATCAAATTGATCAGAAATACAGTGTAGACATTGTTAATGTTGTAAATGACTATTGTAGCTGGAAACGGCTGATTTTTTATGGAATATCTACACTGGCAGCTTCATTAAATACTACCCGCAAAACACCAGTCTCAACGTCAACAGTGAAGAGGCGACTCCGGGATGCTGGCCTTCTAGGCAGTTGAAGAGAAAAAGCCATATCTCAGACTGGCCAATACAAATAAAAGATTAAGGGCAAAAGAACACAGACACTAGACAGAGGAAGATATGGCTTTTTCTTTGCAACTCTGCCTAGAATGCCAGCGTCCCGGAGTCGTCTCTTCACTGTTGACATTGAGACTGGTGTTTTGCAGGTACTATTTAATGAAGCTGCCAGTTGAGGACTTGTGAGGCGTCTGTTCTCAAACGAGACACTCTAATGTACTTGTCCTCTTGCTCAGTTGTGCACTGGGGCCTTCCAGTCCTCTTTCTATTCTGCTTAGAGAAGAGGTGACTCCGGGATGCTGGCCTTCTAGGCAGAGTTGCAAAGAAGAAGCCATATCTCAGACTGGCCAATAAAAAGAAAAGATTAAGATGGGCAAAAGAACACAGACACTGGACAGAGAAAGATATGGCTTTTTCTCTGCCAGTTGAGGACTTGTGAGGCATCTCTTTCTCAAACTAGACACTCTAATGTACTTGTGCACCGAGGCCTCCCAGTTGTGCACCGAGGCCTCCCACTCCTCTTTCTATTCTGGTTAGAGACAGTTTGCGCTGTTCTGTGAAGGGAGTAGTGCACAGCGTTGTACGAGATCTTCAGTTTCTTGGCAATTTCTCGCATGGAATAGCCTTCATTTGTCAGAACAAGAATAGACTGACGAGTTTCAGAAGAAAGTACTTTGTTTCTGGACATTTTGAGCCTGTAATTGAACCCACAAATGCTGATACTCCAGATAATCAACTAGTCTAAAGAAGGCCAGTTTTATTGCTTCTTTAATCTGCACAACAGTTTTTAGCTGCGCTAACATAATTGCAAAAGGGTTTTCTAATGATCAATTAGCCTGTGAAAATGACAAACTAAAGATTAGCTAACACCACCTGCCATTGGAACACAGGAGTGATGGTTGCTGATAATGGGCCTCTGTATGCCTATGTAGATATTCCATAAAAAATCAGCCGTTTCTAGCTACAATAGTCATTTACAACATTAACAATGTCTACACTGTATTTCTGATCAATTTTATATTATTTCTAATAGACCAAAAATGTGTTTCTCTTTCAAAAACAAGGACATTTCTAAATGACCCCAAACTTTTGAACGGTAGTGTATATAAATAGTGTCCTGATCATTCTTTTATCACTCAGATATAGGACAGACACTTCAGAACAAACTTCCTTTAGATTTCTTGGGGGAGTATGTGTTGTTCCATGTAGGGAATATGTTATTCAATGTGTTTGTATGTGCTAATAGCAGTAAGGCCAAATAAAATGTTCCATCCAATCATTTTTTATAGATTTATGATACATTAAGGAGCCTTGAAATTCAAAATCAAATAGCTACATTATCTCACACACCTGCAGTATATAATAAGGAGGAGGTGAAACAAAGGAATATAGAATATGAATACTTTAATAACGATGACATGCGACGAACGACAAACAATAATTCACACCCACACACAGGAAAGAGAGACATAAATAGTGAGTAATGGGGCAGAATGGATACCGGTGTGTGTGTGTGTGTGGGCTGGAGGAATTAAGGGAATGAGAAACAGGTGATGGGCGATTGGATCAGGCTGCCATCATCCTCGTGCCGGTGGTTAGTACACTGGTGAGCCGGAGCGCCGGGGCGGGAGGAGCACTGTCGATGTAGTTGGCCTGGATGTCTGTTTTGCTCTCAGCAGTCGTACAAATCTCGGGAGCATGTTGTCTGTCCTACAGATTCTGTCCTCGAAACAGCATCAAGTGTACATCTTTCTGAACTCTTACTATCAGGGCTGAAATCATCACAAAAGATTTCCAATATTTGTCCCAAAATGGTTTTCCATTGTTTTACACTTCAGTTTTGATATGGAAGCTTTACCAGGAGAAGACAGCTTTACCCTCGGGTTGACAATCACTGAGAGAGAGAGAGAGAGAGAGAGAGAAAGAGAGCGAGAGAGAGGGGTAGAAACAAGGGAGAGAGAGGGAGAGAGAGAGAGAAAGTGAGAGAGAGAGAGAGAGAGAGAGAGAGAGAGAGAGACAGAGGTAGAAACAAGGGAGAGAGAGGGAGCGAGAGAAAGTTAGAGAGAGAGAAAGAGAGAAAGTGAGAGAGAGAGAGAGAGAGAGAGAGAGAGAGAGAGAAACAAGGGAGAGAGAGAAAGTGAGAGAGAGAGAAAGTGTGAGAGAGAGAGAGAGAGAGAGAGAGAGAGAGAGAGAGAGAGAGAGAGAGAGAGAGAGAGAGAGAGAGAGAGAGAGAGAGAGAGAGAGAGAGCAAATTAAACAGGGAGACACACATGGCGGCCAACTGTATTTTGTCATTGAGAAAACCATGGATTCTATTAAAAAATAGTTTGCATGGAATATTCTTTATTAAACCCTTGCTGTGCATCAGTAGGCCTGTTGGCAAAGGAGTGACTTCATTTTTATGTACGTTCGCTTACTAGGCTCTGGCAACCGCTGTACCCTCTCTTTCAATTTTGTGGCTGACTGATGGAGATGTTTAGTTGCCCTGAGCAACAGTGAGAAGCCACAGAGACTGAAGACTGGCAGGCAGGCAGGCAGGCAGGCTTAAGCCGGGCAGAAATGCTTGTTAGCCCAATCCATGTTGCCATGGTTGATTAAATACTCAACCCTGTATTCTTAATTAGTTTTCTTGAGTGTTCTCTTGTTTGACCCTTTCCATAAGAACCATGGGAATGAAATAGAGAATCTTGGATCAGTTTCTTTCTGTCACCCTGTTGAGGTCAAACAAGGTTTGGTGTAAATACGTTGTCTTTGGTCTATTGGGACAATATCTTTGGTCTATCGGTACAATGACGTTGGTCTATTTCCCCCATAGGAGGCCAAAAAGACAAGGGAAAAGTTGACAGGTAAAACATTGCGCTCTCTGTCACAACAGAAAGGTTGAGCAGAAAACAAGCCCGCTTCGAAATAACAGCTCAGTCCTCACAACGTCCTCCTCTGCGGCACCCACTGCCTGCCTAATGACTTTCAGGACATTCGCTTCTTGGCATAAGCCATTCAAATCAATTCCCCAAGAGGCAGGAAGGAAAGGAAGGAGGACAGGAAGGAAAGGAAGGAGGACAGGAAGGAAAGGAAGGAAAACAGGAAGGAAATTAAGGAGGACAGGAAGGAAATGAATTAGGACAGGAAGGAAAGGAAGGAGGATAGGAAGGAAAGGATGGAGGACAGGATATAAGAAAACAGTAAAACAAAACAACAACATGCGGTAGTCTGAATGGCACACGCCTGCAGTCACCTCAGATCCTGGAAAGGAGCACATTAGAAGAAGGAATTTCATTGTGTATTTTGTTTCCACCTAGCTAAAGTGCCAGAATTGCAGAATCAGTCGCTGCTGTATGCCGTGCTTGTTACCCGGCACTCTCATTTACATATAGAGCACCCAGCCTTCAGAAAGTAAGTGGACGTTAACAGTGAGATACTGTAACTTTCCTGTTTATTGCTTTTCATGCTGCAGTAACTACCTGAGAAGTGCAACTTTTTCAAACGTGACAGTGAAATTCATAGACAAATGATCGTCGGAGACCACTGTGTTTCAGAGTCACCTGCATTTACGGAGAGTGAATGAAGAACCAACCTGGCCAATGATATACTAATGTACTGTAGACCTACAGTATGTGGTATTGTGATGTTTTTTTAATTCGCCATTGTGAAATGTATTATTGTGATATGATGGCAGTGAAACATGAGCCATAAAGGAGAAGGCTACAGCCAATGGCTAAAAGTTCATCTGCTTTTCTAAAACTTGATATGCAACTCTGCAAACAACGCATTACAATTAATTTACATTTCCAATATCAACTGGACAAGTTGGACCATAGAAAAATACACAAAACTGTCATCGCGTCATAAATACATCAGTTTGCATTTTCACAAAAATGATGCAATCTGTCAACGCCAACTAATCTAGATGAAAATTATATTACCAACCCAGAAACAACTTTTGCTGTCTTGTCCAGTCAGCAAACCATGATTTATTACTCTGGCATTATGCTAAACATAATCTTAGCTCTGCTGTAAGACTATACAAGTGATTTATAGAAAGGAAAGGACAGACAGAAAAGAACATGGAAATATGTAAACTGTTGTCGTTAATGACAAGAAACACAGTGGGATACACAGTATATAAGCTCTTTGGCCAACAGTAAACATATGAACAGACATCTCAGACACAAGGCACTAGCCTGTGTAGACAGAACTACAGAGTGGAGGACATTCAATCAAATAAAATGAAAATAAAAATGTGGCCAATAAGCAGAAGCTTAGCCTAAGCTTGTTTTATCCAAAGCAACTTACAGTCACTTAGGCATACAATATGTGTTCCATGCAGGAATCAAACCCATGTCTCTTTGTTACGATGCACCATGCAATGGTGTAAAGTACTTAATTAGAATTACTTTAAGTTACTACTTAAGTTACATTTTTTGGGGTATCTGTACTTTACTATTTATTTATACTTTTACTTTTACTTCACTACATTCCTAAAGAAAATAATGTACTTTTTACTCCATACAGGAAAAGGGTCCACTTCACGCACTTATCAAGAGAATACGTGGTCATCCCTACTGCCTCTGGTCTGGTGGACTCACTAAACACAAATGCATCATGTGTAAATTATGTCCGAGCATTAGAGTGTGCCCATGGCTATCTGTACATTTTTAAAACAAGAAAATGGTGCTGTCTGGTTTGCTTAATATAAGGAATTTGAAATGATTTACACTTGTACATTTACTTTTGATACTTAAGTATATTTAGAACCAAATAATTTCAGACTTTTACTCAGGTAATATTTTACTGGGTAGCTTTCACTTTAATTTGAGTAACATTCTATTAATGTATCTATACTTTTACTCAAAAATGACAATTGGGTCTTTTTCCCACCACTGGTTCAACCAACTGATCCACTGAACCAACAATTTACAAATGCAATCCAATCCCACAGAAACAGAGGAGGCAATCATTACTCAATAAAGACCCCCCGTGGCCCCCGTGGCCCTGGTCCTACAGAGACAAGCGCTGGGTCTCTTTAAATATTAACCTCCACGGTAGAGAGAGACACACGGACAACAGAGGCGATTGACTAACACTGAGGCATGCTCTCAGATTAGCCTTTAGTCTTGGGAGAAGATGCACTGCGACTTTGACTACTTATTGCTTCCCACCCGAATGGATCATACATCTATGGTATCGATCGGCCCCAGTGCTTCAGAGCTCTAATTGCGGCGGGGCTTTGCATTTCTCGGACAGTAATAGGTTACACAGAAGAATAAAGATGCAGTCGCAGAATATTGATCAGCAGGAATCCACACCTCAAGGCAAAATTAACGAGACAATGCATGAGGGTCGATACAATTTCCCCGCGCTCTGCAAAAGAAGGAGTTTTTTAAATATTATCTCTCTCTCTCTCTCTCTCTCTCTCTCTCTCTCTCGCTCTATCCTTTAATCTAAATAAAACTGCTGATTTGGTCTCTCTTTTAAAGACTATTTAAAGTTAATCATAGAGTATCAGTTGTAAAACTGGCAGGATGGATTAGTGGAAAGCGAAGCTCCAATTGTTTGACTGTAATTGAGATGGGACCTTTCACTGTGGCAATGTTCAACTGTAAATGAATAGTCTGAGCTGTGTCATCCGATTCATTACGTTACAGCAAATCTCATCGTCCAATATGTGAAAGAGTTCATTGGCACCATATCCCCTATCCTCAGATGTCTGCACATCAGTAACAACAGGAAGGGAGACATTCTAAATGAGGATTATTTTCTTTCAGTGTTCTAGACGTTGCCAACATGCCACATTGATAGCACAGCTGTTAACTGAAGGTGAAATAACGAGAAGCATTACACAAAGAACACATTCCATCTTCCTTAAAAGAAAAAGAAACAATGGAACGGCATAATTCAGGCTTTACAACAACATGACAATAATTTCCGAGGCACAATCACAGCATGGTGGTGGGGGTGGCTGATTTCAACATATGAACGTTGCAAACCTGGGATCAGAGACTATTAAAAATCAGGTAACACTTAATTTTAAGGTAACCTTATTAATTGTAATAATTCATAGTAATAACAACATGTACCTGGTGGTAATTGCAGTCTGTAGTTATAGAGGTGTAACAACAAATGCTTGTTACCATGCTTGTTACAAATGAGAAAGTTTCCACAAAATTCGTAATTTTCTTCTCAGCTGCATCCGATCGAGTAAAAACTGCCACAAGGCTGTAATATCTTGTGGACAGATGCGCTGGGTGACTCATATTTAGTACTGAGCGATTAGGGCTTTATGAAGTCTGTTCGGTTTTGGTTCGATTCAGTTTCTATTATTTGGGTTGAATGCTGTAACAACACAGAATAAAACAATTAATAAAAGACCCATGATGACAGTGACTGGCCATCAAATTATTTTACTTTACTAAAATATTTCAGTTGTTATTTATATTACGTTTGTTTAATTTAATGACTTTATTATTTCGTTCCAAGTCATCATCGCATCTCTATAGAGCTGCTGCATATGCTGTCTTACAAAATTACTATTTTGTAGTTCTTCAAAGTAAATAAGGCATACTTTTATGACTGCGGAATACCAACTATCAATCACTTAGGTCATGTATTTTCAGGTAAAGATACCTTGCGAAGCAACAACTACTCTCTATATCCCCAAGTGAGAAAAATAACAGACTAATGCACCACAGAGTACATATCTGTAATATCTGAATATGTTCAGGGTTGCCTCTAGTTGTGACACAGGATTTAGCTATTTAAAGTGCTGTGTAACTTTATAGTTACCTATGAGTAATCATCTTCTACTTTAGCCAACTTTATTGCAATATGTAAAAATACTAACATATATTTTTATTGTATTATGAATAAAATTATTAATTAGATTAAACAAAGATATAGGCCTACTCAATAACATCAATTTCTAACAAGCAGGCCTAACAATGGAAATCGTCAACTCTGTCTCTGACTCTGTCCTGGAGTCTGAGACCTTGTGGGAATATATGGTAGAGGAGAAGAACGTATGACAATTTAGCATAGACACTCTACATACATGATGGATCATCATCATGATTTATATGGTTTAGGCATATACAGTGGGGAGAACAAGTATTTGATACACTGCCGATTTTTCAGGTTATCCTACTTACAAAGCATGTAGAGGTCTGTAATTTTTATCATAGGTACACTTCAACTGTGAGAGACGGAATCTTAAACAAAAATCCAGAAAATCACATTGTATGATTTTTAAATAATTAATTTGCATTTTATTGCATGACATAAGTATTTCATCACCTACCAACCAGTAAGAATTCCGGCTCTCACAGACCTGTTAGTTTTTCTTTAAGAAGCCCTCCTGTTCTCCACTCATTACCTGTATTAACTGCACCTGTTTGAACTCGTTACCTGTATAAAAGACATCGGTCCACACACTCAATCAAACAGACTCCTGATGAGACAAAAATAGATTTTTTTTGTCTAAACTCCACTCGCCGTGTTTGGAGGAAGAAGAAGGATGAGTACAACCCCAAGAACACCATCCCAACCGTGAAGCATGGAGGTGGAAACATCATTCTTTGGGGATGCTTTTCTGCAAAGGGGACAGGACGACTGCACCATATTGAGTGGAGGATGGATGGGGCCATGTATCGCGAGATCTTGGCCAACAACCTCCTTTCCTCAGTAAGAGCATTGAAGATGGGTCGTGGCTGGGTCTTCCAACATGACAACGACCCGAAACACACAGCCAGGGCAACTAAGGAGTGGCTCCGTAAGAAGCATCTCAAGGTCCTGGAGTGGCCTAGCCAGTCTCCAGACCTGAACCCAATAGAAAATCTTTGGATTGAGCTGAAAGTCTGTATTGCCCAGCGACAGCCCCGAAACCTGAAGGATCTGGAGAAGGTCTGTATGGAGGAGTGGGCCAAAATCCCTGCTGCAGTGTGTGCAAACCTGATCAAGAACTACAGGAAACGTATGATCTCTGTAATTGCAAACAAAGGTTTCTGTACCAAATATTAAGTTCTGCTTTTCTGATGTATCAAATACTTATGTCATGCAATAAAATGCAAATTAATTACAAAATTTTTGTTTTAGATTCCGTCACTCACAGTTGAAGAGTACCTATGATAAAAATTACAGACTTCTACATGCTTTGTAAGTGGGAAAACCTGCAAAATCGGCAGTGTATCAAATACTTGTTCTCCCCACTGTAGCTAGCTAGGCCTTCTTAGCTACCTAGCTAGTTGTTGCATTATCCAGCTAGCAATAATAGTTATTGCTAATACAAATATGTAACTTAGTGTCTAGCTACATTGAAATGGAACTAACGTTACTCATAGTGTGTTGACACAAGTAAGTAGCTAGCTAGCTAATGTTGACATGCATGGTGTGTCTTATGTAATACCCTTGGGTAATGGATACCCTGACAACAAGGTTGAAAGGAACATAAGACCATTGAGTCCAGCTAATGTTAGCCCAGCTAATGTTAGTAGCAACCATAGCATATTTGCTAGCTAGCTAGTCAAAGTTACAAAACTAGTTAGCTAGCATGCTAACTAATACAAAAAAATGCTAGCTAACTACCTATGCTATATAAATTATCCAGAAGAATTAATGTATCCAAAAAAGCAAAGAAAATTGCATGGAAAACTTACTTTCTCTCTCCTGTGTTGAAGTTTTTAACCTACAACACTTTGTATAATTGTTAACCTACAAAACGTTGTATTTTTTATGTGAACCGTTTGTGTATGAGGTGGTCGATGTTCAAATGGATAACACTTGTCATGTGGTTTGTGAAGGCTGACATATGATGCGTTGGGATGCTATCGGAAACTTGAACGTTTATAACAAGCATGGTTTTTTACACCCCTGTAATTATAGACTGCAATTGCAACCAGTTACATGTTGTTATTACAGTGTAACTATAATAAGGACCCCTTCAAATGAAGTCTTACCAAAAATAATTTAAAATTAATTATGTGTGCTTGATTCAGCTTGACTGGCTGAAAGGGATACCTGTTGATAAGCATTCTGGTAGATACCCATAGACTTCCAGTCGTTGCGCTAATGCTAGTTAACGAAACTACCTCTAAATTCCTTCATACTGGACACAGAGACATAAAATTGGTATCCATGAGTTCATCTGACTCTTCACAAATCCCGAAGTGTCCCTTTAAAGAAACCAATAGAATAGTCCCAAAATCACAAATCAAACTGAATTTAAAGTGCATTTCAGACTAAATCAAATGAAACTAAAGCAGAAGCAAATTTGAAAATGTCAAATAGTATTTGAACCCAGGTCTGGATTGTTGGATCTGTGGAAGCATGTGCTCGGTCTGTTTTTGTGGAGATCATTAAGAGAGGGGTCTCTAACTGACGGGGAGTGAGCAGCATTCATAAATGTAATTACACACTCTGCCCCACACAGGAGGCTCCTGTGCTGGAGGCTCCTGTTCAATGCAGCAGTTTGGGGGTTTCAAACGGAACGCTCAATGTTTTCTCCCGGCATGTTTAGCAACAGGAAGCCAGAGTTTCATCAGCGCCTGGTCCGCCTCGCTTAATTAACAGTGTACACTCCTTTTTGAAGCATGGGCCACTGACAACAGTGATGGGCTTGGTCTTGGAGCATGGGCCACTGACAACAGTGATGGGCTTGGTCTTGGAGCATGGGCCAGACTGATTTAACGGGAAGGCAGGAGAAAGTGCAGCTCCACCCTGACGTTCTCTGGGTTCTGTAATTCACGTAGTCATCAATCATCTATAGGACCCAATAAACTCGCCCGCGAATGGCCCACATTAAAATTACATCATCATCAAACTGCATCAGAATTCAGGGTAGTTAGTACCTATCAGGCACTCCCACTCACACAGGAGGGGGGTATAGCCTCAGCCAGCCTCCCTGAACCAACCACCATTATTTACTTTTCTTACAGCTTCTTTATGTATATCTATCTAGGGGAGAGGGCTAACCCATTAATTAAGAATAAACTGAGTTGGGAGGAGTGACTGGTGTATGTGTGTGTGTACGTGTGTGTGTTTGTTCCTGTGTGTGTGTGTGTGTGTGTGTGTGTGTGTGTGTGTGTGTGTGTGTGTGCGCGCGCATGTGTGTGTGTGTGTGTGTGCGTGTTCTCGTCTTCCACCAGTAGTACAGTGATTAATGAGGTGGCCATATCAGAGTGTTTCTTATCAAGTAACGGGATGCTCCTCGCCACTCACAGCAGCAGCAGAAGTGTTGCAGAAAACACAGCTAGGGATAGACGACTGGATGGCTTGGTGTTTAGCTGGTGAAGTGAGACCAATGGCAGCTACAGATGTAGGATCTTAATTTGATCACCCTGTTGCAGGACAACATTCCTGCAATGCAGGAAATGTAAAACCTGAACTGTATTTGAGGTGCTTCTGAAGTTAGTAATTTCCATTTTGAAATTACAAAATGTATAAACCCCTACATAAATGTACATTAATTATAATCCACATAATGATTCACATGTCCTGTTGCTGCAGGATTATTTCCCTGTAGCAAAGTGGCTCAAATTAAGATCCTACATCTGTAGGGGAAACTAGTAAAGCCAGCATAGCAATACATGTTAATAACACCGCCATCAATCGTTAGGCAAGCACCTCCGAGAACATCAACCATACACTCTCCCTTGTAAAACAGAGACGAGTTGAGATGATATGGGGTTTTCTCTATGAGTCTCTTTGTGACTTAATGGACTGTGGCATGTGGTAGTGGCATGTGATTTACATGTATGATTTTTATGACAGTGTGTGATTGCCCTACATTTTTATGTGGCTGGAGAAATCAGAAAATCTATGTAATTCAACCAAACCACCAGTTTCACAAGTAATCTTCCTCCTCGTGATTTATCACCTTAGATACTTTGCTTTCAACTTCATCAACTTTATGCATTCGATTTGATCAACTTCGTACAATAGATTTGATCAACTTTATTTATCGGATTTGATCAACTTTATGCATCAGATTTGGTCAACTTTATGCGTTAGCTTTTTGATGAAGAACTGAGTTTGCCAAGGGCCCAAACATAACATATACAGGTAACTGCCAAAATAAAGCCAACACTTGAGTAAATGAGTGATGCAAAGTACAAAGAAAGAAAGTCATTTTAATTAGGCAATTAACTTCCCATGCTTGGGGTCATGTATTAAAATGCCCAGTTGCCCATTATTTTGGCTACCATGGTTAAAAGAGATCTCAGTGACTTTGAAAGAGGGGTCTCAAAGGAGCATAAGAGGTTTAAAGGGTGTGTGTGTGTGTGTGTCCTCGAGATGCAGATTGAATCCTCTATCTGATGGATCTGCCACCAGTGCAGAATTATCTCACTAGTTTCCCCGATCAGTATCACTAATGGGCTAGGCATAGGATAAAAGATGACAGCTTCACAATCTTATCAAGACAGGGAGTATGCGACTTAATAAAGGCGTGTTGAGGAAAATATGACACTTTAACACATATAATAATGTGTGATATTAACAAAAGTTCAAACTTTAACTATGCAGAAAATTTTCAATTAGGAACTTGTATTTTTGCTCATTTAGCAGACAGTCTTATCCAGAGCAATTAAGGTTAAGTGCCTTGCTCAAGGACACATTGACATACCTAATTGGCTCTGGGTTTTAAACCAGCGGCTTTTTGGTTACTGGCTCAATGATCTTAACCACTAGACTACCTGCCGCCCTAAGCATACATTGAGCATTTGTTTCATTACATTAAACAGGAAACATTTTCCATTACGTGTACGTAACATACATGTTACATGTACATGATGCGAACCCAATTGTTTCAAGTAAATATCACTGAGAACCATTCTTGGAATCGAACTTCAAACAAACAAGCCTGTGCATGGAAAGTATTTGAAGACTCTCCTGGAGTATATGTAGTATGCAAACGAAAACCGAATCAATTCGACATTTGAGCACCTAAGCGCCTGTGCAGTATACACCTACAGTACATGAAACCAAACATATAATCTCAGAATCCCCAATAGTGTTGCTTCATTTGTATTCACTGACTGCGCCTTCTTGGATCTAAGCAAATGTCAAAGGAATCGTAATGAAAAAAAAGCTAAATTAATACTTAACGACCATGGCATTTATTAGCGTTCCATCCGGTCTCTGGGGCAATAACTGTGGCTATGTGTGATGAGAGTGAACCCACAAATCACAGCGCAATTTGGAGGAGGAATAGGTCTGCTAACAAGAGTGACGAGTGTATGTGGTATGTTGTGTGTTTGTGTGTGTGTGTGCACATGCTCGTGCATGAGTGCGTGTGCTGTTCGTGTGTGCCTTTGTGTGAATTCTGTTTTAATTGTTCACTCACTGTCTTCCCTGTCTGATGTAGTGTGTAACGGTCCTAATCGTCAGTGTTGTGCCTGCCCATTGTCTGTTGATCCAATGTGGTGTTTGACACTGTTGGCTGCGGAGTGGAGTGGCAATGGGAACCTTCAATCTAATGAAAGGACTTTTTTATTTCCTATCTGAAAGCGTGCGACACACAAAGACATCCTCTTCACTTCCCATTCTGTCCTCTTCTCTTCCCTCTCCTCCCTCTCCCTCGTTCCTCCTGCGTGTTGGAGAGGTCCGCTACTCTCATTAGCTCTGCCTGGGCTGTTTCATGCCGTCTTTCCCCAGTGGCACAACTAACACCATTAGCCCAGGCATCGCTGTGAATTTAGACTGCCTGCCTGGGCAGACTGACGGATGGCTTCCAACACCAAAAGCAAAAGCGCCTCCCTTTCTTTAATTAGCATTTTTCCAACATCAATATATTTTCAGCGGCCTCCCAGGACCAAACTCCTCATGAATTATTCATGACCTACTTCCTCCTTTTTCTTTCCTTTGAAAGCAGTCACGGTTCTCTCCCTCCCCTCTCTCTCTCTCTCTCTCTCTCTCTCTCTTTATTCCTCCGTCTCTTCGTCTCTTTCTTCTCTCACTCCCTCTCCATTTCTTCCTCTCTCTTCCTCTTCTCTTTCTCTCTGTCTTCCTCTTCTCTTTCTCTTCCTCTATCTCTCTCTTTCTCTCCCCTCTACCTCTCTCTTTAATCCTCCTCCCTTTCTCTCTCATCCCACCTCCCTCTGTCTCTGTCTCTGTTTCTGTTTCTGTTTCTGTCTCTCTCTCTCTCTCTCTCTCCCTCTCTCTCCCTCTCTCTTTCTCTCTTTGGGATGGACTCTCAGGGACAACTCTTCCCTCAGGTGTGCTTTAATTATATAGGACATGTTTTGTGTGTAAAATGTTCAATTTGGGCTTGAATCAAGACCGCAAGCTGCTTGGGTATTCATGATTGCTGGAGTGCAGCACTAGCTGGTGCTGGACCCAAGGCTTCAGACATTAAAAGGGTTTTTGTGTGCTAAAAAAATTGAATTATGTTTATGCTTCCCCCTTTTAATATATTACATCTTAAAGCAAAGATTAAACTCGGGAATAGTGTCAGATTCCACACTTAACTTTGCCATTGTGTAACCTATTCAGAAGCAGAATTACGCCTGAAACATCGTTTTTGCAGACGGTAATGTCCCCGAATAGGGAATTCATTTTTGCAGACAGGGCTGTAGCAAGACTCTGGCACCAAAACTCTATATAATCTGCAGAGGGTAATATCTTCCTTCGATCTGTCATTTAACTGTGAGACCAGACCTGACAGGAGAGGCGAGGATTGAATTTCAGCCACAGTTACACCGGAGATGGAGTTGAAAAGAGGTGAGATAACCCTCATCCCCTACTGGCCTTGCTCTGGTCCACAGACTGAGGTAAGTGCGTGTGCTTCACCTCTTTCCAAAAACCATCTCGTTCTCATTTTATCAAATGACTGGGGATAGGGGATGCTGATATATACGTGTGGGACAAAGACACAGGAAAAGGGGGGATACTAGTCAGTTGTACACCAGAGTGTCCCTTATACATTCTACTGAAATGTGTCTTTCACGTTTAACCCAATCCTTCTGAATCAGAGAGGTGCAGGTGGCTGCCTTAATCGACATCTTTGGCACCCAGAGAACAGTGGGTTAACTGCCTTGTTCAGGGGCAGAACAACAGATTTTTACCTTCTCAGCTCTGGGATTCGATCCAGTAACCTTTCAGTTATTGACGCAGTGCTCCTACCCTCCAGGCCACCTGCCACTCTTCACAGGGTACACCCAGTACTGTTTGAGCCTAAAGCCAGATAGGCCTTATTCAAGGGTGTTGTTTTTGTTCCATTTTCGACTAATTAACAATAAAATATGGTGAATCGTTACTTACCATTAATAATAAATGGGAAGTAGCATGGTGTACCTTGCGGTGTATCACAGCGATTTTAAGTATGTTTTTACTATGTAATAACAGACACGTATTGACATTTTCTCGTATAGAGCTAGTCAAGAAAATGTGCATGCAATCTCTAAAGCTTACAGTAGCGCAAACCCAGACACCTTTTTAGTTGTATAAATTAGCTCCCTTTCACTGCTACTACACAGTGCAGAACCCTTGACTCTGTCTCGCAATGAGCTAACAAGTCATCACCTCAGTGTTTGCAAGGCAATTCAACGTGTCTAGAGATGGGGCGTGTGGCGGTACTCCAGTAACTACATTACATTTGCTGTCGCACTCATTCAAAATGTAAGACCAGGAAGAAATGCTACGTACACCCACACTTACTCACAGGTGACAAATATAGAAAAACTAAAGCTGTATTATGTGTAATACTCTTAGTAGTATCAGTAATTGCTAATATAGTGAGCTTTGGATTCGTCATCAATCTACAAAGCTGCCAAGTGTATTTGCCAGGCAAGTGTATGAACACCCTTTAAAATAAACCAAACTATTGTAAGCAATATAACGGAAGAATATTGCAAGTTGGTTTTTAAATGAATCACTTTGGGTGTGTTAATATTCTCTCACTCAGCACGCAACATATGTGGATTTGTGCTGGAATGGAAAGTGCTAAATGTTAAGGGACAAACGTCAAGTCTATATAACATATTAGATTTTATGTGTTTGCATGCTTTTTCAAAACCACAACCACAGAAAATATGTTGGCAACAAAGCAAGCCGTTTGAAAATTGTGGGTTTATTGTGGGATAAATTAAGTGTGTATTATCAGAGTTTATCGACATAAATGTACTTTTGTTATTTCCCAATCACCAAATGGCACTTAATGTATTGCAGCATTCTGGAACTGAATTAAAAAACAACCCATAAAGTTCCCAAAGTTCATCAAACCCAATCATGGTCCTGTGTGGCTCAGTTGGTAGAGCATGTCTCTTGCAACACCAGGGTTGTGGGTTTGGTTCTCATGGGGGACCACTACATAAATGTATGCACTCATTACTGTAAGTAACTCTGGATAAAAATGTCTGCAAAATAACTAAAATGTATATGTCTCCTGTTAGTGGAGACCTCTGTGGAAAATAGATCAAAACAGTCTGAATTATGTTAGCTTTTCTGACAGTCACACGCATTGTGAGGTCACTTTTACATTGAATCAGCTGAATGACGTTTCCTGTAGGATTCTACATCAAGTGAACCTGTGAGTTAAAAGTATCCATTGCGTCATGGTAAACGTCAGTGAGGATTTGGATGTGGTTCGGTAGAGCTACACTGTTGTGCTGAGTAGCCATGTTTACGCTAAATACTCTCGTTAGCTCCAAGGACTTATGCCATGGCTTTAGCTCAAAGGGCTAATGCGGTGGCTTTAGCTCAATGGGCTAATGTGGTTTTGAGCCGACAAACAAGTGGACCATGTCGAAGTCTCTTCTCTGACTCTAGTAACCCTCTGAAAATAATGACCATGTCACTGTTTACTGGCAGGATACAACCCCCGCAAAGGCAGTAGACAGTAATGTCTGCTGCTTCAAAGCCTTTGTTTACCGCTGACTTTCAGGTCTGTCATTGCAGTTTAACACAAGCTTCATTCCTCTGTCAGCAACTCCTGTTATATACACATGTTAACATCATTATTACCATCGGTGCTTGATGATTCGTGACCACGTGTTTATTCACTTTGATATTCAAATGCAAATCAAACTCCATTTAAAACGAACATGTGTACTTTGTTTTTGACTTCCCTTATGAACTTCTCCTTAGTTTCTATTTCAACAACTGTCATAATAATTGTATTTTTTACCCTTCCAAATAGCATTTGGCCTCTGTCCTGAAAGAAGATGTAAAGCCGCTGAGGCATCGTTGATGTACAAACTCTAATTGGTGTTTTGCCATCTTTTGACCACATTTTCTCTCCATAATGCCACTAGTGTCTCAGTGTGTCTGTCTGTATCAAGTGTATAGTCCCTCTAAGGCAGCTCTCATTCAAGGCTACAGTGTTAGTGGTCTGAGATAACAGTCAGCATGATCAGGTCTGGATTGGAATGGACAGGCTGTCTTTGTTCTCCACCTGATGCCTTTAAGCAACCCTAAGTGAATGGTCTAATAAAGAAATTGAAATAAAAAGTTGAGCTTTGTCATTTAAATCATCTCTTGGTGAAAAGCTTTGAAAAAAAATAAAGAATAAATTACGAGGAAAAAACGAATTTATGTCTTGAGGAGTCAGAGATGACCTTTGGTAAAATAGTTGCCAGTGAACGAAATATACTTCATATTACGGACGAGTGGAGCTTAGCGAAAGCCCCACTCAGTCAAGTCTCATTTCAGACTGTTGAAGATTATCTGTCGTCTCATTTGAAATGCAAAATGGACTGCGCAGTTTGTTTCTCATAACCCAAATGTGATTCAATGATGCTGAGTCATTCAATTTATTTATTTTTCATAGTGTATGGTAGAGCTGGGACGATAAACTCGTGGACATTTTGCTGATATCGTTCGTTATGATAAGTAGGCTATACTAGAGAAATGTGAAGTTCGAAATAAAGTTTGCTAATACGGGTGATTGTTGGGACAATTGATAGCAACTACATTCAAACTAGCGACTGTAGTTTGATGGGCAATATAAAAAACTGGTGCACATTGTTATACACTTATTGTCCTATTTATTGGTATCACATTGATTCAGTCAATTTATCGTTTATAGTGTATGGTACAGTGGGTCTTACAGGAAGCATGTATAGGTCTAATAAGGGTTAAAAATGGACACAATCACTATACTTTTCTCAACAATAAAAAAAAAAAAAAAACATGTCAAACATCCTTCCTCCCAATTAAGTTTCTATGTGCAAATTGACAGAACAATCTGAGATACCCTAAATGTTTTTGGGCTGTGCATCGCCCTGTCATCAACATGAAGGTTTTGAGTCAGGATGCCTTGTTGTATTTTGTTAAGGAAGGGAGTTTAGAAACTTGTATGTTGGTAGTATGAAATCTTACTTGACTGGTATAAAACTGTGTTTGAAAGAATCAGCACACAAATTGTTTTACAGTATCCTTAGAGGTAAGACCAGACTGAGAGTAGAATAAAATCTCTCCCCAACACACACACACACACACACACACACACACACACACACACACACACACACACTCATGAACTGAGCTTATTCAAGTCCTCCGAGCATACTTGAAATGATCACATTGTACATGTCACAGAGACGATTACGTCTGTCTTGTCCAGCGAAGTCCCCCAGTCCCTTGGCATCACTGCTAGATAGGACCAACAAGGCAGGATGTAGACTATTGTGTGCATTCGACCAGATCTCAAAGAAGTGAATATTGCTCAGTGAAAATGAGGAGGATATGAATGTCTCCTGCTGGTTCCAGCCTCTAGACCCATATTTCACATCATATATATGTTATTGATCATAGTGTGCCAATGCAGCTGCTACTGATATCAACTAGAAAGCAGTGTTTTCTCTAACACAGAGGGAGTGGAGAGGACTTCACAGAGGCATACCATCACTAAGCCTTGACCATGACCTGAATGGGACTCAATTTGAGGTTGTTGGAAAAGCTAAGAAACATTGGTTTGATCCAGAACCTACTAAGGCCATGTCAAGCTGGGACCAAAAGGTTGAGAATAATGTATAGTATGTAAGCAGCACTAAACCCAATGGTTGAGTTAGCACTAAACCCAATCACAAATTAGTCTATATTTGAGTAACTCTCGTTCACCAAAGAAGGCTCCCTCTTTGGTTCTCAGTTGAAGCACTGACGACGGCGTGGGACTATGCACAATAGTCCCAACGCTCTCTCTACACCAGTGGAGGCTGGTGACTTGATTGTGGTCCTTCCACTCCCCCTGGTGGGAGTAAGAGGCCTTACCACAATCAAACCCTCACACTGGCCTGGGGGGGATGAAAACCCTGTAAAACTGCAGCTACCTTATATTTGTTCATATAAATTATATTCAGACTAGATTAGGAGGGGGACTTCCTCTACCCAGACACATAGACAGCAACTGATAGACAATAGAAGTCAAAGGGCTGCGCTTGCATTATGCATGATTGCATCGTGTAGATGCAACTGTAGGCCTTTGATAAAATGTGAAATGTGTATGTTTAAAGTTAATGACCAAATTGTTCCACCCTGAAACTGTGTAATGTTTGAGATGTGTTAGGAAATACTCTTAAGAATGTGGGTACATAGACAATGTTTAGACCAGGTTAATAGGTTACCATCTGGTGGAACAGTCAGTGGGTAGTTAAGAAGGAAGGCTATTTATAACGGTTGTAAAAACTGGATAAGGGGTTTTGGTCCCAGCTCTCCCAACCAGGGGGAGTGGGCTGTTTATGCAATGTGATTAAGTGTGAGTCCAGTTAGGTGTCTAATGTGTCCTTGAAGGGAGTGACCTGAGAGGTTACATCCACCATCAAGAAGGGTGTTTTTTTTCTTTTTCTGACTGAGATATGTATAAAAGCCTTGTGTATTGTTGTTTTGTCAGAACGTTCTCTGAATAAATACTGACTATTGTAAGCTGGGGCTCTCTCTGTATTGTTTAAAACTGGGGACTTACAATCTTCAGGGTACAGATAGAGTTATAAAGAGTTAATTTAGAGCATTGAGATAGAAATTCTCGTGACAGCCTTATAACACATTAACTCACATCTTTCATCATTATTATGTTGGGGATGGGAGGACCATCCTCCTCAGTGAATTTCATAAAAATAAAAATCGTAAAACATTGAAAAAGTTATAATATTTAGATAAAATTATACTAAATATATTCACATGTCACAAAACTTTCATTCATAAGCTAGGTTGTGGCAACCTGATGATAGGTATAAGGAAAATGTAAGTATCATGTAGTAGCCTCAACCTATTGATGTTACATTGAACTGGGTGAATGGAATATGAATGACAGTCATCCAAAATGCTGTAATAGAAATAAGGTCATGCTAATGAAAAACAAAAATGTGTCCTCCCTCATCCTAAACGGCACTGACCGCCACTGCTCTGAACATAACTTACACTCCCCTCTGTATTTACTTGGACAGTGAAGCTAAACATTTTAATTTGACTCTACACTCCAGCATTTTGGAATTGAGATAAAATGTTTCTGAGGTGACAGTACAGAATGTTACCTTTTATTTGAGGGTATTTTCATACCTGTTCTAACCGTTTAGAAATGAAAGCACTTTGTTTCTCTAGTCCCCCCATTTGAAGGTGTCATAAGTGTTTGGACAAATTCACTTATATTGTGTTAAAGTAGTCCAAAGTGTAGTATTTGGTCCGATATTCCTAGCACACAATGACTACTTCAAGCTTGTGGCACTACAAAGTTGTTGGATGCATTGGCAGTTTGTTTTGGTCGTGTATCGGATTATGTTGCCCAATAGAAATTAATGGTAAACAATGTATTTTGGAGTAATTTTTATTGTAAATAAGAATATAATATATTTCTGAACACTTCTTCATTAATGTGGATGCTACTGTGATTACCATGGATAATCATGAATGAATTGTGAATAATGATGAGTAAGAAAGTAACAGAGGCTCAAAGATCATACCCCCAAAACATGCTAACCTCACCATTATCAATAAAAGGAGAGATTAGCTTTTTGGGAGGGTTATGATATTTACAGTATGCCTCTGTAACTTTCCCACTCATCAATATCACCATTCATTCATGATTATCCGAAAATACCCTCAAATAAAAGGTGACATTCTGTACTGTCGCCTCATATAAAACATCTCTGGATTATAGAGCCAAATTAAACCGTTTTTTTTTCACTGCCCAAATGAATATGGAGGGTAGTGCATAAGATCCTTGTACGTTCAAAAGTGTAAACTGTTTTTCTGGACACATATTCAACCCTTTATTTTTGATGGCAAAAAACAACCTCCATATTTCCATTGGATTTTATGGGTTACTTTCAGACGAGTCCCGTGACACTTGTAGGGGTCGTAGAGCAAAAATGTAATTAGTTATGCCAATACATTACATATATCATAAGGTCTTTATTTGAGGGCCTAGTTACACCCCAACACAGTGGTGTGAGGAATCTCCTGGTTTACAGGCCACATCAGGCCTGCAAGTCACATTATGCATTATGTCTAATTCCTATTGGCATTCAGCGTTAGGATAGACAACAAGTGGAATTATTAATCACCCGCAACCTGCATTCAGAACGACTGCCAAGGTAGAGAAGATTGAATACTGAGACTACCTCAATAATGAGTGCAATAAATCAAATTACTAACCGATTATATTAGTTTAGAAAACTGTATGTTATTTATCTTTGTTTAGCAAAACATTAATCAACTAATCAATGTACATGCAAAAACAGATATTACAGTAAAACAAACAATTCTGAAAATATATCCCTGCAATAGTGCATGCTGGGAAATATTATATATGGTTCTATGTAGAACCCTTCTTGCCTTCCAAATAATCGTCTTGCCTGACAAATAATCATCAAAGAACCCTTTCTTCCAAAAATGGTTCTAAGGATGTTAAAGGTTCTAGGTAGACCCCTTTGATCAAAACGAGTGTTTCTTGGTAGTCTTAAACAAATGTACTTTGAAACAAAAGTATGCACATCACACACATAGTTATGGGCTTAAAAAACAGAAGACACCTATACCATGTCAGGTATAGAGTTGAAATGTATTACATTTTGAGTTTTCAACCCAATATTACACTTTATGTACATCACAGAAGAAGGAAAAATATCAAAACAGTTTGACAAATAAAAACACCGGATTTTCGCCAGGTTTTTAAAAATAATGTTTATTAGTTATGAAATGATGAAAAAGATTAATAACATTCCACCCATGAGGCCACTAGGTCATTTGACTGTAGGAAAGGGCTACATGTCCAATGCAGCCTTTAAAAAAAATCTAAATATTGAATAAATTCTGGGTAAAATTAAAGGATACTTCAGGATTTTGAGGTGCGGGGGGCTGCCTTAATCGACATCCACATCTTCGGCGCCCGGGGGCTAGCATGCTATCTGTTACCATACACTTCCCTTCATTTGACTTCCAGTCATTGTGCTAACTCTAGTTAGCAACTGAGCTAACGCTAGTTAGCAACTTCCATCAAACTGCACACAGAGACAAAAAATGGTATCCACAAATTCATCTGGCTCTAGAAAAGATTTGCCAAAATCCCAAAGTATCCCTTTAAGTACCTTACTGTGATTTTTAAAAATTAAAATGGTCAAAAAGAAACAGAAAATGCTTCTTAGCAAAGAACAATTTCTTAATTAAGAAAGAATTTAGCTAGGACTGTGTGGGCATGGTCTGAGCAGAGAGGGGAAAACTGAAAACTATATAGCTATTATTGGCAGAGAGGTTTGGAACTCTCTTCTTATTGACCAGTTAACAAATGTACTGCCTGGGGTTTTCATCAGTCAGGCAAAACTCCATCCCACCAAAACAGGCTCAATTTTCAGCCGGTCTTTTGAAACTAAAACTCTTAAACTAAAAGGGCATTATCATAATTTTCACAATTTCACAGTATTATTCCAACCTCGTAGAGTGGAAATATACAGGGGTGAAAGTAGATTTCATTTCTTACTGGTATGGACACCCAAGTGCGCGTACACACTTTTTTATACTAATAAAATTACAGGGTAGCCTACTCTGCTGACACTGACAAACAATAAAAACCATGTTGTTTGATCCATAAAACCGTCCTACTAAAAGTGGAGGTAAAAAATACATTATAACATCCATCTAACCTGGAGGAGTAAATTATTGTCCAAAAACAAGCAAAAGTGGCACTGACCCAATAATAAAGACAATGAATATGTACACTCACTGGGGATATGACCACCACCGGTGCCAATAAAGTAGGCTATAAAGTTAAGAATTGTGATAACTAAAATACAGATCGGGGTCTTTTCATTGTCATCTGCAATAGCCATTTGCTTTCCAAACAGTTATTCCCTCGACTGTATTTTAAATATTGCGTGGCTTTTCACTGACAGTCGCAACTCAACAATAATCTATTTGCTATTTGCAGCGCTGCAGCCCAAATTGCGATTGTAGGCTATGTGATTTAAAAACATCCAGAGCATTTTTTTTAAAGAAGCTAATTATCCTCTTATGCCAATTCATGCTTTTTGGTGTAGTAGCCTATTTTTAATTTTTTTTGTACAGACAGGAGTAAGCTAATTAGGCTATATAATTGTTTTACTTTACGGAAAGCTTAGCTTCCCCTTGCCTTATGGACACGCCGCCTATGCCTTTTAACGTAAACACAACCAGTCAGTTACAAAACTACTATATGTATTGTAATTACATTCTGTGATTGTCATTAGGCCTGCACTTGAGGTCTGAATTGATGCATCCACTGTTGTCCACGGGCTCCTCGGTCTCCGCCACTCATCTCCACCTTGTCCGCAAGCGTCATCTCCGCCTTGTTCTCCTCAAATCACAACGCCAGTTGGAGCGTTTACCACCCGGTTTCCAGTCAATTCACACATTTTCGAAATGTTCATGTGGCTGACATGCAGTAATATTAAATAATGGTGTAATAGCCTATATTTTTTCGGGCATGTTGTATTAATTGTGATATGCTCGCGTTTTACCGGTACCCCGCATTTTTACCGGTACCCCACTATTTTTGCCGGGACGCTGTACCCAACTGTACTGCCTTACTTTCACCAGTGAAAATGTATATAAAACACAGGAAAATCAATTTTTGGCTGGGCCTTTAACAGTACATTCTTCAGCTGTTTTAGTTGAGCAACCAAGCCTTTGTCCTCCAATTACAGTACATGTTAAATTCAGTCCCAAAATCCATCAAGAAATTAAAAATGTTTCAACAAAATAATACATAATTATTTATCTTACCCAGTTGAGTTGTGGAATGATGAATGGCAAATAATGGATGCAGGACTGCATTTACTGAAATTTTACCAGACTTTGTGCCATCAAAGCTTCAGTCTTTCATCATATTGTTCATGGGGAAAAAATTCCATCAGCGTTTAATTATGGTTCTCAAAGGACACTCAAAAGCCTTTGTGTTAACGAGAAGAAAAAAATGTTTTCATCTAAAATAATTATAGTAAAATGCATTCCACAGTTTGAAAAACACATTGTCCTTAACATTGGTAAGGTTTTCAAATAAAATTGCACTGCTTGTCTGTGATTCAATTACTGTTACTTTAAAGAGCTTAGGGATGAAGAGACTAGTTTTAATTGAAAGTATTATGAGTAAAGCCTATCAAAACTAAAATGTGACTGTACTGTTTTATATGATTGTATGAGTGGATAATTTGATGTTAACTGTACATACTGCATTTTTTTTTTTACACCAAACTAAGTGGTGTCTGCTGCTGGTTTGACACCCAAACTCAGGATTGTGGCTTTAATAATCTGAGCTCCATCTTCTAGAACCCCAAAGAGACATGTTGTGTTCCTTACACTGTTAAGTCTCTCCCAGGCTAAAGCATGTGAATCAATACAAAACCAGATGTACTCTAAAATGCACTCCTTTCCAGGTCAAATACTCCTTCCATTATGAGGATGCCCATCCTTCACTTTCATGGGTAACTCTTGGAACAAAGAGTAGCATCTAATAAGTAATTACACATGCACATGTGGCTCAACCTCAAGTGACTTAGACTTTCCACAAGCTCAATGATGACATCATCCATCTTACCACCATCTTACCACACATCCACTTTTAATGCCTGGTAAAATACAGTATGTGTTGTATTTAATGAATTCAACTGCAAGGCCATCAGTCCTGTAGTTCCCGAGCTACTACTTCCCTCCATTTTTAATTAAGGATTTCTGCAGATTAATTGAGGGTGAATCCTTCTCTCCCTCTGGCTGACTTCAATCGTTTTTACAGGAAGATAAAATCAGCGGATCTTACGAACCTAAGGGTTTTGACGCTGCAGTTCTATCCATGAGTAAAAAGCTATTAATTCCAAGGATCTCAGATTCTCAGATTTGTACAGTTTGTTATACCTTTGATTGGTTTTGATAAATTCATAAAAATATAAAACATACTTTGTCAGAGGAGAAACCAGAAAGACTAGGATTCATCGTTAAAACAAAGGTTGCCCACACCTGAGGAGAACCTTAAAACCGATTTATGGTAAATCCGTCTACTGCAGTGGCCGTACAGCATTTACTTCTTGCATTTCGGGGAGCTGTCATACGCATCCAATAAATCAAGCATAAATTGGCTTTTAGGATGTGCTGTAATGTAGTTCAAAGAACAAAGAATTAGGGTTGACCTTAAAAAGACAAGTCAGCCATATCAACCCCAGAGGTCAGGAGGGTCAACAATGACTCCATCTGAGAGGCTGGAGAAACGCCAGCTCAGAAACGGTCCTGCGTTATCGCTCAGAATGAGAAAAAGTGTCTTCTTGAAGTCTGTGTTGCGTGTCCAGAAAGATCCATCTCTGAAAGCACAGGAGGAAGAAAAAACAGGTGACCTAACAAACTGGCTGATGGAGGTTCACTCTGACGTTAATTCCATCTCTTGAGAGGCAAGCACTTATTTTGGGGAGCTTTTGTCCCTCTCTTCTCTCTCTCCCATCCAGTCAAGCGAGAGGCATTATCTCCTCTCACTTACCTCTGACATTTTCACATTTAGATTCTGTCACAGACTCCCTGTGTAGCACATCGACGGGGCTGTACTGGAATAGGTTGAGAGCTTCAAGTTCCTCGGTGTCCACATCACTAAGGAATTATCATGGTCCACACACACCAACACAGTCTTGAAGAAGGCACAACAAGGCCTTTTCCCTCTCTGGAGGCTGAAAGGATTTGGTATGGGCCCTCAGATCCTCCAAAAGCTCTACAGCTGCACCATTGAGGATATCTTGACTGGCTGCATGGCAACTGTGTCATGTCCTGATATGTTTCACCTGTCTGTGTTTGTCCCCTCCCCACACCAGGTGCACCCTATCACCATCATTAATCAGTTTGGGTATTTAGCCTCTTGGGTGCTGTTGTCATTTGCCAGATCGTCTTGCCTAGTCAGTCGTTCCAGCGCTCTATTGTATTACTAACTCTGCCAGTCTGTTTCCTGGTATTTGGACCTCTACCTGCCTGTTGGATTACGTGCCTGTCTAGCCCCTCCTGTGCCTTCGACCTTCTGATCTCCTGCTAAAACGAACTCTGCCTGTGTTACAGATTACAAGCCTGTCTACTCCTCTGCACTGCCATCCTTCTGATTCCCGGTACCGAACGCTGCCTGCATTACGACTACGAGCCTGACTCCCCTTATTGGACTATTGCCTTTCTGATTCCCTGTTACGAACACTGCCTGTCATTCACTACGAGACTTGCCCCATATACTTGATTAAATATTTAATCATATCTCTGCCTCCGTGTCCGCTTTTGGGTCCCGTATATTTGTCGTTGTGTCAGAACAATCTGGCCATGACGGACCCAGCGGAGTTGACATATCTACAGAACGCAATAGCCCGTCAAGGGGTTGTTGTGGGTCGACACGAGGAGGTGCTACGGTCAATAGCAGAAGAACTCTGTGAGCAGAGAGATAACCAGCAGCGAGCCACCGAATGTCTACTCCAACACTTGGAGAAATTAACACTGGCACTACCGGCACAGAGCGCTTCCTCCCCGTCTCCTGTCCCACCTATACCCAGTAATTCACCACCTTCCCCGGTATCCCTAAGAGAGCCGCACTTACCTGCCCCCGAACGGTTCTCTAGTGATTTGAGTTATTGTCGTCCTTTCTTGTCCCAGTGCTCGCGTATCTTCGAGCTGCAGCCATCCTCCTTTCCCACAGAGAAGTCACGGGTCGCCTATATGATAACCATGATGACGGGGCGAGCCCTGGCCTGGGCTACACCGATTTGGGACCAGCAACTTCCCGTCTGTTACAGTCTAGCAGCGTTCACTGCGGAGGTAAAAAAAGTTTTCGATGCTCCATTATCCGGAAGAGAAGCGGCACGTCAGCTGCTACATCTAAAACAGGGGACTAGCAGCGTGCCGGATTACTCAATTAAATTCCGTACCCTGGCAGCGGAGTGCTCATGGAATTCCGAGGCTCTGCTCGATGCCTTCTACGACGGATTATGTGATCCCATCAAAGATGAGCTCGCCACCCGAGAGGTTCCTCCCAGTTTAGACAGCCTCATCTCCATTGCCATGCGTATTGGCAGTAGGCTTCAGGAACGAAACCGGGAGAGAGAGAATCGTCGTCCTGCTCAGGCACTTCCGCATTTCGGCGGACCGGGTGGCAGAGCGTCACCGGGAGTAACGGCACCACCCGAATACGTCCGAGAACCCTCGAGGGCGCCCGAAGTCCTGACATCTGAGCCCATGCAGATAGGAAGGGCACAGCTGACGTCCGAGGAACGTCAACGCAGGATAAACAGTCGCAGCTGTCTCTACTGTGGAGAGAAGGGCGGGCTCATTCGTAACTGCAGGAATACGGGTGAGTCAAACCAAAACCCCGTGGGTACCCCCGGTTCGTTTTCCTTTTCCTGCCACTATTATTTGGGGTTCACAAACCCTGAGAGTAAATGTCCTTATGGATTCAGGAGCTGACGACTGTTTTATTGATAACTCCCTTCTGGTCAAATTAGGCATTCCTTCACGCCCTCTAAGCACACCCATCGAGGCCACAGCCCTAGACGGTTGTTCTATTGGGCGGGTGTCTCAGATATCGGTGCCCGTTACTCTGATCCTGTCTGGCAATCACAGGGAGGAGATCCAGTTCCTGCCCTTACACTCCCCTAACGCTCCTATTGTGTTAGGCCATTCTTGGCTTGTTAAACACAACCCTCACATTGATTGGATTACCGGTTCTGTTACAAACTGGAGCCCCTTTTGCCTTGCTCATTGTCTGAAGGCTGCACCTCATGTTCTAACCAGACAGGTTTCACAGGCCAAGGAGGACATCGATTTGTCATCTGTCCCCTCCAAATACTGGGATCTAAGGGAGGTTTTCAATAAGTCTCGGGCTACCTCGCTACCACCTCATCGGCCATACGACTGTGCCATAGACCTCCATCCAGGCACATCACCCCCCCCCCGTGGACGTCTGTACTCCTTGTCCGGTTCGGAGACGAAGGCCATGGCAGATTATGTAGAGGCCTCCCTCAGGGCTGGGATTATTCGGCCATCTTCCTCTTCTGCTGGTGCAGGGTTTTTCTTCGTAGCCAAAAAGGATAAGACTCTTCGCCCATGTATTGACTACCGGGGTCTTAATGACATCCCGGTGAAGAATCGTTATCCACTCCCTCTGCTGGCCTCCGCGTTTGAACTGCTCCAGGGAGCCACGATCTTCTCTAAACTGGACCTCCGAAACGCATACCACATGGTACGGATACGAGAAGGGAATGAATGGAAGATGGCGTTCAACACGGCTAGTGGACACTACGAATACCTGGTGATGCCATTTGGGTTGACTAACACACCCGCTGTCTTCGAGGCTCTGGTTAACGATGTGCTCCGGGACATGATTAATCGTTTTGTCTTCGTGTATCTGGATGACATTTTGATATTCTCCCACTCTGCCCAGGAACACACAGCACATGTACGACAGGTCCTCCAGCGATTATTAGAAAATCAACTGTTTGTAAAAGCAGAGAAGTGCGAGTTCCATCGCTCTGTCATTCCTTTCCTGCGTTACATAGTGGCCGCGGGTAGCATCCGGATGTATCCTGGCAAGATCCAAGCCGTCACTGATTGGCCACAGCCCTCTTCACGCCTGGATCTGCAACGCTTCCTGGGGTTTGCCAATTTTTATCGACGGTTCATTCGAAATTACAGCATTTTGGCGGCCCCACTCACTGCCCTGACCTCAACTAAAGTGAGCTTTGTGTGGTCACCCCAAGCAGCCCAGGCCTTCACTGCCCTCAAACAGCGCTTCACGTCAGCCCCCATTTTGATTCACCCAGACCCAGCCCGGCAATTTGTAGTGGAGGTAGATGCCTCCAATATCGGCGTGGGGGCTGTGTTGTCGCAAAGGTCGGACAACGATCAGAAGCTGCATCCATGTGCATTCTTCTCCCGTCGTCTGACACCTGCTGAAGTAAATTATGACGTCGGCAACCGGGAATTGCTGGCGGTCAAGACGGCATTGGAGGAGTGGAGACATTGGCTGGAGGGGGCGGAACAACCATTTATTGTGTGGAAAGACCACAAGAATCTTGAGTACCTACGCTCAGCCAGGAGACTCAATGCCCGACAAGCCAGGTGGGCTCTGTTTTTTACTCGTTTTGATTTCACCCTGTCTTATCGGCCTGGCTCAAAGAATACGAAACCAGACGCCCTCTCCCGTGTGTTCAGCCCTACTGCTACGGTCCAAGGAAATGAACGCATTCTTCCTGTCTCTTGTCTGGCTACGTCCTTGGTCTGGGGCGTTGAAGAGGCTGTGCGTAATGCGCAACAGTTGAGCCCTGACCCAGGAGGGGGTCCGCCGGGCTGCCTGTTCGTACCTGACCCTGTTCGATCCCGAGTCCTGGGGAGACTGCCCAATTGATGGTACAGCACGTTTTCCGGATCCACGGACTACCCATTGACATCGTCTCCGACCGGGGTCCTCAGTTCACTTCCCAGTTCTGGAGGGCTTTCTGCACCCTTATTGGATCTTCTATCAGCCTGTCCTCAGGATTCCACCCAGAGTCTAACGGCCAATCAGAGCGGGCCAATCAAGACCTAGAAACTGTGCTACGTTGCCTGGTTTCGGACAATCCCACCACCTGTAGCCGGCAACTCGTTTGGGTGGAATATGCCCGCAACACCCTGTCTTCCTCCGCTACTGGGCTTTCCCCCTTCGAGTGCTCCTTGGGCTACCAGCCTCCGCTGTTTCCGGAGCAGGAAGAGGAGGTTGGCGTCCCGTCGGCCCAGTTGTTTGTTAGGCGTGCCGTCGGACCTGGAGAAAGGCCCGGGCTGTTCTACTACGGACCAATACCAGGTATCGGCGGCAGGCCGACCGTCGCAGGACCCAGGCTCCCCACTACCGTGTTGGCCAGAGGGTGTGGCTGTCCACCCGAGATCTGCCCCTTCGGGTGGAAAGTCGCAAGCTTTCATCCTGTTACATCGGCCCTTATCAGATCTCCCGGGCTATCAACCGCTCAGCTATACGCCTCATGTTGCCCCGGTCCCTCCGCATTAATCCTACCTTTCATGTGTCCCGTGTAAAACCTGTCTCTCACTGTCCTTTGTCTCCTGTTCCCAGGCCTGCCCCTCCTCCTCTGGTTATTGACAACCAACCTGCTTGGATGGTGCGTCGCCTCCTGAGAGTCCGTCCCCGGGGCCGGGGTTTCCAGTACCTGGTTGACTGGGAGGGCTACGGGCCGGAGGAGAGGTCTTGGGTCTCTACCAGGGACATCCTCGACCCGGTGCTCATCGCCGACTTTCATCGACGGCATCCCGGTCAGCCAGGTATGCACCCGGGTCGGTCGCCAGGTGGCGCCCGTAGGGGGAGGGGTACTGTCATGTCCTGATATGTTTCACCTGTCTGTGTTTGTCCCCTCCCCACACCAGGTGCACCCTATCACCATCATTAATCAGTTTGGGTATTTAGCCTCTTGGGTGCTGTCAGTCGTTCCAGCGCTCTATTGTATTACTAACTCTGCCAGTCTGTTTCCCGGTATTTGGACCTCTACCTGCCTGTTGGATTACGTGCCTGTCTAGCCCCTCCTGTGCCTTCGACCTTCTGATCTCCTGCTAAAACGAACTCTGCCTGTGTTACGGATTACGAGCCTGTCTACTCCTCTGCACTGCCATCCTTCTGATTCCCGGTACCGAACGCTGCCTGCATTACGACTACGAGCCTGACTCCCCTTATTGGACTATTGCCTTTCTGATTCCCTGTTACGAACACTGCCTGTCATTCACTACGAGACTGTCTTGCCCCATATACTTTATTAAATATTTAATCATATCTTTGCCTCCGTGTCCGCTTTTGGGTCCCGTATATCTGTCGTTGTGTCAAACTGTTTGGCATCTGACCGCAAACCGCTACAGAGGGTGGTGACTGTGGCCCAGTAAATAGGGGAAGGCCCAAAAAATAGGGGAAGGCCCAAAAAATAGTTAAATACTTCAGCCACCCTAGTCATAGACTGTTCTCTCAGCATGCGAATAACACCCTGAACAGCTTCTACCACCAAGCCATAAGACTGCTAAATAGTTTAATAGTTCACCAAATAGCTACCCGGACTATGTGCATTGATCGTTTTTGCACTAACTATTTTGACTCATCACATACGCTGATAATACTGTTTATTATCTATCCTGTTACCTTGTACCCTGCACATCGACTCACCACTGGTACCCCGTGTATGTAGCTAAGCTATCGTTACATTTTGTATTTATTCCTTGTGTTATAATTTTTCTATTATTTCTCTATTATTGGGAAGGGACTGTAAGGAAGCATTTCACTGTTAGTCTACACCTGTTGATTCAGAAGCATGTGACAAATACAATTTGATTTGATTTGATTTAGCTGTAGAGGAAACGTGTGATTCTTTGTCTCTTGAAAAACTCACTGACAGAAGCAGGCATCATGCCTGGCAGTCAGAGTAGTAAGGGTGTACTGCCTGGCGGTCAGAGTAGTAAGGGTGGGCTGCCTGGCGGTCAGAACAGTAAGCGTGTTCTGCCTGGTGGTCAGAAAAGTAAGGGTGTAATGCCTGGCGGTCAGAACAGTAAGGGTGTGCTGCCTGGCGGTCAGAAAAGTAAGGGTGTACTGCCTGGTGGTCAGAACAGTAAGGTGTACTGCCTGGCGGTCAGAACAGTAAGGGTGTGCTGCCTGGCGGTCAGAACAGGAAGGTGTACTGCCTGGCGGTCAGAACAGTAAGGTGTACTGCCTAACGGTCAGAACAGTAAGGTTGTGCTGCCTGGAGATCTGAAAAGCTGTTGTAAGAAGTGAGCGTTCTGTTAGCTGTACTGCTGCTCTGGGTGCGTGCATGCATGGGTGTGTGTGTGTGTCTGTGTGTGTCTGTGTGTGTCTGCGTGTGTGTGTGTGTGTGTGTGTGCGTGTGCGTGTATGTGCGTGTGCGCGTGTGCGTGTGTGTGTGTGTGTGTGTCAGTAGAAGGCCCTAATACTCATCGTTGTGTTTGCTATCCGGGGAAGTAGAAAAAAGCTGAGTGGATGAATGGGAAAGATCAAAGTTCCTGCCAGAGTTGACACGGTAAAAAAGAGCGGCTTAGTTACCAGATTAGTTACCAAGTTAGTTACCAGGTTAGTTACCAAGTTAGTTACCAGGTTAGTTACAAGGACTCAGGATGTATGTCTATCATTATAAGCCCTTACTGCCTTTGTTCTACGAGCTGAGTAAACAGGCAGGCTTTACTCACCTCAGCAACATGCTATACAGGATCCTTTTAGACACCTATGTCCTTTGTTAACAAGTTAGAGTATTAGTGATTGAGTAGAATTCGTTTTCATAATCAATAATTCACATTCATAGCATATCAATCACATCATCGTGACATTGATCAGATAACAACAGATAAGGTAAGCTTGTTATGTTTAGTGATCTAAGTTTTCCCAGAGACTGAACTACTGCTGTAAATGTGTTCTCTGTTCTGTTTGAGACTGAACTACTGCTGTAAATGTGTTCTGTGTTCTGTTTGAGACTGAACTACTGCTGTAAATGTGTTCTCTGTTCTGTTTGAGACTGAACTACTGCTGTAAATGTGTTCTCGGTTCTCATTGTTCTGGTCCAGCTCATTAAAGGTGCTACTTTCCTTTTTCTTTTGGCAGTTTTCATCTGTGAGGGTGGTGCTTAAAGATTTAGCACCAGTCCCAGCTTCACAGAGTGCTCATAGCCAGCATTCTCTCTCTCTCTCTCTCTCTCTCATCTCTCTCTCTTTCTCTTTAATCCTGAATCTCTCTCTCTTGTTTTTCACTGAATATAAAAGCACAGCGGCTGACTTGCTGGATAGAAAGAACACACACAGACAGACAGACAGACAGACAGACAGACAGACAGACAGACAGACAGACAGACAGACAGACAGACAGACAGACAGACAGACAGACAGACAGACAGACAGACAGAGACACACACACACACACACACACACACACACACACAGAGAGAAACACCCACACACCCACAGTCCAGTGCCAGTCTGCATGGCTGTTTTTGGAGGTATATGTATGCCAGGGCACTCAAAGCTTCTTCAATCAGGAGAGGATAGAAGACTACAGTTTTTGTTGATCGCTTTGGTACTATTATCGGAAGTACGTGGTAAAACCTCCAACTGTTAGTGCAAAACTCAAAGCAGATCATCAAAAAGGCTGTACAACACACAAAATTACACAGTAACTTTTTCACCACACCTAATCAGTCTGGCTTATTTATGGCGGTTTTGGAGCAGTGGCTTCTTCCTTGCTGAGCAGCCTTTCAGGTTATGTCGATATAGGACTCGTTTTACTGGGGATATAGATACTTTTGTACCTGTTTCCTCCAGCATCTTCACAAGGTCCTTTGCTGTTGTTCTGTGATTGATTTGCACTTTTCGCACCAAATCTCTAGGAGACAGAACGTGTCTCCTTCCTGAGCGGTATGACGGCTGCGTGGTCCCATGGTGTTTATACTTGCGTACTATTGTTTGTACAGATGAATGTGGTACCTTCAGGCATATGGAAATTGCTCCCAAGGATGAACCAGGCTTGTGGAGGTCTAAAAAAAAATGCTGAGGTCTTGGCTGATTTCTTGATTTTCCCATGATGTCGAGCAAAGAGGTACTGAGTTTGAAGGTAGGCCTTTAAAATTCCTTTTCTGGAATTTGACAAGCTGTTTAAAGGCACGGTCAACTTAGTGTATGTAAACTTCTGACCCACTGGAATTGTGATATAATGAATTGTAATTATAATAATTATCTGTCTGTAAACAATTGTTGGAAGAATGACTTGTGTCATGCACAAAGTAGATGTCCTAACCGACTTGCCAAAACTATAGTTTGTTAACATTAAACCTGTGGAGTGGTTGAAAAATGAGTTTTAATGACTTCAACCTATGTGTAGGTAAACTTCCGACTTCAACTGTAACTGAAAAAGAGAGAGGAGCATCATAGAGGAGAGAACTGAAACAGAGAGAGGAGCTTCACAGGGGAGATAACTGAAACAGAGAGAGGAGCATCACAGAGGAGATAGCTGAAACAGAGAGAGGTGCATCACAGTGGAGAGAACTGAAACAGAGAGAGGAGCTTCACAGGGGAGATAACTGAAACAGAGAGAGGAGCATCACAGAGGAGATAACTGAAAGAGAGAGAGAAGCATCACAGAGGAGAGAACTGAAACAGAGAGAGGAGCTTCACAGGGGAGATAACTGAAACAGAGAGAGGAGCATCACAGAGGAGATAACTGAAACAGAGAGAGGAGCATCACAGAGGAGATATCTGAAACAGAGAGAGGAGCTTCACAGGGGAGATAACTGAAACAGAGAGAGGAGCTTCACAGGGGAGATAACTGAAACAGAGAGATGAGCTTCACAGAAGTTGCTCCTCGGAAACAGACCCTCTAAATTTAAAATGAAATACCTTCCTTGAGACAGTGAGTCCTCAGCATAAAATAACAGAACCCAGCTTCCCTTCAGAGTAAAATAGCTTACCCCCAAGAGGTGCCTGCACAATCAACCCACACATGAATTCATCCGACCTATACTCAAGGAGGGAGGGAGTCAAACCTCACTTCGGCAGCCGACTAGATTCTGTGGTTGGTGGGTAGGACAGAAAATAACAACTGAAAAATAGGTCCGTCTGGCTGACTAAATTAGGCTGTTTGGATTATTGAGGACTACCAGTTCAGTGAAGCAGAAAATGGGAAATATGCTTCTGAGGGCACACCAGTTTCCTGTGAGTAGAAACTGCAAGCTCCGTTGAGACACATCAGCTAACCTCAGCAGAAACAGACCAGGATGCAGAGATGTGCAGTGCTAAGGGGCTAATTGTAGATAATTATAATTCATATGAACAGTAAATACATTTTAAAAACTCAATATGGAGTCTTTGGAGTGTTATTTAGACATTAGAGGGGTATGAAGCGTGGGCAGGCTCTATTGAATCTTCAAAATGTTTTTTTGAATAATTATGTGGTGTGAAGCATATTGAATCATCTGCAGGGTGTTTAACCATGAGAAGAGTGTGTGAAGCATGGATAGACTATATAGAATCTTCTGTAGTTTATTTAACAATGAGAGTGTTGGACAGGAGAATTCACTGTGAGGAAACACCAAAACTATAAAGCCTAGCTTTTTCTCAAGTTATAAAGTACCTCCATAGTAATAGTAAATATTTATTAGTGTATTTAATTATTTCGAGCTATTTATTTATACCTGACATGATAGTCTAAGTTGTAGCACCCTTCACGGTGATTCAGTTGTTGCCAGGGGTTTTATGCCCCTTCATTAAACAAGCCAGCTAAAGTAAATGCATTTACAGTCAGCATTGCATTGTGTTCAATGTTTTTCAGATGCATTTGATGTTAGACGCTCAACACAGAGAGAACAAAGGCTGGTTTGTAATGACTTAGTTCTGATGCACCTCAGGAAGCCTAATTAGTCACATTGCCACCTCTGCTACAAAATTGGGTATTTATCTGTGTGTGTAAATGAGGAACATCATCTCTCACATCTACCAAAACGTACGACCCTGCATCCCACTGCTGGCTTGCCTCTGAAGCACGCACGCTCGCATGCACACTCCCAATGGGTTTTGTTTACCAAAGACTATGGACATGCTGCAGGTATCAGGTACAAAGGCATTCAAGCTTGGAGATAATGGGTTTAATTCAAGAGGAGCTATGCTTTTCATTCACTCATGACTGGGAGGAGAGTAGATACAGTGGGTGAAATAAGTATTGAACACGTCACCATTCTTCTCAGTAAATATATTTCCAAAGGTGCTATTGACATGACATTTTCACCAGATGTTGGTAACAACCCAAGTAATCCATACATACAAAGAAACCAAAACAAATAAGTTCAGAAATTAAGTTATGTGTAATAATGTGAAATGACACAGGGAAAAAGTATTGAACACACTTACTGATATTTATTTAATACTTTATACAAAAGCCTTTGTTGGTAATGACAGCTTCAAGACGCCTCCTGTATGGAGAAACTAGTCGCATGCATTGCTCTGGTGTGATTTTGGCCCATTCTTCCACACAAACAGTCTTCAAATCTTGAAGGTTCCGTGGGCCTCTTCTATGAATCTTGATCTTCAGTTCATTCCATAGATTTTCAATGGGATTTAAGTCAGGTGATTGGCTGGGCCATTCTAGCAGCTTTATTTTCTTTCTTTGAAACCAATTGAGAGTTTCCTTGGCTGTGTGTTTGGGATCATTGTCTTGCTGAAATGTCCACCCTCGTTTCATCTTCATCATCCTGGTAGATGGCAGCAGATTTTTGTCAAGAATGTCTCGGTAAATTTGCCCATTCATCCTTCCTTCAATTATGTGAAGTTTGCCAGTACCATTTGCTGAAAAGCAGCCCCACACCATGATGTTCCCATCTCCAAACTTCACTGTTGGTATGGTGTTTTTAGGGTGATGTGCAGTGCCATTTCTCCTCCAAACATGGTGTGTATTATGACATCCAAACAGTTCCATTTTGCTCTCATCTGACCACACTATATTCTCCCAGTATTTCACTGGCTTTTCCAAATGTTGTGCAGCAAACTTTAAACGAGCTTCAACATGCTTTTTTTCAGCAATGGAGTCTTGCGTGGTGAGCGTGCATACAGGCCATGGCGGTGGAGTGCATTACTTACTGTTTTCTTTGAGACAACAGTACCTGCTAATTGCAGGTCTTTTTGAAGCTCTCCACAAGTGGTCCTTGGCTCTTGGACAACTCTTCTGATTATTCTTTTCACTCCTCTGTCAGAAATCTTGCGAGGAGCACCTGGTCGAGGCAAATTTATGGTGAAATGATTATCTTTCCACTTCCGTATTATGGCCCCAACAGTGCTCACTGGAACATTCAGAAGCCTATAAGCAATGCCATCATTATGTTTTGCAAAAATTAGGTTGCGAAGGTCTTGAGACAGCTCTTTGCTTTTACCCATCATGAGATGTGTCTTGTGTGACACCTTGGCAATGAGACCTTTTTGTAGGCCATCAGTTGGGACTGAACCAGCTGATATTAATTTGCACTGACAGGGGACTGGATTGCTTTTTAATTACTGATAGTTTTCAGCTGTTGTCTTGGCTTTCCATGCCTTTTTGCACCTCCCTTTCTTCATGTGTTCAATACTTTTTCCCTGTATCTTTTCACATTATTACACATAACTTAATTTCTGAACGTATTTGTTTTGGTTTCTTTGTATGTATGGATTACTTGGGTTGTTACCAACATCTGGTGACAATTTAATGTCAATAGCACCTTTGGAAATATATTTACTGAGAAAAATGGTGACGTGTTCAATACTTATTTCACCCGCTGTAGACAATGATGAATGAGGGTAGATTGATGGAAAGAGACGTATTGGAGGAAGGTTGGGTTAGGAGCTAGGATTAAAAGCATTTACGCCTTTTTTGAGATTATTAGTAAGGTTTTCTTCAGTAGGTTCTTTGTGGAGAGTTTCCAATTTCCAATTCACGTGCTGGATATGTTAGTTAGTATAAATGATCCTTTATTCTACTTAAATAGAAGAGTCATCATTCTTACTGAAAATAACTGACTGTTCATTAGACATTATTCCAGCTAAATTGATAAAGGAAGCATTTGATGTTCTTGGCCATAGTATTTCAGTCATTATAAATAATAGTCTCTTAACTGGAGTTGTTCCTAAACATTTTAAATATGCTCTTGTCCAGCCCCTTTTGAAAAAAACTCATTTGAACCCTGCTGTTGTATCAAACTACCGGCCAATCTCGAAGTTACCTTTTCTGTCCAAGGTTCTGGAGAAGGTCGTTTTGAATCAAATAAATAGTTTTTTGATTCGGAACGATATCTTTGAAGTCTTTCAGTCAGGTTTTAGGGCTTTTCACAGTACTGAGTCTGCCTTGATCAGGGTTTTAAACGACCTACTGACTGCAGTTGACGCAGGATCTTCAGCAGTTCTTGTTTTATTAGACCTTAGCGCTGTGTTCGATTCCATTGACCACAACATTTTACTTTCACGTCTAGAAAATGTAGTAGGAATTCAAGGTACAGCACTTGCATGGTTTAAATCTTTTCTTTTAAACAAAACCTTTTCGGTAAATATTGGTCGAGATAGTTCACAACCTGCCTCTCTGCTTAGTGGGGTTCCACAGGGGTCCATTCTTGGCCCAATCTTGTTCTCCTTGTATTTGCTTCCCCTTGGGTCAATTTTTAGCAAGCATGGAATACCCTTTCACTTTTATGCAGATGATATGCAAATTTATCTCCCTCTGAAAAAAAACAGCAGGAACCAAATAGAGTTGTTGCGAAATTGTACACATGACATTAAGTCATGGTTATCTTTAAATTTTTTAAAACTAAATGAAGAGAAAACTGAAGTTGTGTGGTTTGGAGCTCCAAATAATCTTGATGATCTGGGCGATTTGGCCCCCTTTTGTAAGCCATTAGTCCGAAATCTAGGTGTTCTTTTCGACAGTGATCTTAAGTTTGAGAGACAGATTTATTCTGTTGTTAAGTTTCTATTATCTGAAATTAATAGCGAAAGTGAAACCATTTCTGTCTACTAGTGATCTCGAAAAGCTCATTCATGCATTTATATTTACAAGACTAGATTACTGCAATGCGTTATATGTCGGCATAAATAAAACACTGATAAATCGCTTACAATTAGTTCAAAATGCCGCTGCAAGACTTTTGACGGGTACTCGTAAGCGAGACCACATTACCCCAGTATTGAGCTCTTTAAATTGGCTACCAATTGACTACAGAATACATCTCAAAATTTTAATTTTTGTTCACAAATCACTGCATGGTATGGCTCCATAGTACCTTGTAAATCTTATTAAGAAATACGAACCAAAACGGTCCTTGAGGTCAGCTGACCAGCTGGTTTTAACGACTCCAAGAACAAAGCGGAGAAGTGGAGATCGAGCATTTGTAGCGATAGCTCCTAAACTCTGGAATGATCTACCACCTTTTATCAGATTGGAACGTACATTTACTGTTTTTAAACATAAGCTTAAAGAATACCTCCTAGCTCTAGCATTTAATGGGGTTTAGTAGTTGCATTTGTAGGTTTATCAAACTGAGGGGTTTATTTTATTTTATTTCATTGATATTTTATGTGGTGTTAATGATTGTTGTGTAAAAGTGCTTAATAAATGAAATAAACAAACAACAAACAAACTGAGCCATCCAGTTATACACTGATGTGGGTTTAAATAGAAGAGTCACCATTCTCTGGTGGCACCACACACACACACACACACACACACACACACACACACACACACACACACACACACACACACCCTATATCCAAAAGCACTGACCTCGGATCAGTTTTAGTTGGGGGGCATGGGGATGGGGGCTGACGCTCAGGTGATATGATCCTAGGACCAGTAGTGCTTGGGGTGTCTGCTCTGTAATGAGACACAGTGGGAGAGGAGGAGTGGGTGGGTAGTTATGAGAGTTTCCTTAACAGCCCCTATGATGGAAGGCACCAGGCTGGGAACAGGACGGCCCCTCTGAGGGAAGGCACCAGGCTGGGAACAGGGATGTAATGAGTAAGTGGAGTGTGTGTGTGTGTGTGTGTGTGTGTGTGTGTGTGTGTGCGTGCGTGCGTGCGTGCGTGCGTGTGTGTGCGTGAGTGTGCGTGTGTAATTGTGTGTATGTGTGCATGCATGTGTGTGCTTGTGTGCGTACGTGAGTGTGTGTGTGTATGTGTGCATGCTCGCGTGTGTGTGTGTGTGTGTGTGTATGTGAGGGCTGCAGGCTGGGGACAGGAACAGGGAGAGGAAATGAAGAAGTACATTTTCTGCTATTTTAAATTGTGAAAAATTACAAAAATAAATAAAACGTTTTGAATCAGGTCTGAGAACTAAATTAAACTAAACTGAATTTCAAATACAAATATAAAAATACAAAAGTATAATAACCTTGGTGTAGGCCTAGTCTACTTCTAAGTCTTAGATTTGTTTTATAAAGTGTGTGTTGGGCACCAGATGTATTGCCAGGTAGATTTGATATACAGTACTGTATCTCAGTATAGCTACAGTATACAGTCATTTTACAGTTGAATATTTAAGTGCTTTACTGAAGCACGTCCTGTATCTCCAAACTATGTTCTATCCTATGCTGACATGGAAAGGGACAGTGTTTTTCAAAAAGGATGTGCTACTGTGATCAAGGCCAGTTTGCTTTGTGTATGGATTTTCTTTTCAGGCTTCTGGTAATACATTTCTGCTGTGTTTGACCTAAGGTGAGCTCCATCTGTTTCTTTTCAGGGTAGTAAGTAACAAAATTGTTCAGTGAGAAATTAGGAGCAATTCAGAACCTTTGTTAGGTCAGAGAGAGAGAGAGAGCAGAGAGAGAGAGAGAGAAAGAGAGAGACAGACAGACAGACAGACAGACAGACAGACAGAGAGAGAGAGAGAGAGAGAGAGAGAGAGAGAGAGAGAGAGAGATTGGTAATGTGTGGTAAACAGTCAGTCAATCCCAGAATGCACCCTGCTGGGACTCTGATAAACGCACGCACGCACTCATGCATGAAGACTATTAAAAGCAGGATCAATCAATAAGTCTCTCAACGTTAACTGTCCTAAAATTCCGCCCTAATTGAGTGTCACTCTCCCAGACACACGAAGCAACCATCTCATTCCTCATCAGTGTTTAAAATGCCAATGAACCTCAAATCATTGACCTCAGACCCACCACTCAGACAAACAGCAAACAAACGCAGAGTGCTATCTTCAAGTGTCCTCAGAAAACCTTGTGATAGTGTAATCGTTAAATAAGTGTTTGTATAACGCAGTGGTTCTCAAACATTTCACATTTTTTACTGTAGCCCTTAACTAGCTCACCTGATCATTCAATCAAGGGCTTGATCATTAGTTCGCGAGATGAGATCTGCTCCTAGCAGGAACATACATCATTGTAAATTATTTTCTGTAGAATTGACCTGCCTTAAGCCTGCAGAGACAGAGACCAACATGTGCTTGATCTTGTTCACTGAAAACTCCCTGAGGGCGCCACATTGACCCCAAGCATCCATCCTGGGCCATCTTCTTCCTAAAGAACATCACTCTTCAACCTAACCTCCGGGATGAAACTGGCAAGATGTTTTGGTTCTTCTTACTCCTAAAGGACATCTGTCTCCAGCCTCAACCCTGTGTTTTCTCAGTGTTTTACAGGAGAAAAGTGACGAGACGGTTTGATTCTCGATTTTTTTATTTTTAACGTATTTTTTCTGCTGAAAAATATAAAAGTGCTGCTGCACCCATGTGACACACAGACATGTTTTATAGGTATGTTGATATTTCGTGGGGGAAAATGTAGGGGTAAAATTGAGGTAAAACAGTAATTCTGCTCATAGATTATGCATGTATGAACTACATATTGACACATCCAACCCAAAGCGGGAGGTTTAAAAAATATCTACTAGTCGCCAAAGTACCTGAGCATGTCTTTAAGGCAATCAGGGTAATTGGGACATAAACTTCAGTTTTCAATGAATAGTTGATATTTTAGTCCATAAAACATGCCTGTCCTACATTCTACAACCTCGGCATCGATAGGATGTCAAGAAACAAACTAGTATCCTCACTATGGCTTCAAGAAGCACTGGATACCCAATTAATTTTGAGAAACAGCTGCCAAAGGTATAAGCTGATTCTTTGGTAGGGATACATTTACATTTTATTTATTTAGCAGATGCTCTTATCCAGAGCAACTTAAAGTAGTGAGTGTATACATTTTCATATCCATCCCCTGTGGGAGTCAAACCAACAACCCTTGCATTGCAAGCATCATGTTCTACCAAATGAGCCACACAGGATCACAAGTCCTTCTCCACTGGGAGCTCTGTGTAGTGTGATAGCAGTGGGTCATGGATTGAAAACCTTAAGCTAAACACATAGTATCTGCCAAGTCAAGTGTCGATTGTGTTCTCATAACCCTCTGCACATTCTATCTCTCTCTGTCGTACAAACACATACTCAATCACACACTACCCACAAAACCCCACAGTAAGTATCCTTGCACAAGCTTTGGTTTGTGCGAGCCAGAATGACTCATAGGAGCAGGAGCCTTTATCCTATAGAGTGAAGCAGCTTGATGTACAAGTACACCCCCTTGACAGTATGCTAGTCTATCACAGGGCCTTACCCCCAAGCTATCTCTTTAATGCTGAGTGCCAATCAGAGATGCATTGGGTCCCATTTTCACAGTCTTTGGTATGATTCGGCAAGGGATCAGACTCCAAACCTTCCAATCTCAGGATGGACAGTCTTACCACAAGGCTACTGAGTCAATAGTGCATAACATGACTTTATGCATAAGGCAGACAAAACCCTCAGGTGACGGAACTGATTCAAATTCTGCCTCTACGACAGAGCAGCCATTTTGAATGCAGGTGCTCTCACTCATCATATCAGCTGTGGACCTGGGTGCTGAGCAAACACTTTCTAAATTGAAGCTGAGAAAAGCCCTATGGTTTTGTAGATAAAAAAAATGGATCAGCCATGTCATTGCACTATATCACCCAAAACACGGCACTGTGCAGCTTCAATTTCTCCTACCTACAGCTTTGATTGTTTATCAATTTATGATTTAAAGCTTTTTGCACAGGAAATACAAAGGTTTCATGTTTTATGTTCCCGCTCCAGGCTCCCCTATCCTGAAAACAGTCCTGTTGAATACTCTTAACACAACCTCCTTCTACCTGAACCTATGCATAAATATTTTGTATGAAATAGTTTTAAATGATCAAAATATAATTAATCAACGGACTTCAAGAAAACTTTTAATATATTCTCATTCCTCAAATCCCCTTTTCATCTATTTCTACACCAAAGCCCACATATTACAACAGACATGTTTTTAAAACATCAAGACTCCAAACTGACCAACGGTTTATACATTGGGAATCGTTCAGTCGGGTAATAGTGCCTTCCGGGTGATGGGTGAACATCACAGACAATTGGCTAATACAGGCCAAGTCATGTGGAATAATGGAGTGGTCTGTCCCTGTTTGATGTTAGTCCTCTTCAGTGGTCCTGATGGGGGACAAGGAGATGTGTTAGACATCTCAGCCTCTCATTGGCCGCTGACCCAGAGCTCCTATTACCATTCTCTCTCAGGTTTGTCACTCTGATTCAGTGTTACTTTGCAGACGTACAGAGTACAGATGTAGGATCTTCATTTGAGCCAGTTCCTGCTACAGCAGGAAAATAGTGAATTATTATATGGATTATAATTAATGGACATTTTTGTATGGGTTGATACATATTTCGTGAGGTAAAATCAAGTCTGAAATGTAAAAACTTCAGAAGCCTTTTTCAACCTCAACTACAAGTTTTACCTCTCCTGCCACAGGGTGATCAAATTAAGATCCTACATCAATAGGCTTGAGCTTCAGAAAGCACTGCTGGCCCTCTCAAGGGGGAATATTACCCCTCTATTTCAGACACAATTCCCCTGATTCTATCATTGTCAATGTGTGCTGAGTGTTCTAGGGCAAAATTGGCTGTTGTGCATCAACTAGGTTGGTGCTACAGTACGTATTGCTAGTGAATCTACGCTACCATTCAAAAGTTTGGGGTCACTTAGAAATGTCCTTATTTTCCATGAAAACATACATGAAATTAATAGGAAATATAGTCAAGACGTTGACACGGTTATAAATAATGATTTTTAATTGAAATAATAATTGTGTCCTTCAAACTTTGCTTTTGTCAAAGAATCCTCCATTTGCACCAATTACAGCCTTGCAGACCTTTGCCAGTCTAATTGTCAATTTGTTGAGGTAATCTGAAGAGATTTCACCCCAAGCTTCCTGAAGCACCTCCCACAAGTTTGATTGGCTTGAAGGGCACTTCTTACATATAATACGGTCAAGCTACTCCCACAAGCTACTCCCACAATAGCTCAATAGGGTTGAGATCCGGTGACTGTACTGGCCACTCCATTATAGACAGAATACCAGCTGACTGCTTCTTCCCTAAATAGTTCTTGCATAGTTTGGAGCTGTGCTTTGGGTCATTCTCCTGTTGTCGGAGGACATTGGCTCCAATTACTGCAAAATGGAGTGATAGCCTTCCTTCTTCAAGATCCCTTTAACCCAGGGCCGGCCCAAGCCTTTATGGGGCCCTAAGCAGAATTGATTTGGGGGCCCCTCGGGGTACTAAGTGGCATAGTTAATGTGGTGTACAGAAAAGTAGCAAAATAAACCAGATGCATTTACTGTAAACAAGTTAACCAGTTTATTTGCTTTTTGTTAAAACTAATTAGCAACATGCAAAAGTGCAGAACAATCAACTACAAATAAAATAACCAAAGATAAACAGTATCTTCTTATATAAAAAATAAATGCAAATGTAAAAAACAGACGATATTAAATAAATGAAACACATACTTAACGGCATGAATTGAACATAGGAACCTGTAACAAGATAACAACAATGGTTCAAGAATACAACTATTTACAGATGTGCAAAAGGTTAGGAAAAGAATGCAACAAATAATTACAAAAGAAACACTTTAATTTAGACAAACTTTCTCAAATGTAATACAAACTACCTCAATATTGCACTTTTTCCTTAGAATTTGTGTTTCCGGGCTTTTCTGGAGGCAAATACATTTATGACATCACTATAAGAGATCTGGCGGCCAATTTTAATATTGAGTTTTTGTATAATTACAATCAGAAGCGTAGTTACCACGGGCCCCAGTGCACGTCATTATGACGGGCCCTAATATACGCTAGTTAGTTAGTTATGAAACACACACACACCATTAGGCGTATATACAGTGGGGAGAACAAGTATTTGATACACTGCCGATTTTGCAGGTTTTCCCACTTACAAAGCATGTAGAAGTCTGTAATTTTTATCATAGGTACTCTTCAACTGTGAGTGACGGAATCTAAAACAAAAATCCAGAAAATCACATTGTATGATTTTTAAGTAATTAATTTGCATTTTATTGCATGACATAAGTATTTGATACATCAGAAAAGCAGAACTTAATATTTGGTACAGAAACCTTTGTTTGCAATTACAGAGATCATATGTTTCCTGTAGTTCTTGACCAGGTTTGCACACACTGCAGCAGGGATTTTGGCCCACTCCTCCATACAGATCATTCAGGTTTCGGGGCAGTCGCTGGGCAATACGGACTTTCAGCTCCCTCCAAAGATTTTCTATTGGGTTCAGGTCTGGAGACTGGCTAGGCCACTCCAGGACCTTGAGATGCTTCTTATGGAGCCACTCCTTAGTTGCCCTGGCTGTGTGTTTCGGGTCGTTGTCATGCTGGAAGACCCAGCCACGACCCATCTTCAGTGCTCTTACTGAGGAAAGGAGGTTGTTGGGCCAAGATCTCGCGATACATGGCCCCATCCATCCTCCCCTCAATATGCTGCAGTCGTCCTGTCCCCTTTTCAGAAAAGCATCCCCAAAGAATGATGTTTCCACCTCCATGCTTCACGGTTGGGATGGTGTTCTTGGGGTTGTACTCATCCTTCTTCTTCCTCCAAACACGGCGAGTGGAGTTTTGACCAAAAAGCTCTATTTTTGTCTCATCAGACCACATGACCTTCTCCCATTCCTCCTCTGGATCATCCAGATGGTCATTGGCAAACTTCAGACGGGCCTGGACATGCGCTGGCTTGAGCAGGGGGACCTTGCGTGCTCTGCAGGATTTTAATCCATGACGGCGTAGTGTGTTACTAATGGTTTTCTTTGAGACTGTGGTCCCAGCTCTCTTCAGGTCATGGACCAGGTCCTGCCGTACAATGTGATTTTCTGGATTTTTGTTTTAGATTCCGTCTCTCACAGTTGAAGAGTACCTATGATAAAAATTACAGAACTCTACATGCTTTGTAAGTAGGAAAACCTGCAAAATCGGCAGTGTATCAAATACTTCTCCCCACTGTATATTTTACCAACAATGCATTGAATTTTACAGTTGAATGAGTTACTTAGACTATTATATTGGTAAAGTAGAGAGGTCAAAGAGAAAACTATCAGGACCATGAATTGCGGTTTGATACGCATTAACGTAAACAGACGGTCAATGTGCTGCAGCACACACAGTGGAATTACGCAGATCGTAAAAACAGGTGCTCGGCTGTGACCTGACTCTGAAATAACAACCTATTAAATAGGGCCTACGGTAGCCCATCAGATACCCCAAATCCTCTTGAAAAAGCACTTGTACTCACCTATTTGAATGGCATTCGACGAGCTTTGCGTTGAGCAAAATCCTCAACAATGTCCTTAATGTTAATCTCCCGGGCTCTGATGTTTTCAATGGACAGGATAGCCAGCCCATTCAGAGTGGGCTGGAGACAAGTATAAAATATACCAAATGAATCCAATTTAGGAACCTTTGCTACCTTCTCCTCCTGTACTTTTCGCTCAATTATTTTCTTGCTGCCGCTTTTATGTTTGTAAGGCATGATTGCTGCTCGCTCGGCTTGCAGATGTGCTCAGCTTGTCAGTCTTGACCTTCAGATTTGGCGCCTAAACTAGCTATATCTCGTCATGATCAAATAGAGACTTGGCATTGGACAACATACATATTACCCAGCATTCAATGCATTTCTGTAAATGAAAAAAGTACAAAATAAAATAAGAAATTATTAATTTAGTTGAATAGTATTCATAGTTTATGTAGAATAAGCATATTGTTTTGTTATAGATAGCTATTTTACCCAAGAAAATGAAAACCATGATGAAGAAGTGTTCGTGTTTTTGAGGGTATAAATAACAAGTGGCACATTGCAAACACCATGTTTAACTTGGCATATTTCCAAAGTAGACAATTCAAGCGAAGGTGTAATCTCCCAACTGGAGGGCTAGCTCTCCACGTGCCCCAGTGCGACTGCACTAACTATATTTACGCCTCTGATTACAATTGACATAATATATTTAAAAAATTCAAGTTGTCATTTCATGTGCTCTTGGGGGCCCCCTGGTGGACACGGGGGCCCTAAGCAGCCGCTTAGTTCGCTTATGCCTTGGGCCGGCTCTGCTTTAACCCTGTACAAATCTCCCACTTTACCACCACCAAAGCACCCCCAGACAATCACATTGCCTCCACCATGCTTGACAGATGGCGTCAAGCACTCCTCCAGCATCTTTTAATTTTGTCTGTGTCTCACGAATGTTCTTCTTTGTTATCCGAACACCTCAAACTCATACTTTTTTCAAATTTTCCTCTGTCTGGTGTGTGCGTTCTTTTGCCCATCTTAATCTTTTATTTTTATTGGCCAGTCTGAGATATGGCTTTTTCTTTGCAACTCTGCCTAGAAGGCCAGCATCCCGGAGTCGCCTCTTCACTGTTGATGTTGAGACTGGTGTTTTGTGGGTACTATTTAATGAAGCTGCCAGTTGAGGACTTCTGAGGTGTCAACTGTTTTCAGCTGTGCTAACATAATTTCAAAAGGGGTTTCTAATGATCAATTAGCCTTATTATAAACTTGGATTTCAGTTACAATAGTTTTTAACAACATTAACAATGTCTACACTGTATTTCTGATCAATTTGATGTTATTGTAATGGACAAAAAATTTGCTTTTCTTTCAATAACAAGGACATTTCTAAGAGACTACAAACTTTTGAAAGGTAGGGTACGTTCATCAATGTTTCTCAAACATCAAATTTCAAAGTGTTTAAGGTTGAGTTTAGACATTAGCTCTAAATTTTAAAACAAAAATAACTTTCTAACGCTGGATTTGAAAAGCTACTTTCAGGGAACAGCGCTCACTTTTGCCCCTAGTGGCCGTTTTCCATTTCATCTCCTGACGTCCTCAGACATGGATGACTTGTATCACGGGTGACCTGGCTGAGTGGAGATAGTAGTGAGCAGACATAGCGAGCAGCGTTACACTATGTAAATCCACTTAACGGTTATTGTTCTGCTTTCTAGCACCAGGAGGCCAAACTGTATTCAATCAAACTGATATCATCGAGCCCAGCCACACATCAAACAGCGAGCAAGACCTTAACCATTTGTTGTTACAATCCACATACAAGACCGTTCGTCAGGCTCACTAGCTGTCTAGCTAAAGGATTCAGGCGCTAATCTCAGGCTCAGTTGACATGTCAGTGCCCTCATGATCCATGGCACTGATAGCTTTTGGCTGTTTTGAAAGGGAGTTGAGATTGTTTTGTTCGTCGGTGGGCTGGTGTAAGGGAGGGAGGAATGGCAGGATGGATAGAGGAATGCATGGATGGAGAGAGGGCCAGTGGCCTCAGAAATCAGTGGATTTATCCCAGCCAGCTGTGTAGTATTGATTTACACCCCAGCAGCACAGGTCTCTTAACTCAGAGTTCAGACCTCCAGGGCCTACAGAAGTCACCTCTCTCTGTCACTGATTCCAAAGAGTGATTGGATCCATAGTGGATCCTGATCCTTCCTTATCGATGTGTCATATGGTGACTGTCATACAGAGAGGTTGGTTGCATTTGTGTTTATAGTTGCTCAACTTCAACATGATTCCACTGGTTGGCATTGTTTGCTTTCTGTGAAAGCAATAGTATCATATGTATTTACACTGCTGTTCAAAAGTGTGTGGTCACTTAGAAATGATCAGAAATACAGTGTAGACATTGTTAATGTTGTAAATGACTATTGTAGCTGGAAACAGCTGATTTTTTGGGAATATCTACATAGGTGTACAGAGGCCCATTATCAACAACCATCACTCCTGTGTTCCAATGGCACGTTGTGTTAGCTAATACAAGTTTATAATTGAAAAAGGCTAATTGATCATTATAAAACCCTTTTTCAATTATGTTAGCACAGCTGAAAACTGTTGTGCTGATTAAAGAAGCAATAAAACTGGCCTTCTATAGACTAGTTGAGTATCTGGAGCATCAGTATTTGTGGGTTCGATTACAGGCTCAAAATGACCAGAAACAAATAACTTTCTTCTGAAACTCGTCAGTCTAATCTTGTCTGAGAAATGAAGGCTATTTCACGCGAGAAATTGCTAAGAAACTGAAGATCTCGTACAACGATGTGTACTACTCCCTTCACAGAGAAACAGATGCCTCACAAGTCCTCAACTGGCAGAGAAAAAGCCTTCCTCTGTCCAGTATATGTGTTATTTTGCCCATCTTAATCTTTTATTTTTATTGGCCAGTCTGAGATATGGCTTTTTCTTTGCAACTCTGCCTAGAAGGCCAGCATCCCGGAGTCGCCTCTTCACTGTTGACGTTGTTTTGCGGGTACTATTTAATGAAGCTGGAAGCAAAGTTCTAAGTGACCCTAAACTTTTGAACGGTAGTGTAAATTTTAGCCAGAGTGATTTACAGTAGTGAGTGCATCTGTGGCATGTATTACTGGATGCCAAGGGAAGCCAGGCTTCTCTAAAACATTGACCAAAAAAATAAGAAAAATCTAATCTCTCTGTGTTTCATCATATTCGTTCAATTTGCAAGAGGCTGAATGTATCTCACCGGACAAAGCATCCGAGCGAGTGAAACAGCGCCCCTCTGTCTCTGTATGTGTAGTTCATCTATCTGATGCTGTCTGGTCAAAAATAGTATGATATTGTTGCTACCTGTAGCATTGAATGCAAGGAAAGCCAGCAAGCATTTGGCCTCCCGTGATGAAAACATTACACAATATTAGCCAATCAGCGTTGAGCTAAACTAAGTGAGCTCAACTGTGAATGGTCCTGGCGCACAAAAAAAATGTGTCAAGCGAAGCCAGTTTGGATTTGGCTTCACACCAATCACATCACATGAAAAAATTGATTGAAATTTTTGCATTTTGATGTGTTGTTGTCTTCCTGTGGCTAGCTAGCTAGCTAAAATTGCCATGGACGGAGATAGGGATTTGAACTTGGGGTTTTACTTAATTCTCCGTACTGGCCAATGATTGTAACAGCGATTATGATCCAACCATAAATTCATACATTGTGCCTCTGGCCTGAGAGTATGGAAGTTCAATATGTTGCTAGGCTAATGTAAACCAGCTGGCTAATCATTGCCCATGAAAGTAAGTTGCTCTCCAGTTTTGTGATGAAACAATGCTGTCTTTGAATTTATTCTGCCACTGTGTTTTATGGTGTCGGCCTTTATATATCACAGTGGCAAGGCATATGAACTGACAGGCTAGTTATAGACAAATGTTAGCTAGTTAACATTTAACCTAGCTTTAGCTACCTGCAGATTCATACTACAGCTATGACAATGGTTGTATTGGTAGTAGTATGAGTTGGGGTTATGCCGGTTCATTGTTTAGCAAGCTACATGTCTAAACAAAAGACACTTCGGACGGATTATTACATAATCACCGATGATGTGGGTGAGGGGTGGTTATAACATTTCTTTCACATGACCCATAATTTTAGGCAAGTGTGTCAGGTAAGCATCATCTAATAGCGATGAAATATTTATACAATATTTTTATCAGGACACTTTCTATTTTTGATATTGCTACTATGCAAATACTATCACTGTACTGTTTACACCTTCTGTTTCCTGTGCATGTGACAAATAAATTGTTTAGATTTTATTTGATATAGTGTGTGTTTACCACATGGACTTACATGTGAACCCTTAAAGAGATGGGTGGGGCTAAGGCTTAAGAGGGTGTGAACGATGCTGAACAGGTGTAGACAAAGAAGATCTCTCCAGTAGCTGTACCAAAACATTCAAACTTGGGGTTACCAGTTTATCAACTTTTAAAGCAGAATTACTTTCCCATTGTTCCTCAACTGCAGCGTATGATATACAATTTTCTAGCTACTTAAAAAATCCCCCAAAAATCACATTTTGCTACATTAGACCGAATCAAGGCGATCAGTCACAATTATCAAAACACATAAGTAATAATATGACTTTTTCTCCTTGCTAGGCTTCCCCGGTGATTTTACCCACACACTGCTACAGGAGTACATACATTTAGATTATTTCTCATACTGGTCCCCCATAGGAATCAAACCCACTATTCTGGCATTGCAGGTGCCATGCTCTACCAACTGAGCTACACAGGATTGGTTTGTATGTATGGTTGTTTTTGTGTTTTTGATACATGATTAAATGGTTTAATTACTGTAAAAATGGATTTCTACAGACGTTGGCATTACAGTGTACCCCGCCATTGTAATCTGGACTACGAAACCAGTTCCCCTGTGTTTTTGTATTCTTCCCCTCTAATTATGCAACAGTCTGACCACATCTCCTTCGTTGGTAAATGGTTCTATCTCACAAAAGAATACGCAAGGTCTCTTCCCCTCAATATTTCTATCTATGACCCTCGAGCTGAAGCCATCTATATTTCAATTTCTCCTGTCCAATAAAAATGTCACATGCTGTAAAGTCGGGCAACATCTCGCCCTCCATCACCGATGACAACGTCCTTGATCTCCGACTTGTCATCTACGGTGTCCATGGCAACCCATCGCCTGGGAACAAATCCCTGCAACCTCAAGACAGCAGAGGCTCGGCTGTGTGATCGCTAATGTTAGCACAGGAAGATTGTACCTGAGTGTCCAGAGAGCTTTATGTGCTTGTGAATTCCTTCGAGGCATTTCTCTCTCAGTGGCTTTTTGAAACTGTTAAATGTTCATTCAATTGAATCAAGCACCTTGTCTTTACTGGCTGCTGAACCTCTTCTCCACAGATCAGCCACAGTTCTTAAAAATGTGCCTTCAACTATAATACGGTAAGTATTTGATGTCAAATAGGTACATGATTGTGGTCAACTACTTGTTTTTATTTATTTAACCCTTATTTTACCAGGTATGTTGACTGACAACACATTCTCATTTACAGCAACGACCTAGGGAATAGTTACAGGGGAGAGGAGGGGTGATGAAGGAGCCGGTTGGAAGCTGGGGATGATTAGGTGGCCATGATGGTATGAGGGACAGATAGGGAATTTAGCCAGGAGACCGGGGTTAACACCTCCACTCTTACGATAAGTGCCATGGGATCTTTAGTGACGACAGAGAGTCAGAACACCTATTTCAAAAGACAGGACCCTACACAGGGCAATGTCCCCAATCACTGCCCTAGGGCATTGGGGTATTTTTGTTAGACCAGAGGAAAGAGTGCCTCCTACTGGCCCTCCAACACCACTACTTGTCATTCAAGGCCCTTCACGTCAGTGGTGAACGATCCAGCATTTGAATAGCGACTAAAGCTGGTTGACTAAATTACTAGATCTTCACTTTGTTCTAACACAGCTAATATAACATTCATGTTGCGATGCAGATTTTATTATTGACTGTGTGTTACTCTTGGCAGCAAACAGCCCTCACAGCCCTGCAGGCTGTATCCTACAGTTCAGCTCAGCTCCGAACACACACTCACACACACACACAAACTCCTGCCACAACCCAATGTCTCGTTATGTCACCTGTCACATAAAGTTACTACACTGTCAGTCACTGTGGTGAGGAACGATGGCAGGGATCCTGAATGGTTGTGTAGACTGCTGCCCAGACTGGCCTAATGCATAGCATTTAATGTGGGAATGAGAATGTGTGTGTGTGCGTGCAGGGGCCATACAGTCTTTCAGAGGCCCGCCCTCTCCACCCTGTACTAGAATGATAATCCAGAAGCATTAACATTAAGGGAATGTGTCTGGTTCATTAGTGCACTCACCATGCAGCCTATGGCCTGGAAGAAACGGTTTTACACACACACACACACACACACACACACACACACACACACACACACACACACACACACACACACACACACACACACAGAGAGAGACACACAGAGAGACACGTTTTACCACCGTTGGTTCTGTTTTCTTCCATTTGGTTCCATTTGGTTCCTAGTGAACACACCACAAGAAGTCAAACCAGGAAGTGACAATGGGTGGGGCTAGAAAGTGACCAGGGTGGAGCCCACAACCTATAGACATCAAGGAACTATGGAACATTGTGGATTGCAAGCTTGTTAAATAGCCCTCCAATTGACAAGTTTAACTTAAGAGTTGTTTATTGTCACGGGAAACAGAAATGAAAATGGTGCACACTGCTACTCATAATCCCAGGTGATTTTAAATTATAGCAATGTTAAGTTGCATTTGTACATGAAGCTGTATTGGGCACATTGGCCACATTTGTAATTACCCTCCGGAACCTTGTCCAAGAAAGTTTCCCTTTTCTCTGATGGGTAATCAGATTTAACCACAATGTCTCTCACGTTTGGGGGTCTTTTAAAGACCATATGTGGGGGATAGTTAAACATGGGTTTTAATTGTGGGTCAGTATCAATAATGTACCAGTGCTTCCTGATAATGTCCTTAAATGCCTTCCCCAATGGGGAGTATTTGGTAAAGCATGAGGGGACATGTTCTGCTTTTTATTTAACATTTGATTGAAGGATTTCCAGCTTTGTTAGTCCTACAAAATGATAATTGGCATGTTTTACCCAATTGTCTTTGTACCCCCTTTCCTTAAACTATGTGTGAAGTCTGTGGTCTGTTTCTGATTAGAAGCACCAGAGCTGCATATTCTTTTGATGTGACTGAATTTACTTATAGGGAGACTTTTAATAAGTGGATGTGGATGAAAGCTGTCACCTCTAAGGAGGTTATTCCTGTCTGTAGGTTTCCTATAGGGAAGTTTTGTCCTTAATAGCCATCACACTTAAAGACACACCATTACAATTCAGATCACAGCAACCAAGCTGAGCAGTCAGATCTCTCACTATGCATTTCTGTTGTAATATCTTACTCAGCCCAGGAGGCACTGAAGTAGAGCAAGATACAAGACTGCTCTAAATTCATATGAAACGATGTGCCTGTCAATCAATCACACTGTCTGAGTACTGACTATTACTACTAAATACTGTATGGTCCTGTGTGGCTAGCAATGCCAAGGTTGTGGGTTTGATTCCCACAGGGAGTGTAAAAGACATTAAGAATATATACTGAATACTGTATATATACACTGAGTGTAAAAGACATTAAGAACACCTGCTCTTTCCATGACATAGACTGACCAGGTCTTTTTTTTAAATATTTAAACAGGCAAGTCAGTTAAGAACAAATTCTTATTTACAATGACGGCCTACCACGGCCTCCTCTAACCTGGACAACACTGGACCAATTGTGCGCCGCCCTATGGGACTCCTAATCACGGTCGGTTGTGATACAGCATGGGATCGAACCATCACCTTAGACCGCTGCACCACTCTGGAGCTATGATCCCTTATTGATGTCACTTGTTAAATCCACTTCCTTCAGTGTAGATGAAGGAGATAGGTTAAAAGGAGGATTTTTAAGCCTTGAGACAATTGAGACATTGATTGTGTATGTGAGCTATTCAGAGGGTGAATGGGCAAGACAAAAGATTTAAGTGCCTTTGAACGGGGTATGGTAGTAGGTACCAGGTGCACCGGTTTGTGTCAAGAACTGCAACGCTGCTGGGAATTTCAAGTTCAACTGTTTCCTGTGCGTGTCAAGAAATTACACTACCCAAAGGACATCCAGACAACTTGACACAACTGTGGGAAGTATAGGAGTCAACATGGGCCAGCATCCCTGTGGATATCTTTCCACACCTTGTAGAGTCCATGCCCCGACGAAATTGAGGTTGCAACTCAACAAAATGATTTGTACACTCAGTGTAGATATACACCACTGCCTTGGAAATATTTCTGCCTGTCTCTCTCTCTGTCTCTTATAACGAGCAGTGTAACCTCTGTCGTGTCTCTGGCTTTGATTAAATGTGAGACATGCTATTATATAAAATAGATTATTCATTGTTTAATTGATGACGTGATTTAATTAAATCCTGCAACAATTAACTCATTAATAACCTGGGGCACCATGGACATTTAAAGATCTGACGATCTTATATCAAATAGCAGTCAATTATTTAATCGTTACCTCATCATCAGTCAGTCTCATTCTGAACATCGTAAGATCTAATCTGCACGAATCCTAGCTCCCATGTTCAAATCAGCATCCACAAATTGTCTTAATGATTTATTTACTAGATAAAGAATCACACAGAATTGTATATAGCCCTAGTGGGCTCTTCCGGTACGACGGCTAGTTACACAAAGGAAGGGGAGGGGTTGGATGAAATGAGCGGGAGAAAGAGAGAGATGAAGTCTCTGTCAGACATGGGAAGTTATGCTCAAACATAAACACAAAAACTTACACTCTAACAACCGCCCATTCGGAAAGAGTTAACGTAATTAGATATTTACGATTGCTTGGCTTCGACAGATGGATCGAAGAAGGAAGACTCTGTTCCTTGGGAAAGTCTTCCTGGTTGCAGTGTCTGTAGAGCGGATATCTTGGAGTACCCTCAGTTCTTTGAGATTGTCTGTGTACAAAGTTCATTCCATTTTGCCATAATCGGCTCACGCGATGTACTGGCTGGTCTAATCAAAATTCACAATTTCCACTTGGCGGGGGGAGTGAGAGAGACCCCACCTCTACCCAACAGGGCAAGTCGTGACACCTCATACACACAAACACACACAACAAGCAGTGGAACCTCATCCAGGTTCATTACCGCCTTCGTTCATCAGCACTGGTGCGGGCGGTGATTTAAATCCCTGGCACACGTTTTTCCCCTGCATCGCATTGCTGGCGGGCGGCTGTCTCTTATCCAAGACATCTTCTTCCCTCCAGTCACTGACTGACTGACTCCTCTGGAGCTACTAGGCAAAACGTTTCAGCTAGAATGATCAAGAACCCCCTATTGACACATTTAGCTAGCTAAAAACAGCAAGGTCTGGGTTAGAGTGTGGTTGAGCTCTCCTCTGGGTGTTTTGTCAGAGCAGCAAGGAGTCAGTTGGTGGGCCCCTGTTGTGCTGGTGTTCAACAAGGGCACTGGCATTAACAGATTGCTCTGGCGGTGACTCATGTGCCAGAGCCTGACCAGCTGGTGGCTAGCCAGACTAGTGGCTGTGTGCTGGGGTCGGCCTCGCTAGGCCTGTCTGCCTGGCCATGTACTGGCTACATGTACACACATACACACACACTGCCCTGTAGTACTCTATGAGAAAATAAGTAATTTGGGCTTGTGAGTGGGGAACTTGTTTGATTCCAGCCAAGAGGTCTCGTAACAATATATCAATACTAATTAGGACACATTTAATGGTCTCTGAAGAAACTTCCTGTTCCTCTCGTTCAAGACGAAGTCCAGTTGAACCAAACAACACAGACCAAGTTTGGCTCAAGAAACTGTTTGGAGTAGAGCTCCTAAATCCCAACCAAACCAAATCATGATCCCAGAAACAGCAATTATCTTCTATTTCACGGATGAACAAACCCCCAAACAGAGTAGAGAAAAGATCAATTCCAACATCTAAAAATAATAACTAGAATTACTGTCTCTGTTGATTTCCCAGGCATATGCGTGGGCCACTGGGAAACAGAGTGAGAAGGTGAGACCTGTTCAGACATAACACGGAGACACGGGCTTCCTAATGGAGAGAAGCTACAATTAACCTGCCTTCCATCTGCTCCTGTGATCTCCGGGGGTCTTCTGTTGTCTGCAGTCTGGTCATGTCCTGCTCCCACCACACACCTGCTACCAGCTTGCAGCTACAGTGCCTGCTAGCCCAGTCAAAAACACTCCACTTTGGGCCAACACTTTTCACCACGTACACACACCTGCTCTCTGCTACATGCTCATACCCACATTATCAACTCTGTACTGGTACCCCTTGTATATAGCCAAGTTATCATTGACTCTGTACTGGTGCCCCATGTATATAGCCAAGTTATCATTGACTCTGTACTGGTACCACTTTCATATAGCCAAGTTATCATTGACTCTGTACTGGTACCACATTCATATAGCCAAGTTATCATTGACTCTGTACTGGCACCCCTTGCATATAGCCAAGTTATCATTGACAATGCTAGTGTCACGGTGCGTAATCACTGGACGAGGCGCAGAGCTGTGGTGGAGTGACATTCCTTTTATTTAACGTATAAAATACACAACAAACCGAAAACAAAGGAGAGGTAGCAACCGTGAACTGGAGTGCACAGAAAACAATACTGACTACACACACAAGAACCCACACCCAGGTGAAACACAGTGAAACCTAAATAGAATCCCCAATTAGAGACAACACAAGACAGCTGCCTCTAATTGGGGATCAACTCAAACCCAACACCCACCCTGTGATTGTCAGGACCTGACTGTGGCCATCCCACTCCCCCTAGAGGTAGTCAGAGACCTGGCCTCAGTCAGACCCTTACAGCTAGGGGCACCTCCATCCATAGGGGCACCCAAATGAGTGAAGATTTGTATTTATTTATTTGTATTTATTTATTATTTATTTTTAATAAAACTATATTAATACTATTAATTCAAAATATTACAAAAAAGCAAAATCCCCCACAACAAAAACGGGATAGAGATAATGTGATGTGATGAATGAATAGTTTATCTAATTGTATAGTAGTTACCGTTGGAGCAGTGTTACTACTAGTAGGCTGGACAATAGACTGAGTCAAAATTCACCCAAGGCTGAAAAACAGCAAAAGAACATTGGCTAAGCTGGAACACTAGTGCGAGCCCATAGCAAATGAATGGAATCGAACGTTCGCAGAGGCGGTTTTGACTGGAGTGATGCTTGTGTAGAAAGTAAACATCCGTACCTCGATGGTGTCAACTGTGCTTATGTCTGCGTATTGACAAAGTAGGGAAGAGTGATCGATGACAACCGAGCCCGCTGCCCAGACTTACATAATTACAAAGAGGAGATTCTCCTGATTAAAATGGTTACCGACTTGAAAAAATCTAAATATACAAATTATGAGATATTTGGCGAAATAGACAGACATAGCTATATTTCCCTATAGGAAACAATAGGACGACCTCAGAGTTCCATGAGTAATTTTATGTTGTTGTTTACATTTTAACTACAAACAACGTCGACAGGTCTCATTGCCAACAATAGCGAAGCAGGCATTGTGACGTAGAACAATAAACTGGGAATAGAATGTTTGGAAGGCGAGTTGGTGCCACGGTGCTCAGTTAAACTAATAGGAGCTGGTAGGTTGAAAAATGCCCTAAAATAAGGCCTGTTTTTTCATGATTACTGGGAAATTTGGTCATATTATGAAACTGGGCTCCATGGTGGATGCAATGAACTAGTTTTTATCAGAAGAAAGCATTGTAAAAAATGTAATGTGTCCAGCCTACTACTAGCTAGTTTACTTTGGATGAAACTAGTAACATTCGCTAATTTAAATAGCTAGCTAGAGTTAATGTCAGTTACTTTTACCTTAAATTCATTAGAGAATGTTGGAAAGACTATTCAGGTGTTTGGGGAATAACCTAACCTATAAGATCATTTTCAGAAATACACTTTTGCTCTCAAGTGTGCTGCACGAACCATCCACTGTCTGCCTTTAAGAAACCAGGCATAGGCCTACATTTTATTGACATCTTAGCTAGTCTAGTTAGCCAACGTTAGCCCTGCTTGTAAAAGTCAATTAAAATGCTTTTCCTTTCCCATCCCCTTTTGTAATTAATAGTTGAAAGCCTTTGCATTTTCATCATTGATTAGTCTTATACGTATTATAGCAAACAGCATGCTAGAGAAGTGATCATTGAATACATGTTTTGTGCATGAATGCTTGGTGTAATTACTCTTGCTATTTGTGTTTAGGCTATAATGTGGCTTAGGTGCTATTATTTTATAGTTTCACCATCGTCAGCTTTTTTATTAATATAATGTAACACCCAATGGTCACATATACTCCTCTTCTCTCTTCAGATGCACTTTTGAAATACTTTAATCCCACCCCTGCAAATCCTGGGCCACCTGCAGACACCTTCTCTACCTCAGTACAGCTGAGTGATGCAGCATCAAGTGCTCCTGTCCCCTCTACCTTAGCACAGCCCAGCGATGCAGCATCAAACACTCCTGTCCCCTCTACCTCAGCACAGCCCAGCGATGCAGCATCAGGCATCTACAAAAAGGCTCCACCAATTGACCCTACTGACTGCCATCTGTTTTAACTGATAAGGTAAGAACAGAGTTTGTTCTCAGAGGACCGTATCAAATAAAAAAAAGTTTCACGTTTCCGAAACAAAAAGACGGGAGGTGTCAGCATGACTATTTCAACAGTCTTAGTCAATGGAGAAAAAATCTAAAGAAGCTGGCTAATGTACTCAAAAAATAATGATAGTTTGTACTGCTTCTGCTGCAAACTGTTTTCTCAGAGAGATTTCTAATTGAATAGAGAAGGACTAAGGGATTGGAAAAATTCAAGCCACTTGCTCAAGGCCCATGAGGATAACCAATACACACATGGCAACATGGAAGGTTTTGCAAAGGGACTAACAATATATAAGCAAGAGATGGCATTCGCTGAGGCTGAGAGAAACAGGTGGCGTGAAGTTCTTACCAGATTGGTGACAATAATTCAGTCCTTAGCTGAAAGAAACATGGCTTTAAGGGGATCCAAAGACACATTAAACAAACCAGACAAAGGCAATTTTCTCAAAGAGGTGGAGCTTATGGCCAAATTTGATCCAGTAATGAAGCAGCATGTTGGTAGGGTGGAGCTGGCAGTCGCACACAATACCTGGGCGAAAGAATCCAAAATGAACTGATAGACTTCACCAAAACAGAAATAGTGGAAGAGATCAAAACAAGTATTTCTCCATTATTTTAGATCGCACCCCTGATCTGAGTCATAAGGAACAGCTCTCTGTCATTGTCAGGATTGTGTTACTGGAAGACATACCACAAATTAAACATTTCATGGGCTTCCTTGTGGCAGAGGAGTCAACAGGGGAAAGTTTGTCATCTCTCATCCTCAAAAGGCTGGAGGAGCTGAACATCCCCTTTGAGGACTGCAGAGGACAGTCCTATGACAACGGCGCCAACATGAAGAGAAATAATAAAGGTGTTCAGGTTAGGCTGCTTCAACAGAACTCAAGCTGATGCTGCTAAGAGCTCACCAGATGCCATTGGCATCTGACCATTCCTGCCTTTCCTTTCCTGACCCTGAGCCTGCCTGCCGTCTTGTACCTTTGCCCCACTACTCTGGATTACCGAACTCTGCATGCTCTGACCCCGAGCCTGCCTGCCGTCTTGTACCTTTACCTCACTACTCTGGATTACCAAACTCTGTTTGTCCCTGACCTGTCTTTTGCCCACCCCAGTTGGTGTAATAAACGTTGTTATTCCGACGTTGTCTGCGCCTGGGTCTTACCTTCAAATGTGATAACTAGAGGACACAAGGAGAGGGAAACTACAAGGATCTTGCAGAGGTAATTGCAAGTTATGATGCTTTACTTGCTCAACATATCGAACGTATTTTCTGGGATGTCGAAAACAATTCCATATGATTTGATAGCTTCCATCGCAAGAGAGAGGTTGACGCAGCGCATTTCTTTACGTGCGCTCAAGTAGGCTTTCCACTTTAATGTTGTGTCATTGTTTTTTGTCTTCCCAGTCAACCCCTGTCCTGCACTGGTCAAGCCTCTAAACACCTCAACTCATGCCTCATAACCTCATTCAATCACTGACGTGATCCCTTTCCAACACCGTGTAAGTAGCCCTCTCATTCCCATTCCCTGTAATATTGTACTATGTATTATGTCGTAACTGTGTGTTCCGCGCCTATACCGTGGGTCTCCCGTCCTCCTACATTTTTCAAGTCACCAGCCTCCACTGAAATGTGCATAGCAACAAGCACCACTTAATACAGGCAACATTGCTTCTTCCAATTGACGTCAACATCTAACATCTGCATCATCTTTGACATCGAGACATCGAGATATCTCTGAGAGAAATAAAATGGGTCATGTTGTTTCAGATGAAGCTGAGCTGTAATTTGCACACATGCGCACACACAAACAAACACAGACAGACACAAACACACACACACACCACTATGGGTGGAATAACAATAACAGAGAAGCTCAGTGTAATCTCCCGCTGGCCATAGGAGTCAATGTTCCGCTGGCCATAGGAGTCAATGTTCCCCTGGCCATAGGAGTCAATGTTGGGGTCTTTCAAGAACAATTACTTTGAAATACAAATAAGCAGCCTAATGAAGCATTTACCTAATCTTGTCATAGCAAAGAGACGGAGCGGTATTCTTTATTGGCAATCAGTTGTGTTCACTCCATCACTGGCACTGTCCAAAGAATCAGAGGCTTGACCAGTGCAGGACAGGATTTGACTGGGAAGACAATAACACAACACACTACACAGTTAGGCAAAAGAGCTAAGAATGAGTTAGTCCAAGCAAGGAGTAAAATCATTGATGTGAAGTAATGTGATTGTACTTGTGTATGGGATTCACTCTACATACAGTAATGAGAGAAACTTGCGGGCTGTAGACTTGGACTTCATCCTTTTTCCCACACAAATTGACCCTGCCTCTCTGCCAGTTAATGTTTCTATCTCTCTCGCTCTCTCTCTTCATCTCCCGCAGGGATGGCTAAACTTTACTTCCACCTCACACACACACACACACACACACACATTCATGCCAACACGCACACATATACACAAATCCCCAGAGCCCTCGGCCCATAGGCCTAGCCCTGTGGCTGCATGTATTATCTAGCCCAGCTACATCACTCTGGATCAGTGGGAACCAGCCTATTACATGTATAAGACCTGTGGAATTCACATCAATCTTCATAAATGGGAGCTGAAGAGAATATTTCATGGTAAACATACACTGTATATATACAAAAGTATGTGGACACCTCTTCAAATAAGTGGATTCGTCTATTTCAGCCACACCCGTTGCTGATAGGTGTACAAAATCGAGCACACAGCCATTCGATCTCCATAGACAAACATTGTCAGCAGAATGGCCTTGGTTGCAACACTCACTACAGAGTTCCAAACTGCCTCTGAAAGCAACGTCAGCACAAGAACTGTTCGTCGAGAGCTTCATGAAATGGGTTTCCTTGGGCGAACAGCTGCACAGAAAACTAAGACCACCATGTGCAATGCCAAGCGTCGGCGGGAGTGGTGTAAAGCTCGCAGCCATTGGACTCTGGAGCAGTGGAAATTGGAACGCCGACCGTGATCCAGGCCTAATCGCCCAACATCTCTGCAGCAATGTTCCAACATCTAGTAGAAAGCCTTCCCAGAAGAGTGGAAGCTGTTATAGCAACAAAGGGGAGACCAACTCCATATTAATGCCCATGATTAATGCCAATCCAGGGAACAGAACTGAAAACCGGAAAATAACATATTTTTCAAGAAACAGAAACGGAACCGGGAACAAAAGTCATCCGTACTGTTCCTGAACAGAACCGTTATTTTAAAAGCATGGGAACTGGTTAATAACATTATTTTACGTTCCAGGCATTTTTTTTCAGAAGATAGGGAGAGATAGAACGTTTACTCCCTTAATTAGAAGAATTGATTCACTTTTTCGATGCTAGTTAAGGATATTATAGGGCTAGTTATCACGTTTCCCGTTGGATTTATTGACTACAAAAAGGTAAGATGTGTTTTAAATTCTGGTGCCGGTCTGCACACACAAGCTTGTTAGCTAGCTAGCTCAAAGGACATTCAAAGTTCCTCCATAGAAGCCGCTCCTCCTAGGTATAATTCTGTGGACGTAATTCAGACAATTAATGTCATAAGAAGATGCCCAGTGCTTCAGGCTTCCTCCTCAATCCTCTCTGGCTCTCTCTCCACCCGCAAAACTTCACATCTTACGGCATAGGGTACAGTTGTCTGTCCATCACGCATGTAAACAACTAGTTTGCCTGCTCTATCCTCACTGATTGGTGAAGTAATTTAATGACCTAAATGTAAAAACTGTTGTTTTCACAGGTTAAAAAAAGGAACAGAAAGGAACGATATAAACCAGTACTTATTTTTCGAACCGGTTCAGAACTTTATTTTGCTGGTTGGTACAGTGGAGCGAAACGAAAAAAAACTAGAGGTTCAGTTCAGAATGAAAGGATTGGAAAATAAGACTATATCAAATCAACACCTTTAGTGGTATAATGTTTTTACATACGTTTAGTAATGTTCTAGTGAGTCTCTTCATATACATAAATGTATAGTAGCATCTGTGATTTCCTCATTCCTCTCTTCAAATTCCGCAGTGTAGTTTGACAGACTCTGTCCCTACAGTTTGTTCATAAACTCGCACTGGGCTGACAAGTCTTTGTCGTTTTGCGTCCCTTTGTTTCTGTGGCAGAACCTCCTCTGTGTTTCAGTAGTTTTTGTTTGCCTTTTCCATGAAAGGGACAGCCAGAGAGGCTTGTCGAACGAGAACGTCTGTGCATATACCGGCTTAAATCTTCAGCACAAATTTACTGACACTGTTATTTGGTTACAGTGTGGACAAAGAGAATGTGTGCGAAGAAGTTTAGACCTCAGCATCTAGTTGAGAGCGGTGTGAAGCTGTGGAGAAGATTGGAGCAGGGTGGAGAAGAGTGGAGAAGGGTTGGGTAGATTCGGGGCATCATGCACCTATATTATTTAGGGAAATGCAATAACTTCCCATGCTTTTTATCACCCTACAAATTAATGAAATTTATAAATAACTAATTTAAAGACTTACCCCACCCTTCCCCACCCTTCTCCACCTGTCTCCACCCTTCTCCACCTGTCTCCACCCTTCTCCACAGCTTCACTTCGCTCTCAAGTAGATGCCTCTTAAAGTGACATAAGACTATGTTTAGCTGTCGTTAGCTAGTAACTTCATGTAGATTGACACTCACAGGAAGTCAAATCAATACAGGGGCTTTATATTTCTGCAGCTGGCTGTGATAACAGTAGTTCAGTGGTGGGCGATGCGTTGACGTTGACTTCCTATTCCTGTGTGGGAGGAGGGAGATGAAAGGATGGAGAGAGAGAGAGAGAGAGAGAGAGAGAGAGAAAGAGTGAGAGAGAGAGAGAGAGAGAGAGAGAGAGAGAGAGAGAGAGAGAGAGAGAGAGAGAGAGAGAGAGCGAAAGAAGGGCAAGCAAAAGAAATACTGCTGCTCGATTCACTTCCACACAATGTTGTATCTGCGTGGGCCTAGCTTCTTTGTCTCTCTTCCGACAGGGAGAAGACGCCTGGGGAGAAAACGCCTGTGGTCAGATGTCACCTGCCCCCTCAACACCATTGATGCATGGCCTTTATACCTTCTGGGTCTGAAAGAGAGAAGAGGGAAACAAGGGAGGAGAGGACAGGGGGACGTTAAAGAGTTGTCACTAAAGAAACCGTGAGAGAGAAGCTTGTGTGAATGTGACCTTGCAGAGGAAGAGGAAATTAATTTTGCTCCAGTTTGGTTCTAGCAGCAGAACAAGCACCTGCCACATAAATAAATCATTAAGGAAACTTCATTCTCAGGAGGCTTGGAGAGCTCTAGTCCTATTAACATTTAAAATGAAGGGAGTCTTATCATAGCTAGAATAGCCCTGTGCCGCTCCTCTTGAGCACTATTCAAATATCTCATTTGGAGGGATGTGTGGATGGCATTGCCCTGCGTGACGACTGCCAAATCTATAAAAAGAAAATGATGAGGCCTTTAAAAAACTTGCTCTGCACCTTAATTAACCATCAGTCTTAGTGTAAGGGAAGCGATGGAGGGTGAGTGGGAGGGAGAGAGATAAGGAGAAGGTGGGGTGGAGGTGTTGGGGTCTTTCAAGAACAATGACTTTGAAATACAAATAAGTAGCCTAATGAAGCATTTACCTACTCTTGTCATAGCAAAGAGACAGAGCGGTATTCTTGATTGGCCATCAGTTGTGTTCTGAGATCTGCACAAAGAGGAAGTCTTTTCATTTGTATTCCGGTCAAAGAGTGAAGACAGAAACGCTGATCTTTCACATCGGGTTGAACTGAGGCATCAAAGCCGAGTTTGATACCAGAAGGACTGTCTCTCTCTCTGGGTTTGCCCGTCTGTCAAGGTGTTTTTGTGTTCCTGCTGTTGCTCCAAATGAAAGCAGAAGAGCTGCAGATGGGACAAATACTACATGACCAAAAGTATGTGGACACCTGCTGGTCCAACATCTCATTCCAATATTATGGGCATTACTATGGAGTTGGTCTTCCTTTTGCTGCTATAACAGCCTCCACATTTCTGGGATGGCTTTCCACAGAACATTGCTGTGGAGACTTCCATTCAGTACATTAGTGAGGTTCGGGCCCTGATGTTGGGCAATTAGGCCTGGCTTACAGTCGGCATTCCAATTCATCCAAAAGATGTTCGATGGGGTTGAGGGCTCTGTGCAGGCCAGTCAAGTTCTTCCACACCAATCTCAACAAACCGTTTCTGTATGTACCTCGCTCTGTGCACGGGGGCATTGTCATGTTGAAAAAGGAAAGGGCCTTCCCCCAAACAAAGTTGGAAGCACAGAATCGTCTAGAACATCATTATATGCTGTAGCGTTAAGAATTCCCTTCACTGAAAAACAGCCCCAGACCATTATTCCACTATTGGGGCAGGTAGCCCTCTCCTGGCATCCGCCAAACAATGATTCATCCGTTGAACTGCCAGATGCTGAAGCGTGATTCATCACTCCAGAGAACGCGTTTCCATTACTCCAGAGTCCAATGGTGGCGAGCTTTACACCACTTCAGTCGATGCTTGGCATTGCGCATGGTGATCTTAGGCTTGTGTGCGGCTGCTCGGCTATGGAAACACATTTCATGAAGCTCCCGACGAACTGTTCTTGTGCTGACGTTGCTTCCAGAGACAGTTTAAAACTCGGGAGTGAGTGTTGCAACCGCGGCCCTGTGTGGCCTACCACTTCACGGCTGAGCCGTTGTTGCTCCTAGACGTTTCCACTTCACAATAACAGCATTTACTGTTGACCGGGGCAGCTCTAGCAGGGCATACATTTTATGAACTGGCTTGTTTGAAATGTGGCATCCTATAATGGTGCCACGTTGAAAGTCCCTGAGCTCTATAGTAAGGCTATTCTACTTTCAATGTTTGTCTATGGAGATTGCCTGGCTGTTTGCGCGATTCCACTCATTTGAAGGGTTGCCCATATACTTTTGAATATATAGTGAATCATGCATGCTGTTGTACAAATATTGAGGTCCTCATTCTACCTGGGAAGGATACAGAAGATATAGGGCTTGTTTCCTGGACACAGATTAAGCTTAATCTTGGACTAAAACGCGTTCTCAATGGAGATTCTCAAGACTAGGCTTAATCTGTGTCCAGGAAACCGCCCCATAGAGTTTTGGTGATGAAGCAGTGGCCTGATAAAGCCTCTGCAGCCCCATTCTCCAATACAACCCAACCTTCCCAATATGCCATCCCTAGAACAGGACTCTCCTTGACCTTGACCTACTCACTGATACTTCTCCATCCAACTCAATGACATGGTCCACTATTTAACTTTGCAATGGAACCATCTCGTATCTCTTTGCTCCTCACACACACAACACACCATACAGACTGTCTCTGGGAGTGACTTTGGTTCAGGCCAGACAGCAGCAATAAAGAGAACCAGACCCATCAAAGGAACCAGACCCCTAGATGCACACACGCACACACACACCCGCGCACACACACGCATGCACACACACACATGCACACACACGCAGGTCAGACCCCCCCCCCCCCCCCCAGACAGAGAATCAGACAGACAGACAGACAGACAGATAAAAGACAAATGAAGAATTTAATTGAGCTGTAGCTTCAGGCCAAAGGGATTAGTATGACAGACCTCTGGGGGGATCTCTTTCTCTGCTGTCTCGCCTCCATACCCCAGCCTGTTCTCTCTGTCCATTAATAACACTGAATATAAAGGGGAACACTTATTAAAGACATCAATAAATGTCATTAGAATCCAAGAGGATGTGAGTGACCTCATTTGAAACGGTAACTCAGAGTCGCAGTGGTGCACCATGGGAATATGCGGGTTCCGCCATTACTAATATTGAATTTAGATTGTTGTTTTTTTCGTCTTCACGACACCAGTCCAAATTATGTCATGCTGGCACAGAGGGCGGTCAGGGAAAGTTCGAGGACGCGGCAAAATGGAAAATATGCCATTTTGGATGTCTAATACTGTCCCAGTATTTTTCTATATTTTTCTCATTAGATACATATTACATGTCCCCCTCATTCCATCAACTGTCAAACAATGTGGCATCACTTTGGCTATTGATAAAAAAAATTCAGGTTGTGTACCTTTGAATCATCCAGGTATTTCCATCCATGCAAAACTGATGTGCCTTTTGATTCAAACCAAACTTTAGGTTGTCTAGGTCTACAGAGCACATAGAGTACATCAAATCCATTACAAGACATTATCATTCAGCACTTCCAGACAACTAAGTGCAGCCAGAGGGCTTTTAGCTAGCCAGCAGTGACCTCAGGATTGCACCCCACTACCCCATTCTCACCCCCCCCCTCCTCTCCCCCACTCCCCATCTGTCAGGAATGAGTAGGTGTGTGTGTGTGCGTCCGTGCGTACTTGCGTGCATGTGCATGTGAGGACACAACATCACAACAAAGATGTGGCTACCCTAGCATCGGACCTGGGTTGAACAAGCATGCTTTCTTTCAAAAACTTTATGGGCTTGATTTAAGGGCTTGCACTTTTGGGACTAAGCTTTTGCCTCCATTATGCCAGGCAAGCTTTCACAGTACTGAACTATGAGAAGTGCAATGAAATAGATGGTTTGTTTAATTACACATTAACATCTGGCATGGGGGGCAAAGAGCAATTAATCACATTAACAATTGGTACTTTTGTCTTTCAACAAGGTTATTTATAGTGTGGCTTTAAATAAGACTCTCCATTGTTGTTTAGGAGCTAAATCTAGGCTGAATGAATCCAGGCTGAATAGATCCAGGCTGAATAGATCCAGGCCGAATAGATTCAGGCTGAATAAATCCAGGTTGAATAAATCCATGTTGAATAAATCCAGGCTGAATAATTCCAAGCTGAATAAATCCAGGCTGAATAAATTCAGGCTGAATAAATTCAGGCTGAATAAATCCAGGTTGAATAAATCCAGGCTGAATAAATCCAGGTTGAATGAATCCAGGTTGAATGAATCTAGGCTGAATAAATCCAGTCTGAAAAAAAATCCAGGCTGAATCAATCAAGGTTGAATAAATCCAGGCTGAATCTAGGTTGAATAAATCCAGGTTTAATAAATCCAGTCTGAATAAATCCAGGCTGAATAAATCCAGGCTGAATGAATCCAGGCCGAATAAATCCAGGTTGAATACATCCAGGTTGAATACATCCAGGCTGAATAAATCCAGGCTGAATGAATCCAGGCCGAATAAATACAGGTTGAAGACATCCAGGTTGAATGAATCCAGGCTGAATGAATCCAGGCTGAATGTATTACAGTTGAATGAATCCAGGCTGAATACATTCCAGTTGAATGAATCCATGCTGAATGAATCCAGGCTGAATACATTCCAGTTGAATGAATCTAGGCTGAATAAATGCATGTTGAATAAATCCAGGTTGAATAAATCCAGGTTGAATAAATTCAGGTTGAATAAATTCAGGTTGAATACATCCAGGCTTAGAATTAGATCCAGTAAATGAAAAGTCCATTAGACCCAAACAGTCTACCTATGTTCCCTCTCTCACCCTGTAATCACAACTATTTCACTAGCTCACAAAGCATCATGTTTTCAATCATTTGGGTGTTTAACTCACAACGTCACAATGTCCATGTATAAAAGAACAAAGGAATCGCCAAGAATGAGAATTATGATCTTACAATGAAAGCATGTTTTTCCGCTAACTACACAGCACTGTGAGAAATATAATAAAAGTCCAGCGAGATAATAATCCAGCGAAACAAGCACACCGCACTTTGCTGATGAAGACACTAAGGAATCTGCAGAGATGAGGAGGTGAGCAGGTTTAACTTTGCCATCATTACTGAGAGGTGTGGGAGAAGGGACAGTGACACGGGACCAGACACCAACACCACACAACTATTTTCTCTCTGACTCTGTCTTTTCTCTGATCGCTTCTCCCCAGGTCTGACTCAGTCTGGCGCTGATCGGAATTGGAGCTGAATCCCTCTGCATCTCTCAGCATCCAGACAACGTCTTTAGAGAGAGAGAGAGAGAGAGAGAGAGAGAGAGAGAGAGAGAGATAACTGATTTACACTGATTTAACTCAGTAGACGCTGTGTGCAAAATTGAATCCATTCCTCTAGGCAACTCAACGTAATAATTTATCTCAGAAAAGCTAGGATACAACTACGCAAGTTACAGTATAACAACCCAACCATGTTAAAATATTAGACTGTTTAACCCCAGCTATTTTGGAGCCGGTGAAATTATCTCCCAGTTGCTCTTTTTCTGTGTTTTATTACTCAAATACGTCATGCTGCACAACAGCAGCAACAGACAGTGAACACTGCTATCCTAAACTATTCTGACACTATCAAGCATGCAACATGAACAGTTTATGAAGGCAATAAAACATGCATTTATGGTTTTCAGCAATTACGGCAAATGATTCCCCCATGCAATCCCTAAACTCAATCTCTCATAATGTCGACCAATTTGCGCTTTATGATGGACGAACATAGAAAGATTATCATGGGCTGTGTTTGTACTGTGTTTTTAAACGTTGCCGAGGTTTATGGCAAGACGTGGGATGGGATGAGGAGATGAGTGGATGGGAACGGCAGACAGACAGACGTAGGGTGGGCATTGAGGTCGTGCCAAATCGTAGGAGCCCTTGTGCTACAGCTGTAGAGACCCACACACGGAGGACAGATGGGGGAAGCATCATACCATGCATGACTGGGATGGAGGGAGGCATAAAAAGTGGAGAGATTCCTTTAAAATAGGCAGTGGGAGAAACAAAAGCTCCTCAAAGGTATTCCAGAATTAAGTTGCTGTCTTTGAAGTCTGTAACAAAACTGCAAAAAAAATAAATAAAAAATAAAACAGACCATTAGTTTCATCTTAACAAAACAACTACTTTGGTTTCTCTCAAAAACACGATTATAAGACCTAAGGAAATATTTGTGTTTTGCAAATTACTTAATCCCTTTTCTGTATTGAAAACAGATTATTTTAAACTAGTAAACGGATGTGTGTTAAGCGCTTAATGACATTGTGACATCAGAATGTTAAGCCCTAATAAGTTTAAGTGAAATAAAAATGCATGAGGTTTTTACCGTGACACTGAATTATTCTCCTTAGCTACTGTCCTTAAATTCCTCGCAGAGGATGTAGAGAATCTGAGAGAGGACATTAAAACAGGATTCTAAGAGATCTTTCCAAGTACTAGGTAATAGCAGGTAATACTAGTAACAGCTGCTTCACATTCTTGACCACACAGGTGTTCAGGAACAAGGTTTGCCTACTGTAGATGAGGTAAAGATGTCAATGGAATGCAGACTTTGATATTAGAAGGACGCCGGATTGACAACAAATCTGATCTAACTGAGTGGATATTTATCAAATCCGTAAACCCACAATGTGGTTACTAAAGTCAGGTTTTTGCTGCATAACATTTAGAAGTTTTCAGGTTTGGAAAAAGTGACTGCTAAAACTCCTGTTTGTATAAGCTGGTAGCTAGCATAGCTAGCATACAGAAATCAGTGGTGGTAGTCAATGTCGTTACAGTTATACGATCTTGATTTGAGATCAAATTAAGATCCTGTATCTGTATTCCCCCCCAGATTTGTACCTCAACAGAGTGTGAAATACACATGGAAACAATAGCATGAAATACACAATAGCCTAAACGTAGGCCAATTGTTTCCACACACACACACACAGACACACAGAGGCAGATGGAGGAGGAAGAGGAGGAGGAGGAGGATTATGTTCTGCTGGTACAGCTCATTGCTTTCTAATAACACCCTCTAATCTCTCGCCAGTTCCCCGGGCGGGAGACTGTCCACTTTGAAAACATAGCAACTTTTCACCTCAAATAAAACACCCTGCACTGAACCCTGCCTCTGCTACAGTACATCGCTGCCTCGCCGGCTTCGCCAGAAAAGAGGGTGCACGCTCCGCTCTGCTCTGCTCTCCTCCATCAAAGAGATTGGACGGAGAGAGTTGGCCCAGTGCGTGGGCCGGTGAAGAGAAGGCCATTTTAAACCCGGACCTGTCGGGTTGAATTAACTATACGGCCTAAATCGCTCAGTGGAGCCTCAGCTCTGCTATTATCTGGACTGACAGTGTCACTGGAGCTTTCTATTTCCCCACGGTCTTTTCTTCTACAATCCTGTATTGGATTCTCCTCTCCTCAACAGAACAGAACAGCCTTTAAATGTTGGGGGGTTGGTTGATGGAATGCTGAAATGTGCTGTACGACTCACTGTCTGTGTTTGTTGGCAAACGGTGGGATCCATCCGTCATCCGGTCAAACTGACCTTTCATCATTTACCTCACCTAAATTCTCAATTTCAAACGAACCCGTCTTTCCTGTACAATCCTACACAATGTGCTTTAGGTCTCAGAGTCACGCTCAGGTTCTCTCTCTGCTATACTAGAAGATTCTGGAAGATTCTAAACAATACCTTGTGCTCAATGTCTCAGGTTTACCACTCTCTGCAAGAGGATGCTGCACAATAGCTCATGTGCTTTAGGTCTGAGGTTTACTCAAGAGTTTTGCTCTCCAAATCGGGTAACTAATTTCTCAGGCATTAATCCAAGCAAAACCTTATGGCCTCCTTCCCACCTTTAATGTAATGCTCTGTGCGATGGCAGGGAGTGGCATGCAGCTGTGGTGTGGTGGAGTGTCCCCATAGCCTCCATGTGTTCACCTCCTGATTGCTCTCACTCCCCTGGATTAGTGCTGGTTTATGGAGCATGATATGAAAGAAACCCACTCTGGTCCCCAAACAAAAGGAGTGTCTGAGGGAGTTCCACAAGCAGCAAAGACGAGGGGGTTTGAAGATACATTAAAAGAGACACCGGTGCAGGGATGGGTGGCGGGGAGGGAGGGAAGGAGAATTTACTTACCAGCACATCTGTTATTGCAAGTTAGAAAAAAAATAGTGTAAAGTTGGCTGCATGGATCAAACCTGGGTTCAAATACTATTTGAAATCTTTCACATACTTTAAGTGTTTGCTTTAGCCTGCCTGGACTGTCAGATGGGCGGGGTTGGCACTTCTGCGACTACTCTTTTGTTTTTATCATGACTGGCAGTCTCAATCAAGCCCAGCTATAGCCCAGCTTTTTACAATGATTTTAAACACCATTTAAACCCAAGTGTGATGGATTCTATGAGGCAGAACCTGCTAACCTGCTGATCCAGCCTGATCACTAGAACAACTTAGATTTCGGATGATTGAAAAGGTCCTGAGAAGGTTGATTATATGCCCAAAAAAAAAAGGTTAATCCATATTATGGCACATTTCTAAGGGAAACTACGAGATCTTCTTAGCTGATCAACCTGATCCAGTCCCCACACACACTTCTCCTAGGGGCTTACCAGTCTAAAGAGGGCACTGCTCCACTGCTCCAGATGATCAAATGTCACTGTTCGTGGTTAAAGGATTAGGGACCTTTTAAACCCTCAAATACAATTAAAGCACAATGAACAAACTAAGTGGTCAGTTGATTTACTTTACACCTGGTTTCTGATAGGTTTGAAATATTTGAAAGAGGGAGTAGAAAAGAATGGAGGGTGTAGTTGTTAGTTGCCTTGTGGGGTCAGTGATGGTTTTTGATTGAATCAGCAATCCTAGAATAACAGGGAGTAAGCCTAGTCCTCTCCATTCCTTTGTATTAACAACAGTCACAGCCTATATAGTTATACGTTCTTAGAGAATCAAACAGATACCAAAATTAAACCCAGTAGGGCCAAAAACTTTCTAAATGCAAATTATAATGTTGGTTTTACAACCAGCACCACATCAACCCCATACCCCTTATACCAGAACCATGGGCCTCCAATATCTGATTAGATGAAGGACCACAGGTCAGAAATCTATTCTCTATCATTCCAAATGATGGGACATATCAATACTGATTAATTACAACGCTATTACCCCTTGTCAATTGCATATCAATACTGATTAATTACATTGCCATTACCTGTTGTCATTACAACCCCACTCTTAAATAGATTGCAACATATTTTCAAGCATGTTTTCAGATGTAGCATTTTAGAATGATTCACTCTCTCAATAAATTATTCAAATGAAAAAGATTTTACTCCAGAGATAGTTAATAAATGATTGTGATCTGCCTGTCTTAAGTATAAACTGTAGGAAATACAACTGATACTGTCATGCATTGTAATGCATTGTGCATAACTCCTAAAGTGTTATAAATGTACTTACAATGCATTATGGGGAGAGAATTTAAAGTGAGTGTTTTATATGTAAGCTATCACTGATGTTCAAGAGGCCCCTCTAGCCTGACCATTTTAAATCAGTCAGTTAGCAGCATGTGTGACCTTGGCTGTCATGCTAGCACACCTGAGAGATCTGCATTCCATCCAGGTTGATGCGCTGCTACCTACTCCATGTATGCATGAGCCACTTAAAGATTTCCTGCTCAGGTCAATCACACCAAAAGACAGACTGATCATTTGTGACGTACAGCTTCCCCCACAAGGCTGTGCGATGCTGAAAAAACATTATACTTCGGTTACTGCCACCTCCCTCATCACAATGAACCTGTAAAGGTTCTCTGTTTCTGTATGCATGAGTGGGTGTGCCTCCACTAGATGTAGCATCAAGAAGATCTACATGTAGATTAAAGTGGAGACATAACCTATTGAGTTGAAGAGATTTTCCAGAAGATTTGCATACTTTTTAGCCAGTAGTTCTGAAAGTAGCACCAAAGAGCCAAAACGGGTCCCCGAAAAATGGCATACTATGTCATATATGTCCACTACCTAATCTCTCTCTCTCTAATATTTGAACATGGTTGGGTTGTTATACTTTAACTTGCGTAGTTGTATCCTAGTTTTTCTGAGATAAATTATTATGTTGAGTTGCCTAGAGGAATGGATTTTTAAGACAGCGTCTACTGAGTTAAATCAGTGTCAATCAGTTATTTCTCTCTCTCTCTCTCATATCTAAAGCCTCACACTTTGAAGTACACCTCAAATTTTCCAGAAAATATAAATATATATATATATGTTGCTAGCTTCGCTAATGTTTCTTGCTAGCTAGAAATCGTTGAAAGTCCTTTGGCTACAACTAGCTACATAACTAGCTAGCTAGGAATATGTTGAAAGAAATAATTTAATTCAACTATCACCATGCTGTAACTAACGTTACCCCATACTCCCGATGCCAGCTAGCCAAATGATAGCTAAATGGTTGGTGTTGTCACTAGCATAATAGGCTAGCTACATGTAGCTAAATTCCTAACCTTATATGCCATGGAATTGGCTTATATTTGTACCCCTTGACATACTCCCCATTTTGTTGTGTTACAGCCTGAATTAAAAATAGATTCCGATTTTTTTTCTCACCCAGCTACACACAATACCCCACAATGACAAAGCCCTGATTTCATTAGATTGTTGCTGACTGTTAAATGCAGTGTATTTTACATTTAATTGTAGTGAAAACATTAAAAAAAACATTCAGATAAACAGTATATCGAGATATATTTTTAGGTCATATCGCCCAGCCCTAATGCAGCCACCACTATGCTTGAAAATATGGAGAGTGGTACTCAGTAATGTGTTATATTGAGTTAGGAAGGACAATTGTATCTTTGTAGTGACTGGATGTATTGATACACCATCCAAAGTGTAATTAATAACTTCACCATGCTCAAAGGGATATTTTTTTTTTTATCCATCTACCAATAGGTACCCTTCTTTACGATGCATTGGAAAACCTCCCTGGTCTTTATGGTCGAATCTGTATTTTAAACTAACTGCTCGACTGCAGGACCTTACAGGTAATTGTATGTGTGGGGTACATAGATGAGGGAGTCATTCAAAAATCATGTTAAAAGATAAAGAGGTTTAATACTTATCGACTCAAGATATTTCAGCTTTTCATTTTTAATTAATGTATAAAAATTTAGAAAAACATCATCCAACTTGGACATTATGGGGTAATGTGTGTAGGGCAGTGACACAAAAACTTTTAATAACTGTAAAAAAATGTATACATTTTAAATTCAGGCTGTAACACAACAAAATGTGGAAAAAGTCAAGGGGTTTGAATACTTTCCGAAGGCAAGGATGTAGCTAGCTAGCTAGCTTTCAATAAGACCTGGCTAGCTAAAATCTAAGCTAGGTCAAGTTATCTAGCTAGCTTGTTTCAACTCTGATTTGCAAGCTAACATTCACTACCATTAGTTACCTAGCATTCGAGGGTTAACTATGTTCTCATTTATTGTGTAAAAATAAAAGAAAGATCCAGCTATCCAGCTGTAGTGCTGCTTGTCCATGTGCTAGCTAATAGCAACAAATCCAGACAAGCTAAATGTTAAAGCATACAGCAGTTATCCACTTCTCATTAGCTAGATAACTTTAGTTATATTATAGCTATAAAGCATTATGTTTACTGATAATGTTTGAATACCTTTGCTGCAAATACGTCCATGCCTGTATATTTTGCCGAAATTACACAAACCTTAAACACAACAAGGCAATTATCCAGGTAGACCAGTGGTTGCAGGAATAAGCTCAATGCTAGAGCCTTTGTCGAACTTTGTAGACTCTTTTATTAAATCTCATGTGCAAGCATTGCCATCATATGTGAAAGACTCTATAGACTTCATAAACAAGATCTCACCAATAACGGGATGAACAGAAGACTGTATTTTGGTCACACTAGATGTCGAGAGTCTATATACAGTACCAGCATTCCCCATACATTCCCTGGCAGCCCTTGCTCACTATTTGAGAGACCGAGATACTAACAAATACCCACCAACAAACTTTATTCTAGAGCTGGCTGAATATGTTTTGACGTATAATTACTTCAGGTTTCATGAAGAATACTATCTCCAAATGAATGGAACATCAATGGGCTCCACATTCGCTCCGAGCTATGCTAGCCTTTATGTGGGGCTCCCGAGTGGCACAGTGGTCTAACTCAGTGCAAGCGGCGTCACTACAGTCCCTGGTTCTAATCCAGGCTGTGTCACACAACTGGCTGTGATTGGGAGTCCTATAGGGCAGTGCACAATTGGCCCAGCGTTGTCCGGGTTTGGTCAGGGTAGGCCGTCATTGTAAATAAGAATTTGTTCTTAACTGACTTGCCTAGTTAAATAAAGGTTGAATAAAAAAATATATATATTAAATGTGGGTCTTTTTAAAGAACGTTTTGTTAACAATGTAAATGAAAATCCATTTTTGAATAAAGTCCTTAAGTGGTATCGCTTAATTGACAACATTCACTATTGAATGTGACACGAAACGTGCTCATTTCCTCGATATGTGGATTGATAAATCAAATGGAACCCTGTTTATAACTCTGTATACTAAAATACTGTATTACAGGGGGACAGCGTCCACCCTGAGCCATTAAAAAGGGGAATTCCTAGAAGCCAGTTTTTCAGACTGTGCCATATATTCCACTCCACAGAGGACTATCTAGAAAAAGCAGCGGAGATGCGCAATAGGTTTCTAAGAAGAGGCTACTCTCCACAATGTGTGGATGAAGCTCTTAATTTGGCATTGGGGAAAACACGAGATTAACTTCTACAAAAAAGACCCAATGGAGTTAAAGAACACTATAATGTTCACCAGCGCATACGCTTTGAACTCACGAAAAGTGGGAGATGCTATCAAGAAAATCTGGCACGTTTTATCACCGGACCCAGCTTTGCCAGCGGAATTTAAGAATACACCGCTTATTGTACATAGGAGAGGTCGCAATTTACGCAATAAATTGGTCCATGCCAACTGCCAGCCACAAAAGAAAATTTGCCAGGCTCTTTTACACCCTCTTCCGAATGGTAGCTATACATGTAGAGGTTGCGTATAGTGCAACAATATGATGAAGTGTGAATATTTCTGCCACCCACATACAGGAAAACAGTTCCAAATAAATGACTTTATTAAGTGCTCCACCACCCATGTTATCTACATGATTAAATGTCCATGTGTTATATAGGTAAAACCTCACATTCTCTCAAACAGAGAATTAGTGAACATAAACGTTCAATCAGGAGAAACGACAGGCATTATTCAGTTGCAGTACATTTTAAAGATCTAAAAAGGCATTTCTACCTTTAGATTTTGTGGCATAGAGAAAGTTAAGATATCATACAGGGGAGTTGACATAAATAATACTCTGAGCAAAAGAGAATGTTTTGGGAATTTCACCCTCCAGACATTATTATTTCCTATATGTATGTTATGTTGTAAATGTGAATATGAATTAATTCCCCCATTTAAGATTACTCTGACGTTTTTCTTGCGCTGTACCCAATGATTTATGAAAACTTGCTTAGTGGGCCGATGTCCTCATTGTAGTTTTACAGAACTAATAAGTTTTATGTACACACTGTATTGAAATATTCTCTGTGAGTAAAAACTCACAGATAGAAAATGGAAGCATAACCGCTAACTAGCTAGCCGTTTCACAGGAAAGCAATCCAATGTTATTTGTTGCCTAGACTTTACTGCAAATGACACTCAAGTCCAGAGAAAAAAACAATACATTAATATTGCAGTTAGCCATGACAGCCTTTATAATAGAACGCTTGTGACCACACACATCTAAATACTGCACTTGGGGAAAAAATCTTAAAGCATCTGTTCTACAATGTGCCAGCAGCAGAGCATGATACCCTTTGTTGGCATAATTGATCTCTTTCAGACAGAGAACACACCTGGCATACCCCTTTTTACCCACCGTATTGAAAAAGTGAGAAAGAGGGAAAGTGGGTGGTCCAGCTCCAGCTACACTTCATCCCTGAATCCACTTGTTTAACAAGCAATGCCTCATTTTCACCTAATCATTCTCATTCTGAAAATTAACCACATACTAGAGGGAAAACATTAGTTCATAGAGAGTTAGTTAACTAGCTAACGGAGAATTCCATCCAGCTAGCAAGATACTTAAGAATGCTAACAATTGTTGTCCCACCACACTTGCTCCCTCACCTCAAACTGTCCAAATGGCAGTTGTTTTTCGGGTTACAACTCATGAAGTATCCTTCATCACCTTCTCACTTGTCTAATCGGCTGCCTCCCTCTTCGTTATCGTTAAGGGGACGTGCTGCTTTAACTGGCAAACTGCCTATTTCCACTCTGCATTCTGTTGTTACGTGAACGATTGGCTGAGCCTTGGATACAGCCAGTATTGCTCCAAACGTATATTACTCGTTCGCATTTCGCAGAAAGGTCTAGTTTGCATCCCTGACATTGTTAGGGGCAATGTCTACATAAGGGTGTTAATTTAAAAAACTCACAAAAGCTCTGACAAAGCATTGATACTATCAATAGCAGTGTGCGGGTTTCTTCTTTCTTCTCATTTCATTCCTTCTTTCTTCTCATTTCATTCAACTGTTAATGTTTTGAAATAACGTTATACATTTATTTTATTGTATATACTGTACATTAGTTATATACATAGTCCTAGCAAGCTCTTTGGCAGCAAGTTAATATTTGTATAATATTTAGCTACCTAGCTAGCTAGCTTTGCAAATGTCTTAAACTGCTGGCTTCCTAAGTGACATTGGCTGAAAAATCAAGTGCAGCCGTCAGCGAAAAAGAAAATAGAAGTAAAACCAGCTCTAGCTTAGTTTAGAAGAATGACTGACATTTAATTTATACCGGAGATTTAGAGTCGCCCGTAGTGTACACCAGCTGCAACGGAAACAGTAATTCCCAGAAACAGCAATTTGACCCACCCTCGCGCGAGTGGAAAAACCCACTTTGGGCACATCCTGCCCAAAGCGGGAGGTTTAAGAAATACTTACGTAGTCGCCAAAGTTCCGAAACGTCTCTTTAATATTCACAACCAGGACTGAAGCTGGCAAGGGAAGGGATAGATGCTTTGTGTTGCGCTCTGATGTTTCTCTCTCTTCAATTTTGCAGTGGCCACGTCTGGAGTGTGAGGCATTTCGCTGACTTGTTTTTCTAGTGGTGTGCAGTAAGCTGGGAGCCAATCATTAAGAGCCCACCTGCTCTGCCACTGTGTGTGTGTCAGAGGAGGCTGGTGGGAGTAGCTATAGAAGGACAGGCTCAGTGTAATGGCTGGAATGGAATCAATGGAATGGTACCAAACACATCAAACACGTGGAGACAACCACTCCACTCTGTTAAATTGATTCCTTTCCAGCCATTACAATGAGCCCGTCTTTCTATAGCTCCTCCCACCAGCTTCCTCTGGTGTGTGTGTGTGTGTGTGTGTGTGTGTGTGTGTGTGTGTGTGTGTGTGTGTGTGTGTGTGTGTGTGTGTGTGTGTGTGTGTGTGTGCGTGTGCGTGTGTGTGTGCCACCCACTTCTAGCATCACCAGAAAGAAATCTGCACATCGTCGAGCACCACACCATCAGACATATGCTGCAGGTCAAGGCGGAGATGCAACGGCATATGGTTCTGAAGTTCCTCCAAAGAATGTGTTGTGGAAGCGCTGTTGTGTTTAGTTTAGTTTGCACACTAAGCCCCCCCCCCCCCCCCCCGAATTCAGAAGGGCTTTGGGCACAGACAGAGGGGCTTACAACCTGCTGTAGCATCTAATTACTTTTTATGGGCCCCCGCTTTTTCAAGTCATAATGACAAATCAATAAAGCAGCTGTATAATGTCATTGAATTGTTAATAAAGTGGAACACTGGAACTCTCCAAATACAATATCTCCATTATTTCATTAATACAGTGTCCATATTAGGATATCCCCAACTCCAGCAGAGACTGAGACTGTCCTAATATGGACAACGTACACTACCGTTCAAAAGTTTAGGGTCACTTAGAAATGTCATTTTTTTAATGTCCATTAAAATAACATCAAATTGATCAGAAATACAGTGTAGACATTGTTAATGTTGTAAATGACTATTGTAGCTGGAAACGGCAGATTTTTAATGGAATATCTACATAGGCATACAGCAACCATCACTCCTGTGTTCCAATGGCACGTCGGGTTAGCTAATCCAGGTTTTTCATTTTCAAAGGCTAATTGATCATTAGAAAATCCTTTTGCAATTATGTTAGCAAAGCTGAAAACTGCTGATGCTCCAGATACTCAACTAGTCTAAAGAAGGCCAGTTTTAATGCTTCTTTAATCAGCACAACAGTTTTCAGCTGTGCTAACATAACTGCAAAAGGGTTTTCTAATGATCAATGAGCCTTTTAAAATGATAAACTTGGATTAGCTAACACAACGTGCCATGAGAGATAATGGGCCTCTGTACTCTTGTGTAGATATTCCATTAAAAAGCAGCTGTTTCCAGCTACAATAGTCATTTACAACATTAACAATGTCTACACTGTATTTCTGATCAATTTGATGTTATTTCAATGGACAAAAAATGTGCTTTTCTTTCAAAAACAAGGACATTTATAAGTGACCCAACACTTTTGAACGGTAGTCATCATGATGAATAATAGATGAATGATGATTCATGAGTAGACTATTTGCACAAAACACTCAGCGTAGACTATAGACGCACATCAGTCGAATGGATCCGACAATGGCATTGCTGTACCACTGATCGTGATTGCTATCCAAGTTGTGGTTCTCTTATTATTGGTATGGAGCACAAACAATGCTGAGCTTCCAAATGCATGGTATTCTGGGTAAAACACTTGTCCTCATTAGGTTCAATGATGCTATTATTTGAATGATGATCAGTCCATGTTTAATTTGAGAGAAAATAGAGAGGATTAACAAAATGGTGTCTTTTTTTCTTCACAGATCGATCAATATTCCTCGTAATCCAACACAGCATTGACTATCTGCAAACCACTTTATCGCATTCATTGAGAAAACGTTTGAAAGATGTGACATTTATGTACAAGTGTCCATATTCACACCTGATTTCACAGTTCTATCCACTGACAGGAGCGCTTTATGGAGATGCCAAAGCTACATGGGTTTATCTGCTGTTCATTTCTGGTTGTTTGCTCTGTGAAGGAAAGGAAAGGGAAGAGGGATTCATGTACTTCAATACAACACACTACAGCAACACAAACTGAACACTTAATTTTCTATAAATTGATAGCTACCAAAATCATGCCAACCTAATCAAAGGACAAACCCACAGCCTGACTTGAATATTTAACCCAATCGAAGGACAAATGCACAGCCTGACTTGAATATTCAACCTACTCAAAGGACGAACTCAGAGCCTGACATGAATATTCAAGAGTGATCAAGAGGCAGCTTCCGATTACTCCACTGTGAACTACAGAGCAGATTATCACCTTTGTTTTCTCATCATATTCATTCAATAACAAAAAATGCACCCACCTCTCCCTGCCAGCCCTCCTGAGCCATGTACTCTCCCTGTCAACCCCCCTCAGCCTCGGCCTCAGCCTCCATCCCCACACCTCTCCCTATCAACCTGCCTTCAGCCTCCACCCTCACACTTCTCTTCTTGTCACACCCCCTAAGCCTCGGCCTAAGCCTCCACCCTCACACCTCTGGCCATGCAGCGTCACAGCTGACCCAGCCACTATCTGATCTGCTGGGTTTGATGGAGCCTGGTGAGGCATCACAGCACATCTCACCCCACCACTCTGACTGCAAAGAGGAGAGGAGAGGAGAGGAGAGGAGAGGAGAGGAGAGGAGAGGAGAGGAGAGGAGAGGAGAGGAGAGGAGAGGAGAGGAGAGGAGAGGAGAGGAGGGGAGGGGATTGGAGAGAACTGTGCAGATGGTTGATTCTGAATTCCTTAGCAGTCTTTAGGGAGGAAGAGGTCTTATGTGTGATCAAGCTTCTCTTCTTCTCTTCTTCTCCCCTACGTCCTCATCCCCCCATCCTCTGTCCTTCTTCAACTACATGGACGATGTTCAAAGATATTTAAATCACTTGTTTCTTTTTTGCTGTTCAAGGATAGGATGAGTCACTATATCCTTTCTTCTGCATACAGACCCATAACAATATCCATCTTAATGATTGAATGAACTCCTTTCTACCGCTTCTTTGTTGGGTGTTGGTTTTTGAATGTCAATAAAGAGACGTGATATGGTATCTTCATTAATAAAGCTGTCTAAAGTTAATTTGTTTCCGTTTGAAATGTCTCTCAAGATTCAAGAATTGTGGGCTTTATGCATGAAAAATACAGTAACAAGTAAAAATCATTGTAGTAGAATCTTTCAATGCAACAAACGTTTTGGTTTACCTTTCATACTGGATTACAGTGTCCATATTAGGACAGTCCTTTTATGGACACTGTGTTATATTCAGATTCTCATGGGAACTTCATTTGATCAGATAAAGTATTTCTCCATTTCTATTTCTGCCATGACTGAAGCTTGGTTTGTGCTTTTCAGTGGGTTTGGTAGCCTTTTTCTATCTGCAGCATTCCAATCATAATGGGTAGTGGGAACATTGACTGTAACTTGCCATTGGTATCTGTGCTACAATTTGTAAAAGTTTAATTTGACAAACTTCTGTCTTAATATACTCTGGTAGCCGTAGAGCTACTGGAGGTGATGGAGTTGACCGACATAAGCGACTCCAGTGTCATTTACGTGACTCGCGCTGACTGTCGTGACATTCAAGTGACTTACACATAGGGCTGGTTTCCGGGACACAGATTAAGCCTAGTCCTGGACAAAATAGCACTTTCAATGGAGAATATGTATTGAGTTTGCTTTTCAGTCCAGGACTAGGCTTTTTAATCCCGGAAACCAGCTCAGAGAGTACATATTTTGGTCTTGTGTAAAAGGTCAATGTGACAGAAGCTGTGTCAATGTTTCAGGAAATTAGCTGTGACTGATTAGGATTTAGTAACAATGTCATAGAGAGGATATTATGACAAACCATTTAGAAACATGACAGAATCTATTGATTGATTGATAAGTAAGTTAGTATGTGTTAGATACAGCGGGTGAAATAAGTATTGAACACGTCACCATTTTTCTCAGTAAATATATTTCCAAAGGTGCTATTGACATGACATTTTAACCAGATGTTGGTAACAACCCAAGTAATCCATACATACAAAGAAACCAAAACAAATAAGTTCAGAAATTAAGTTATGTGTAATAATGTGAAATGACACAGGGAAAAAGTATTGAACTTACTGATATTTATTTAATACTTTGTACAAAAGCCTTTGTTGGTAATGACAGCTTCAAGACGCCTCCTGTATGGAGAAACTAGTCGCATGCATTGCTCTGGTGTGATTTTGTCCCATTCTTCCACACAAACAGTCTTCAAATCTTGAAGGTTCCGTTGGCCTCTTCTATGAATCTTGATCTTCAGTTCTTTCCATAGATTTTCAATGGGATTTAAGTCAGGTGATTGGCTGGGCCATTCTAGCAGCTTTATTTTCTTTCTTTGAAACCAATTGAGAGTTTCCTTGGCTGTGTGTTTGGGATCATTGTCTTGCTGAAATGTCCACCCTCGTTTCATCTTCATCATCCTGGTAGATGGCAGCAGATTTTTGTCAAGAATGTCTCGGTAAATTTGCCCATTCATCCTTCCTTCAATTATGTGAAGTTTGCCAGTACCATTTGCTGAAAAGCAGCCCCACACCATGATGTTCCCACCTCCAAACTTCACTGTTGGTATGGTGTTTTTAGGGTGATGTGCAATGCCATTTCTCCTCCAAACATGGTGTGTATTATGACATCCAAACAGTTCAATTTTGCTCTCATCTGACCACACTATATTCTCCCAGTATTTCAATGGCTTTTCCAAATGTTGTGCTGCAAACTTTAAACAAGCTTCAACATGCTTTTTTTTCAGCAATGGAGTCTTGCGTGGTGAGCGTGCATACAGGCCATGGCGGTGGAGTGCATTACTTACTGTTTTCTTTGTGACAACAGTACCTGCTAATTGCAGGTCTTTTTGAAGCTCTCCACAAGTGGTCCTTGGCTCTTGGACAACTCTTCTGATTATTCTTTTCACTCCTCTGTCAGAAATCTTGCGAGGAGCACCTGGTCGAGGCAAATTTATGGTGAAATAATTGTCTTTCCACTTCCGTATTATGGCCCCAACAGTGCTCACTGGAACATTCAGAAGCCTATAACCAATGCCATCATTGTGTTTTGCAACAATTAGGTTGCGAAGGTCTTGAGACAGCTCTTTGCTTTTACCCATCATGAGATGTGTCTTGTGTGACACCTTGGCAATGAGACCTTTTTGTAGGCCATCAGTTGGGACTGAACCAGCTGATATTAATTTGCACTGACAGGGGGCTGGATTGCTTTTTAATTACTGATAGTTTTCAGCTGTTGTCTTGGCTTTCCATGCCTTTTTGAACCTACCTTTCTTCATGTGTTCAATACTTTTTCTCTGTGTCATTTCACATTATTACACATAACTTAATTTCTGAACTTATTTGTTTTGGTTTGTTACCAACATCTGGTGAAAATTTCATGTCAATAGCACCTTTGGAAATATGTTTACTGAGAAAAATGGTGAAGTGTTCAATACTTATTTCACCCGCTGTATGTCATAATGACATATTGTCAATGAACCTTTTACAACTCTAAAGGATTAAATTCATCCTGAGTTATCTCACTTCTGACACCAATGCAACAGGATAACTTTCATATCATGAATTTAAGGAAATCACAGCCTCGATTGAATAGTTATTGAATCTAAATGGAAAGTTTGAACCACACTCTTGAAAGACGGTGAATATGTGAGCATGAGATTCTATTTTAGATATCCCAGACCAGGGCTGGCTTTTCGCATTTGAATTTTGAACGGCAGTGAGCTTTCTATCACAGCTCTCTGCGCTCAGAGGCCCCCATAGCTTTGACTGGGATAAACACCTCTGATAGCTCCATATCTCAACTCAAATACCCTGTGGTTATTATCAGTCATGCCCCCCGCATAATAGCACATCTATTTACAGCGCAGCACACACACACACACACACACACACACACACACACACACACACAATTTAAATTGGTAGATTACTCTTTAGTCCATACAATTTAGAGAATGCAGAGCATTTCCATCACCACAAGGCCCCTGCAATCAATATGTCGATACCCACCACCCACATCCTTGAATTCCACCGCTGCCTGCCTGCCGGTGGGTACTTTCTCCATGAAAGATACAGGTGTCATACTGAAGCGTTCACACGCTCTATCAAACCACTTCTATACTCCTGTCTCTTTTTAGAAAACACTACATTTTACATTTACAATTGAGTCACTTAGCAGACACTTAGAGCGACGTAAACTAAAAAGCCCAGTAGGTTGCGGCACATTTTGGGATATCTAACATTCAGCACTTTTCTTCAACACTGAAATGGACTCTTTCAACCTAGTGTGTGTGTACTATTTGCAGGTAGCAAATGCCAAACCTCAACAGCTAAATTTGAGGTCATAATATATTCCAAATTTAAAACTGGGTGGTGATTTGAGCCCTGAATGCTGATTGGCTGACAGCCGTGGTATATCAGACCGTATACCACAGAAATGATATTTATTTTTACTGCTCTAATTACGTTGGTAACCAGTTTATAATAGCAATGAGGTACCTCGTGGGGTTGTGATATATGGCCAATATACCACGGCTAAGGGCTGTGTCCAGGCGTTGTTACTAAGAACAGACCTTTGTTGTGGTATATTGGCCATATGCCACACCTCCTCTGGCCTTATTGCTTAAAATGACTTTACTTTGGAATCGTCAACACATGTTCACTTGTGTCTTTCCGCTCTTCTCTTCTTAGAAGACAAGTAGCCTGTGTTTGCAGTGTAAATTTATGCTATTACTCCAGTGCATGGTCAAAGCTACCGGTACCTACATGTTTAATTCATGTTACACACTGCGCTCTGTCTCACCTCCCCATAAGGTGAAGATACAGCATGTTAACTATTTAAAACACATTACAATCCTTGTACTATTCTCCTACGGGCTCCTGGCCAGCCACCGCCGAGACGGCACAAAGAGGTGCCAGTCTTCTGTTAAAGGAACCTGCTGACGAAGTTTAAACCTCCCCCCCTGCTCTCTCTCTTCTCCTCCCTCTCTCCTCTGTCTAACAGATGACAGTTCAGCCATCCTCGTTTGTTACCATTGACTTCCTGCTGCGTTTCTGAACATCGACACAGAGACTCATACAATGGGATTGACTGTGGAAATGAGGATGAAAAGCCCAGTATCAGCACTTCGACCTTATTGCCTTATCGCCATTCTCTCCTCTCTTCCTGAGAATGAGGTGGCTCGTTCCCTCGTTCTCCTCTCGTTCCTTCCTCGCTCCCTCCTCGTTCCCTCCTCGTTCTCCTCTCATTCCCCACTCGTTCTCCTCTCGTTCCCCCTCGTTCTCCTCTCGTTCCCCCCTCGTTCTCCTCTCGTTCCCTCCTCGTTCCCTCCTCGTTCTCCCCTCGTACCCTCCTTGTTCCCTCTTCGTACCCTCCTCGTACACTCCTCGTTCCCTCCTCGTTCTCCCCTCGTTCCCTCCTCGTTCTCCCCTCGTTCCCTCCTCGTACCCTCCTCGTTCCCCCCTCGTTCTCCTCTCGTTCCCTCCTCGTTCCCTCCTCGTACCCTCCTCGTTCCCTCCTCGTTCCCTCCTCGTTCCCTCCTCGTACCCTCCTCGTTCCCTCCTCGTTCCCTCCTCGTTCTCCCCTCGTTCCCTCCTCATTCTCCTCTCGTTTTCCACTAGTTCTCCCCTCGTTCTCCCCTTCTCACCCTCCAAGGGAATTATGGTTCTCGAAGACGTGGAGATGATGTGTCCTCCGCCCAATCAACCACATTCATTTGATTAATAGGGAGTAGAGACCTAGCGGTGCTAGGACAGCACAGAGAATGGGAGAGGAAATCTGATTTATAAAATATTTAGATTTGACATTTTACTGCATTTGTTTAGATTCGACAATGTTGTTAATTAGATAAGAATTTCATAAAATGTGAACGTTTTTCTGGGAAATATCTCTTAAAAGCACTGTAGTTGGAGCAAGTTGGACATTGATGACAAGGAACAGACATTTATGGTGACATTTATCATCTCCTAATACCACAAGTGTCCTGTCCTCTCCTGATATCACCAGTGTCCTGTCCTCTCCTGATATCACCAGTGTTCTCTCCTCTCCTGATATCACCAGTGTCCTGTCCTCTTCTGATATCACCAGTGTTCTCTCCTCTCCTGATATCACCAGTGTCCTGTCCTCTCCTGATATCACCAGTGTCATGTCCTCTCCTGATATCACCAGTGTCCTGCATCAGAACGAGTGGGTCTAAGGTGACATTACGAGGGTCCTCTCTTCTCACAGACGTTAATGGACCAAAGGAAAGGGCCTATGTTACCTACTAAGTCATGATAGATAGCTCCTTGCTTTGGCAGATGGGAAAATGGTGGCATGACTGACAGGTGCAGATAGGGAAAAAAATCTCCAGCAGTAGAAAGGAGAACCGTATACCCATAATAGGTCATTATAGAACAGTGTTCAGGCTGCAAGCCACTGCGAATCAGACAGTCTAGATGAACATTTTTTATACTGTTATCTCACTGTGAGAGAACCTCCTATTACATTAAACTGCCCTAGACTTGTAGTAGGCCTCCAGACATATTATAAATCAAAAGTTCAGCTGAAGCTCAAACAAAGACATGGAGACATGGCGTGTGTTGTGCCAGCTGTAATCTAGACAGCACAGTGGTTGCCTGCGTTGAGGTAATAGGATTTTAGGAGGTAATCTTACAAGACGTAGTATTAACAGTTTTTTAGGAGACTTGTAAGGAAGACAGAACTAAGCTGAAATGCCCCAAAAAATAATGTTGATTCCCGTTGAGCAGAGAGATGCAGAGTCTATTATGTTGACTGGAGGTCATCAGCTTTCTGAGATTAAATGAATAAATCATGTTTAGAATACAGCAAACACTTGGTTTCCCTCTGATATATTCAAATCAGGGTCAGAATGCATGGAGAACAGAATCATATTTGTAACTCTCTTGGTTGTTTTAGTGATAGGACTTTGTAAATGGATGAGGATCCTCTTATTTTAAAAGCATTGGCCTCCTCCTGTTCTTCCTCCTCCTGTTCTTCTTCCTCCTGTTCTTCCTCCTCCTGTTCCTCCTCCTCCTCCTCCTGTTCTTCCTCCTCCTGTTCCTCCTCCTCCTGTTCTTCTTCCTCCTGTTCTTCCTCCTCCTGTTCCTCCTCCTCCTCCTCCTGTTCTTCCTCCTCCTGTTCCTCCTCCTCCTGTTCTTCTTCCTCCTGTTCTTCCTCCTCCTGTTCCTCCTCGTCCTCCTGTTCTTCTTCCTCCTCCTCCTGGGTACAGTGAGGATTCTCATGCATGATACAGTGCAGTGTTTGTATTTGTCCACTAGCTAGACAATGGGCCTCGGGGGCCGGTGTTGTCAAGAAAGATTTGACACTGAAACACAGTTTTTGTGTTAGACACACACACACGCACACACAGTTAGGGGCCAATAGATTCTGCTCTAGTATTTTCAGTATCAAAGCTGTATCCAACAGAGAGGAGTGGTTATAACTGACAACACAGCAAGGGCCTTCAGTCCTTTTTTCGCCCCTAATTGTGAGTGAGTGAGTGAGTGAGTGAGTGAGTGAGTGAGTGAGTGAGTGAGTGAGTGAGTGAGTGAGTGAGTGAGTGAGTGAGTGAGTGAGTGAGTGAGTGAGTGAGTTCAGACTGAATCTGCTCAGATTAGATCCTCTTGGAGCCAGGGAGAGGAAGGGAGAGCCAGGGAGAGGAAGGGAGAGCCAGGGAGAGGATGGGAGAGCAAGGGAGATGAAGGGAGAGCCAGGGAGAGGAAGGGAGACTCAGGGAGAGGAAGGGAGAGCCAGGGAGAGGAAGGGAGAGCCAGGGAGAGAAGGGGAGAGGAAGGGAGAGCCAGGGAGAAGAAGGGAGAGCCAAGGAGAGCCAGGGAGAGGAGGGGAGAGGAAGGGAGAGCCAGGGAGAAGAAGGGAGAGGAAGGGAGAGCCAGGGAGAGAAAGGGAGAGGAAGGGAGAGGAAGGGAGAGGAAGGGACAGCCAGGGAGAGGAAGGGAGAGGAAGGGAGAGCCAGGGAGAAGAAGGGAGAGCCAGGGAGACGAAGGGAGAGCCGGGATGAGGAAGGGAGAGGAAGGGAAAGGAAGGGAGAGGAAGGGAGAGCCAGGGAGAGCCAGGGAGAGGAAGGGAGAGCCAGGGAGAGAAAGGGAGAGGAAAGGAGAGCCAGGGAGAGGAAGGGAGAGCCAGGGAGAGCCAGGGAGAGGAAGGGAGAGGAAGGGAGAGGAAGTGAGAGGAAGGGAGATGAAGGGAGAGCCAGGGAGAGCAAGGGAGAGGAAGGGAGAGTCAGGGAGAGAAAGGGAGGGGAAGGGAGAGCCAGGGAGAGGAAGGGAGAGGAAAGGAGGGCCAGGGAGAGTAAGGGAGAGGAAGGGAGAGGAAGGGAGAGGAAGGGAGAGGAAGCAGTCCAAAGTGTTGCCTTCTGCCGCCTTTGTTTGCCTTCTTTATCTTGCTCTGTCATTCTTTCTCTCGCTCTGTCAGTCAGGCCGTCCAGCAGATACTGTTCTGGGCTGCTGGTTCAGGATGAGGAAGGGGTTTAAGTAAAAACTCACTCATTCGGTTGCCAATTTCATGACTTAGATTAAGCCCAAATTTCAATTTAGCTTGGTTTTGCTATGGTGTTTAATTTGATAGATGATGTTGGGTTGTTATATCCCTCAACTGCTTTTTAATATGCTCTTGCTGGATGTTCTTCAACAGAATGTAGCAATATATATGCAGACTGCAGTGCAGCAAAATCTAATCTAGACAATAGACTGTTGTATTGTGGGTAATGTGTCAATACTCCACCTTTAAATGTCCGCCCTCTCAGCATGACATTACAATTGTTTAAATGCATTATAACAGCATTTACAGTTTGTAAACAACCCTGTTACCAACCATTACCTCACACTCAAAACCTCCTCAAAACCTCCTCAGTGCTCTCTTGGTGACTAGGAGTTCTGTTCATTTCAATGTGCCCCTATGGAGAGAATGCAGCTTCAGAGAAAATCGAGGTCATTTTCATATTTCAGCAACATTCCAGCTGATGTTGCTGTTCTTTTTTTTCCCTGTGACACACACACACACTTTCTTTCCCACACAAGCATACACGTGCGCACACGCCCGCACACACACACACACACACAAGCAAATCACACACCAACACAGAGATAAACACACAGTTTTCCCCACAACAGCGGAATGTAAACGTGGTGTATGATAAATCCAGAAGCGGTGTCAGCTGGGAGGAGGTAATGGATACAATTAGCTCCCCATCACTAATGCATAAATAATGACTCCTCTGGAATAGTGTGCATACTCTGTCAAAATACTGTCCCATTTACCTCACAATCAGCCCTGTGTGTGTGTGTGTGTGTGTGTGTGTGTGTGTGTGTGTGTGTGTGTGTGTGTGTGTGTGTGTGTGTGTGTGTGTGTGTGTGTGTCCTTTGTCTACAATACCATATTTCTGTATCAGTGGCAGCCTATGAACAGAGGCAACAGCCATTCTGACCCAGTCTCATTGTGAATTCTGAAACTGTCCATTCAAAATCACAGACCTCTCCCCTCTCCCCCTTACTAAGTTTTGTTTTTGTGTCTTTTACTTTCAGTTTTGTACATTTTTGGTAATGAGAAATATATTTCATAGCGGTTTAGATGATGATTCTCTACACTATACTTGCTTGTTTTGTCACATAAACTTAAATTAGGCAAACTATTTGAATTTTAGCAACCAGGAAATGGCAGAGTGATTTCTGCATAGTGCACCTTTAAGTAGGTCGTCCTTTAGGCTCACATGACAAATCACACACCATCTTTGTCCTTAACCCATAAACAGCAATGGTTTCTCAATACTTCCTAAAAATTTAACTAGTCTAGGGTGATTATGTTGACTGACTGAAGTTCAATTGGTTTTGTTCAACAGAATGACAAGCACAAGAACCCTTACAATGAATGGACAGATCTGGCATGTAAGAAGATAGCTAAGAAGGCATTAACCAGCAAAAAAAAGACGTACATTTCTCACTCTCTCCCCTCTTAGAGGGGGAATTAATGGTTGCCTGTTACAAGCCCCTCTATAGCCTTAAGTGGAATTTCACACTGTGCTGTTAAGCTGCTTTAGTGTTTGGGGGAGTCATGAGGACAGGCAGGTACGTGAATGTGATCCAATGTGTGCACAGTGTCCATATTAGGAAAGCCTCAGAAAGTACTGTACATAATGGAAGACAGATGTCTTTTTTTTATGTTAACGTAAAAACAAATCACTGTAGATTAAATGTAATAAAATGATAAACACATACACTATACCAGGGGTGCTCAACTACTATTTGAGAAGGTCCAGTGACACGTGCTTCACGGTTGGGATGGTGTTCTTCGGCTTGCAAGCCTCCCCTTTTTTTTATGTTAATGTAATAAAAACAATTACAAAAACACAACTATTTGATAAGGTCCAGTGACACGTGCTTCACGGTTGGGATGGTGTTCTTCGGCTTGCAAGCCTCCCCCTTTTTTTTATTTTTTTTTATTTTTTATTTTTTTATTTCACCTTTATTTTACCAGGTAGGTCAGTTGAGAACAAGTTCTCATTTGCAACTGCGACCTGGCCAAGACAAAGCAAAGCAGTGCGACAAAAACAACAACACAGAGTTACAGAGAAAACAAACATAGTCAAAAACACAATAGAAAATCGATATACAGAGTGCAAAATGTAGTGCAAAATGCAATAAGGTTAATTATTGCATTTTGCAGATTAGCATTAACACAGGGATGAAGGTTGTGCAAATTATGATGTGCAAATAGAGATACTGGAGTGCAAAATTTGAGTGGGGATGAGGTAGTAGTGTGGGCTATTTATAGAAGGGCTATGTACAGGTGCAGTGATCGATAAGCAGCTTTGACAGCTGATGCTTAAAGTTAGTGAGGGAGATAGGAACCTCCAGCTTCAATGATTTTTGCAATTCGTTCCAGTCATTGGCAGCAGAGAACTGGAAGGAATGGCGGCCAAAGGAGGTGTTGGCTTTGGGGGTGACCAGTGAGATATACCTGCTGGAGCGCATGCTAAGGGTGGGTGTTGCTATAGTGACCAGTGAGCTGAGATAGGGCGGGGATTTACCTAATAAAGACTTATAGATGACCTGTAGCCAGTGGGTTTGGCGACAAATATATAATGAAGGCCAGCCAACGAGAGCATACAGGTCGCAGTGGTGGGTAGTATATGGGGCTTTGGTAACAAAACGGATGGCACTGTGATAGATTACATCCAATTTGCTGAGCAGAGTGTTGGAGGCTAATTTGTAAATGACATCGCCGAAATCAAGGATCGGTAGGATAGTCAGTTTTACAAGGGCATGTTTGGCAGCATGAGTGAAGGAGGCTTTGTTGCGAAATAGGAAGCCGATTCTGGATTTAATTTTGGATTGGAGATGGTTGATGTGAGTCTGGAAGTTGAGTTTACAGTCTAACCAGACGCCTAGGTATATGTAGGTGTCCACGTATTCTAAGTCGGATCCGTCGAGAGTAGTGATGATAGTCCGGTGGGCAGGTGCAGGCAGCGTTCGATAGAAAAGCATGCATTAGGTTTTACTAGCATTTAAGAGCAGTTGGAGGCCACGGAAGGAGTGTTGTATGGCATTGAAGCTTGTTTGAAGGTTAGTAAACACAGTGTCCAAAGAGGTGTATACAGAATGGTGTCTTCTGCGTAGAGATGGATCAGAGAGTCACCAGCAGCGAGAGCGACATCGTTGATGTATATAGAGAAAAGGGTTGGCCCAAGAATTGAACCCTATGGCACCCCCATAGAAACTGCCAGAGGACCGGACAACAGGCCCTCCGATTTGACACACTGAACTCTGTCTGCGAAGTAGTTGGAGAACCAGGCAAGGCAGTCACTTGCGAAACCAAGGCTGTTGAGTCTGCCAATAAGAATGCGGTGATTGACAGAGTCGAAAGCCTTGGCCAGGTCGATGAAAACGGCTTCACAGTACTGTCTTGTATCGATGGCGATTATGATATCGTTCAGTACCTTGAGCGTAGCTGAGGTGCACCCATGACCAGCTCGGAAACCAGATTGCATAGCAGAGAAGGTACGGTGGGATTCGAAGTGGTCAGTTATCTGTTTGTTAACTTGGCTTTCGAAGACTTTAGAAAGGCAGGGCAGGATGGATATAGGTCTATAACAGTTTGGGTCTAGAGTGTCTCCCCCTTTGAAGAGGGGGATGACCGCGGCAGCTTTCCAATGTCTAGGGATCTCAGACGATACGAAAGAGAGTTTGAACAGGCTAGTGATAGGTGTTGCAACAATTTTGGCTGATAATTTCAGAAAGAGAGGGTCCAGATTGTCTAGCCCAGCAGATTTGTAGGGGTCCAGATTTAGCAGCTCTTTCAGAACATCAGCCGTCTGGATTTGGGTGAAGGAAAAGTGGGGGGGGCTTGGGCAAGTAGCTGCCGGGGGCACAGAGCTGTTGGCCGGGGTAGGGGTAGCCAGGTGGAAAGCATGGCCAGCCGTAGCAAAATGCTTATTGAAATTTTCGATAATCGTGGATTTATCGGTGGTGACAGTGTTTCCGAGCCTCAATGCAGTGGGCAACTGGGAGGAGATGCTCTTATTCTCCATGGACTTTACAGTGTCCCAGAACTTTTTGGAGTTAGTACTACAGGAAGCAAATTTCTGTTTGAAAAAGCTGGCCTTTGCTTTTCTAACTGACTGTGTGTACTTGTTCCTGACTTCCCTGAATAGCTGCATATCGCGGGGGCTATTCGATGCTAATGCAGTGCGCCACAGGATGTTTTTGTGTTGGTCTAGTGCAGTCAAGTCTGGGGTGAACAAAGGGCTATATCTGTTCTTAGTTCTACGTTTTTTGAAAGGGGCATGCTTATTTAGGATGGTGAGGAAAGCACTTTCAAAGAACAACCAGGATTGTCCTCTACTGACGGGATGAGGTCAATATCCTTCCAGGATACCTGGGCCAGATCGAATAGAAAGGCCTGCTCGCAAAAGTGTTTTAGGGAGCGTTTGACAGTGATAAGGGGTGGTCGTTTGACCGCTGACCCATTGCGAACAAAGGCGATGAGGCAGTGATCGCTGAGATCCTGGTTGAAAACAGAGGAGGTGTATTTGGAGGGCAGGTTAGTCAGGATGATATCAATGATGGCACCCATGTTTACGGATTTTGGGTTGTACCTAGTGGGTTCCTTGATAATTTGTGTGAGATTGAGGGCATCTATTTTAGATTGAAGGACAGCCGGGGTGTTAAGCATATCTCAGTTTAAGTCACCTAACAATACAAACACTGAAGATAGATGGGGGGCAATCAATTCACATATGTAGTCCAGGGCACAGCTGGGGGCTGAGGGGGGTCTGTAACAGGCGGCAACGGTGAGAGACTTATTTCTGGAAAGGTGGATTTTTAAGAGTAGAAGCTCAAACTGTTTGGGCACAGACCTGGACAGTATGACAGAACTCTGCAGGTTATCTCTGCAGTAGATTGCAACTCCGCCACCTTTGGCAGTTCTATCTTGACGGGAAATATTGTAGTTGGGGATGGAAATTTCCGAATTTTTGGTGGCCTTCCTGAGCCAGGATTCAGACACAGCTAGGACATCCGGGTTGGCGGAGTGTGCTAAAGCAGTGAATAAATCAAACTTTTACGGTTACAGAAGTCAACAAATGAGAGCGCCTGGGGAATAGGTGTAATGCTGGGAGCTACAGGACCTGGGTTTACCTCAACATCACCAGAGGAACAAAGGAGGTGTAGGATTAGGGCATGGCTGAAGGCATTAAGAACTGGTCGTCTAGTGCGTTGGGTACAGAGAATAAAAGGAGCAGATTTCTGGGCGTGGTAGAATAGATTGAGGGCATAATGTATAGACAAGGGTATAGTAGGATGTGAGTTCAGTGGAGGTAAACCTAGGCGTTGGGTAATGAAGAGAGAGGTTGCATCTCTGGAGGCACCAGTTAAGCCAGGTGAGGTCTCCGCATGTGTGGGGGGAGGGACAAAAGAGCTATCAGAGGCCAGTTGAGCAGGACTGGGGGCTCTACAGTGAAATAAAACAATAATAGCTAGCCTAAACAGCAAAAGACAAGGCATATTGAAATAAGAAAGGGGCATAAAAACAAACAGTTAATGAGGGGCAAAAAATAACAGTTAATTAAGAGGGCTAAGACAACGACGGGTAATGGCGATGAATGGACAAAGAGGGTCAGTTAGAGAAAATGTGATATGCTACACACAGGACCTGGGGCCTGGTAGTTAAACAGAAAGAAATACCATATAACCAAACAGTCCTGCAGGCATCAGCTGTGAAGCTGAGCAATCATAGGATCCGATGAGCAGCAAAGAGGTGAGCCAGGGAGCAGTTCAGTGGGCGCTGCACTAAGTGAGCGAGGAGGCACAGCGTTCAGAGTGCTAGCAGGCCGGGGCTAGCAGATGGATCTTCGGCGACGTCGCAGAGGAGAACCCTGTTGAGACCACGTCGGACAATTACATCGGCAGACCAGTCGCGGTGGCTCGGTGGGGCTCTGTGTCGACAGTAGAAGGTCCAGGCAGGTAGACAGAGGTACTGGAGCCCCGGAGAGTAGCTAGTACACGTCGGCTGTCCGGGAGATGAGCCTAGCTCACGCTAGCATAGGTAGCATGTAAACAATGGAGGTTAGCTAAAAACGTCGGTCACTCGAATGCAGCTAGCTAGCTGTGATGATCCGGTGTGATAGTCCTGTAATTTCAGTGGAAATCCGGTGAAGTGGAAAGGGAACGCAGTCCAATATGCGCTGGGTTGGTAGCGCGCTGTGCAGACTGTACAATATTGTCCGAACTAAAAGCTGGCTGAGAAGGCAGAGCAGTGGTGAGGACCGCTAGCAGTGGTTAGCGATGGCTAGTTAGCAAGCTAGCTAGCAGGCTAGCTTTTGACTGCGGTTCAGTTAAATAATGGAAAGTACGGATATTTGATCCGTTTCACTTGGGTAAGGTGGCTTGCAGGAGAGGTAAATCGGGAACAAATTAAAAATAAATTTAAAAAATGTATGGAAAGACAAATTACAAACTATTACAAACTATTTACACGGGACACGAGACGGGACGAACAAAAACACGTCTGCACTGTTACGCCATCTTGGAATTATGTTAACGTAAAAACAAAAACAAAAAAATCACAACTATTTGAGAAGGTCCAGTGACACAAATTTCCAAGGTGGCAAAGGTCCAGATGGATATCACCCTTTATCGGCGCTCTGGTACAGTGTAGTAACAAACAGAGTCATCTACAACTTATGAAACATGTTGTTATATAAAATGTACATTAACTACATGAAATGAGACTAGGAATTTCTTTCTTTCTAATGCAACATCGCAGAAGAACAAAAGTGGTTGCATAATTGTCTGTGCAAAAAGTGCACTGTGAACCATTGTACATGGGCCTTGAATAAAACATATATATTTAAATAAAATAAAGTGCATGTTTTTTGGAGAACAAAAGAGAGCTAATAATCTGAATGCACAGAACGTCACTGTGGGCCATGCAATATTAATGTACATGTCAGTCTGAGCCTTGCCCTGCATTAATGAGAGAAATTACACTCTCCTGCCAATGCTTTGAACTTTGGCACCAGTAGCGAATTTAGCTATGGGCGACATGCGCAGCCGCCCAGGGTGCCATCTTGCCGGGGGCGGCACGGGGCGGCCGCACAAAAACATTTGGAATGGTGACATTTGCGCGATCGGTTTTCTATCGCTCATTTGCACGTCACGTCAATGATATCATGTCACTGGGACTGTGGGTCAATTAACCTTGTCAGAGTGGGCACCCTGATTCTAGTTTGTGAGCTAGGTAGGCTACTGCCTGGGAAGGTCTCCCACTCAGAAGTACGAGATAGGGAGTGGGGCGGGGGTACATCAGGTCTCCCCACTGGAAGCCCGAGGTAGGGGAAGCGGGGGAATCTATCAAATTGCACACTAAATCTGTACAGTACAAATTAGTAAAATCAGTCACACTACGAAATGCTACCAAATAATCCCCATTTCATTCATAATACTGTGAATATATAGTTTCACAGACATATTGTTGCTCAAGTGCCAAATCAACACAAATGGATAAGAAAAGGTCTAAGCCAGTTTAGGAAAAGGTGTCCAGTTTAGGAAAAAGAGGAAAGAAGAAGAGGAGAAACATGAAAAACATAAAGGTATTCAGCTACAGTTGAAGTCGGAAGTTTACATACACCTTAGCCAAATACATTTAAACTCAGTTTTTCACTATTCCTGACATGTAATCCTAGTTAAGAATATTAGTTGAGAGAATTATTTATTTCAGCTTTTATTTCTTTCATCACATTCCCAGTGGGTCAGAAGTTTACATACAGTGGGGAGAACAAGTATTTGATACACTGCCGATTTTGCAGGTTTTCCTACTTACAAAGCATGTAGAGGTCTGTAATTTTTATCATAGGTACACTTCAACTGTGAGAGACGGAATCTAAAACAAAAATCCAGAAAATCACATTGTATGATTTTTAAATAATTAATTTGCATTTTATTGCATGACAAAAGTATTTGATCACCTACCAACCAGTAAGAATTCCGGCTCTCACAGACTTGTTCGTTTTTCTTTAAGAAGCCCTCCTGTTCTCCACTCATTACATGTATTAACTGCACCTGTTTGAACTCGTTACCTGTATGAAAGACACCTGTCCACACACTCAATCAAACAGACTCCAACCTCTCCACAATGGCCAAGACCAGAGAGCTGTGTAAGGACATCAGAGATAAAATTGTAGACCTGCACAAGGCTGGGATGGGCTACAGGACAATAGGCAAGCAGCTTGGTGAGAAGGCAACAACTGTTGGCGCAATTATTAGAAAATGGAAGAAGTTCAAGATGACGGTCAATCTCCCTCGGTCTGGAACACCATGCAAGATCTCACCTCGTGGGCCATCAATGATCATGAGGAAGGTGAGGGATCAGCCCAGAACTACACAGCAGGACCTGGTCAATGACCTGAAGAGAGCTGGGACCACAGTCTCAAAGAAAACCATTAGTAACACACTACGCCGTCATGGATTAAAATCCTGCAGCGCACGCAAGGTCCCCCTGCTCAAGCCAGCGCATGTCCAGGCACGTCTGAAGTTTGCCAACGACTATCTGGATGATCCAGAGGAGGAATGGGAGAAGGTCATGTGGTCTGATGAGACAAAAATAGAGCTTTTTGGTCTAAACTCCACTCGCTGTGTTTGGAGGAAGAAGAAGGATGAGTACAACCCCAAGAACACCATCCCAACCGTGAAGCATGGAGGTGGAAACATCATTCTTTGGGGATGCTTTTCTGCAAAGGGGACAGGACGACTGCACCGAGGGGAGGATGGATGTGGCCATGTATCGCGAGATCTTGGCCAACAACCTCCTTCCCTCAGTAAGAGCATTGAAGATGGGTCGTGGCTGGGTCTTCCAGCATGACAACGACCCGAAACACACAGCCAGGGCAACTAAGGAGTGGCTCCGTAAGAAGCATCTCAACGTCCTGGAGTGGCCTAGCCAGTCTCCAGACCTGAACCCAATAGAAGATCTTTGGATGGAGCTGAAAGTCCGTATTGCCCAGCAACAGCCCCGAAACCTGAAGGATCTGGAGAAGGTCTGTATGGAGGAGTGGGCCAAAATCCCTGCTGCAGTGTGTGCAAACCTGATCAAGAACTACAGGAAACGTATGATCTCTGTAATTGGAAACAAAGGTTTCTGTACCAAATATTAAGTTCTGCTTTTCTGATGTATCAAATACTTATGTCATGCAATAAAATGCAAATTAATTACTTAAAAATCATACAATGTGATTTTCTGGATTTTTGTTTTAGATTCCGTCACTCGCAGTTGAAGAATACCTATGATAAAAATTACAGACCTCTACATGCTTTGTAAGTGGGAAAACCTGCAAAATCGGCAGTGTATCAACTACTTGTTCTCCCCACTGTACACTCAATTAGTATTTGGTAGCATTGCCTTTAAATTGTTTAACTTGGGTCAAACGTTCCAGGTAGCCCTCCACAAGCTTCCCACAATAAGTTGGGTGAATTTTGGCCCATTCATCCTGACAGAACTGGTGTAACTTAGTCAGGTTTGTAGGCCTCCTTGCTTTCACATGTTGCTTTCACACTTTGTTGTCCTTAAGCCATTTTGCCACAACTTTTGAAGTATGTTTGGGGTCATTGTCCATTTGGAAGACCCATTTGCGACCAAGCTTTAATTTCATGACTGATGTCTTGAGATGTTGCTTCAATATATATCCACATAATTGTCTTTCCTCATGATGCCATCTATTTTGTGAAGTGCACCAGTCCCTCCTGCAGCAAAGCACCCCCACAACATGATGCTGCCACCCCCGTGCTTCACAGTTGGGATGGTATTCTTCGGCTTGCAAGCCTCCCCCTTTTTCCTCCAAACATAATGATGGTCATTATGGCCATTCAGTTCTCCAAAAAGTACGAACTTTGTCCCCATGTGCAGTTGCAAACCGTAGTCTGGTTTTTTTATGGCGGTTTTGGAGCAGTGGCTTCTTCTTTGCTGAACGGCCTTTCAGGTTATGTCAATATAGGACTCATTTTACTGTGGATATAGATACTTTTGTACCTGTTTCCTCCAGCATCTTCACAATATCCTTTGCTGTTGTTCTGGGATTGATTTGTACTTTTCGCACCAAAGTACATTCATCTCTAGGAGACAGAACGCGTCTCCTTCCTAAGCGGTATGACGGCTGCGTGGTCCCATGGTGTTTATACTTGCGTACTATTGTTTGTACAGATGAACATGGTACCATCAGGTGTTTGGAAATTGCTCCCAAGGATGAACCAGATTTATGGAGGTCTACAATTATTTGGCTGATTTCTTTTGATTTTCCTCTGATGTCGAGCAAAGAGGCAGTGAGTTTGAAGGTAGGCCTTGAAATACATCCACAGGTACACCTCCAATTGACTCAAATGAGGTCAATTAGCCTATCAGAAGCTTCTAAAGACATAACATAATTTTCTGGAATTTTCCAAGCTGTTTAAAGGCACAGTCAACTTAGTGTATGTCAACTTCTGACCCACTGGAATTGTGATATAGTGAATTATAAGTGAAATAATCTGTCTGTAAACAATTGTTGGAAGAATTACTTGTGTCATGCACAAAGTAGATCTCCTAACCGAGTTGCCAAAACTATAGTTTTCTGTCCAACTAGTTTACATAACATTGGATATAATTCCACACAGTTTCATCATGATAATGTGTGTAGCCTGCAGCAAAACGATTACAACCTAACTAGCACATTATTTATTTGGTTAATTTTCATTGAGGTGACATCAGAAAGGTTTTCTGTGATTGTATTGACTAGGTCCTCAGTAAGGGGAATTTCCAATGCTGACTTAATAGTCTATATTATGCAGATATTGTGTATATTTTGTGATATATTGAGTATTTTGGGTTATCTTATGTCTAGAATCAGCCAAGGAGGCTGTATTTATGTATTTAGGGTGTCAGACTCATATACTGTATTTCAATGCAAGTTCAGGGGCACTTCTGAAATATTTTGGAGCACCCTCTGGCACTGGCCAGGATGAGGAGCCATCTACCTCCAAAAAGGGACCTTGAGTCACACCACCAGCTACCTTGGCCACCAAATACAAAATGAACTCATTGATTTGTTTTCAATAATGGTGAGTGACATCAAGCTGGAAAAAATTATTCTCTATCATTGCACCTCAGATGTCAGTCACACTGAACAGTTGTCAGTTGTGATTAGAATTGTGACTTTGCATCAAGGAAGGCAAGAATGGTCAGGGTTTAGATGGCAGTTGTGCAATTTAGTTTGTGTGTTTCTTGTTTGAAGTGCAATAGTGTAAAAATCTGGTTCACTTCTTTATAAGTGTGGTATTCCATTTGTGTGATATTGGATTTGTGCAATTTAGTTTTGTTTGTGTGTTTCATGTTGGCAATAGGGTAATAGTGTAATAATTTGATTCTCTTTTATATTTGGATTTACGTATATACTACAATTTGTTACTTTTTTATATTTATGAGTCTTATTTTTATATAGTTTTAAATGTTATGATTATTTATTTTTGTTGTTCCAAATGTCTGAATAAAAATTACAGTTAGTGCAGAATGGTGCTTTTTTTGGAGGGGTTTGCTAGAACCGCCACTGTTTGCCACAAATGGTGTGAGAGGAACTCTGAGACACTGGGGCAGGTGTTCATTGGTGAGCCTGGTGTGGTATTTGTTTTTAATAAAGTTAATTGTGGAGAAAGCGTATAGTGCCAGTCTCTTGAGAACAGGGGCATCAGCTGCAGGCACCATCTTTCCCCAGTAAGTGACAGGGTCACAACCACCAGCCTGCTCCTTCAAAACCCCATTTTCTTGCAGCTCAATCAACTCCATTTGCAGTGATGCAACATCTACCCATCTAAAGATCTGTTTTGTTTAGTCTGACAAATTTGTCACATTTGTGACCAAGAAGAGGTTCTGGATGAAGTCATCAAAGCAAGCCTTGAAGTTATCTATCAGCTTCTGGATGAAATAAACATGGTTTGCAACAGAAGATGGGGTGTGATATGATAACTCACAATGGGATCTGTTTGATCTTTTCCTTCAGCTCATCTTTTTGTTCAGCATCGAGCAAGGTCTCAGCAACTTCACTGATGCATTCTTTAACCATTTATGCGTAAATGGCTTTTTGCGTTTTCCCAAAACCCAAGCGATTCTAAGTAAGCACTCCATTGCACGGAAAGGGAAATGGACCTCGATTTGAGCTGATTTATTTATCTCGTTCTCACTTCTGTGTTTTGGGGATACGTTGGCTCTAAATGACTGTGTTTGGGGATATGTTTGCTCTAAATGACTGTGTTTTGGGGATACATTTGCACTAAATGACTGTGTTTTGGGGATACATTTGCTCTAAATGACTGTGTTTGGGGATACATTGGCTCTTAATGACTGTGTTTTGTGCGCTTCGGACTCTGAGCATATCAGGCACATTGGCTTTGGACTTGTTGCGGGGAGAATGAATGCGTACTTGTCTGTCCACTTGTTTTTGAAACTGCGATTTTCGCAATCAACTTTTCTTTTAACAAGCCATCACAATGTCTATCGTTGGACGTATTTCCGTGTGTGTTTTGCTTGCCGCTTGCTCAAAGTCCCAACACCGTCTTTCACTGTCAAAGATATTTGCATATATTTATGCGATTGGATGAGACCCGGCTCTCTTCATGAGATTAATTTGCATAAATTCACACGATTGGATAGGACACGGACACAGGCTGGTGTTTCTTTACCACTGCAAGAGACAGAGAGAGGCTGCGCTGTACTTGGGAAACGTCAAAGTATTGACCCTTTGACTTTCTCGACATTTTGTTATATTACAGCATTTTTCTAAAATGTATTAAATAAAACATTTTCCTCAGCAATCTACACACAACACCCCATAATGACAAAGCAAAAACAAGTTTTTTGAAATTTTTGCAAATGTATTAAAAATAAAATACCTTATCTACATAAGTATTAAAACCCTTTGCTATTAGACTCGAAATTGAGCTCAGCTGCATCCATTAATCATCCTTGAGATATTTCTACAACTTGATTCCAACAAGACAACGACCCTAAGCACACAGCCAAGACAACGCAGGAGTGGCTTTGGGACAAGTCTATGAATGTCCTTGAGTGTCCCAGCCAGAGCCCGGACTTGAACCCGATCGAACATCTCTGGAGAGACCTGAAAATAGCTTTGCAGCGACGCTCCCCATCCAACCTGACAGAGCTTGAGAGGATCTGCAGAGAAGAATGGGAGAAACTCCCCAAATACAAGTGTGCCAAGCTTTTAGCGTAATACCCAATAAGACCAAGGCTGTAATCGCTGCCAAAGGTGCTTCAACAAAGTCCTGAGTAAAGGGTCTGAATACTTATGTAAATGTCATATTTCAGGTTTTTATTTTAAATAAATTAGCAAAAACGTCCAAATAAATTTATTATTTGGTATTGTGTGTAGATTGATGAGGGAAAAACATTTATTTCATACATTTCAGAATAAGGCTGTAAGGTAAGAAAATGTGTAAAAAGTCAAGTGGTCTGAATACTTTCTGAATGCACTGTATATGCAAAAGTATGTCGACACCCCTTCAAATTAGTGGATTTGGCTATTTTATCCACACCCGTTGCTAACAGGTGTATTAAATTGAGCACACAGCCATGCAATCTTCATAGACAAACATTGGCAGTAAAATAGCCTTACTGAAGAGCTCAGTGACTTTCAACGTGGCACCGTCATAGGATGCCACCTTTCCAACAAGTCAGTTTGTCAAATTTCTGCCCTGCTAGAGCGGCCCCAGTCAACTCGAGGTGCTGTTACTGTGAAGTGGAAACCTCTATGAGCAACAACGGCTAAGCCGCGAAGTGGTAGGCCACACAAGCTCAACAGAATGGGACCACCGAGTGCTGAAGCCCGTAAAAATTAGCTGCCCTTGCTTGCAAAACTCACTACAGAGTTCCAACCTGCCTCTAGAAGCAAAGTCAGCACAATAACTGTTCATCAGGAGCTTCATGAAATGGGTTTCCATGGCCGAGCAGCCGCACACAAGCCTAAGATCGCTATGCGCAATGCCAAGGGTTGGCTGAAGTGGTGTAAAGCTTGCCGGCATTGGACTATGGAGCAGTGGAAACTCGTTCTCTGGAGTGATGAATCACGCTTCACCATCTGGCAGTCCGGCAGACGATTCTGGGTTTGGTGGATGCCAGGAGAACGCTACCTGCCCGAATGCATAGCGCCAATTGTAAAGTTTGATGGAGGAGTGGGACTAATTTTCAGCACGGGAGTTTCATGCCTCAAAGCAGCCCACTTTAGTTCACAACGTATTATATACTGGAGATAAATATAATTATAGCTTTACTATTTAAGTCCGCTCTAGTGCACTATTCCTACAACCTTGTTATTCCCAGTGTATTTTTCTTGAACATCATTTCCAATTTAGTGCAAATAAGTGTAGCTTCACAACTTAATTTTAGTTTATCCTACAAGTGTTTGTCTGCCTGTCTGTCTGTGCATCGCACACCATGAGCTGTCGCGAGGCCAGGCCCGAGCTTCCCAACCTTGTATCGCACACCATGAGCTATCGCGAGGCCAGGCCCGAGCTTCCCAACCTTGTATCGCACACCATGAGCTATCGCGAGGCCAGGCCCGAGCTTCCCAACCTTGTATCGCACACCATGACCTATCGCAAGTCTAAGCGATCTGTGTGTCACCGAATCAACTAACTGACCGTGATCTTAATCACCGGCTGCATCACAGGCACTGCTCTAATATTACAGTAAAAATATGATAAAACGTGTTACTTTCATATTGTGTGTCACCTGCGTTAAATTGTTTTCTACATTCCCTGTCTGTTCCTTGTGAATTAACTTTGTGTATTACCCCGTGTACATCCCTAGGTTCAACTGTATGTATTTATAAGGTGTTTTTTTTCCCCGAATGGGGATAAATAATCTATCTATCTATCTATCTATCTATCTATCTATCTATCTATCTATCTATCTATCTATCTATCTATCTATCTATCTATCTATCTATCTATCTATCTATCTATCTATCTATCTATCTAAAAAATGAAAAAAAACGTACATATCCAACCCTGAAACATTGATATGTATTGCATTCTCTACCACTTCACAATGTGTTTTTGTGGATCATCAACATCTCTTTCCCTGTGCTTGAGTATAACATGAATGAATGCTTGAGCAGTGCACTGGTTTTTGAAACTTAGTTTATTAACGTATCCAAAGACATGAGAATGTATGAGAATGAGAATGTAGACATGAGAATGTATTCCTCAGTGCACATTATCACGAAAGCCACGAAAGGTTAAAGTGCACATGTCCAACCATCAAACATAAATATGATTACAGTATTCTCTACCACATCAAGCATTTTTATACAATATCAAAATCTATTAAATTACAATAAAAAGCAATCTGTAAGGCTTTAGCTAATTTAGCTAGTTTAACATGGAAACATGTTTTGACTGATACAACGTAGACTTCTTTTCCATGCCAAAACATGCAGTCATATTTATTTTCATCCTATTCCCTTTCAATTGTGGTATTTGTATGTTTACTATTCTTATTCTACTGTTAACGATGAAAAGCATAATAGGTCACTAGTAAAATGTGAATATAAATAGTGATGATAGATTGTTCACACAATGTGGTACAACAGCTCTAACTGTGCCTTCCACAGCAGGGATCCTTCTGGGCACATTACTGGGTCCTGGCACTGCCTCAGACACTAAATCAAACTTAAAAATGTTTGAATTGTTATAATTGTTAGCACAAGTCCCCCCTCCCTACAAAACAAAAGTGTTCTGATCGTCTTTAACATTGGGCTCATGGCTGGCGCCTGGTATTGCCTCTTCTTCATTGCCCACAGCGAACTGGTCTACTGGTACTTGCTGTTGCTTAGAGACTACAGTAGACAACAAAGTGTCTCACACTTAGTTGGCGTCGCGACATAACATTTTGCATTTAACAAAGCACTTGTTAGTATCGTATATGTTATATGCTGGCTGCCATAAGGCCACACAATTCCTTGACACTAAACTTGAATTGTGATTTATAGGCAATTGTTACACGTTATATTTTGTTTTGCACGCCTGACATCTTGGCTGTTGGTACTGTACTGTAGCCTACTGTAAGTTAGCATACCTGTCTCATCGTCACCATCAATTTCTCTCTTAAGCTGCAAGCTTTTTTTAATAAACATGTTGCTGAGTTTGGCACATTTGGCTGCGTCATCTTGTAAAGCTTTTTTTTTTATTCTGGCTTTTTCAGCCCCCCCTTTTCTCTTTCTATTATCCATAACCTTGTCTTTTTCAGCTCGCTATTTCGTGCAGTTGGTCGGTTAGTACTAGGTCCACAAAGATTTTACCACCCTGTGGCGCATGCGTGGTCGCAGCTCGCATCATCTACCAAGTGTATCAGTAGCAGCGTGTGTGAGCGTGCGACGCGGAGCAGCCCACGCTTCTGCAAGTGTAACGTACATGTAGCCCACGTTCCTTAAAGAGTAGCCTACAATAATCTATTTAAAAATATATTGTGTTTTCCGACCCTGTCGACGGCCCTTTCGGCCCAACAACCAGCCCGGCCCACCGGGAATGTTCCCGTTTCTCCCGATTAGCCACTCCGGGCCTGCCTAGACAACGTAAAGTTTGGTGGTCAAGGAATAATGGTCTGGGGCTGTTTCTCATGGTTCGGGCTAGGCCCCTTAGTTCCAGTGAAGGGAAATCTTAATGCTACAGCATACAATGCCATTCTAGATGATTATGTGCGTCCAACTTTGTGGCAATAGTTAGGGGAAAGGCCTTTCCTGTTTCAGCATGACAATGCACCCGTGCACAAAATGAGGTCCATACAGAACCGGTTTGTCGAGATCGGTGTGGAAGAACTTGACTGACTGGAGGGTAGGAGCGTTGGGTCAGTAACCCCCAAAAAATCTGCTGTTCTGCCTCTAAACAAGGCAGTTAACCCACTGTTCCCCGGACGCCGAAGACGTGGATGTTGATTAAGGGGTTGGGTTAAATGCGGAAGACACATTTCAGTTGAATGCATTCAGTTGTACAACTGACTAGTATCCTCCCGTCCCCTTTCCTTAAACCCATCAAACACCTTTGGGATGATTTGGAATGCCGACTGCGAGCCAGGTCTAAATCGCCCAACTTCACTAATGCTCTTGTGGCTGAATGGAAGCAAGTCCCTGCAGCAACGTTCCAACATCTAGTGGAAATCCTTCCCAGAAGAGTGGAGGCTGTTATAGCAGCAAAGGGTGGACTAACTCCATATTAAGGTCCATGATTTTGGAATGAGATGTTTGATGAGCAGGTGTCCAAATACTTTTGGTAATGTAGTGTATTAGATACTTTACATAATCTTGAAAGTGGGTTTACCGTAAGTATAGAATATAATAGAATAGATGCCATATACTCACGGGGAAGTGCAAACATGGAGTGGAAGATTATTTACCTTAAAGAACCAACCAGTGTCATATTTATAGTGAAAACTAATTCCACACAGTATACTTCCTACTCACTGTTGCTTTAACAATGGCACCGCTGCATGACAATTAACCTCATTTCATAAGTGGCTTAATGATGGATCGGCCTCTTAACTAGCTGCTGTACTGTTTAGCTCTCAACTCAAGGGCATCCATCTGCCATTAGCTTAGCAATGTGTTATGTCAGCTGCATGCTCATTACTGATCCTGATAGCACATGGAAACAGGTGTTTTAGAATAGAACAACTAATTAAAGATAGAGAGAGATGTCAACACGCTGTTCCTTCTACCACCAGCGGAACACACAGCTCGGTCTATGAGGTGCATTGGCTGTATGTCTCTGACAGGGATAGAACAGAAGAATGAAATGGTTGGCAGTGTAAGTGTGGTCTGTCAGGGCGTGTGTGTTTCTTTTGTCGTTGAACCTTTATTTAACTAAGCAAGTCAGTTAAGGACGCATTCTTATACACAATGACGGCCTACCTACAGGGTCAGTCATAGTAGTACAGCACCCCTGGAGCAAATTAGGGTTAAGTGCCTTGCTCAAGGTCACATCGACAGGTTTTTTACCTAGTTGGGAGACCTTTCGGTTACTGGCCCAACGCTCTAACCACTAGGCTACCTGCCGTGTGTGTGTGTGGTAGGAGGATGAGGGAGACTGAGAGCGAGAGAGAGAGAGACTTTACTTGACACCCAGTGTCATAACACATTATGACACGGTCATAACCATGTCATAATATGTCACAATAGCTGAAATAACTAACCTATTATACTATCGTCATAACAATGTCATGACCAATGTTCCTTCTTAGCTACTGAGGGCACGCAGTAGCCTGAGACTGACGTGCAGCTCCCCGAGACTGCCATGCAGAATAAATACTGTATCAGCCCACAGAATGAATACTGTATCAGCCCACAGAATGAATACTGTATCAGCCCACAGAGAGAAGCACGAGATTGAACTTCACTCAACTTTCTGGAGTGTTCCCTGTTAGTTAACACTATCAACGTTTCCCTTTGCTTTGGCAATTGTGATCAACGCAATATTAGCCACTTTCAATGCAACATACGGAAACAAAACAAACTATGCAAGAGATTTTGTTGTAGGCAGAATTTATTGGAGTAGGACTCTATTGCATTGACACACACAAATCAGCCCGAGAGTACACACACCGGTGCAGCATAACCAATCCGAGATGCACTAGACCTTCAGTGCATTCGGAAAGTATTCAGACCCCATGACATTTTCTACGTTTCTAAAATGGATGAAATTGTTTTTTTTCTCATCAATCTACACACACTGCAAATTGATGTGTATATATATTATACATTTATATACATTTACATAAGTATTCAGTATTCAGACCCTTTACTCAGCACTTTGTTGAAGCACCTTTGGCAGCGATTACAGCCTTGAGTCTTCTTGGGTATGACGCTACAAGCTAGGCACACCGGTTTCTTCTCTGCAGATCCTCTCAAGCTCTGTCAGGTTGGATAGGGAGCGTCGCTACACAGCTATTTTCAGGTCTCTCCAGAGATGTTTGATCGGGTTCAAGTCCGGGCTCTGGCTGGGCCACTCAAGGACATTCAGAGACTTGTCCCGAAGCCACTCCTGCGTTGTCTTGGCTGTGTGCTTAGGGTCGTTGTCCTGTTGGAAGGTGAACCTTCGTACCAGTCTGAGGTCCTCAGCGCTCTGGAGCAGGTTTTCATCAAGGATCTCGCTTTCTTTGCTCCGTTCATCTTTCCCTCCCTGACCAAGGCCCTTTGCCCCCGATTGCTTAGTTTGGCCTTCAGCCAGGTCTAGGAAGAGTCTTGGTGGTTCCAAACTTCTTACATTAAAGAATAACGGAGGCCACTGTCTTTTTGGGGACCTTCAATGCTGCTGTCAGGGAACAAGGCGCAGAGCGATAGTTGCCACCAAACATGTTTATTCACTTAAGCAAAACAATAAACATAGAACCAAAGGGTAGCCACGTGAACTATTGCGCACCCTGCAACAAACACAGGCACATGCACATATAATGATCCACAACGCAGGTGGGGATCATCAAACATAAATAGAATCCCCAATTAGAGACAACTAGAGACAGCTGCCTCTAATTAGAGATCAACCAAAATTGCAATAGAGTTGCCTAGAAAACTCTATTGTCAGGTCCTGACTGTGGCCTATCGACTCCATTAGTGGAGTCAAGAGACCTGGTCTCAGTCAGAACCTGACAGCTGCAGACGTTTTTTGGTACCCTTCCCCAGATCTGTGCCTGGACACAATCCTGTCTTTGAGCTCTACGGACAATTCCTTCGACCTCATGGCTTGTTTTTTGCTCTGACATGCACCGTCAACTGTGGGACCTTATATATGTTTTATTTTATTTAACCTTTATTTAACTAGGCAAGTCAGTTAACAACAAATTCTTACTCACAATGACGGCCTACCAAATGGCAAAAGACCTCCTGCGGGGACGGGGACTGGGATTAAAAATATTAATAAATAAAATAAAAATATAGGACAAAAGACATATCACGACAAGAGAGACAACACAACACTACATAAAGAGAGACCTAAGACAACAACATAGCATGGCAGCAACACATGACAACACAGCATGGTAGCAACGTAACATGACAACAACATGGTAGCAACACAACATGGCAGCAACACAACAGGGTTGCAGCACAAAACAGGGTACAAACACTATTGGGCACAGACAACAGCACAAAGGGCAAGAAGGTAGAGATGTCAATACATCACACAAAGCAGCTACAACTGTCAGTAAGAGTGTCCATGATTTAGTCTTTGAATGAAGAGATGAGATAAAACTGTCCAGTCTGAGTGTTTTTTGCAGCTCGTTCCAGTCGCTAGCTGCAGTGAACTGAAAAGACGAGCGACCCAGGGAGTTGTGTGCTTTGGGGACCTTTAACAGAATGTGACTGGCAGAACAGGTGTTGTATGTGGAGGATGAGGGCTGCAGTAGATATCTCAGATAGGGGGGAGTGCGGCCTAAGAGGGTTTTATAAATAAACATCAACCAGTGGGTCTTGCGACGGGCACAAAGAGATGACCAGTTTACAGAGGAGTATAGAGTGCAGTGATGTGTCCTATAAGGAGCATTGGTGGCAAATCTAATGGCCGAATGGTAAAGAACATCTAGCCGTTCAAGAGCAATATGTAAATTACATCTCTGTAATCTAGCATGGGTAGGATGGTCATCTGAATCAGGGTTAGTTTGGCAGCTGGGGGTAAAGAGGAGTGAGGAGCGATAGAGGAAACCAAGTCTAGATTTAACTTTAGCCTGCAGCTTTGATATGTGCTGAGAGAAGGACAGTGTACCGTCCAGCCATACTCCCCAGTACTTGTATGATGTGACTACCTCAAGCTCTAAACCCTCAGAGGAAGTAGTCACACCTGTGGTGAGAGGGGCCTTTTTCTAAGGGACTCCCAATCACGGCCGGTTGTGATACAGTCTGGATTCGAACCAGGTTGTTTGTAGTAACGCCTCTAGCACTTAGATGCAGTGTCTAAGACCACTGCGCCACTTGGAAGTTAATTTCATACATTTTAGAATAAGGCTGTAACGTAACAAAATGTGGAAAAAGTGAAGGGGTCTGAATACTTTCCGAATGCACTGTACATAAGGTTAAATACTCGACTGAAACATTGTTACTGCAAACAACTTTGATTCGGTAAAGCATCAAATCATTACTTTCTAAGAAGACGTAGCATTATACAGCATCATTCTATATTCAATTGGACAAGCTTGGTTAAGTAATGCAGAAAGAAACAAACAACTGAACAATGTTTCTGATAAAAATTAAAACCCGGCAAAGTGGAAAAACCTGCCGTTCTGCCCTTGAGCAAGGCAGTTAACCCCCACAACAACTGCTCCCCGGGCGCCGATGATGTGGATGTCGATTAAGGCAGCCCCCCGCACCTCTCTGATTCAAATTTGGCGCAAAAGTGTGATAGAAAGTGTTAGTCAGTTTTAGACAGGGTTGCAAAATTCCGGAAACATTAATACATTCCCTGTTTTCCCAGAAGTCCTGGTTGGAGCACCATGTATCCTGTGCTTCTCCCTTTAACATTATTCAGGTCTTTGTTCGTATCCTCTCACCACCCTGAGTTCATGTAGATCTTCTGTGATGCTCTCTGTGGTGTGTGTTCACTGCTGTGGGTGACCTCTACTTTTCAAAGAGATAGCTTGTGTACCCTGAAAACCTTTGTCCCTCTGTCCTGCTCTCCACCTTTCTACCTCCCCTACTCAGGACTTTATTTCAAAAGCTCCCTTTCACAGTTGGATCATGGGTACAGCTGGACCATGGGTACAGTTGGATCATGGGTACAGTTGTACCATGGGTACAGTTGGACCATGGCTACAGTTGGATCATGGGTACAGTTGGATCATGGGTACAGTTGGATCATGGGTAAAAGAGGAAGGCTCTGTAGATGAAACAAACCCCAGGGGCTTTTAGAACCTCAAGGTTGACAATAGAACAGACACACAGACTCTTAATATTAATCACATAAAGAGCTTTCTCTCAGTTGGCTCTCTCTCACCTGCTTTGAGTCTCTAGTGGAATCCTATTCCTGCCAAATTTCCAACATGCTAAAAAAATTATATTTCAAGTGAAACTGTATAAATCAGTCTGCCATTTTCATGGGTGTGAAATAATAGTACAAGGGAAACTGTTTATCTGCTCTCTCACAGCAACCTGCCTGGTGTGCACTGGATTTAAAATATTGACATGTGTTATCTATCTACCTGTCAGGTTGGTGTGTGTGTGTGTGTCAGTGCACGTTTGCATGTGCGTTGGTGTGTGTGTCTGTGTTTGTGTCTGTGTGTGTGTCTGTGTGTGTGTCTGTGTGTGTTCCACTGTCTGAGACAGAGGAGGCTGGTGGGAGGAGCTATAAGAGGACTTGCTCATTACAATGACTGAAATGGAATGAATGGAACGGCATCAAACACATCAAACATAAGGAAACCACATGGAACAACAACCCACCAGCCCCCTCTAAATACTGTAGTAAAATAAAACTGTAGCATATACTATAGTAAATAATCTAGTGTTTTTACGGATTGTAGTATACTGTAGTGTTTTTTGACTGGAGTATACTGTAGTATTTACTATAGTGTTTTTGAATTGTTATCTTTGACATAGAAGTGGAGGCTTTCTCCTTGAGGAAACCTATTGTAGAAATACTAAAATAGTACATGTTACATAACAAGTAGATACATAGGCAGGACTGAGAGAGACTAGATATACAGTTACATATACAGACATGAATGTCTCTGTATGGAACACAATATATGTTCTATACTTGGCATGTGCTGTAGGTTTCTCACTTATGGATGGCACAAATTGGAACATGAGTGAAGGGGAATGGGCAGGGTATATGCAAATTAAATACTGTACTATTTACTATAGTTAAAACACTGTAGTGTTTTTTCGGACTGTAGTCTTTTTTGCACACATTACTGTATTATTCACTACAGTGTTTGTAGTATTTACAGTAACACTTCAGTGGACACCCAGCGTCATAACACGTTATGACACGATCATAACAATGTCTTTTTTTTGGACAAATGGATATGTAATCTTCACTTCAACATTATTGACAGATAAATGTTACCCAATTTAACAAATAAAACACAAAAAAAACGTTGAAAATGTTATGCAATTAAAATAAACAAAAATGCCTTTTCCTTATGGAGAAAAAGTTAGTACACCCCTACCTTTACCATCACATAAAATGGCTAAAATTAGAATTAGGTGTAACAAAACAGCTGACCGAAAGATGCTCATAGAAGTCTCTAAGAACTCCAGGGTAACATCAAGGGATCTACAGGCCTCTCTTGCCACAATAAATGTCGAATTGCATGGGTACACTGTCAGAAAGAGACAGCACAAACTTGGCCTACATGGGAGGTCAGGAAGGAAGAAGCCTATGCTCTCAAAAAATAATATCAAGACACAACTGACTTTTGCCAGACAACACCTGGGTAAAGTCAGTTGTGTCTTGATATTCTTTTTTGAGAGCAGAGGCTTACACCGTAGTGTACATTATCGCAAATGCTACGCGATCGGCTGGTGTGACAAATACGCTTGTTATAAGAGCCTAATCTCCCATCTGAGAATGCACTCAAACTGGCGAATAGAAATGCACTGGATTTGCAGGCAAGGGGCGCAACTGCTTGCCATACAGTAAAAGAAAGCAGCTCTGATCACGCTGAGTTTCAAAGAAGGGAAAGCCGCGGGGCAGCAGCCAGTGGACTGTTATCGTTGCAATGGCAAACACGCAGCGACTGTAAATTCAGACATGGAAAGAGTTATGCATGTAGGATAATAGGACACGTTGCGAGGGCATGTAGCAATAACAAAAAGCAACAGGCTACCGAAAATGAAAGTGAAAGTGAAAGTGAGTGCGCAGACGCAGAGCAAGCGTTCTCAATGTACAGTGTACAGGCGGCGAATATGAAAAGGGGTAAGCCTTTCATTGTGGAAATGGGAATGAATGGATTTAAGGTACCGTTTGAAATAGACACGGGATGTACCGTCACACTGATGAACAGGTCCCAATTGAATGAGAAGTGGAAAAAAGTTGAAGTGCCTAAACTGAGAGACACCCCCATTAAACTCAAAACGTACACGGGAGAAAATCACTGTGATTAGAGTTGCTGTTGTTCAGGTGGAATATCGGACCCAATATCGGTATTGGACCCAGTTTACTAGGGAGAGGGTGTTTGGAGGAAATACAATATGCCCTTAGTAGTGGAAGGTACTGGCCCCAACATACTAGAGAGAGGCTGGTTGGAGGGAATACAATTGAACTGTGAGGAAATCAAACATGTCACCACAGAGACAATGACACTGCAGACGGTGCTTTCAAAGCATGAGAACATTAAAAGGGGCCCAAGCTACCATTCATGTTGATGCAGATGCTACTTCCAGATTCTATAAGCCAATATGAGTTCCATATGCCATGAAGCCTAAAGTGGATGTGGAAACTGACAGACTCTTAGCAGAGGATTTAATTATTCCTGTCAAGTTCTCTGAGTGGGCAGCACCAGTTGTTCCCATACTCCAACCAGATGGTTTAATCTGATTATGCAGTGACTACAAGCTGACTGTAACTAGAGTTTAATCACTGTAGCAGTACCCCATACCCAAAATGGAGGATTTGCTTTCAAAAGTTCACAAAACTGGACATGAGTCATGCATATCAGCAAGTGCTAGTGGATGAAGCTTCACAGAAGTACCTGACCATAAACACCCACAGAGGGATGTTTACCTATAAACACTTACCTTTCAGGGTGTCCTCCGCACCAGCTATCTTCCAAAGAACCACGGAGGGAGTTCTGCAGGGGATAATCTAGGTAACGGTTTACCTCAACGACATTCTTGTCATGGGAGTCACGAAGAAGGAGCATCTCAGAAACTTGGGTGACGTTTTGAGGAGAATGGAAGAGGCCGGTCTCCAGCTGAAGAGGAGCAAGTGTACACTGTTAGCTGATGAAGTGCAGTACCTAGGTCACAAGGTGGACGCCAAGGGGTTACACACTGTAAAAGCTAAAGTGAGGGCTGTCGTGGAAGCTCCAGCTCCGACAAGCATTACAGAGCTGAAAGCCTATCTAGGCTTACTGAACTATTATAATCGCTTCCTCCCTAACCTCTCTACCTGCTTAGCTCCACTGCATCAACTGTTAAGGAAGAATGTGGCCTTGAAATGGTCATAAACTTGAGTGTTCGAGAGGGGTGTGTTCTGTGGGGTTCAAGAGTAGTTATCCCACCACAAGGGTGGGGTATGCTACTGAAGTTGTTGCACCAGTCGCATCCAGGTACGTTGAGAATGAAAGGCCTAGCGAAGTCATACGTCTGGTGGCCAAAGATGGATCAGGATGTGGGAAAAGAGGAAGTCACCCCCCACCGCGTCATTACATCCATGGGAATGGCCGGAAAAACCATGGGCACGACTACATGTGGACTACGCTGGACCCTTCCTAGGGAAAATGTTCCTCGGGCTGATTGAATCTCATTCAAAGTGGATGGATGTTTACGCCATGAACACGTCAACATCGCACGCTACAATTGAAAAGTTGAGACAAAGCTGCAGCGTCATGGGATTGCCTCAAATGTTGTTTAGCGACAATGCTACCTCTTTTACAAGCACTGAATTCACAAATTCTGAAGTTTCTCACCTGAAGACGATGTCTACACAAGAAGTGGACACAAAACAAGGACATACCTGGATCAGATCCAAGCTCAAATTCCAGGTCCATCCATGGACATGGATCAATGCTTAAACGAGCAGGACAGGACATTGTTTCACCCCTGCACAATGCACAATGACTCGGTACCGGTACCCCCTGTATATAGCCTCGTTATTGTTCTTTTATTGTGTTACTTTTTATAATTTTTTTTACTCTTTATTGAACTGCATTGTTGGTTAAGGGCTTGTAAGTAAGCGTTTCACGGTAAGGTCTACACCTATTGTATTCAGCACATGTGACAAATAAAGTTTGATTTGATTTGAAGGGGCACCAGCTACACCGCCTCTGAGACGCTCTATTAGAGAGAGACGTCCGCCAGACTATCTCAGATCCTATGGGAGACCCTGTTCGGAAAAATGTAAATGGCATGTGATTGTTATGAGACAATCATAAATATTTAGTTAGCAGCCTAGCTCAGAAAGGAATTAAGTTGGGTTATTAGCCTTAAAGGGGGAATGTACTAACCTGGTATATTTATGTTTAGTATTATTTCTACCAATAGATGACAGTATTGACTCAATACAGCGTTTGCTATCCGCTTTCCGTAGCCGTTTAAAAGTCTGCCACATAACCGTGCTCGCAGAAAGCCGCAGGTAGCTTACGCCAGGTGCATTCCGGTAATGTTATTCTAAGTTACAATTAAATACTAAAACGTACTTACGTGTCCGGTGTCATCAAGTCTAAGAAGCATCCTAAGATACTACAGAATGCCACAGGTTATGTGAACATAATTTTCTATCAGGTGCATCCCTTCATGGCAGTAGTGTATTCATCTGCAAATAGATTTTTTTCAGCAGGATAATGCCCCATTCCACAAGGCTAGGATTGTCCAGGAATGGTTCCATGAACATGATAGTGATTTCAGCTTACTCCAGTCACCAGATCTCAATCCAATTGAGCACAGTAGAGGTGGGTGGGTAAAATCACTAAGGAAGCCAAGCCAAGCCAAGCCAGTAAAAATGGCACATTACAACCTGTTGTGATAATTGTGTTGTTTGTTCTACAGAAAATGTGTTCATACGCCACCGTGATATACAACATGGCCATGACAACAGTTACACATTGGAAGAATAAATTCAACTACACATACGTTTGTTTCATAACAAAACTGGAGAGCAACAGTCGAGCAAGTTAATGTTTTTGACAGTTTACTAAACAACTACTGATTTAGAACCACAGAGTTACCGCAAGTCAGCACAAAGACAAGGAGCACTGCCTCCGCAATTCCAGTAACATTTCAACTTAAACAGTTAAACATCATCAAATCAACAAGGCTATACTGTATATGCTTAGTTTAATACACTTACATACTTAAAGATACCAAAAACAATTTAGTCCAATCAATGTAGCTAAATATCATGTGGCTGTCCATGGTTTACGGATGTCTGTGTGTGTGTGTGTGTGTGTGTGTGTGTGTGTGTGTGTGTGTGTGTGTGTGTGTGTGTGTGTGTGTGTGTGTGTGTGTGTGTGTGTGTGTGTGTGTGTGTGTGTGTGTGTGTGTGTGTGTGTGTGTGTGTGTGACAAAGTGAAAACATAGAGTTTCCATCAACCTGGCTCAAAGAACACCTCTGTTCACGGGCAGAGTAGTGGGTGAAACCATTCACTTCAGGAAATGGTGTGATATTGATAAAGTGTCCTTTCCATTATGTATTGTCGAATTCATAAAAATATTTGCTGCCATTGTAGTAAGGTTGGCAATACGAAAGGTCTTCAGATTGACAATTTTCGTATTATTTTCCTTGAAAGAACACCAAGTGGGTTTTGTGTGCTTCTCCCCTTTTTGGAAAGTTGGTCTGCCTGCTCTTCAGTCTGAGAGAGATATTCTTAGAGCAGGTTCCTGTCTCCTTCTTCTGTACATAAAAACTGTTTAAAACTGTATAACACAATAGTGTATTTGGGAAACTGGTTCATATAGCCAAAAGTCAATAGCAAATGTGACTATGTATATATTTATTTTGCCGTTAATGTATTTCAGGCCTATTTCGGCAAGTTACGTTTCTGCTGGCTTAGCTAGCCATGGAAATGACGAGCTAACTAGCACCGTCAGTCAGTGCACTGTATTGTCAGTGCACTGTATTGTGATTTATTGAACTATTAAGTTAATGTTTATTTTCTTACTACCTTGAAAGGTTTATATAAAAAGGGTTGTACTTGCTCTGTATTCATGGATTGATGTCATTTCACATTGAGGGCTTGTATCATAACTGTTGTTCCTATCTAAAAGATATCTTGTGTCCTACCTAACCAGTGAACATGTGGTTGTGACCGTCCTGTCAATGCCTGTCATCACTGTTTGATATCTTTTACTGCAGGCATGCTTTTCTGTATTTTTGTTATTTTCTAAACACAACACATTTATACTATACGATCACTTTGTGGATTGAGTCTGAGAGAGATATTCTGAGAGCAGTGAATGTGTGGCTGTGACCGTCCTGTCAATGCCTGTCATCACTGTTTGATATCTTTTACTGCAGATAAAAACCGAGTCAACCTGAAGTGTGGCTGTCCATGTGCCTTTCTTCTGAGTGACTATATAAAGTTGGTTACATGTGCGTGCGCACGCAAGTAAAACAACATTTCTTGACTCTGACAGAACGACAGATATACGGGACCCAAAAGCGGACACGGAGGCAGAGATATGATTGACTGTTTAATAGGATATATGGGGCAAGACAGGCTCGTAGTAAATGACAGGCAATGTTCGTAACAGAGGATCTGAATAGCAGTCGTCCAATAAGGAGAGTCAGGTTCGTGGTCGTAGTTCAGGCAGCGTTCGGTACCGGGGGTCAGAAGGATGGCGGTACAGAGGAGTAGGCAGGCTCGTAATCCGTAATGCAGGCAGAGTTCGTTTGGCAGCAGATCAGAAGGTCAAAGGCACATGAGGGGCTAGACAGGAACGTAATCCAACAGGCAGGTAGAGGTCCAAATACCGGGAAACAGACTGGCAGAGTTAGTAATACAGGAAAGTGCTGGAAACGACTGACTAGGCAAGACGATCTGGCAAAACCCCAACAGAACCCAAGGGACTAAATACCCAAACTAATTAATGATGTAGATAGGGTGCACCTGGTGTGGGGAGGGGACAAACACAGACAGGTGAAACATATCAGGATATGACAGACTCACCCTACTTGTAGACTAGTTGAACGCCAATGCCATCCTCCTCTCTTTCATGTTGGCAAAACAGTCTATGGCTCTGTCATACTGTAAACATTGAGTTTTTGTTGTCATAGGTTACCTAGATAAATGCTTACTAGCCTAACTTCCTTGCATGGATAAGAATAAACCAGTTAAGTTTGCTAGCTAGTTAGTTAATGTGAGCCTACTAGGCTACATATTGAACTTCTATCTCAGGCCAGTGGCACAACATATTAATTTATGGCTAGATCAGGAATCGGGCGTCATAATCATTGGCCTGTAAATAGAATTAAGTCCAAATCCCCATCTTCATCTGTGGCTTAGGAAATGGCAGATTTAGCAAGCTAGCAACTGCAGGACATCAACACAAGCAGATAAGTTTGATCTCAGCTCAACGCTGATTGGCAAATTATTTTATAGATCAAATGCTTGCTGGCATTAATCATGCTACTGCGACATCATGTTATACCCTTTTGGTCCAGACAGCATCAGATACATGGGCTACACATACTGAGACAGAGGGGCATTGTTTCCCTTGCTCAGATGATTTCTCCGGTGAGATTCAGACAATTGTGAATTGATGTAAAATTATGAAAACACAGAGAGGGACGAAAGATACATTATTTTATAATTTTTATATATTTATTGGTCAAATATTTGTGGAAGCCTGGCTTCCCTTGGCATCCATGAATACACATTTATTTTATTTATTTAACCTTTATTTAACTAGGCAAGTCGGTTAAGAACAAATTCTTATTTACAATGATGGCCTACACTGGCCAAACTCAGACAACGCTGGGCCAATTGTGCGCCGCCCTATGGGACCTAATAACGGCCAGTTGTGATACAGTCTGTATTCGCACCAGGTTGTCTGTAGTGACGCCTCTAGCACTCAGATGCTGTGTCTTAGACCACTGTGGGATGAGATGGAACGAGCTATTCAGATTAGAGATTTTATTTATTTTATTTAACTAGGCAAGTCAGTCAAGAACAAATTCTTATTTACAATGATGGCCTACCAAAAGGCCTCCTGCGAGGACGGGGGCTGGGATTAAATATAAAAAATATAGGACAAAACACACATCACGACAAGAGAGACAACACTACATAAAGAGAGACCTAAGACAACAACATAGCATGGCAGCAACACATGACTCATGGGGAGGACATTGATGGACTTACAGACTGCATAACGGACTATATCAATTTTTGTGTAAACAACATCGTACCCACCAGGAAGGTACGCTGTTTTCAAAATAATAAACCCTGGGTCACTAGCGACCTGAAGGCCTTGCTGAATGAGAAGAAGAGGGCCTTCAAGGAGGGGGACAGGGACAAATTGAAATGTGTCCAGAGGGAGCTGAAGTTGCGGATTGCTGAGGGGAAGAGAGGGTATAAGGAGAAGATGGAGGACAAGCTGAGGCAGAGCCAGGTGAGAGAGGTGTTTTAACAGGTTTGATATTGGCTCTGTCCACCACCCCTCCAGCTCTCCAGGCCACACACCCTCACGGCTGTCCCACCCCCCCCTTTGCACACGACACCTCCGTTGAGACAAACAGCAACCCCCTCTCCCACCCCCGCTCCCTCTGGACTGATCTGCAACACCTCCCTTCCCCCGACCTCTGGACTGATCTTCAACACCCCCCGTCCCCCCACCTCCCCACCCGTCCCCCCACCTCACCACAAACCAAGTGCCTGGTCCCAGTCCCCAAGAAGGCGCACCCCACTCTCCTAAATGACTTCAGACCTGTAGTGCTAACATCCCACATCATGAAGACCCTGGAAAGGTTAGCCCTCGCTCATCTCAGACCCCTGGTGTGTACATCACTGGACCCCTTGCAGTTCGCATACCAGCGCAACATCGGTGTGGATAATGCAATCATCTACCTTCTGCATAGGGCCTACTCTCACCTGGACAACGCAAGTAGCACTGTGAGGGTTATGTTTTTTGACTTCTCTAGTGCCTTCAACACCATTCAGCCCCTGCTACTGGGTGAGAAGATGAGGAGGATGAAAGTGGGAGCACCCTTAGTCTCCTGGGTTACAGACTACATGACCGGTAGGTCACAATTTGTGCGGCTACAGAGCTGTTTGTCAGAACGGTCAGTGAGCAACACAGGGCCCCCCCAGGGAACGGTCCTGCCCCCCTTCCTGTTCACCCTCTACACTTCGGACTTATATACACATCGGACTTAGATATATTGCCACCTGCAGAAGTTCTTGGATGACTCCGCAATTGTAGGGTGCATCAGGTGTGGCCAGGAGAAGGAGTACAGGAGCACAATCAATTACTTTGTGGTGTGGTGTGAGCAGAACCACCTTCAGCTCAACATCAGCAAAACAAAGGAGATGGTGGTGGACTTCAGGAGAACCAAGGCCCAACCGACTGCAGTCCCTATACAGGGGATGGTTCATACAAGTTCCTGGGAGTCCATATGGACAGCAGGCTGGAATGGGCTGGTAACACCGGGGCCCTGTACAAAAAGGGCCAGAGCCGACTATACTTTCTGAGGAGGCTCAGGTCCTTTAACGTGTGCCGTAAACTTCTGCATACTTTCTACCAGTCTTTTTTGCAGTGGTGTGCTGGGGCGCCAACAGAAAGGCCGGTGATGCTTCTCGGCTAAATAAGATGATCAGGAAGGCTAGCTCTGTTCTGGGGATTAACCTTGACACTCTAGAGGAGGTGGCGGAGAGACAGATCCTGGCCAAACTGCTGGCCATAATGGACAACGTCACCCACCCTCTGCATGCCATGGTTATGATGCAGAGGAGCACCTTCAGTCACAGACTGATTATACCACGGTGTGCCAGAGAGCGCTACAGGAGGTCCTTCCTGCTGGCGGCTAATAGACTATTTAACGCCTTTTTTTTCATTGCATTTAGTATATCGAATATGCAATATGTGCATTTATCTGTAATTAAACCCTGTACTAAGGACTGTATTTTAAGGGAATTATTATTGTTACCCTAAATTATATCATACGCACATTTAGCTATTTAAGTATCTCTTCCTGTCATTTACCTGTATATTTTTTAATTTTTTAAAATGTATTTATTGCAATAATTGTAGAATCTTCTCACCTAACACTGTATAACAATTTATGGTGTACTTATTCAGTCATTCACTCATACTATGCAATGCCTTTTTTATAGCTTTTTGCACTCCAGACTTCTTGTATTTTTATACAATATATTTTTATACCTTTAATTTCCATTTATATGCAGATGACACAGCGATGTACTCTATTGCTCCAACAGCGGACCAAGCATTAATGCAGTTGGAGTCTGATTTTAAGATACTACAGGGGTCGCTTTTACAACTTAAACTTGTCTTAAACACTAAGAAAACAAATGTCATGTTTCTTTCTAGGTCTAAACGCTCAGTTAGAAACACTTTTGTAATTACTAGCTTGGATGGTACTCAAATCGAACAGGTCTCTGCATATACAGTGGGGAGAACAAGTATTTGATACACTGCCGATTTTGCAGGTTTTCCAACTTACAAAGCATGTAGAGGTCTGTCATTTTTATCATAGGTACACTTCAACTGTGAGAGACGGAATCTAAAACAAAAATCCAGAAAATCACATTGTATGATTTTTAAATAATTAATTTGCATTTTATTGCATGACATAAGTATTTGATCACCTACCAACCAGTAAGAATTCCGGCTCTCACAGACATGTTCGTTTTTCTTTAAGAAGCCCTCCTGTTCTCCACTCATTACCTGTATTAACTGCACCTGTTTGAACTCGTTACCTGTATAAAAGACACCTGTCCACACACTCAATCAAACAGACTCCAACCTCTCCACAATGGCCAAGACCAGAGAGCTGTGTAAGGACATCAGGGATAAAATTGTAGACCTGCACAAGGCTGGGATGGGCTACAGGACAATAGGCAAGCAGCTTGGTAAGAAGGCAACAACTGTTGGCGCAATTATTAGAAAATGGAAGAAGTTCAAGATGACGGTCAATCTCCCTCGGTCTGGGGCACCATGCAAGATCTCACCTCGTGGGGCATCAATGATCATGAGGAAGGTGAGGGAGCAGCCCAGAACTACACGGCAGGACCTGGTCAATGACCTGAAGAGAGCTGGGACCACAGTCTCAAAGAAAACCATTAGTAACACACTACGCCGTCATGGATTAAAATCCTGCAGCGCACGCAAGGTCCCCCTACTCAAACCAGCGCATGTCCAGGCCCGTCTGAAGTTTGCCAATGACCATCTGGATGATCCAGAGGAGGAATGGGAGAAGGTCATGTGGTCTGATGAGACAAAAATAGAGCTTTTTGGTCTAAACTCCACTCGCCGTGTTTGGAGGAAGAAGAAGGATGAGTACAACCCCAAGAACACCATCCCAACCGTGAAGCATGGAGGTGGAAACATCATTCTTTGGGGATGCTTTTCTGCAAAGGGGACAGGACGACTGCACCGTATTGAGGGGAGGATGGATGGGGCCATGTATCGCGAGATCTTGGCCAACAACCTCCTTCCCTCTGTAAGAGCATTGAAGATGGGTCGTGGCTGGGTCTTCCAGCATGACAACGACCCGAAACACACAGCCAGGGCAACTAAGGAGTGGCTCCGTAAGAAGCATCTCAAGGTCCTGGAGTGGCCTAGCCAGTCTCCAGACCTGAACCCAATAGAAAATCTTTGGAGGGAGCTGAAAGTCCGTATTGCCCAGCGACAGCCCCGAAACCTGAAGGATCTGGATGCAGGAGTGGGCCAAAATCCCTGCTGCAGTGTGTGCAAACCTGGTCAAGAACTACAGGAAACGTATGATCTCTGTAATTGCAAACAAAGGTTTCTGTATCAAATATTAAGTTCTGCTTTTCTGATGTATCAAATACTTATGTCATGCAATAAAATGCAAATGAATTACTTAAAAATCATACAATGTGATTTTCTGGATTTTTGTTTTAGATTTCGTCACTCACAGTTGAAGAGTACCTATGATAAAAATTACAGAATTCTACATGCTTTGTAAGTAGGAAAACCTGCAGAATGATGATTGTTTCTGTTGAATTGTCTGTCTTTGGTTTGTATGTTTAGAAATGTTCTGTCTGTGTGCCTAAAACTGTACATGTCAACATGTTTACACAGGGAACAGCCGTAAAAGAGATCAAGGTCTCAGTCTGTTTTCCCTGTTAAAATAAAGTTTAAATAAAATTACCCCTGCACATTGATACTGGTAATGGTACTCCCTGTATATAGCTATTACCCCTGCACATTGACCTGGTACTGGTACTCCCTGTATATAGCTATTACCCCTGCACATTGACCTGGTACTGGTACTCCCTGTATATAGCTCCATAATTGTGTATTTTATTCCTCTTGCGTTACTTTTTTTATTATAATTTGTTTACTCTTGGGGAAGGGCTCGGGGAAGGGCTCGGGGAAGGGCTCTTGGGGAAGGGCTCTTGGGGAAGGGCTCGGGGAAGGGCTCTTGGGGAAGGGCTCGTAAGCAAGCACTTCATGGTAAAGTCTACCAAATCTTTTTGGGGGATTTTATTTTATTCTCGCGTATCACACTTGTGACGTCCCTGGCCTTTTGCAGCACTGATGCTTCTGTAATGAGCTGCTATATGAGATATGCCCATGCACCCACGCACTGTGGCAAAGAGTAAAGCAGCTGTTTTGATTAGAACAGTTAATGCAAACATTATGAGGAATACATTTACTGTACTTTAAAGGGCCATGCCAGATTTGATCACAATATTTGATATGAGGCTTGTGTAATTTAATATAACATTAAACAGGGGTGCCATGCATCTGATGGGGCACAAAGTATGTGAGGATGGCTGGGAGGTGGTCAGGAGGAGGGCTATTCCCCCTATCTGTTAATTGGAGAATTGTGCATTTTTCAAACACCTGCATATCTAAGCATACCTCTTGAGCTGTCTGTATACTCCTGACTGGTGGTCCTTTTTTTAAAGAAACATAATATGCTTCTCAGTCTTATTCAGTACATTTAGTTATTGCTTGCTTTTCTAACGTCTACCAACCTTGCCAGCAGGCATGCCAGCTAAGATACATGTAACTAACAAAATAATGGAAACACTTGAGCAAATTTGGGATACAAAGAATACTGAAAGCAGTTGCTACCACACATGGTTCCTTAGTTAATTAAGCAATTAACATACCATCACGCTTAAGGTCATGTATAAAAATGATCCACAGGGCACAAGTGGTCACTGAATGGTTTGATGAGCATGAACATGATGTAAGCCATATGCCATGGCGGTCTGAATCACCAGATCTCAACCCAATTCTTATATACAATGACGGCCTACCTACAGGGACAGCCCCTGGAGCAAATTAGTGTTAAGTGCCTTGCTCAAGGACACATCGACAGGTTTTTCACCTTGTCGGCTCAGCTAGGCTACCTGCCGCCCTTGCAAAATTACGGACACTTTCAATAAATTCCCTGGTTTCCCAGAAATCCTGGTTTGAGGATTCTGGATTCCCTGCTTATTCCCTCCTGATTACGGGAAAACCAGGACATTTATTGAAAATTCACAGAATTTTGCATCCTTACTGCTGAGAGACATCGCCAGACCTACTTTGATGCGTCTTCTGGCTCGAGATGTTTTTACTTTTTACTCCGCAATGGATTAAAATTGGTCTTTTAATTTACATTTGATACCTCATTTTGGCAGCCGGGCATAAAATACTTTAAATCACAATCTTAAGTCTGGAAATGTGCAACGGATCACAGTTTTCCCAGTTAAGCTCATTTAATGAATCAGTCAGACTCTCTGGCTCTCTCAGCAGCTCTCAAATTCACCATTTAGAACTTTGATCCTTTTTTAATACCAACCCAAAGATAAGAACATCTCACAGTGATTCATGCCTTGATGAGTTCACTTGTCTCTGGAACAGAATGGAATTATATTCCTGTCCTCTACTACATATATACATGTGTGTCAATCACCATACCCAGAGCCATGTTTGTTATATTGAGTTGGGATTTGGGCTCTTCACCATACCTAGTGTATCTTCCTACACCATGAGAACCCTTGTTAGAGGCGGTAAGCTACTTGAATGCAGTGTATTTTAGGCCTACTCAATGAGAGTGAATGAGTATGACCAGCCTAGCTGGGCCCATTGATGGGATGTGAAAGCTACAAGAGGAGGAAAGCATCCTGCAGTGATTCATCCCCTATCTGACTCAAGGGCCCTCTATTAGCTATAAAAAAAGAAAAAATCAGGAACGTTTCAATGGAAAATGAAGGAGAGAGAGGGAGCTAGAGAGAGAGAGAGAGGGGGAAGAGGGAGAGAGAGAGAGAGAGGAGGAAGAGGGAGAGAGAGAGAGAGAGAGAGGGGGAAGAGGGAGAGAGAGAGAGAGAGAGAGGGGGAAGAGGGAGAGAGAGAGAGAGAGAGAGGGGGAAGAGGGAGAGAGAGAGAGAGAGAGAGAGAGAGGGAGAGGGAAGAGGGAGAGGGAGAGGGAGAGGGAGAGGAGAGAGGAGAGAGATTTGTCTCCATGCCTCTCAATACTTATCCTACCCGGTATCATTACATATTCATGAGATCGACACAGCAGAGGATACTTTTTGTTTTCCCTTAAAACATCCTTTATTGACTTTTGTTGGACTTTTAACACCCACAATGTCTTGGTTAAAATGGATGTGCCTGTCCCTGCCAGGAGATCAGTGCTTTGAACCCATGGGCCGGTAAGGAGAATGTTTCTGTCTCACAGCTAAACGTCACATAGCTTAGAGGGGGAGAGAGGATGAACGAGTTGGAAGGAGGAGGAAAAAAAGAGTGGAGGAAGATCTCTGAGGAAAGGAGTGAACCACAAATGGATACCGTCATTATAAGTAGTGAGAGCCAGCGCTCTGCTTAGCGTGAAATAAAAAGGGCCAGCTCTCCTCCCATCATCAACAGCTCACACAGCTGTGCACAAACCTTGATCTAATTGCTCCATCTAGTGCTGAGGGTTTATAGAGAATCAACCAATGCATGACATATCCTATTAACTACAGTAGGATTAGAGCCCTGCATGATTTGCTATAGTACGGACTAGGAGTCTAGGGCTACAGTGTTTGACAATATTGGACTTCAGGAATCACACGACTCCATTTCAAAACAGAACTGATCTGAACAATTTTACAACATGTGGCATAGAGGCATGATAGCGTCACTACTGGATTTCAAAATTTTCTGGTGCTGTAGTGACTCCTATTGGACATTAAAGTTGTTGTCATAGGGGAGAAGACACCTGACTCTTTATACTGTTCTGAAAGTAAACCAGCCATTTTGAAAAAGATATTGAAAAGAAATTCATGCTAGATTAAACATTGTAAGGGTGACAAACAAAGTAGGGTGGAAGTGTTATCAAACATAAAAACACTTACAGTGCTCACTCTGCTAACTATGATTAATTAAATTATGTTATGTGTCCTTTTTTTAAAGATACATAATATGCTTGCCAGCAAGCATGCCAGCTAAGGTTTCCCAAGTGGCGCAGCGGTCTAAGGCACTGCATCGCACTATAGACACCCTGGTTCAATTCCAGGCTGTATCACAACAGGCCGTGATTGGGAGTCCCATAGGGCGGCACACAATCGGCCCAGTTTGGCCGTCGTAGGCTGTCATTGTAAATAATAATTTGTTCTTGCCTGACTTGCGTTGTTAAATAAAGGTTGAAAAACATATATACACTACCGTTCAAAAGTTTAGGGTCACTTAGAAATGTCCTTGTTTTTGAAGGAAAAGCTAATTTTTTTGTCCATTAAAATAACATCAAATTGATCAGAAGTACAATGTAAACATTCTTAATGTTGTAAATGACTATTGTAGCTGGAAACGGCAGATTTTTAATGGAATATCTACATAGGCGCACAGAGGCCCATTATAAGCAACCATCACTCCTGTCTTCCAATGGCACGTTGTGTTAGCTAATCCAAGTTAATGATTTTAAAAGGCTAATTGATCATTAGAAAACCCTTTTGCAATTGTGTTAGCACAGCTGAAAACTGTTGTGCTGATTAAAGAAGCAATAAAACTGGCCTTCTTTAGACTAGTTGAGTATCTGGAGCATCAGCATTTGTGGGTTTGATTACAAGCTCAAAATGACCAGAAACAAGGAAATTTCTTCTGAAACTCTTCAGTCTATTATTAAGGCTATTCCATGCGTGAAATTGTCAAGAAACTGAAGATCTTGTACAACGCTGTGTACTTCTCCCTTCACAGAACAGCGCAAATTGGCTCTAACCATAATAGAAAGAGGAGTGGGAGGCCCCGGTGCAAAGCTGAGCAAGGGATAAGTACATTAGAGTGTCTAGTTTGAGAAACAGACGCCTCACAAGTCCTCAACTGGCAGCTTCATTTAAATAGTACCCGCAAAACACCAGTCTCAACATCAACAGTGAAGAGGCGGCTCCGGGATGCTGGCCTTCTTGGCAGAGTTGCAAAGAAAAAGCCATATGGTGGTGGAAAGCCATATGGTGGTGGTAAAGAGGGAGATTTGTACAGGGTTAAAGGGATCTTGAAGAAGGAAGGCTATCACACGCTGTGGACAGCACTTAATTGGAGCCAATTTCCTCCTACAACAGGACAATGACCCAAAGCACAGCTCCAAACTATGCATTAACTTTTTAGGGAAGAAGCAGTCCGCTGGTATTCTGTCTATAATGGAGTGGCCAGCACAGTCACCGGATTTCAACCCTATTGAGCTGTTGTGGGAGTAGCTTGACCGTATGGTACGTAAGAAGTGCCCATCAAGCCAATCCAACTTGTGGGAGGTGCTTCAGGAAGCATGGGGTGAAATCACTAAAGATTACCTAAAAAAATGTACAACTAGAATGGCAAAGGTCTGCAAGGCTGTAATTGCTGCAAACGGAGGATTCTTTGACGAAAGCAAAGATTGAAGGACACAATTATTATTTCAATTAAAAATCATTATTTATAACCTTGTCAACATCTTGACTATATTTCCAATTCCTTTTGCAACTCATTTCATGTATGTTTTCATGGAAAACAAGGACATTTCTAAGTGACCCCAATATTTTGAACGGTAGTGTATATTGTTTTAAAAAGAGCGTCTGCTAAGTGACTAAATTGTCAATGTAAATATGCTGCCCCCTATTGGATATATTCATATATGACATGTATTAGGGCAGAGTTTCCCAAACTCGGTCCTGGGGCCCCCCCTGGGTACACGTTTTGGTTTTTGCCCAGCACTACACAGCTGATTCAAATCATCAAAGCTTGATGATAAGTTGGTTATTTAAATCAGATGTGTAGTGCTAGGGTAACAAAACTAAACGTGCACCCAGAGGGGTAACAAGGCCCTAGTTTGGGAAACCCTGTACTAGGGCACCCTAGATGGTGGTATGGTTAAGGCTATCAATATGCTATGATTAAGTTGAGTGGGCCCCTCCACGCTCAACCTGGTTATCACTGATTACTAGAAAATACAAGTTATTTTGTAAACTGATTTGTTAACACAGGATCCCCACAAGAAGTCAAAAAAGTCAACAATTCATGCAATGACATTTAATCAATTAGCCAATAACTGGGCTTTGTTACTTGCTCTTTGAGGCACGCTTGAAAGGCCTGGACAGGCCTTTGGAGATCACAGAAAACGTCCTGATGAGAAGACGTTTGCGAGGCTTCTCCTAATGAGATGTTCAGGGAAGATCCTCTGGAAGTGTAGTTGTGGCACTATGCTGGGCACCACAGAAGACAGATTTGCACTTTAATTGAGGAATTATGTTAAAATGTACGCTAACATCTAACTTCTATTCTCAGTTACAACATAAACTGCACTGATAGATCAGAACCAGCAACCTGAGTTTAGGAAAATATAAATACTTTTACATAAGAGATTACTAGACAAGGTTTGTAGAGTTTCTTTGTGCACCAATATCTCAAAAAGAAAATGTCATGCTGTACGGTCTTACCCAAGCTATTCTCAGCAGTAGTCTGTTCTTCGGATTCTGAGAGGTGGGAATCCATCTTGGAATCCATATTTTGTGTTGAAAGAGAAAGAACAACTCATAAGTCAAAACAACAACAACAACAACAACAACAACAACAACAACAACATAATAATAATAATAATAGTAATAATAATAACAATAGTAATAATAGTAATAATAGCAATAATAATAACAATAGTAATAATAGTAATAATAATAACAACAATAGTAATAGTAATAATAATGATAGTAATAATAGTAATAATAATAACAATAGTAATAATAATAATAGTAATAATAATAACAATAGTAATAATAATAATAGTAATAATAATAATAACAATAGTAATAATAATAATAATAATAATAGTAATAATAGCAATAATAATAACAATAGTAATAATAGTAATAATAATAACAACAATAGTAATAGTAATAATAATGATAGTAATAATAGTAATAATAATAACAATAGTAATAATAATAATAGTAATAATAATAATAACAATAGTAATAATAATAATAATAATAGTAATAATAGTACAAACCAAAACTAACACAACAGACGAATGTATAAATGAATGGATGGTTTTATATTTTGTACCCTCGCAATAGAGTTGTTTACTCACATTGATAATTATGTCAAGCCTTTGTAGGAAGGAGAACTTCACTTTGGTAGTCTTCACATCCTCAGCCAGAGGAAGAGCCTCAGGTCTGGTGGCTTCGAATGATGTTCTTGAGGCGAGCATTGAAGCCTCATTATATCTGTCGAGGAGTTCTTTACTCAAGGACTTGACAAGAATCCTATCAAATGAGTCCTGAGTCGACACGGACAATTGAAGGATTTTCTCCAAGCCAAACTTCTCCAACATATTTTTGTACACGGCCCTGTACACTTTATGAATCCTCAGGTTCTCTGGATAAGCTTGGGTGTCAGAGGAGCCTGACATTGCACAGAAGACAGCCATGACTTTTGGAATTAGGTCTTGTGACATGCGTGCAACGTCAACTGGGTACAGAACAGTTTGGGTTTGGATCTTAGACAGAAGTCTCACCACAAGCATGCTGATGAGGCCAGTGAAGTCATCATCACTGTCTGAGTTGTTAGAGGATGGGGTTGGAGACGAGGCATCTTCACCAACAATGTTCTGAGCTACACCAGAACGACAGGTGCTATCCTCTTACTCTTCATCCATGTTGCTAAAGTGGAGGTCTCACTGACATGGGACAGAGACAGCTGAGGGGAAGAATTGCCTCTCAATAAACTGCCAAGGTCAATTACATCTGTCAGAGATTCTTGGAGAGATTCTGATCTCTTGGTTGGAGACGACCCTCTGCTTTGAGCATCAGAAACCACAGAGTCTATGACCTGGCTTACCATAACTTCAGTAAAAAGACTAACCGTGGAAGAAGTGCATGACATCCTATCTTTGGACTTGCTGACACATTGACTCCCTGAGCCAAAGTCATTGAAGATAATGAAGGCACAAGGCTAGGAAGAAAGAGGCGCTTCAGACTCCTCTGCAAACAGCTGAACCAGCTCGTAAGCTGTGCCCTTCCCCCCCTCTTGTCCTCTTCCTCTTCAGCTTAGTAACGACTGTATCGGATGCACTCTTTCCAGCCACCACTGTCAAAAGCAGAGGGGTCAAGTTGCTGTCAGAAATTATGCAATTGACTTGGTGAGTAAGATCAATCAATCAATCAAATGTATTTATAAAGCCTTTTTTACATCAGCAATCTCACAAAGTGCTATACAGAACACCAGCCTAAAACCCCAAACAGCAAGCAATGCAGATGTAGAAGCACGGTGGCTATGAAAAACTCCCTAGAAAGGCAGAAACCTAGGAAGAAACCTAGAGAGGAACCAGGCTCTGAGGGGTGTCCCCTTCTGGCTGTGCCGGGTGGAGTATATAACAATACAATGCCATTAAGGCCAGATCTTTCTCCAAGATGTTCAAACGTTCATAGATGACCAGCAGGGTCAAATCATAATCCCAGTGGTTGTAGAGGTTGCAACAGGTAAGTACATCAGGAGTAAATGTCAGTTGGCTTTTCATAGCCAAGCAGTCAGAGGTCAAGACAGCAGGTGCGGTAGAGAGAGTTGAAAACAGCAGGTCCGGGACAAGGTAGCACGTCCGGTGAACATGTCAGGGTTCCCTAGCCGCAGGCAGAACACTTGAAACTGGAGCAGCAGCCCGACCAGGTGGACTGGGGACAGCCAATCCTGAGGCATGATCCTAGGGCTCAGGTCCTCCGGGAGGGGAGGGAGAGAGGGAGCGAGAGAGAGAGACACCAGACAAGACAGGAGAATTACACCAGATATAACAGACTGACCCTAGCCCCCCGGCACATAGACTATTGCAGCATAGATACTGGAGACTGATTCCTAAAACCTTGAGGAACACTGAAATGTACAATTGATTTGTCAGAGGACAAACCATCCACAAAGACGAACTGATATCTTTCCGACAGATAAGATCTAAACCAGACAATAACTTGTCCGTGTAGACCAATTAGGGTTTCTAATATCTCCAAAAGAATGTGGCAATTGATGGTGTCAAAAGCAGCACTAAGGTCAGGAGCACGAGGACAGATACAAAGCCTTGGTCTGACGCCATTAAAACGTAATTTACCACTTTCACGAGTACAGTCTCAGTGCTATGATGGGGTCTAAAACCAGACTGAAGTGTTTCATATACATTATTTGTCTTCAGGAAGGCAGTGAAATGTTTGAGAGGAATAGGAGGCCGATAGGTTTTTACATTTTACGGGTCAAGGTTTGACTTTTTCAAGACAGTTTGATAGACACCGGGTGGATAGGGAGACATTTATTATGCTCAACATAGGAGGGCCAAGCACAGGAAGTAGCTCTTTCAGTAATTTAGTTGGAATAGGGTTCAGTATGCAGCTTGACTGTTTAGAGGCCAGGACTATTTTCATGAATGTGTCAAGAGATACAGGATTAAAAAACTTGTGTCTCCATTGATCCTAGGTCCTGGCAGTTCTGTACAGACTCAGGACAGCTGAGCTTTGGAGAAATACACAGATTCAAAGAGGAGTCCGTAATTTGCTTTGTAATGACCATGATCTTTTCATCAAAGAAGTTCATGAATTTATCACTGCTGAAGTGAAAGTTATCCTCTCTTGTTGAATGCTGCTTTTTAGTTAGCTTTGCGACAGTGTCAAAAATACATTTTGCATTGTTCTTATTCTCCTCAATTAGGTTGGAAAGATAGGATGATCGAGCAGCAGTGAGGGCTCTTCGATATTGCACTGTACTGTCTTTCCAAGCGAGTCAGAAAAGACTTCCAGTTTGGTGGAGCGCCATTTTCGTTCCAATTTTCTGGATGCTTGCTTCAGGGCTCAGGTATTTTCTGTAAACCAGGGAGCAAATTCCGTGACAAATGTTTTTGGTTTTTAGGGGTGTGACTGCATCTAGGGTATTACACAAGGTTACATTTAGATCCAAAGATGTCTTCGGGTAGGTGGAGGGAGTCTGAAAGGGAATCTAGGAATCTTTGGGTTGTATACAGCCCAGGAGGCCTGTAAACAGTAGGTATAAAAAGTGATTGAGTAGGCTGCATAGATTTCATGACTAGAAGCTAAAAAGACAAAAATGTTAGCAACACCTCCCCTTTGCGGGATGAGCGGGATATGGTCGCCAGTGTAACAAGGAGGAGAGGCCTCATTTAACACAGTAAATTAATCAGGCTTGAGCCATGTTTCAGTCAGGTCAATCACATCAAGATTATGATCAGTGATTAGTTCATTGACTATGACTGACTTGGAAGTGAGGGATCTAACATTAAGTTACCCTATTTTGAGATGTGAGATATCAAAATCTCTTTCAATAATGACAAGTGAGATTGCTACAGCGAACACCGCCATGTTTTGTTTTGCTCAACCAAGATCATGCACATACACAGTCTCAATGGGGATAGCTGAGCTGACTACACTGACTGTGCTAGTGGCAGACACATTCTAAATGTTTATATCCCAGGACAAATTACCTAGCAACAGCAAACTAGCTAGCTATATTGCCATAAATGTTTAATCCTTTTTGACCTGTCCACAAATTAAAACGATGGCCCCGGTCTAGTCAGCATGTTATTATTAATTATTAATTAGTCATCATCAAACCCAAAACCTCAGACAAACCCAAAAGCTTTGGAAAGCTTTTTCCAAACCTACATGTATGTAGACTGTTCAGCATATATTTAGGAAATGTGGTAAACACTGGGTAGACTACACTGAAAATGTTTACTCAAATGAATGGGTAAGAAAGGGCTATCCAGATGAACTAATACATACATAGGCCTATGCTAAATTGCAGTAAGGCCCATTTCCTATACAGTTTTACTATGTCCGTGTCAGCATCACAGAAACACCAGCTTCATCCACATGAAATAGGAGATTCAAGGTTAAATCTGAAATAGGCTATCTGTTTTCTTTCTTGCTGTTTATAGACAAACCTGCCTGGACCTATAGTTTGATAATGATGGTCAGGTTACACATGACTGCAAACCCTTTGAAAAACAAGTTGAATATAAACAGTTTGTCATATATTTTCTCTTCAATAACAGTATTTTCAAACCATCTTAAAAATGCAAAAACATATAGCATATTATAGGCACGTAAATCTCACTATAGCCTATCCACTAGATGGCAGTGTTTGCCTACCTGTCTGTAATAAAAGGCAACTCAATGTTGCAAAGAAAGTTTTAGGCTACATTCAGTAGGGTAGCTCGTATGTTTTAAGTTATGTATTGTCATCACTGGTTGTAGGCTAGGATTTCTGGTTCAATCACATGAGGAGAAAAATAAGTTGGCTGGATCGACTGTCGACTTCGATGACGTTTCACTTTCACAGAAACTTGGGCCGATTCAAATACATTAGAGAGTGTAAAGCACAACACCTCTCACAGATAAGACATTTGCCAAGACCTGATTTGATTTAGTCATTATACATACACGTTAAATATTGTTTTCCTAACTAATAGGCTTTGAAACACACATATTTGCCATCTTCCCATCTGTCTGGAATATGGACATTTAAATACTGAATTGATTAAGATGTTGAAAAACACATTATGGATGAAAATGAACAGGGCCCATATTGATAAAGTCTCAGTAGGAGTGCTGATCTAGGATCACTTACCCCCATGTCCATGTAATCTTATTTATTCTGATCTAAAAGTCAAAACTGATCCTAGATCAGCACTCTGACAGGCCCGGGCATTGAATCAAATGGAGTGAATTCAAGGAGAATGGTGGATATACTTTCTGGAGGAGCAGAATCACCTGCCACATGTTTCCCGGATCGCTGCTCCACCTGCCACTTACATACTGCCTGTCCTCCTTGGAGGTCAGATAGCACGCTTCTATCTTACAGGAGTCTGGGAAGTTTCCTGTGTGTTGACGTCACATGATGCAGTAAGAGTAACAGAAGCTCTGTCTGGTGGGATGACTTTCATCAATATGTTGATGTCTCCATTGTGATACCTTGTAACACAACCTGTTACATTGTGATACCTTGTAACCCAACCTGTTACGTTGTCATAACATGGAACACAACCTGTTACACTGTCATAAAATGTAACCAAGTCTTTTACATTGGAACTTTGCAGGGCCTCAAAATCTGGTTGTACAGTGGGGTGAAAGAGGGTACCAGCGTGTGTCCATGCACGTGTGTTACTCTACCTTTGAAGTGGTTGCATTTACATCATTTAGCAGACACTTGGCACATCGACAGATCTTTCACCTACTCCACTCGGGGGTGCGAACCAGCGACCTTTCGGTTACTGGCCCAACGGTGTTCACCGCTAGGCTACCAAGTGGTTGGTGTCTATCTCAATATGGCTGATCACTCTAGGATGTCTGAGGACAGCCCCCTCATAACATGGTACCTGTAGGATGCCCTTCCCATGCACCTGTGGAGCAAGGTATCACATCACCAGATGATACAAAAGGGTAGTGTTCAGCAGGGCACAACATATCAAAACATTTTGAAATGGAAACCAAGATGAGTGTTTCTCATTGGAAATGTTCAGGTAAAACCTCCCTGTCAGAGGAGGTTGGTGGCACCTTAATTGGGGAGAGCGGGCTCTTGGTAATGGCTGCTGCAGAATAGAATACAGAATACATCAAACACATGGTTTCCATTTGCTCCGTTCCGTCCTGTGTTATGAGCCGTACTCCCCCTCAGCAGCCTCCTGTGCTCCCTGTTTTAAAACGCTTCCAGTCCAGTCGTCAACCATGTTAGCAGATCTTCCCAAACCTGGGAAAGTATGACACCATTCTATAGACTGGTCTCTTTTTGATATATTCATTACCAAGGGTATGCATCAAGAATGAGATTCTGGATTGAAACATACAGTATAGACACATCTGGCTGTATGTGTGCACAGATCACCAAATGAGAGATACACTACATGTTGCCCTATTTGATTTTAATTTTATATTTCAGTGTTATCGGTACTAAAGTTAATGATTCTTGTTAATCAGTATGATGACAGAAGCCCCATTGAACTGTTGGCAGACAGTTCAAAAATGACATGAAATCCTCTTCCGTGGGTGGCCAAAGTGGCCGTCGCAGTCGCCCAGACAAACCCCACCAGGTCCACCTGGATCCGAGTGGTCACCTACTCTAAACAGTGCCTGAGGAAGGCACGCAACATCACCAAGGACCGGACATCGCAGCCATGAGCTGTTCTCTCCCTTACCGTTGGCAAGACGGTATCAGAGCATGAGGTCTGATACCAACAGTTTCAGAGAGTTTCTGTCTACAAGCCTGCTGAACACCTGTCCTTGTTATCCACACCTTAGCACACATGCACTCACTCATGCACCCACCCACACATATACACTTAGTATACAAAACAGTAAGAACAACTCTTTCCATGACATAGACTGACCAGGTGAATTCTGTGATCCCTTATTGATGTCACTTTTTAAATCCACTTCAATCAGTGTAGATGAAGGGTCAGAGACAGGTTAAAGTAGGATTTTTAAGCCTTGGAACAATTGAGACATGGAGTTGTGAGTGTGCCATTCAGAAGATGAATGGGCAAGATAAAATCATGTCCTTGAACGGTTTGTGTCAAGAACTGCAATGCTGCTGGGTTTTTCACGCTCAACAGTGTGTACCACCCAAACGGTCCAACACGCAAAGGACATTCAGCCAACTTGACACAACTGTGGAAAGCATTGGAGTCAACATGGGCCAACATCCCGGTGGAACGTTTTTGACACCTTGATGAAGAGGCTACTCAATATTAGGAAGGTGTTCCTAATGTTTGGTGTACTCAGTGTACATTCATGCGACACACAGTCTTATTATAGGGGAGACCAGGGAGTGTTGTAACACTGGGTTAGTTGTAACACTGTCAGTTTGACCATTTAGAAAAGAGCTGCGGTTCATTTTTGAGCTCACAGGAGAAGTGGCATGTCTCTGTGAGCAAAATTGTGGATTTTACGACCAAGAAAGTAACATTTTTTATCAAGATTATGCTTTGCCTAGCGTTCATTGTATTTTAGATACAGTGGTTTTACTTACATTTATTTAATGGCTGCGTGGGGTGGGGATAGTTGTAACTGTTCATTAAAAATGGGTCAAGTGTGTACGTTGTCAGTTCTGGCCCCACAAAGTCTGCACCCCAGGGACAGCCATCTACATTTGCCACAACTGTGACAGTGATTGAACCCTTATGTGACACATGCACATTCAGGAATACAGTCCACACACACAAACAGCAATTGCTTTTGTGCTAAATTGTAAGTTTAAGAAGAAAGTGTTTTTTTGTCAGTTTAAATTGTTCACTTTATTCAAAACAGTTTATTCTTCAATAAAGTTATTGCATAAATTGGATAGTGTGGATCTTATTCCAGCAAATTACCTAATTGTTACATCTATCCCCAGCTAGTGTTACAACTCACGTAACAACGGAACTCTTTGTATTTGACATTAACTCATAATCTGTGATTGTGTAGTAAGAGTCCGAGTTTTATTTGTAGTAACTAATATGGGTACCGTGTATCAAAGTTTGAGAGATCTAGCACGAACCACCAGAGCTACTAATGATAAAAATGAAGAGTTACTGAATCCCCGGTCTCCCTTACTGCTCAGTTTATACACTGCCCCCCACCCTTGTGTAAATATTGGACAAATCATTTGTGCCTTCCTGTACTATAGTTACGCTAGAATTGTTATTATACTCTACTGAGCCATTTACTTTATTTTCGTATTATTATATTTCATTATTGTTGCCTTGTCGAAAAGGAACCTGCAAGTAAGCATTTCGTTGGACGATATATACCATGCGTATCCCGTACATAAAACTAAATCAAACTTGAAACCACAGTCTTTCTGCCCAACACCATATACCTTTACAGCGTTTATTTTTTCAGGGACAGTGGAGCTACATTAATAAACATTTTCAGAAGTGCCCAGGTGTTGTGCCGAAAAGCTCCCCCTGCCGTAGTTCCCCCCACACACATAAATAATTGTTAATGCTGCGACTTGCTTGCTAGTTGAGATTTCTGCTCTTCACTCAGTTGAGCCTACATTTCACTGAGCACCTAAATCCGCTACTGAGTGTATTAGTCTATAAATAAATATATTTGCCAAAATTCGACATCTTTAGAAAGTATTTTACTCGGATGTGTGCCACAGAAAATATGACTCAGTGTGGCTCCGCCTGACCCACTAGTTAAAGCTGTCACAGGAACAAGCTCCTTCCATGTCTCGGGAGTGCAACTGTCAAACAGTTGATCGTTTATCTTCTCCAGTGTCAAAGACAGAGGGCGAGTAGTTCCCGGTAAAGGACATTGTCCACACCCAGCCTATGTACCCTGCGGTCAGTCATTTACCAAAATTATAATTTTAGCCAAATGCTTCTATTACAAGTCTTAACCCCATACGACAGAACATAAGGTTGTTTTACCCCATTGATTATATTTTCAGCATTCCTCACAAGGAAACCATGTTTAGCCTCAAAACCTGCCATGTTAATTTAAGGAGTTGGCCCATAAAGCCCCATAGCTCGATCTATGAATTTCCATGATCATTTCACCATCCCACCCTCAGTGGCAGGCTATTGTGCCTCAAACTGCACAACACAAGTTTAAGATTGACTGTTGTGAGCAACAGCATATATTGTGCACATTTTCTAGTGTCGATTGTACTAAAATGGTGGATTTATACATAGGCAAACACATTACCTGTCAATTCCATTCAAGATCGGTGTAATACTTGGTTCAGGACATTTTCCAGTGTGCAAAAAAAAATAAAACCAATGCATAGACACCCAAAATCAATCTGAAAAAGCCCTTTAGAACACAAGTTGAAGAATGTGGCAGTACAACTGATCACCAAAGCTGCTCCAAGTCTTCAGTTATTCAAGTTAATGGTGCTTCTGACTGGCATACCTGTCTGAAAGGATATTAGTCTCTAAACCAGGGCTTTCCAAATGTCCTGTAGGTTTCCACTCCAAACCTAATCTTGCGCACCTTATTCTAAAAATTAGCTGGATGATAAACTGAATCACATTAGTTATAACTGGTGTAGGACAGAACACCTACAGGAGGGCAGCTCTCCAGGAAGAGGGCTGTGAACACCTACAGGAGGGCAGCTCTCCAGGAACAGGGCTGGAGAGCCCTGGGCTAGACCATCATGTATGGGATTGGCATGACTGACCACCCTATCCCCAGAGAACACAGAGCAATGACATTGAGAGTAAACTCATTTATTTTGTCATCTGCACTCTACAGTTGGAATTCGGGGAATTCGAAAACAACGTCTTTGCCTGTGAGCTTCTTGTAGACGCCGGAAAAGGTCTCAACCTGAAAATAGAGGCAACCACTGGTTAACCACGGCATAGACCGCAACATTTACAAGTCATGATGATAAACATAGAAATTGCATGAAAACGCAAAACGCATGCATTTGGCACAAGACCTTTGCAGCTAATAAACCATTTGAGACATCAGTCAAGAGAAGTTGTACACTGCATGGTTTAGCCCCCCAGTCATGGCCCAAAGGGCTCTGGGAAGATGTAGGAATATACAGAACGCCGTCCTCACCAGCCAGAAGGCAGGGGACAAAGCTCGCTCTCCAACGTCGTGGAACGGGACTGTACGTCATAGCACTGTGAAGTGCTACGCTCCCATACGCCACAAGGACAGAGCCATGCGAGAGCAACCTCACAGGATGTCCACGTTGGGGTTAAGGTGTGTGACCTAGCAAACTACTACATGACTCACTTTGTGTTCCACATTGTTCTGTTGCGCCTTGTCAAGGTGGACCTTGATGAGCCGACTGCTGTCCAGTTTCACGCGGATCCTCTTGCCAACAATCTCACTGGGGAAGACCAGGTCTTCAAGGATGGCATCGTGCACAGCGGTCAGAGTACGGCTGGAGAAACAAATCACAACCTGCATTAGACATTTGGGGTAATTACAGAAATGTTCAAAATCTTGCGAAAGCTATTTTTCCTACGACGAGTCTCATTCAAAACCAGAGAAATTCTTTATACATGTCTGAATGCATGTATGGGAAAGGGCAACTGAATCAAAAAGCTATGCATGTGTATTGAAATCATTACTGGAGACAAGCAGAGTCTGCTTTAGATTAGAATGTTTTATTTTACCAGTTAAAGTTCACTGAGAAAACATTCTCATTTACAGCAACGACCTGGGGAGTAGTTACAGGGGAGAGAAGGGGTGAAGGAGTCAATTGGAAGCTGGGGATGATTAGGCGACCATGATGGTACGAGGGCCAGACTGGTAATTTAGCCAGGACACCGGGTTTAACACCCCTGCTCATAGAAGAACGAAAGGTAATAGGAGGGAACGTTGATTATATGGTTTGTTCCCGTTTAATATTGTAGCTATATAATAACCTATGCAAAATCCCATTAAAAGCATACGACATGGTGCTAGTAAAATTGTACACTGCATGGTTTAGCCCCCCAGTCATGGCCCAAAGGGCTCTGGGAAGATGTAGGAATATACAGAACGCCGTCCTCTCCAGCCCAAAGGCCGGGGACAAAGCTTGCTCTCCAACGTCGTGGAACGGGACTGTACGTCACAGCACTGTGAAATGCTACGCTCCCATACGCCACAAGGACAGAGCCATGCGAGAGCAACCTCACCGGATGTCCACGTTGGGTCCAAATATGGTGTGCAATTACGGCAGCAACAAATATGGCACAAAAATTTAAAAAAAAAAACTAGCACCCATTGCTCCAACCCATTCTCTCTTCCATACAGTATGTAGTAGTGGACATGCAGGTGTGACAACAGAACTCACCTCCTGGGACGCTTCTGCTTATTCTTGATACGGCTTTTCCTGGTTGGTTTAGGCAGGATTCTCCTCTGCAAGTGTAATCAAAACATCAAGGATTACCAATTTACACAGGCAGACTTAAAGCCCAACAAGCATGGCAAATGACTCATGTACACTGCATGGTTTAGCCCCCCAGTCATGGCCCAAAGGGCTCTGGGAAGATGTAGGAATATACAGAACGCCGTCCTCACCAGCCAGAGGGCCGGGGACAAAGCTTGCTCTCCAACGTCGTGGAACGGGACTGTACGTCACAGCACTGAAGCGCTACGCTCCCATACGCCACAAGGACAGAGCCATGCAAGAGCAACCTCACAGGATGTCCACGTTGATATTATGCTACAGTCACATCATTCAAACATGTATATTTGAGCACTCAGATGTCACAGTAAATAGACTTCTCCAAAAAGAACCAAGCTAACAGACAGTGGGATCACAGCAACAGCTCTGCAAACTGATGGAAAACAGGACAGCGAGACACCACCCTAACCTGTGCAACGAAGACGACGTGTTTGCCGCTGAACTTCTTTTCCAGCTCCCTCACGAGTCGCACCTGAATCTTCTGGAAAGATTTCAGCTGGGGCACGGGGACAAAGATGATGATGGCTTTCCTGCTACCACCAACTTCAATTTCCTGAGTGAGAGAAAACTATTTCAGTTAGGCAAATACAAAAAACACTTTAGTAGATGCTTCTGTGTGCTTTAGCTGTCTGAATGAAAAATAGTATGCACTGCATGGTTTAGCCCCCCAGTCATGGCCCAAAAGGCTCTGGGAAGATGTAGGAATATACAGAACGCCGTCCTCACCAGCCAGAAGGCCAGGGACAAAGCTTGCTCTCCAACGTCGTGGAACGGGACTGTACGTCACAGCACTGTGAAGTGCTACGCTCCCATATGCCACAAGGACAGAGCCATGCGAGAGCAACCTCACAGGATGTCCACGTTGGGGTTCAAATCAAACACCACACAGCTCCTCTTACTAGGTGTCAGGCAAACTCCTACCACGTTCAAGTAAACGCCAATCTTCAGTTACGGTCTGAGCAAACAGTCAGAATGAAGGCAAGTACAAGACATACAGTACAGGATCCTTACCTTTGCAGCAGTGATGTTCAGCTCCCTCAGCTGAGCCTTCATGTCAGAGTTCATCTCCAGCTCCAGGAGAGCCTAGAAAAAGGCTGACATGTTGAATACTGTGAACAGCATTAGCAAAGTGACTAAGTACGTTTTATAGAAAGTGCCATATATTGACAGATTTGCCATAACTTACCTGGGAAATGCCAGACTCGAACTCATCTGGCTTTTCGCCATTGGGCTTCACGATTTTGGCGCTGGTACTGAACATGGCCTATGTCTCTGGAATGAAAAGACAGACAAGACTACCATTTGAGCATACTCCCGAGTCGTGTATATCTTTGGACATCATGCAATGTTTCAGCTAATGTAGTATACACACCGAAACTTACCAACTTTAGCCTTGTGGTCCATGTTGACTCCATCACACCATACAGACATGCAGTTACTAGCTAGCGTTATCGGCTAAGGTTGATCAAACGAAGTTGACAATGGCTGATTCCATGTACACATTCAAAATATAAACGCAGTTAGCTAGCTAGTAGCCATTAACAACAACCTAACAATTAACTGTATTGCATCAAACAATACAGTAGATAGGGTCGCATATTCCAAGTGAACTAACGTTATTTATCTAACTAACGCGTTACTCTGTTGGCCGTCTTTACAATTAGGTTAATTATCAAATGGCTAACTTTAGCTATCAACGAACTTCAGAGACGGTACTCAAACATACACCATATTTCAGGATAAACGACTGGCATGACACTTGACAAAAGTAAAATATTAAACGTTTCAAAAAGCCACTTCGACTAAATACGGGCAATTCTTACAGGAACACATGGGCCTCAACGCGCCATCTATGCCTCCTTCCAGTTTTCACTTTAGGTCCATCCTGACACTTCATACAATTCATTACACAACGGCCATCCAAAATCTGAAATATAATAATCTAACGCATCAACAGTCTCACATGAACTATAATACAAAAATGAGGATATTCTGTACATATTTACAACATTTTGACAAGAAATTTCGATAAGTGGGAGCATTATCATGACCTACCTCAGTCAACAACGGCCAGGGAAGAGGCCGGAATCTCGCGAGAGGTGCATAAAAGTACTTCCTGGGAAGGAATCATGGGAACACGGAAGTATGATTTTTAACACCAAAAGATAAGTGGGGCAGATATCGAGAACGTCAAAGTAATTAATGTAAATACAGAGTCCAAAAAGAAGCATAAGTATGTCAGTGTAGATCATGTTCAAATATATAGCTAACTTTTAGGGTTGTGTGTTGATTACGGTTGTCAGATAGTAGCTAGCTAAATGTGTTTGTTTTGGGTTAACTGTCTAGTAAGTTAGCCACCTGTTATTTCACTTTGTTTCCAATTACGGCTTGTTAATCGTTTTTCTTACAATTTAACACATAATTAGCTAGTTAGTTTGTTCAACTTGTTCACATTTCTGAAATTAAGAGAATGGTCGGTGCTTCTACTTTTAAGTAACACGAGCCCATAGGAAATTAATTGAATCGAACGTTAGCAGAGCCTATTTTGAATGGAATGATGTTTCGAATTCCATGTCGCCTAAATGGCACAAAAATGTATGCCTTTTCATATTACCACTACAGTATGTAATTAGGACGAAATTGAAAAAAATAAAAACTAGTGAATTAATTTTTTTTTAGTTTCCTCCTAAGAACAGATTGTAGTGGTAATATGAAAAGGCATACATGTTTGCCATTTAGGCGACATGGAATTCTAAACATCATTCCATTCAAAATAGGCTCTGCTAACGTTGGATTAAATTCATTTAGTATGGGCTCGCGCTAGTGTTCCAGTTTAGCCAACGTTCTATTGCCATTTTACAGCTTGGGTGAATTTTCACTCGTTCAATTGTCCAGCCTATAATAATACCAGGTCAGTCTGCATTGGCAGAGAGGAGATGGTGAAAGTCAAATTCTTCTACGCTGTGGGGAAAGGATTCAACCCTGGAGTTTACCAAACTTGGTGAGTTGTGTAGTAGTTACCTAGCTAGGAAGCTATTTACCACTGTAGAGTGTCTTTGAACACATTTCTATTCAAATTGAATATCATGTTAACTTTTTCAGGGATGAATGTAAGAGCCAAGTTGACAAGTTCCCATCTGCCAGCTACAAGAAGTTTGCAGCAGAAAAGGATGCCTGGGCTTTTGTCAGAAGCAAAGCAACGTCGATAACTCCAGGCGTGTCAGAGGGTAGATCGATGGCTATGTTCTTTCTCTATGGGTCACTGTACTTGTGAAATGACAATACAATGGGTACTGTTGTTACTGGCTCTAGGAATGGGCAGCCTATCTAGTTATTAGACAAGTAGTGCACTATATACAGTAGGTACAGCTGAATCAGACTTATACTAAGACCAAGATATTATCTTTCAGGAGCCAGCGATGAGGCAACACTCCCAAGAAGGGCCCCAAAGGCCCTTGAGTATATTCCCATTGGTCAAAAGCGGCAATATGATCATGTAGAGGAGGAGGAGGAGATGGTGTCCCCTGCCAAACGAGCTAAACCGTCCCAGGAGGCATCTCAAGACAGCTGTGCATCTTCAAAGAGCTCTGATGGATTCACCTACATGGGTAAATATACCTGTTACTTTCTTGTTTTGGTTAAGACATTTAAAACATGTTTTTTTTTGTCAACAATTATTTTTTGTATATTCTGTATAAGGCAACATAAAAGCAGTAAATACAACAGTACACAGGGGGAGGAACATCAAAGAATAAATAAAGCGAACAATCAAGAAGGCAAACACAAAACAAAAAGCGTACGACTGTCATATGTACACATACAGTTGAAGTTGGAAATGTACATACACCTTAGCCAAATACATTTAAACTCAGTTCTTCACAATTCCTGATATTTAATCCTAGTAAAAAATCCCTGTCTTAGGTCAGTTAGGATCACCACTTTATTTTAAGAATGTGAAATGTCAGAATAATAGTAGAGAGAATTATTTAATATTTTATTTCTTTCATCACATTCCCAGTGGGTCAGAAGTTTACATACACTTAGTATTTGGTAGCATTGCCTGAAAATGGTTTAACTTGGGTCAAACGGTTCAGGTAGCCTTCCACAAGCTTCCCACAATAAGTTGGGTGAATTTTGGCCTATTCCTCCTGACAGAACTGGTGTAACTGAGTCAGGTTTGTAAGCCTCCTTGCTCGCCCACACTTTTTCAGTTCTGCCCACACATTTTCTATAGGATTGAGGTCAGGGCTTTGTGATGGTCACTCCAATACCATGACTCTGTTGTCCTTAAGCCATTTTTGCCACAACTTTGGAAGACCCATTTGCTACCAAGCTTTAACTTCCTGACTGATGTCTTGAGATGTTGCTTCAATATATCCACATAATTTTCCTTCCTCATGATGCCATCTATTTTGTGAAGTGCACCAGTCCCTCCTGCAGCAAAGCACCCCCACATGATGCTGACACCCCCGTTGTGATGGTGTTCTTCGGCTTGCAAGCCTCTCCCTTTTTCCCCTAAACATAACGATGGTCATTATGGACAAACAGTTATATTTTTGCTTCATCAGACCAGAGGATAATTCTCCAAAAAGTACGCTCTTTGTCCCCTTGTGCAGTTGCAAACCATAGTCGGGCTTTTTTATGGCGGTTTTGGAGCAGTGGCTTCTTCCTTGCTGAGAGGCTTTTCAGGTTATGTCGATATAGGACTCGTTTTACTGTGGATATAGATCCTTTTGTACCTGTTTCCTCCAGCATCTTTGCTGTTGTTCTGGGATTGATTTGCACTTTTCGCACCAAAGTACGTTAATCTCTAGGAGACAGAACACGTCTCCTTCCTGAGTGATATGACGGCTTCGTGGTCCCATGGTGTTTATTCTTGCGTACTATTGTTTGTACAGATGAACGTGGTACCTTCAGGCGTTTGGAAATTGCTCCCAAGGATGAACCAGACTTGTGGAGGTCTACACATTTTTTTCTGAGGTCTTGGCTGATTTATTTTGATTTTCCCATGATGTCGAGCAAGAGGCACTGAGTTTGAAGGTAGGCCTTGAAATACATCCACTGGTACACCTCCAATTGACTCAAATTATGTCAATTAACCTATCAGAAGCTTCTAAAGCCATGACATAATTTTCTGCAATTTTCCAAGCTGTTTAAAGGCACAGTCAACTTAGTGTATGTAAACGTCTGACCCACTGGAATTGTTATAAGTGAAATAATCTGTCTGTAAACAATTGTTGGAAGAATTACTTGTCATGCACAAAGTAGATGTCCTAACCGACTTTCCAGAACTATAGTTTGTTAACATGAAATCTGTGTAGTGATTTTAATGACTTCAACCTAAGTGTATGTAAACTTCCTACTTCAACTGTACCTATACACATAAACACGCCCAAATAAACCCCAAACATAGAAATATAGCCTGTAATGATGATTGAAAATGAATTAAACATGATTAAAACAACATCCTGATGAGTCTGTTTTTCCAGGTGATGCGGTGGTGGTGTACACAGACGGCTGCTGTTCAGGCAATGGGAAGGCCGGAGCCCGAGCTGGGATCGGGGTGTACTGGGGACGTGACCATCCTCTGTGAGTAGGCCTGGGTCTGTGGTTATAACTCATAGACTGTTTGACACTACAGTGTGTAGCTTTTCATGTTGACTCTCTTTACTGTAGGAATGTAGCTGAACCGCTGGATGGAAGACAGACCAACCAGAGAGCAGAATTACAGGAAAGTACTGTTTGTCATATTTAGTTTTAATTCTGAACTCTCTAAACTAGATTGCTATTATTTGAATGGAATTGCCACAGCATCTTTGGGTTGGATTTCTCCCAAGTCGCGCAGCAGTCTAAGGCACTGCTACAGGCTTCACTACAGACACCCTGGTTCGATTCAGGCTGTATCACAAAAGGCCGTGATTGGGAGTCCCATAGGGCGGCGCACAATTGGCACAGCGTCGTCCGAGTTTGGCCGATGTAGGCAGTCTTTGTAAATAAGAATTTGTTCTTAACTGACTTGCCTAGTTAAATAAAGGTTAAATACGTTTTTATGTAAAGATTTGCTTCTGAATGGCACAGGCAGCCTGTAAAGCCTTGGAGCAGGCCAAAGAGATGGACATCAAGAAGTTGGTGCTCTATACAGACAGCAAGTTCACCATTAACGGTATGTGTGTGCTGCTTATAGCACTTTACGAACACTCTATAAGCAAGGGCCTGACTGATTGTGACATGGTTTTGTGTGATGCTGCAGAATAGGTTCAGCATCTAATGTTACGAGCTAGGCCTACTAATGTGACTATCTTAATGACTGTTGTGTTGTTTCCTCCAGGCGTCACCAGCTGGGTGAAGAACTGGAAGCTGAACAAGTGGAGGCTCAAATCTGGTGGCCCCGTCGTCAACAAAGAGGACTTTGAAAAACTTGACAAGTTAAATGAAGAGCTGGAGGTTGTATGGGTAAATGTCAATGGTGCTCGTTGCGCTACATGTCTGTCAATGTGTTTACTTCAAGTGTAGTGAGTGCAACGCCAGGGTTGTGGGTTCGATTCCCAAAGGGGACCAGTATGAAAATTAATGGGCTTACTAATGTAAGTTGCTCTGGATATGATAAAAACAATTAACTGAAATAACTCATTTACATAAGTATTCAGACCCTTTCCTCAGTACTTGGTTGAAGCACCTTTGGCAGCGATTACAGCCAACATTTCTTCTTTGCATATCCTCTCAAGCTCTGTCAGGTTGGATGGGGAGCGCCGCTGCACAGCTATTTTCAGTCCTCTCCACAGATGTTTGATCAGGTTCAAGTCCGGGCTGCTGAAAAACACTGTCCTTCTGGAAGGTTCTCCCATCTCAAGAGGCACTCTGGAGCTCTGTCTGAGTGACCATCGGGTTCTTGGTCACCTCCCCGACCAAGACCCTTCTCCCCTGATTGCTCAGTTTGGCTGGGCTCTAAGAAGAGTCTGGGTGGTTCCAAACTTCTTCCATTTAAGAATGATGAAGGCCACTGTGTTCTTGGGGAACTTCAATGCTGCAGAAATGTTTTGGCACCCTTCCCCAGATCTGTGCCTCGACACAATCCTGTCTCGGAGCTCTACGGACAATTCCTTCCACTTCATAGCTTGTTTTTTTTTCTCTGACATGCACTGTCAACTGTGGGACCTTATATAGACAGTTGTGTGCCTTTCCAAATCATGTCTAATCAATTGAATTGACCACAGGTGGACTCCAATCAAGTTGTAGAAACATCTCAAGGATGATCAATGGAGACAGGATGCACCTAAGGTCAATATCTAGTCTCATAGCAAAGGGTCTGAATACTTATGTAAATAAGGTATATATATTTTTTCAAACATTTCTATAAACCTCTTTTCGCTTTGTCATTATGGGTTATTGTGTTTAAATTGATGAGGGAAAAAAACTAATTAAATCAATTTTTCGAATAACGCTGTAACATAGCAAAATGTGGAAAAAGTCAAAGGATCTGAATACTATTCGAATGCACTGTATATACAGTACCAATCAAAAGTTTGGAGACACCATCTCATTCCAGGGTTTTTCTTTATTTTTACTATTTTCTACATTGTAGAATAGTAGTGAAGACATCAAAACTGTGAAATAACACACATGGAATCATTAAACAAATCAAAATGTATTTATATTTTAGATTCTTCAAAGTAGCCACCCTTTGTCTTGATGACAGTTTTGCACACTCTTGGCATTCTCTCAACCAGCTTTACCTGGAATGCTTTTCCAACAGTCTTGAAGTAGTTCCCACATATGCTGAGCACTTGTTGGCTGCTTTTCCTCCACTCTGCGGTCCAACTCATCCTAAACCATCTCAATTGGATCACCATGCACAGTGCAAAGCATCGGCTGGAGTGGTGTAAAGCTCACCGCCATTGCGCTTTGTTGCACGCTTCACCATCTAGCTGGCCAACTGACAAATCTGGGTTTGGTGGATGCCAGGAGAACACTACCAGACAAAATTCATATTGCCAACTATAAAGTTTGGTACTGGAGGAATAATGGTCTGGGGCTGTTTTTCATGTTTCGAGACCCTTAGTTCCAGTGAAGATAAATCTTAAAGCTACAGCATACAATGACATTCTAGATGATTCTGTTTTTCCAACTTCGTGTTTAGGGAAAGCCCTTTTCAGCATGACAATGCCCCCGTGCACAAAGTGAGGGCCATACAGAAATGGTTTGTCGAGATCAGTGTGGAAGAACTTGACTTGCCTGCACAGAGCCCTGACCTCAACCCCATCAAACACCTTTGGGATGAATTGGAATGCCGACAGCGAGCCAGGCCTAATCGCCCAACATCAGTGCCCAAACTAACTAATGCTCTTGTGGCAATGTTCCAACATCTAGTGGAACGGCTTTCCAGAAGAGTGGAGGCTGTTATAGCGGCAAAGGGGTGACCAACTCCATATTAATGCCCATGATTTTGAAAAGAGATGTTCGCAAAACAAAATCAAATCAGTGAGTGCCTTTTTAGATGGCGGGAAAGGTCAGCCTACACTTGACCATTACACTTGAATCATTCCCATGGTGAATGGCTACTGCCACTACGCCCCTGCAAAATGTATGGTTTTCTGAGACCATCCTTGGCTTGTTCCTCGGTAACTAGTACATTGAGTAAATATGACTCAAAGGGAATACAATGACGTCTCCTTCCGAGTGTTAAAGCTCATGGTACCCTTTGCCAGCTCATATCTATGTGAAGCTGGATTCAGTGCTCTCGTCTGCATCAAATCCAAATATTGATGGATGAGACGGCAGTGATGAGGAACGCATTGTCGACCACTTTTGAAAAGTTCAGCCGGGACATGCAAGTACACATACTTTCAGACAGCTTTGCAATCGACTGTAATTTGATGTTGATTTACGTCACTTTTTCACATGGTTGTTTTTCTTATATCAAAATGGGGTCGTAAACCAAAAACGTTTAGGAACTTCTGGAACTTTCAATGATGGATGATGCACAACTGAAATTACTAACAGTCTCCTTCTGCCTTTGACTCTCTTTTCTTATTTCTCCAGTTGCACATCCCAGGCCACGCTGGGTACCTAGGAAATGAGGAGGCTGACAGGCTGTCCAGAGAGGGAGCAGCAAAACGCTTACATTAGCCTTACAAGATAACAGCCCTAATATGTCATATTTACTTATCTTGGTTTCTCAGTGAGCACTTCTATCATATCGGGAGTTCAATAATTCATCGTTCAAGATTTTGTGTGTGTGTGTGTACGTTTTCATTTTCCAGGATTCTTTTTTTGGCTTGTTCTGTTGGGCTGCCAAGTTCTGTTCAAGAGAACAATGTTCTGTTTCTAAGTTTATTTGTTTTAATTAAATAAAGCATCCTGTTTTGAAATATTTTTGGTTATTTCATTTATGTTAAGGAAATAGTTGTTGTAAAGTAGGGCTGACCCCAATTAGTCAACTGGTTGATTCTTTGGTTGTTAGGCTGGTGGTCAACCAAGATTGTTTTAGTCAAGCAGTAACACATATACCTATATATTTGCACCCATCTCAGTGAACTAATCCATTGCGGAGGCTTAGATTAAAAGCCAATTCATGCTTGTTCTGAAAATGTGTTCCGGAGGCTCCAATCAGCATGAAGGCAAAAAATGTCATGCTCTGATCCAGTGGAAACTTCATAAAATAAACATATTTGATTACATCTTATCAGTGCTTGACTTGGACTGAAATAGGTTCCGGTACTTCTTTTGGGTGCTGGTACTATTTATATGTACGTGCAGGAGCTCCACAATATTTTTTAGCTAATATTATATAAGCGGAACAGGAGCTCAAGCAGTAGAAATTTTGAGGTGCCAGTACTCTGTTCCTGCCCAAGTCAAGCACTGCTTCATATCCCTTGCGCAAATAGCCTACAACTGTGTCTGTCCCGAGCAAACTGAGGGCCCAGAATATGTTATACAATGTTGAAAGTTGGCTAGGTCAAGCTTCGGGGCTGGATCAAATTTGAATAGTTAATACAATGTTTCAAGTTCGTTGCAGACAGGCCACGTGTTTGTGTAGCCAATGGGATACATAGGATATTTATTTTTATCAGGATATTTTCTACCTGCAGGCTGCAATGTTTTTATTTGTTGGCTTTATGTAGGCTATTTTTACATAGTTGGCAATGGCAGTAGAAGTTACTTTTTAGGTTTATCATTTTCATTTAGATTTGGGGGGTGTCTACTAAGCTATAAGAATTTATTTTAAGAAAGTCATACCAAGGATCATTTTGCTATTTGATTTTGAACTTTAAGACCCCTTGAAGTGTCAAAGAATATATCAAAAAAATATTATCTTTGAGTTGATAAAGCCGCATACAAACACGGTATCTTTTTTGCTTTCTTGAGTAAGGCATCTCCAAAATGCAGGTGTTTCAGCCTAGCTCAGTGCTTTCTTTGGTGGTGATGCAGCCAACGAAAAATACGGAGCGTAGGGGCTGGTAATGTTCTCTAGTTGCGCCGTGATTGGCTCAGTGTTCTGTTGCTCATGGGGACATTATATCACCGCAAAATCTACAGCGAACACTTGCTGTAGATGGACTGACTTCCTTGGAACTGGGAAATCTCAGACTTTAGTGAGTTCAAGACTACTGGGATCTTGGAGAAAAACGAGCTCTGACTGGGAAAATACATTTTGAACGGTCATCCAACTCGGATTTCAAAGTAGGGAACTCTGTTCCCAGTTGTCTTGAAAGCACCATAATTCCAGAGAATGCCATACTTTGATGACAAAGTATGCCCACAAAAAGGACCTCTGCGCCACCTTCCTGTTCATATTACATCATTTACATTCATAAATGAAGTAATATGCCAGGGAGATATGTATACTGTAGCTAAGAAAGTAATACTAAGTGTATATTGTGTAGTAAGCTGTTAGTAGCCCATGTGCCTCACCCTAATAATTTGGTATCTCCCTCATAACTTAGTGGTGCACATGTAGCCTATAGCCTGTTATAGAGATGTAATCATTGAATATTGTAAGAGCTTTCATTGTCTGCTTATATACCCTCTTTATTCATCCTACGGTTCTGACTTGGTGTACAGGGAGAATACTTTAAGAATGGCTGTACATTTCAAAAGTGCTGAACAAATAGTTATATTGACTAGGTCTGTCCTAGCGTGCTCATTAATATCTTCATCGAAATGACGGATTGCCTCTTATTTGCTCGTAGTACCCTTATGCCATAGTTTGTACATCTCAATTGTCAGTAGAAACCACATTTATTTAAGCAAGTCACCATATCAGATATAATTTTTTAAAAGGCAGTAAATGAGGCTGAATGATAGCCACGGTGATAGCCACGTGTAGCAGTGGTAAGGATTCACTCCATGGTGCTGAAAAGAAAGCCCTGCTGTTGGGACAGCTTTATGTAGGCCCTAGCACTTTGTCACCGTTATAGTGCAATTAATGTATTGTTAAGTGTTGTGTAGTGACTTTGCTGGCATGCATTAAACATTTTTTGGGGGAGTTTGCATCACCAAGATGTACATGCTAAAATCGCCACTGCATTGAACTTTATTTGGTAGGCAGGCCCTACATGAAAACGTAAGCAAGTATTTCTCCTGTGCACTATGTCTCCACGCAATGACCTTTACAGGTCCGTTTGGTGTAAACAAACCCCTGGCATTTTCTTTATTCAGATTTTAGAATATTCGCATGAAAATCTGTCGCCAATTAGACCTAGCTACAGATGTATTTTGTAAGTCTGTGTAATATACATTTCAGACAGTAGATAGAGCTCTAGACCATTTATCAGAACACAAATCCAATGCCTCAGAATAGAACTGGCTCTCTGAATCACATTCCTCCCTCTGTGGAAAGAGTATTTCTCCCATATAAACCATGGAAATCCATCATCCATGTGTGAGACATGCTGCATGCTAAAAGATAATATATAAGATTAGGACATTTTTGTGTGACCTCGACAATTATGGATCTTCCTAAAGCCCATAAGGGAGTGAACATTATTTATAATAAGGGTTACCTGGAGAAAATCGGACCTCTCTTAAATGAAAATGGGAAATAGGAAGAAATAGGCTCTCTTGTTAATAAGCCCTCTTGTTAGTAAAGTCAAATTAAAATGCAGACATTGAAATTACTTAAGCTTACTCAGGCTCCCAAGTGGCGCAGCGGCGCTGTAACTCAGTGCTAGAGGCGTCACCACAGACACCCTGGTTCGAATCCAGGCTGTATCACAACCGGCCGTGATTGGGAGTCTCATAGGGCGGCGCACAATTGGCCCAGTGTCGTCCGGGTTTGGCCAGTGTAAGCCGTCATTGTAAATAAGAATTTGTTCTTAACTGACTTGCCTAGTTAAATAAAGGTTCAATTTAAATTATTATTTTTGTAATGTATAACTCTAATTTGCCTATTTTCACCATTCGCTGTCCATTTCAGATTGATTATGCATCGGTTGCTGCTTCAAATTTCAGCACCACAATCATTGTATGTTACTTACATTTTTTGGACTAGGCCTAATACATTTTTTTATTCGTAAGAAGCCTTTGACTCTCCTCCTGAACTGCCACCATATGCCTACACGGCATCAGGTACACAGCATCGGGTACACAGCATCGGGTACACATCGATATACTGTATAACCTAATAAGCAACTAATTCTAAAACACTGAGAAATATTGACATTTCATCCATTACAAACGACATGACCATCTCCATCCCTAACCTATCACTAGGATTCATGTTTCCATCTTCTAAAAAAAACAACAAAAAAACGAATGGAAACAATAATTATCTATTCAAGTTTACTCTGACATTAACTGATCTTGGTGATACTCTCTATGACTAGTTAGTGCAGAATTCCATCTCCACTTCGCTCTTAACAGATCTACTTTGTCTTCTGTAGGTGTCTCATCCTGGTGTCTAGACACTGGACCTATACGTGTGTGAGAAGAAATAATGATAGCTCCAGCTGTAGTTGAGAAAGAAAATTCCCCACATCCCCATATGGCCTTTCCCCTTTGAGGCTGGTGAATGTAGGAAACCAGAGCACCCCTTCGCTGACCTTGGCTGGCGGGCCCTCCACGGCTCCCTCTCCGCTCGTCTGGAGATGTGAACCCCTACCTGGGGCTGAATGTTGGAGAGACTGCGGCTGCAGTCAGAGGTCAATGTGAGACGGCATGGAGAGGGGTCGCGATGCTTCACCCCACCAGGCTGAAGCTCGTTAGGGTTTCGTCTCAATACATTCGCCCCATCAGCACATATGCTGTTCAGGCATTCATCTGTTTGACATCCAGTCTTCTATTCGGTTCTTGTCTCCTAATTGGTCGCCTCGCTTGCCAGACTCATGGACGTCAGAGTCACAACGGAGGTTGGGAAGAAACTTCCTCACTGGTGACTCTTATTAAGAGTACTGGGTGTTGTGTGAATTAACGGCGTGAGTAACTCCCACCTCCCAATTAAATCTATATTCAATGACGTATTTTATCAGAGGGATGATTGCTACAGTGAGATATATTGCCAAATGGCATAGCCCTATGGTTATCTTGACAATTCATTTTTATCTGTTATTTTTTCAGGGTGTGTGGCCAATGGACAAACATCCAATGCTATTTATCTGTCTGAGATACAGGGGAGGAGGAGTAGACTGAGTCCTAGTCCTTACCGCACGTCTGGTGCTAACGGCGTTCACAGACTGTCGGCAGCTGACTCTTGTCGTGTGCATTAAAAGATGTGTGGAGAATGATTTCTCTCCTAACCCATCCAGCGATCATGTGTGTTACTAGTGGCGGTGGCAGACCCTCTTTGTGCTGGGAAACATCAAGGGAAGCCACACTTGGTGAAAGGCAGAGGGAGTCACAATCAAACAATGTTGGCAGCCGCCTCTGTGGAGCAAAGCGTCACCTTAGAACAGAACTGACATCTGTTTCCATGACAGCTGTCTGGCTCATCCTAACTAACTCCCGCCTTAGAACTAATGCAACCGTTTGATACCACCGCTAAAAGAAAGACACATTCTGTCAGAAATGCTCACTTGGTATTGTTTTGTTACTCCGAATCGAAAGGAAGTCGAACAACAAGGTTGTTTTTCTCATATCAGCTAATGTCTTTTAACCTGCTGTCATCGTTGGACATTAATTGAAGGTCGGAAATAAGAAGGCAGGATGAAGGGAATATGAGGCAAATATTATTGAGATACAGATGCTTCATGAGCAGGAGAAGAAAGGAAAATACAAGAAGAAAAGTAAATGGACATGCAGAGAAGCTTGAAGCGAAAATCATTGAAAAGTGTGAGCAGCTGAATCTCTACCTACTGTGCCACAGGAGGTTACTTAATCAGCCTCATTAGGATCTCTGTCCCTCTCCCACTCTCTCTCTCTCTCTCTCCCACTCTCTCTCTCTCTCTCTCTCTCTCTCTCTCTCTCTCTCTCTCTCTCTCTCTCTCTCTCTCTCTCTCTCTCTCTCTCTCTCTCTCTCTCTCTCTCTCTCTCTCACTCTCACCCTCTCTCTCCCTCACTCTCACCCTCTCTCTGTTTCTGTGTCCATTCCTCTCATGCTGTCTCTCTCGATCCCAGTTCCTCAGCAACCAACTCCTATCCTACATTCCTCTCTCCTCCTCCTCCTCCTCTTCCTCCTCCTCCTCCTCTCTATATGGTGAATGTTGGGCTGAGCCGAGCGGGCAGCCAGTCATCCAAGCCCAGTCTTGGCATGGTGCCCCTGGAGTAGAGCCTGTTAGGCTGAAGGCAGTAGCCAGGCCCAGCGTGGGCACCTCCAGAGCCTGACAGCTCACTCCCAGAGACATGCACCGCTGGCAGAGGGGGATGGGCAGGGCCAGCCTGCTGTCTGCATGTGAGCCGTGCCCGCAGAGGGGCATGACAAGGTGAGCGGCTGGCACTGCGGTACTCTGCAGCTCCTCCTCTCCTAAAGGCTGCCTCCAGCCCACCCCCTCCCTCCCCAGAACACACCTGCTCAGGAAGACAAACACTCTCCTAACTCATCCTGTAGCTCGTGCAATATGCAGGTATCAGATTGGGCGATTTGAGAAATATATTGCAGAAAGGTGGTTTAACCCAGTTTCTTACTCACTGTAGATGAGACGTATTGATCCATTTCTACCAACTAATTACACAAGATCCAAGCCTTCACTTTCTACCATCTAATTACACAAGATCCAAGCCTTCACTTTCTACCATCTAATTACCCAAGATCCAAGCCTTCACTTTCTACCATCTAATTACCCAAGATCCAAACCTACACTTTCTAGTATCTAATTACCCAAGATCCAAACCTACACTTTCTAGTATCTAATTACCCAAGATCCAAGCATTCACTTTCTACCAGATAATTATACAAGATCCATAAATAACAACGATGTTCAGTTGATAACATCCCTCTCTAAGGCAATGATTACGGGTCCTCATTGAGACAATATTTGCAGACTGAACACTGTGGTCATGGTTTGTGAATACTATGAGCATGTTAGCTCTATTGTTCAGCTAAGAGGTAGGGTATTCTCCACTCTAGCTAAGAAAACGCCACACTGGTAAACTGTCAGTGTGTCTCGGTCCTGGTTTCATCCCACGGCTTGATGAGGAGTCTGAGAGGATGGCATCTGCTTGTGCCAGCATAGAGGCATTTTTAAGTCTCTCTTCTCTACAGAGGCTGCTTGGGATGAAAAGCTGCAGTGTGTGCCTGTGGAAAGAGATAGAATGGCCTTCCTCTGCTGGTGTCACGAGTGGGTGCATTGAGAGACCAAGGCGCAGCGCAGGTATAGTAGTTCGACATAGTATTTATATATTACATAGTATAAATAAAAACAATGTATAATGTACAACAAAATGACGAACTATTACAAAACCGAAAACCAGACACTATAGACAACAACGTCACGTTCACAAACACGAAAACTGAACGGACGTAAAAAAAGGCACACTTACTTCACCGTGACTGTGACATATAACGACAACATCAACAACGACCCACACCAGAGTGAAGGACAGACTCAACATATATGGGACCCTAATTAGAGACAATGCGGTGCAGCTGCCTCTAATTAGGGATCCAACCCAAACCCCACACAGAAACAGAAAAGAACGACACTGTCAGACTCTGACCATAACTACATAGAGAAGCCAATGCTTCTCTATGGCCAGAGCCTGACAGCTGGCTTGTATAAAAACATCTACACAGACACCCATAGGACAAATCACAGATGGAGGACACATTGTGAGCGGGAGTTTGTTCGGGTCTGAGGCAGTTGCACTGGCAAGGATCCTGAAACGTTAACACTGGGATCGGTGCTTTGTAGAGGTACTTCAGGGTCACTGTATTTCATTTCTAAACATGTTACAATATTGTACCAATGTTGTCTTTTTGTCTGAAAATGCCATTAACTACAGTATACAACATTAACCTCCTATACTGTACCCTTCATGCTCCTGCAGCTGGCCGTCCAGAGAACCCTACAGGGGGAGTATCAGCCGTTCAGGGGAGTATCAACCGTTCAGGGGGAGTATCAGCCATTCAGGGTGAGTATCAGCCGTTCAGGGGAGTATCAGCCGTTCAGGGGAGTGTCAGCCATTCAGGGGAGCGTCAGCCGTTCAGGGGAGTATCAGTCGTTCAGCGGGAGTATCAGTCGTTCAGCAGAGTATCAGCCATTAAGGGGGAGTATCAGCCGTTCATGGGAGTAAAAAAGACGGAGCAGGAGAGAGGATGAGGTGGTGGGAGGGATAAATGGTCCCATTAAAGCCAGCAGCTGCTTCTTCGTCCGCACTCGAGCCGGTCCAGTCAGCCCCGGCGTCCCGTAATGATGCCAAGGTCAGGCAGTTTGCGTGGCGTGCCGCTGCAGTGCCATCCATCACCTGCCAGGCCTCTATTCATTCTGCAGATCCCTAACCAAGCGTGAGATGTCATTACGCAGATGGAAGCTCCTCTCTCTCGTTCTCTGGCCGACACTGGGACGTGTCTGTGTGGGGGGGTGGGGGATGTTTGACGGGGAGCGTGTGTCAGGTGTGTGTGTGACAGGGGAGGAAGTGGACAGGGCTGTCCTCCAGCTCTCGTGGATCCAGTGCCTCTGAATTGTCATTAGTCAAGGCAATGTAGCTCGAAATAGCAAAATGAAAAGGTACAGCTCTCTGAACAGACTCTCTGAACAGACTCTCTGAACAGACTCTCTGAACAGAGTCTCTGAACAGACTCTCTGAACAGACTCTCTGAACAGACTGATTCAATCTTTCTGTACTGCACTATTCCACCAGCTTTGCCAGACCAACAGAGCATCAACATAATTATAATACAACCCCAGGTTCAATATTCTAGTATTTTCCCCTCCATATTTCATGGCAGCGTTTATTCCTCTCAGCACCAGGAAGAAAACTAAGCATTGCATTGAATAAGTCATAGCCACAGGGGCTAGAGGAAGTGATTTAATTGCCGTTATTAGCTTTTGAACCTAGGTTACCCTCACGCCTATGGCTTTCCCTGAGCAGCACCTAGGTTACCCTCACGCCCATGGCTTTCCCTGAGCAGCGCCTAGGTTACCCTCACACCCATGGCTTTCCCTGAGCAGCACCTTGGTTACCCTCATGCCCATGGCTTTCCCTGAGCAGCGCCTAGGTTACCCTCACACCCATGGCTTTCCCTGAGCAGCCCCTAAAGCTCATGTTTAATCATAATGAGATGTGAATTCAGGGAAGGAACTGCAGGGTGCAGGAACACAACTGAGAAGAACAGGGTGGTAGAGAAGACAGACTGAGAGATATGAGAGAAAGAAGGGATAGCCGTGGTGGAAAAAGTACCCAATTGTCATACATGAGTCAAAGTGAAGATAACTTAATAGAACTGACTCAAGTAAAAGTGAAAGTCACCCAATAAAATACGACTTAAGTCAAAGTCTAGAGCATACAGAGTCTAGAGGCCTTCAAAGACTGGTTCAAGAGGTTCAAGAACATCTACCTCAGTCTCCTCTGCACTCCTGAAAATTGAGGCAGAGAAAGCAGGCCTTTTAGCCCAAGCGGCTATGTTAATGGGAAAGCATGCATTGGAATTGGAGAAGGCTCGACTGCAATCAGCCATGGAGGCAATGGAACTGAAAGCAAAAATAGCAGCATCAGATGCTAGGTTAAAGGTCCTGGAGAGCATTCAAACGGATACACAAGTCTCTGAAGGAGCCAACGGAGATGGAATGAATGCTTACCGGAAGAGGAAAAATCCCAGTGCATTTATAGAAGATGAACTAACACCTGTCTTTTCCCATCTTTTATGTTAGAAAGTTTTATATGCTTCAACAAAGACCATCCTTTTGTTTGTAAACGTGCAATCCGAAGTGCCACACTGCTATCATCTCTACGGATGTGCAGTAAAGCCTGCGGTGAGTGTGTGTCCGAAATAGCCCCTCTCTCGCCAGGGCAGTGGTGATATTTATTGGGTGGAATAGAGAAAATATGCCACTAAAGGGATCAAATTATTAGTATGAGGCACATGGGCTACTAACAGCTTACTACACAACATACACTTAGTATTACTTTCTTAGCTACAGTATGTACATCTCCCTGGCATATTACATCATTTATACAGCAGCATACAATACATTTTTGGACTCACCTTGTTGTGCTGTATTTTGTCATCAAACTTTCTCATTAAAGTCCAGCATTCTCTGGATTTATGGTGCTTTCAAGACAACTGGGAACTTGGAAAAACAAGGTTGAATCATGACGTCAGTGATCTTCAGGTCGGAGCTCTAGAAAGAGGCCAGAGTTCCTGACTTGGAATTGCGAGTTGGATGACCGTTTAAAGCGTATTTTCCCAGTCGGAGCTCGTTTTTTACAGCGTTTCCAGTTAACTTGAACTCACTGAAGTCTGAGATTTCCCAGTTCCGAGTTTCCAGTTGTTTTGAACGCGGCAGAAATCATGATGGATTGACAGCATGGCCAATGATTTTTATCTATAATTTCTCTTCATATGACAAGGATTGAAAAGGCCAGTAGATTGTCGACTTGATTCAAGATGATGACTGCTCTTCTAGCTTGCTAGCTAAGATTTTAAAAGTATGATGTTGACATGATCAGTCCAAACAAAGCTATGTTAGATATATTGTGATTGAGCCTTCTTGGATGGGCACTTCTAATGTAACTCTATGGCAGCACCCAAGGGGCTTGAATTTTTAAACTCTCCCTGTAGATTTTGCGGTGACGTAATGTCCCATCACGGTGCAACTAGAGAACATTACCAACCCCTACTTTACGTATTTTCCGCTAGCTGCCCCACCACCACAGAAACAACTGAGCTAGGCTGAAACACCAGAATTTTGGAGCTGCCTTACTCAAGAAAGCAAAAAAGAGTGTATGCAGCTTTATTTTTTACATTCTTTGCAAACTGATATGTGCCACATATTAATGCTAAAATAACATGCAAAACATGCAACCCACTGCCACAGGGTTTTAGGGGACACTACAATGAGGTACAATGAGCGTTTAGCATTTCACATGTTTTCGTGAGAGAGAAACTATAATGTTTTAGGAACGGTTGGATTACTTTTTGTCAAGTATTTAAAACCATTTAGGCTGATTGCATCAAATATATGCTTAAACCAGTGGGTTAACTGCATGTGGGACAGGTGTATGGACAGGTGTATGGACAGGTGTATGGACAGGTGTATGAACAAACAAACAATTTGGACTGGAGAATTCGCTTTACTATTCCACACGGGTTACCACTGGTTACTACGAGTTACTACGGGTTACCTATGTACAAATTCCAATCCCATAGCCTTTCCTCTATCGCCTTTGGAGCTGTGACGATACAGACCTCTACAGAAAGATAATATGGACTGGCTGGTTGAGGACACAGCCAGACACAGACCGTAGCCAATCTAGGCTTGACTTCCTATAGCAGCTCATCAGTGAACAGTAGGGGCCTGCTGTCAAGTTAATTAGGTCCCAGAGAGATTCCAATCTGACGGCACCAGGCCGAGCCAGTGTGTGTCACGCAGTGCGAGCCCGCCCGCCTGTCTGCCTATCTGCCTGTCGGCCTGTCTGCCTTCCTTTCTTCCTTGCTTCCTGTCTGCCCTACTGCCTTCCTGCCTGACTTCCTGCCTCACTGCCTCCCTTCCTACTTGCCTTGCTGCCTGGCTCTGGAGGCAGGCGGAGGTATATGGTGGCAGGCAAAGTGATATGGAGGCAGGCGGAGGGATATGGAGGCAGGAGAGAGATCTGAAAGGAGGATGGAGAATAGAGCCTCTGATGGCTCTGCCTTGGGTTTGCTGGGCAGATATCAAGGAGGAGCCCCTTAGGGCAGCAGGTAGCCTAGTGGTTAAGAGCATTGGGCCAGTAACCGATTAACCCTTATTGCTCCTGTAAGTCGCGAGTTTCTGCTAAATGACTAAAATGGAAAATGTACGGTCTCTTTGGAATTGCTAAGTGCCTTAGATCCTAGATCCTGGAGTTCTCTCTCTCGCTTTCTCTTTCTCTCTCTCCTCTCTTTATATCAATCTGTCTTCCCAGCTATTTATCTGTCTTTCTCTCACACAAACACACACACTCAGTGGAGGCACATACAGCCCAGTCTGCATCTGGCTCTACCAGAACAGAGACTTAATCTGGGAGGATCTGCTGTGTGTCTGACTGTCAGTATCAGATGTTGAATCACAGTAACTGAGTTACTGCTGCCTGAATCTCTTTCTCCTTGAAGTACGAACGACCTCCGCAGGAAATGCAGCTCTGAAAACCCCTGCAAACACAGTGTAGTATCTTCCATTCAGAACAAAAAGCAAAAGTGCCACTGTTTCCCATGCGTGAATAGAGTCTGATGACAGGATGTAAATCGTGAGGTAGTAATGGAGAGAAAGTGTGTTTAAAGGAGTCTTTGTGAGTGCAGGCAAACAGTTCTGATGAAAGGGAGAGTTCAGATGTCTCACTAGCATACACAGTTTGTGTGTGTGCATGCATGCGTTTCTGTGTGTGAGTGTCTGCTTGCATGCAAATGCATTTCTGTGTGTGTGTGTGAGACTGTGAGACTGCTGTTTTGGAGACACACTAAACCTTCATGGTCGCACTGCAGTATGAGTCACATAGAGCCACCTCCCCCTACAGTCTTCTAAAGAAAGGTGCTGTCTCGAACTAAAAGGGTTCTTCGGCTGTTCCCATTGGAGAACCCTTTTGAGTTCCATGTAGAGCCCTTTTTATAGAGAGTTCTACATAGAACCCAAAAGCGTTCTACCTGGAATAAAAAAGGTTTCTACTTCACATAGCGCCCGCTCAATGTGACGAGAACCCATGGGTGCCAGCGCCGATGCCAAGCTCAGCAGATGGCATGAACACATTGCAGAAGTGTGTGTAACATCAGAGTCTCTTTACTGTCTTTATCTTCAACACATACGGTATGTAGAGAGACGATTTGGTAGAAATCAGTTTGGGGAAAGAGAACAATTTAAATATGTACAGTAATAGTACATCAAATATGATTGAAAATCAGCACAAGATGGTCAAAATCTGTACTTATTTTGAACCAATAGTATATACTTGTATATACATGTTATTTTATGTGATTAACTGTCATTTCAGTGAAATCTCTGTTGAGGATGGATATCCTCTACACTAGCTTCCCCTTCTGTGGTGCCAGAGGTGGAAAAAGTACTCAACTGTCACACCTAAGGATACCTTAATAGAAAATGATTCAAGTGAAAGTCACCCAGTAAAATACTACTTTAGTAAAAGTCTAAAAGTATCTGGTTTTAAATGTACTTAAGTACAGTGGTGGTGGAAAAAGTACTAAATTGTCATACTTGAGTAAAAGTAAAAATTACAAGTGCATGCTATACACATAAATTCCTTATATTAAGTAAACCAGAAGGCACGATTTCCTTATTACTATCATTGTTTGACAACGAGGGGCACACTCCAACACTCAGACATTATTTACAAACTAAGCATTTGTGTTTAGTGAGTCTGCCAGATCAGAGGCAGTAGGGATGACCGGGGACATTCTCTTGATAAGAGTGTGAATTTGACCATTTTCCTGTACTGCTAAGCATTCAAATTGTAACGAGTACTTTTGGGTGTCAGGGATTTTCATTAGGAATGAAGTGAAGTAAAAGTAAAAGTTGTCAAAAATATAAATAGTAAGCTGTGTGGTGCATGGGACTACCTCCCTGTGGCATTGTGGAGTAAGCTTGAGCGGCAGATGTGGAGCCTACAGCTCAGCAGCCCAGAGCAGCAGAGCAGAGCAGCCAGGCCGTGGGTCATGGGTCATTCACCTCCTGATTCATCACACAGCCCACAGAGCTTTCAGCTCCTCTGTCACCTTGACAACCCAGCGCACAACTACATGCCCCAGTTGAAACCTCACTATTGATTTAGAGCCTTGTGCGCTCTCTCTCTCTCTCTCTCTCTCTCTCTCTCTCTCTCACTCTCTCATCTCTCCCTTCTATTTCATTCAGTACATAATGTCTGTTTCTTGGTAAGCTATATATGTGTGTGTCTGTGTGCGTGCGTGTGTGCATGTGTGTGTGTGTGTGTGTAGGGCTCCCGAGTGGCGCAGCAGTCTAAGGCACTGCATCTCAGTGCTAGAGGTGTCACTACAGACACCCTGGTTCGAATACAGGCTGTATCACACCCGGCCGTGATTGGGAGTCCCATAGGGCGGCACATAATTGGCCCAGCATCGTCCGAGTTTGGCCGGTGTAGGCCGTCATTGACTTGCCTAGTTAAATAAAGGTTAAATAAAAAAATAAAAAATGACTGGTGAGTATATTTGTATCCATATAGGAGTGTATATTAGTCCATGAACTGGTACTTATATGAACATAGTGAATATTCTAATCACACCTCCACATTCCTCCTGGCCCACCACATGAAACCAGGGGTGTCCAGGCAGGGCTGGTGTGCAGGCTGGGTTCGTCTGTCTGTCTCTCTCGCTCTCTCTCTCTGGCTCAGTGGAAACTGGAGTGTAGTGCAGATTTGGCTCCTCTCCAGCTCTCAAGTCAGGCGGCGGCTGTGGGTGGCACTGCCAACTGAGGGCACTGCGGCATTTCGACTGAAAGGCTTGTGGTGAAGAGAATGGCAACCAATTACAGTAATTTCCCCCAGTACTCATGTAATTTCCCCAAGTACTGATGTCATTTCCTCAAGTTCTGATGTCATTTCCCCCAGTACTGATGTCATTTCCCCCAATACTGATGTCATTTCCCCCAGTACTGATGTCATTTCCCCAAGTGCTGATGTCATTTCCCCCTGTACTGATGTCATTTCCCTCAGTACTGATGTAATTTCCCCCAGTACTGATGTCATTTCCCTCAGTACTGATGTAATTTCCCCCAGTACTGATGTAATTTCCCCCAGTACTGATGTAATTTCCCCCAGTACTGATGTAATTTCCCCCAGTACTGATGTAATTTCCCCCAGTACTAATGTAATTTCCCCCAGTACTGATGTAATTTCCCCCCAGTACTGATTTGGATGCAAATATTATGCATGTATGCCGACACACACACACACACACACTGTTTTCTCTCACAAGCTATATATAAGTCTCCTTTTCCCTCAGCTCAGACATGCTGGAACTAAAGCACCAAGTATTCTCAGACAGGACTTAAAAGCCACTTATTAGCATCATTTAATTTAATTCACACTGAAGCTGCCTCTTTCCTCCCTCCCTCCCTCCCTCCCTCCCTCCCTCCCTCCCTCCCTCCCCCCCTCTCTCTCTCTCTCTCTCTCTCTCTCCCCCCCCCCCCCCCCCCCCCTCTCTCTCTCTCTCTCTCTTTCTCTTGGCTCTTGTCTGTGTCCACTCATTCACACTGTAAGTAACCCCTACTATTCTGCCAGTGAGAGGAATCCCTAAAATCCCCAACTCTCTCTTTTGACTCACTGTTTTCACTTGACTGGCAGTGGTTCCAGCGGAGGACTGCTCCTCTGATGCAAAGTAAATGTAAAGATTTGACATTAAGAGGTAGGATGGAAGCTCTATGTAGGTATTTGACTACTAAAGAGAACCAAATGAGAACAGCACGCCATGATCCTATGTGAAACAGTCTTCCCTCATTATGCATGTGATGAGTTCTTGTTCTTGTCAAAGGTCAATGAAGATCAGTTTTCTCTTCGGGTCCATCGATTATATTGGTTCACACTAGTGAAACATATGTGTGTGGGTAAATGGTAATAACTCTCTATCGACATGGACCCGGTTGGTTCTGGGGGTGGGTTGCTGAGCAGGGTTTGTAGCGGATTCACGTTAATCTTTGCCCTTGAGTAAAAACCTTTCCTCTTTCATTAGCATTCCAATAGCGTCTCCGTCAACACTGGCGCTCCAGCAGTCTGGGCATCTTCACAGCTCCCCAGTGATTGAACGGAGATCATGGATCTTTATTAAATGTTAATCAACCTCCTACGATTCTCTTCTGTTTTTTTTCTCTCTCTATTTCTGAAATCTTTTCATGACTTCTGCATTCACTTGCTCATCCTTTGTCAGATTCATATGCATATAACGTCTACAGCATGTTTTGATATGTGTTCTCCCTGACTTTCATTTGGCTCTGCATTCACAGAATCATACTATCTCTGATTCATATAGGAAGATCAACTATAGCATTGACATGTATTGGAATATGTCTCAATGTCAATTTCAGATGACATCCCTGTCAGTCTGTGTCATTCAGCCACAGTCGCTGTATTGAAATCAAACTGCAAGCCAGTGAGTCTGTGTCTTTAAATGTGCCTGTGAGTGGTGCCTGCTGCTAGGATCAGAGGCTCTGTCGCCACGGGGATCCTGAGTGTAATTGATGGCAGCCGTATTTACGCCATCAGGTTCCCTGCCACGAGCCAAAATGGCTGCCTGTTCCTACTGAGACGAGAGACGCCCCCCATCGAGGGAGGGGAAAACAGGCATGCTGTCTTACAGGCAAAAAGGAATGAGCGATAAATAGACAGAGAAAGAAAGGGGGAGAGAGAGAGAAAGAGAGAGGGAGAGTGGGGCGAGTGAAAGAAATGAACAAAGAACCACTCTATTCCATTGGTATTCCTTACAGTAGAGTGCACTCTGATGTGACGTTGAGTGGATGTCTATAGAGGAGGTAGTCTGTGGTTGTGATAGAGGAGGTAGTGTGTGGTTGTGATAGAGGAGGTGGTGTGTGGTGGTAGAGGAGGTAGTGTGTGGTTGTGATAGAGGAGGTAGTGTGTGGTTGTGATAGAGGAGGTAGTGTGTGGTGGTAGAGGAGGTAGTGTGTGGTTGTGATAGAGGAGGTAGTGTGTGGTGGTAGAGGAGGTAGTGTGTGGTGATAGACGAGGTAGTGTGTGGTGATAGAGGAGGTAGTGTGTGGTTGTGATAGAGGAGGTAGTGTGTGGTGGTAGAGGAGGTAGTGTGTGGTGATAGAGGAGGTAGTGTGTGGTTGTGATAGTGGAGGTAGTGTCTGATTGTGATAGAGGAGGTAGTGTGTGGTGATAGAGGAGGTAGTGTGTTGTTGTGATAGAGGAGGTAGTGTGTGGTTGTGATAGAGGAGGTAGTGTGTGGTTGTGATAGAGGAGGTAGTGTGTGGTTGTGATAGAGGAGGTAGTGTGTGGTGATAGAGGAGGTAGTGTGTGGTGATAGAGGAGGTAGTGTGTGGTGATAGAGGAGGTAGTGTGTGGTTGTGATAGAGGAGGTAGTGTGTGGTTGTGATAGAGGAGGTAGTGTGTGGTTGTGATAGAGGAGGTAGTGTGTGGTTGTGATAGAGGAGGTAGTGTGTGGTTGTGATAGAGGAGGTAGTGTGTGGTGATAGAGGAGGTAGTGTGTGGTTGTGATAGAGGAGGTAGTGTGTGGTGATAGAGGAGGTAGTGTGTGGTTGTGATAGAGGAGGTAGTGTGTGGTGATAGAGGAGGTAGTGTGTGGTTGTGATAGAGGAGGTAGTGTGTGGTTGTGATAGAGGAGGTGGTGTGTGGTTGTGATAGAGGAGGTAGTGTGTGGTTGTGATAGAGGAGGTAGTGTGTGGTTGTGATAGAGCAGGTAGTGTGTGGTTGTGATAGAGCAGGTAGTGTGTGGTTGTGATAGAGGAGGTGGTGTGTGGTGATAGAGGAGGTAGTGTGTGGTTGTGATAGGAGAGGTAGTGTGTGGTTGTGATAGGAGAGGTAGTGTGTGGTTGTGACAGTAGAGGTAGTGTGTGGTTGTGATAGGAGAGGTAGTGTGTGGTTGTGATAGAGGAGGTAGTGTGTGGTTGTGATAGAGGAGGTAGTGTGTGGTTGTGATAGAGGAGGTAGTGTGTGGTTGTGATAGAGCAGGTAGTGTGTGGTTGTGATAGAGGAGGTAGTGTGTGGTTGTGATAGAGCAGGTAGTGTGTGGTTGTGATAGAGGAGGTGGTGTGTGGTGATAGAGGAGGTAGTGTGTGGTTGTGATAGGAGAGGTAGTGTGTGGTTGTGATAGGAGAGGTAGTGTGTGGTTGTGATAGGAGAGGTAGTGTGTGGTTGTGATAGGAGAGGTAGTGTGTGGTTGTGATAGTGGAGGTAGTGTCTGGTTGTGATAGAGGGGGTAGTGTGTGGTTGTGATAGAGGGGGTAGTGTGTGGTTGTAATAGGAGAGGTAGTGTGTGGTTGTGATAGAGGGGGTAGTGTGTGGTTGTGATAGGAGAGGTAGTGTGTGGTTGTGATAGTGGAGGTAGTGTCTGGTTGTGATAGAGGGGGTAGTGTGTGGTTGTGATAGAGGAGGTAGTGTGTGGTTGTAATAGGAGAGGTAGTGTGTGGTTGTGATAGAGGGGGTAGTGTGTGGTTGTAATAGGAGAGGTAGTGTGTGGTTGTGATAGAGGGGGCAGTGTGTGGTTGTGATAGGAGAGGTAGTGTGTGGTTGTGATAGAGGGGGTAGTGTGTGGTTGTGATAGGAGAGGTAGTGTGTGGTTGTGATAGGAGAGGTAGTGTGTGGTTGTGATAGAGGGGGTAGTGTGTGGTTGTGATAGGAGAGGTAGTGTGTGGTTGTGATAGGAGAGGTAGTGTGTGGTTGTGATAGAGGGGGTAGTGTGTGGTTGTGATAGGAGAGGTAGTGTGTGGTTGTGATAGGAGAGGTAGTGTGTGGTTGTGATAGAGGGGGTAGTGTGTGGTTGTGATTGGAGAGGTAGTGTGTGTTCCTGTGGTTCTGCTGATGGGTGTGGTCAGTTATAAGATCACATGGGTTCCTCTGTCCAAACCATAAAGCAGATCCAAGAGTGATAGCAGACATCACTCTATTCCCTGTATGGTGCTTAACTTTTGAACAGAGCCCTATGGCGTCGTGTCCTGGGGTTGTACTTGTACACCAAGCTGCCGAACGCTAGAGACAGCAGATCGGCTCCTGCTCCTATGAGCTGTTCCGGCTCGCACAAGCCAAGGCTACTTAATGCACTTTACTTTCATAGGGAATAGAGTGCCATGTGGAACACATACAGTGACTTAAGTTAGTGTCTTGAGTTGACCTACAAGTACACTACATTTTATTCCTACTTCCTCATGATAACAAATCTTGGTTTGATGTCTGTAACCATCAAACCAACACTACTGTATAAGACTCTTACCTAAAGGCCATGCTATATATGTGCACTCAATGAACCCACAGCCATACCTGCCACAGTGTGTGAACGTATAGGCACTATGGGAACAGCAGCACTAACTAGTCTGCAGCAGTCAAGTTCCTCTCCTCAGTCTCACCAGGCTCTCCTCTCCTCTCCTCTCCTCTCCTCTCCTCTCCTCTCCTCTCCTCTCCTCTCCTCTCCTCTCCTCTCCTCTCCTCTCCTCTCCTCTCCTCTCCTCTCCTCTCCTCTCCTCTCCTCTCCTCTCCTCTCCTCTCTCTCTCCTCTCTCCTCTCTCCTCCGGTGTGGCGGCCGTGTGAGAGAGAGAGAGATAGAGACAGAGATAGAGTGAGGAAATGACCTACATAACGGCGCTCCCTCGCCTCAGCTGTTTTTTGCATTTCAAGAGGGTTTGAATAATTTAACGCCTTCCTCCCCATCGCAAGATGACAGGCCTCAATAAAATTAACCAAGTTAACGAGCGCCGGTGACAATCAACGCCCCCGAATTCAAAGGGGCCGCCGCAGGCAGTCCTAGGAAGGTGCCACAGGCGACACGCCAGTCACTCAAATACTTTTGGAAATGGTGGAAAGAGAGAGAGAGAGAGAGAGAGAGAGAGAGAGAGAGAGAGCGAGAGAGAGAGCGAGAGATTGGAAGATTAAATATTAAGCTGCTCTTTGGTATTTAACACCATTGTTTGCCATAGATCAGGCTCCGGTATGGTACGCCCAATGATTGTCATTGTTGAAACTGATTTAGCTGCAATGGATAGTTGACCGTTTTAGGGATTATGGCGTATTCATGAATACTGGTACACAGAGGCGCACACACACAGACACACACACCCCAACCCCCTTCCGCGCGCACACACACACTTGCTCACCACGACCTCATGCTGGGGAGATGTATGGAGTGTGTAATAGTTTTATCAGGGTGAGAACAGACACCACGAGTGCACTTGTGCCTCCAGCTATAGACTGGGGCTCCGTGGGAGAAAGTAAATTACGGCGAGATGAACCTGCCTGGGGTGAACATATGGGAGGGAGATAACGTGGTGTTCAAGATGGCTGCCGACAACTCCCAGCATTCCACTGGCTGCTTGGGCGTCGAACCCTGCTCTTTGCTCTCATCCATATTTACAGGCAGATAGGGAGTGGGATGTGGGCAACAAATAAAGGAGAACAGTTTGAGCAGTTTGAAAAGCTAATGCTGGGTGTGTGGGATATACGTTTTTTTTAGTGTGTGGATGTGCCACATGAAAATAGGTTCTGAGGCAGGGAGACTGTAGCAGCTATCAGGCTTATGGGATGACAATAACAGCAGCATACTACAAACAGTGGGAGGAATATTTTGTTGTTGGTCTTCTCTGAGTGATTTGGGATTCAGCACACGCACCGCCATACCCAGCACCACTCAAGCACTCATGTGGAGCCTTGATGGGTAGAGGACAGAGAGAGATAGAGAAAGAGGAGAGAGCGCGAGAGAGAGAGAGAGAGAGAGAGAGAGACTTCTGCAGCTGTATGGAAAGATACAACAGAGTGAAAACACACACACACACAACACGCATCTATGCACACACATGTAAACCCCCAAATGCATGCACGCACGCACACACACACATACACACACACACACAAACATCCCTCCCCCCACACAGATGCACTTTTCCGTGACCTTCCCATCCTAGCCATGACATGCTGCAGGGACATAGAGAGGAGCCTTTAGCCGTTGTGTAGCATGGGCTCCGTCACGCCTCAGCAAGAGTAGCAGCAGAGCAGCAGTGGGGAGGAAGGAGGAAGGCCCGTTGGAGAAAGCCTAAAGCTCCTTGCTGCTTTGGATTAGCAGTCTTCCATTTCAAACTGTGGCCTGATGTAGATTGTTCTTCAAATGTTGAAGGAGAGAAGCGGTGGCGCGTCAGAGCGTAAGTCTCTGTCAGAAAAGCAATCAGCGGCTCCAGTGCCTTCCCTCCTGCAGTGGTCTGATTGCAGCATTAGGCTGAGCCCACTTCCTTTCCGTCCCCTTGTGTGGGAAATCATTTCAGCTCCATAAAGAACTTTGAGACAAAAGAGGAAGTTAATTAAGATTAATTGATGACGGACGTACATTCTGACAATGTGCATGTTGCCAAAGGCATTTTGTCCTTACTACTTCCTTACTCCAGAAAAGACTCTCAAGGACAATAACCATCTCTCCCGATCTACTATCCTGGTTTACGAAGAGGAGGTAGTGCTTCCCTATAGCGAGGACTTGTTACCTAGTGGAATTCTATTCTATATTATTCTATTCTATTCTATGTTATTCTATGTTATTCTATTCTATGTTATTCTATTCTATTCTTTGTTAATCTATTCTCTCTTATTCTATTCTATTCTATGTTATTCTATTCTATTCTTTGTTATTCTATTCTCTCTTATTCTATTCTATTCTATATTATTCTATTCTATTCTATATTATTCTAGTCTATTCTATGTTATTCTATTCTATGTTATTCTATTCTATGTTATTCTATTCTATGTTATTCTATTATATTCTATGTTATTCTATTCTATGTTATTCTATTCTATGTTATTCTACGTTATTCTATTCTATTCTATGTTATTCTATTCTATCTTATTCTATGTTATTCTATTCTATGTTATTCTATATTTGATCCTATTGTACTCTATTACTGTATGCCAGTCAGGCCTATTGAAAAGGTGTGTGCGTGTGTCTGTGTGTGTGTGTGTGTGTGTGTGTGTGTGTGTGTGTGTGCGTGCGTGCGTGCGTGCGTGCGTGTGTGTGTGTGCGTGTGTGTGTGTGTGAGACAGAGACAGCCATGTAGGCAGGCAGACTGACTAACATGCTAATTACACTGGCTGACTACACTGGCCAGCAGTTGTGAGCTAATTTGTCCTGGGAGATGAACATTGGGTATTTTACCTGACATGCATATGGTCCTCTTTTTAGCTGGGTCTTAGAATGTCATACAAAATCTTGTGTTTCTCTACTCCGACGATTAATCTGACGATTAATCCACATATGATTAATTATTCTCTCCTCATTTGTCTTTCAAGCATCCATGTGGGTTTGTATCTTCCTAAAACCCAATAAGGCGGGGAGTTGCAGCACGCGGAGCATCTCCATGGCAAGATGGCGGCGACAAACCTCGCCTCAAGCTCCTTTGCAGGTTTTGGTGAGGCGCCGTGTAGCCTAGGAGTCCTACTGGAGAGAAGGAAGCAAAGACGCCGACGGAGAGGCAGACGTGGAGGGGTCTTAGTGAATTGAGATGCCAGGTGACCCGTCCTCCATTATGGAGCATGCCACATCACCAATGTTCAATCATTTGTGAATAAACCTGACGAACTCAGAGTGAGGATCCCTTTCCAGAGGGACATCAGATTCTGCGACATACTCTGTTTTTCTGAGACCTGGCTTTCCTCCGACATCAAGACAGATTACATACCACCAGCAGGTTTTACAGTTCATCGACGAGCGGATAGGAAGTGGGCTCTCTCTGGCAAGAATAAAGGCAGAGGTGTCTGCTTCATAACCAATAACAAGTGGTGCGATGGAGGAAATGTACAGGAACTTTCAAGCTTCTGCTCTCCCGACTTTGAATACTTGGTCATCAGATGTCGCCCTTTTTACCTTCCAAGAGTTCTCAGGGTGTATCGCCATGTCTGTGCACACCCACCCCAAGCCGACAGCAAAAATGTTCTCAAAGATCTTCATTGGACCCTGAACAAACTGGAGACTGCATACCCAGGGGGCAGCTTTCATTGTCGTGGGGGACTTTAACAATTCCCAAATTACTTTCAACACATTGATTGTCCAACTTGTGGAAATTCCACTCTTGACCACTGCTACACGCTTTCTCGACAAGGGTATAAGGCCCTCTGACCAATACTAAATTTTGCTCCCCCCCACCTACAAACAAAGACTCAACAGGGAAGTTCCCTTGGTCAGGTCTGTACAACGCTGGTCTGACCAATCAGAAACCATGCTCCAAGACTGTTTTGATCACTTGGACTGGAATATGTTCCGGTGATAACATCAATCAATACGCCAACTCAGTCACTGGATTCATCACAAAAAGCATAGATGATGTGATACCGATGGTGTCTTTCAAAACTTACCCGAATCAAAAACTGTGGATTGATGGCAGCCTTGTCAGGAAACTGAAGGAGAGAGATGATGCTTATAAACATGGCAAGGTCACTGCAACAATTGTATGCTTAAACATACAGCGTGTTAACCCTTACAAGGCTGCCGGCCCAGACAGCAGCCCTAGTTGCGCCTTCAGAGCATGTGCAGACCAGCAAGCTGTTGTGTTTTCAGACATTTTCAATATCTCTCTAACTCAAGCCATTATCCCCAACTGCTCCACTATCATCGTCGTGCCGAAGAAAGGGAAAGGAACTGAACTGAATGACTAGTGACCCGTAGCACTCACTTCCGTCATCATGAAGTGCTTCAAGAGGCTAGTCAAAGACCGCATCACCTCCTCCATCCCCGAGACACTCGACCCGTTCCAATTCGCCTACCGTCCCGACAGATCCACAGACGACGCAATTGCCATTGCACTGTACACTGCCCTCACCCACCTGCACAAGAGGAATGCATATGTGAGGAAGCTGTTGGGTGAAATTAGTGATTTGTGGATGTGTGTGTGTGTGTTTATGTGTGTGTGTTTATGTGTGTGTGTGTGTGTGTGTGTGTGTGTGTGTGTGTGTGTGTGTGTGTGTGTGTGTGTGTGTGTGTGTGTGTGTGTGTGTATGTATGTGTGTATGTGTGTGTGTTTATGTGTGCTTGTGTGTGTGTGTGTTTATGTGTGTGTGCGTGTGTGTGTGCGTGTTTGTGTGTGTGTGTGTGTGTGTTTTGTATGTATTTGTATGTATGTATGTATGTATGTATGTATATATATTTGTATGTATGTATGTATGTATGTATGTATATTTGTATGTATGTATGTATGTATGTATGTATGTATGCATGTAAGTATGTATGTATGTGTGTGTGTATGTATGTATGTATGTATGTATGTATGTATGTATGTATGTATGTATGTATGTATGTATGTATGTATGTATGTATGTATGTATGTATGTATGTATGTATGTATGTATGTATGTATGTATGTATGTATGTGTGCTTGTGTACTAGAAGTACCAGAAGTCCTCACAAGAATAGCAAACCTACTAAAATTCAGAGAAGTGGACATTTGGCCAATTATTTTAGCCTTAGAGGTTTAGGGTTAGAATTAGGGTTATGGTTAGGAGATAGTGTTGGGTTACGGGTTAAGATTAAGGTTAGGGTTAGGGTGTGTGTGTACTGGTCCCTGCCTGTAGAGGGGGCCTGGAACAACCTCTGTATCCCTGGAGTCACAGCCCTGGTGCCTGTAGAGGGGGCCTGGAACAGCCTCTGTATCCCTGGAGTCACAGCTGTATCCCTGGTGTCACAGCCCTGGTGCCTGTAGAGGGGGCCTGGAACAGCCTCTGTATCCCTGGAGTCACAGCTGTATCCCTGGTGTCACAGCCCTGGTGCCTGTAGAGGGGGCCTGGAACAGCCTCTGTATCCCTGGAGTCACAGCTGTATCCATGGTGTCACAGCCCTGGTGCCTGTAGAGGGGGCCTGGAACAGCCTCTGTATCCCTGGTGTCACAGCCTTGGTGCCTGTAGAGGGGGGCCTGGAACAGCCTCTGTATCCCTGGTGTCACAGCCTTGGTGCCTGTAGAGGGGGCCTGGAACAGCCTCTGTATCCCTGGTGTCACAGCCTTGGTGCCTGTAGAGGGGGCCTGGAACAGCCTCTGTATCCCTGGTATCACAGCTGTTTTACATTCTACTGGTGTAGGCTGGAGTCACACAGCAGCCAAGCAGCCGGCCACATACCTTATCCAGCCCTCCCTACACACAGCCACATACACTGACATTCAATCATCTTTCTCCCTCGCTGTCTGCATCTCTCTCCCTCTCTCGCACATGCACATTCACACACACATGCACACACACACAGACACACACAGATACACACACGTACGCACACTCCCCCTTTCTCTGTTTCCCACGTCCCTCTCTCTCTCTCTCTCTCTCTCTCTCTCTCTCTCTCTCTCTCTCTCTCTCTCTCTCTCTCTGTGTGCTATGCAGTATACGTGTGGACATGTGAGTCTGTTCATATGCCCTCTACCGCCCCTGTCCTTCTGTGACCCCTCTCTTCAGAAACAGCGAGGGCTGGTCAGCCCAGCCCATATCTCCCACAGGAAACATACAGAAATACATTAAAATCAACACATCCACTTTGCATGTGAAATGCAGTAGATTCACCACAGATCCAGTCAATATCTTAATACTACCTGATGTTAGTTGGAGCTTTAGACAGACCAGGGCTTATGATGATGGTCTCTCAGCCTCCACAGCTCTCTCTCTCTCTCTCTCTCTCTCTCTCTCTCTCTCTCTGTCTCTGTCTCTGTCTCTCTCTCTCTCTCTCTCTCTCTCTCTCTCTCTCTCTCTCTCTCTCTCTCTCTCTCTCTCTCTCCTCTCTCTCTCTCTCTCTCTCTCTCTCTCTCTCTCTCTCTCTCTCTCTCTCTCTCTCTCTCTCTCTCTCTCTCTCTCTCTCTCTCTCTCTCTCTCTCTCTCTCTCTCTCTCTCTCTCTCTCTCCTGTGGAAGGGAGGTGGTGTAGGGGGATCAGAGCAGCACATCAAAGCAGAGTGGGATCAATAGGAGTGAGAGGGGATCCATGTATGCCCATGTGTGTGTGTGTGTTTGTGTGTGCCTGCCTGCATAAGTGTGTGTGTATGTGTGTGCACATCTGCCTGCATGTGAGCGTTTGTGTGTGTGTGTGTGTGTATGTGTGTGGAGCCTGGGAGGTTATCAGCTGTACCCAGAGTCCCCAGGCCAGCAGAGAGCAGAACAGGCAGGTGAGCAGCAGACAGCAGCAGCCAGGCAGCCAGATGAATGACCTAGAGAGAGGACCAAACTGCTTCAGAAGCACGGGTCTCCCTCCCGTGTCTGTCTCACAGTCTCAGGATTCAAAAATGAAACGGGAGCCTCCTCCGTGAGGGAGGGAGGGAGGAGGGAGAGAGGATAAAAATGGAAGGAGAGAAGAGTAGGCCAGGAGAGGAGGTCATGAGAGGCTTCAGAGAGAGGGAGAGAGAGAGAGAGAGAGAGAGAGAGAGAGAGAGAGAGAGAGAGAGAGAGAGAGAGAGAGGAGAGAGAGAGAGAGAGAGAGAGAGAGAGCAGAAATACACTATGGTAAAAAAGAAGGAACAGCACGTCAGAAATATGTGGTAAGATATTGACATCTATACATCTGGTATATGCAGTATAGCTTCGCTGCAATGGAAACTGACCATACAGTATGTTGTACAATATAGCACATGCAGGTACGGTGATAGAGGCACTGATTCCAAATAAGGTCTTATTTGTATAATTATACTTATAAGTTTTCATTTCCTGCAGCTCAGGAACATTTCTCCTGCAACAGGGTGGTCAACTGAAGATCCTATATAGGCCTATAGTCTTTCTGAGATGTAGTTAAAGATACAGAAAGGCCGGTAGAGGAAAATACATTCTACTATCTAGCACGGTTATCAAGATCTTCTTTTCCCTATCAATTCTATATAGATCTCTACATCCTTCATCTGTTCTCTAAGCCAGTCTATATCCCTGCTACCTCCTTTTTATAATAGTCTGTAGTTCTCGCTCTCTGTTCAAACCATCGTTGAATTGTAGTGTGGTTGAAGGGAAATGGGAAGAGTGAGAGAGAGACTAAAAGCGTGCAGGAGAGTGGGGGGGGGGAATCGAACAGCAAACAGGAGATAGAAGCCCAATGCATTCTGATTGGTGCACGACCCCTGAACTCGGGTGTCCTTCCTGCAGCACACCTTGGACAAGAATAGGATGTCATAGATAGGTTTTCTGTCCACACACTCGCACACACACACACACACACACACACACACACACACACACACACACACACACACACACACAACACACACACACACACACACACACACACACACACACACACACACACACACACACACACACACACACACACACACACACACACACACACACACACACACACACACACACACTTAATATGGTGTGAATTACGGGGAGCCAAGGTGGGCTCAGCTCCCCTAAATGAGACTTTAGCTCCCCTAAATGCAACAAAAGTCAAACTTTGAGGAGGTCTTTAAATAATGCAAATTGAACCGTTCTCCTATTTGTTTAAAATGCAGTGGTAAACATGTTTTACAGTGGTAGACATTGAAATATGAAGCTTCCAATGAAACACCCCCCCACCTTTCTGTCATGGAACGAACATCCCCCCCCCCCGCCTTTCTGTCATGGATCGAACACCCCCCTACCTTTCTGTCATGGATCGAACACCACCCCCCACCTTTATGTCACATGATCTGTGAAGACTCCAGGCATTAACTCGTGAAAGAAAGGTAGTGTTTTATGTCACACGATCTGTGAAGACTACAAGCATTAACTCATGAATTATGGACAACTCATGAACTAGGGTGTAAAACATGTTTGTGGTCGGCTACTGGCAGTGTTGTGGGCCTAGTGGAGGGTAAATACAAGTAAACACCGTTTGCCCCCTATCAGATGTCCTGACTTTTCAGGATAATAAAAAGGTCAATTTGTCAGCAAGATGCATCAATTAATGTAGGCCTAATCAATGGGAATAACTGAATGTCATTAGGCACACATTTTGGTGTTCTGTAACAGATGTCTATTTCCATTCATCAAATGGCTAGACTACATGCAGTTTGAATTCTGGAATTATTGGAACATGCACAGTTAGCCTACTTCTGAAGTGATTTGTTTGAGAATCGGATGAAAATATCATGACTGGTTGTGTTCGTGCCACATTAAAAGGTAAAACATTTGTACCGTTTAAAAACATATTTATTATTAGGCAAGCGCGTGCACTCAATACAGAGACCCTCCTGAATGTTATGGTGTAATTTTCACACACACACACACACACACACCAGAACACGCACGCACGCACACACACACACACACACACACACACACACACACACACACACACACTCTTTAGCCTGTGTGTGTGTGTGTGTGTGTGTCAGCTCTTCTCATTCATACTTAAAGTTGAAGAGAGAGAGAGAGAGAGAGAGAGAGGGGAGGGAGGAGAGAGAGAGAGAGAGAGAGAGAGAGAGAGAGAGAGAGAGAGGGAGAGAGAGAGAAAGAGAAAGAGAAAGAGAAAGAGAAAGAGAAAGAGAAAGAGAGAGAGAGAGAGAGAGAGAGAGAAAGAGGGAGAGAGAGAGAGAGAGAGAGACAGCTGTGCCTGTGATGTGTATCTATCGATGCTGTCTGCTGTCTGGGGCTTGTCCTTAACAGACAGACAGACAGACAGACAGACAGACAGACAGACAGACAGACAGACAGACAGACAGACAGACAGACAGACAGACAGACAGACAGACAGACAGACAGACAGACAGACAGACAGACAGACAGACAGACAGACAGAGCAGAGCGCCGGTGCAGTGGGTTGTTCTCACAGACTTTAACTAGGTCACACCGCCATAGCCTACAAACCAACCTCATCAAAATACAAGAACCCCTCTCTTTCTTTCTCTCGGTCTCTCTTACCTCTCCTCTCTTTTTACCTCCCTATCTTTCCTTGTCCTGAGCTCACTCATGGCTGATTTCTGGAAATGAAGGAATGCAGAGCGATGCTTGTTTGTGTGTTTGTGAAGGGATGGAGGGAGGGAGAGATAGAGGGAAGAGGAGGGGAGGAGGGATGGTTGTTATGAGACCAACTCAGTGGCTAATTTTGTAGCTGGCTACACGATAGGATTGGCTGCTGCCCCGAAAACAGAGCACCGAGGCAGCGGGGAGGTTGTACAGAAACCATTTATCATCTCTACTACATTTCTCTCTCTCTCTCATATGATAATATGTATATATACAGTGTTGTAACAATGTGCAAATAGTTAAAGTACAAATGGGAAAATAAATAAACATAAATATGGGTTTTACTTACAATGGTGATTGTTCTTCACTGGTTGCCCTTTTCTTGTGGCAACAGGTCACAAATCTTACTGCTGTGGTGGCACACTGTGGTATTTCACCCAGTAGATATGGGAGTTTATCAAAATAGGGTTTGTTTTCGAATTCTTTGTGGATCTGTGCAATCTGAGGGAAATATGTGTCTCTAATATGGTCATACATTTGGCAGGAGGTTAGGAAGTGCAGCTCAGTTTCCACCTCAATTTGTGGGCAGTGTGCACATAGCCTGTCTTCTCTTGAGAGCCAGGTCTGCCTACGGCGGTCTTTCTCAATAGCAAGGCTATGCTCACTGAGTCTGTACATAGTCAAAGCTTTCCTTAAGTTTGGGTCAGTCACAGTGGTCAGGTATTCTGCCACTGTGTACTCTCTGTTTAGGGCCAAATAGCATTCTAGTTTGCTCTGTCTTTCCAATGTGTCAAGTAATTCTCTTTTTTTTTTCTTATGATTTGGCTGGGTCTAATTGTGTTACTGTCCTGTAAACAGAACCCCAGGACCAGCTTGCTTAGGGGACTCTTCTCCAGGTGCATCTCTCTGTAGGTGATTACTTTGTTATGGAAGGTTTGGGAATTGTTTCCTTTTTGGTGTTTGTAGAATTTAACGGCTCTTTTCTGGATTTTGATAATTAGCGGGTATCGGCCTAATTCTGCTCTGCATGCATTATTTGGTGTTTTTCTTTGTACACAGAGGATATTTTTGCAGAATTCTGCATGCAGAGTCTCAATTTGGTGTTTGTCCCATTTTGTGAGTTCTTGGTTGGTGAGCGGAGCCCAGACCTCACAACCATAAAGAGAAATGGGTTCTATAACTGATTAAAGTATTTTTAGCCAGATCCTAATTGGTATGTCATACAAGGCCCTTCTTTTCTTGTCTGTCAGATCGTTCACAGCTTTGTGGAAGTTACCTGTGGCGCTGATGTTTAGGCCGAGGTATGTATAGTTTTTTGTGTGCTCTAGAGCAACGGTGTCTATTTGTATTTGTATTTGTGGTCCTGGCAACTGGACCTTTTTTGTAACACCATTATTTTTGTTTTACTGAGATTTACTGTCAAGGCCCAGGTCTGACAGAATCTGTGCAGAAGATCTAGATGCTTCTGTAGGCCCTCCTTGGTTGGTGACCAGATCGTCAACAAACAGAGGACATTTGACTTCAGACTCTAGTAGGGTGAGGCTTAGTGCTGCAGACTGTTCTAGTGCCCTCGCCAATTCGTTGATATATATGTTGAAGAGGGTGGGGCTTAAACTGCATCCCTGTCTCACACCACGGCCCTGTGGAAAGAAATGTGTGTGTTTTGTGTAAATGGATTTTATAATGTTGTATGTTTTTTCCGCCATCACCAGACTCCATCACATTGTATAGCAGACCCTCATGCCAAATGGAGTCAAATGCTTTTTTGAAATCAACATGTTTTGGTTTGTTTGTTTGTTTGTCAATTAGGGTGTGCAGGGTGAATACGTGGTCTGTCGTATGGTAATTTGGTTAAAAAGACAATTTGACATTTGCTCAGTACTTTGTTTTCACTGAGGAAATGAACTACTCTGCTGTTAATGATAATGCAGAGGATTTTCCCAAGGTTGCTGTTGATGCATATCCCACGGTAGTAATTGTGGTCAAATTGGTCTCCACTTTTGTGGATTGGGGTGATCAGTCCTTGGTAACAAATATTGGGGAAGATGCCAGAGATAAGAATGATGTTAAAGAGTTTAAGTATAGCCAATTGGAATTCGTGGTCTGTATATTTATCATTTCATTGAGGTTACCATCAACACCACAGGCCTTTTTGGGTTTGAGGGTTTGTATTTTGTCCTGTAGTTCATTCAATGTAATTGGAGAATCCAGTGGGTTATGGTAGTCTTTAATAGTTGATTCTAGGATTTTCATTTGATCATGTATATTTATTTGCTCTTTGTTCTTTGTTATAGAGCCAAAAAGATTGGAGAAGTGGTTTACCCATACATCTCCGTTTTAGATAGATAGCTTTTCGGGCTGTTTGTTTTTTCCAATCTTCCCAGAAGTGGTTAGAGTCTATGGATTCTTCAATTACATTGAGCTGGTTTCTGACGTGCTGTTCCTTGTTTTTCCAAAGTGTATTTCTGTACTGTTCTAGTGATTCACCATAGTGAAGGAGTAGGCTCAGGTTTTCTGGGTCTCTATGTTTTTGGTTGGATAGGTTTCTCAATTTCTTTTGAGGTCATTGATAAAGTAGTCTACAGTACTACTGCCAAGACATGAGCTATATGTGCCAATACATGAGCTATAACCTGTTTATAATGATTATGTTGCCGTAGTTGTGTCTAGGGGGGCATATGGGGGAGGGAATGCTGTCACCTCCAGGTAGGTGTTTGTCCCCATGCTTAGGGTGTCAGGTTCTTGTCCAGTTCTGGCATTTAGGTCGCCACAGACTGTACATGTCCCTGGGCCTGGAAATGGTTGATCTCCCCCTCAAGGATGGAGAAGCTGTCATCGTTAAAGTATGGGGATTCTATTAGGGGAAATAGGTAGCACATATGAGGACATTTTTCTCTGTTGAGGTAATTTCCTTATTAATTTCTAGCCAGATGTAAAATGTTCCTGTTTTGACTAATTTAATAGAGTAGGTTAGGTCTGCTCTATACCAAATTAGCATATCCCTGAGTCTCTTCCTTGTTTCACACCTGGTTGTTTGGTGGATGGGACTACCAGCGCTCTGTAACCTAGAGAGCAACCAGTGGTTCTGTCACCTTTATACCATGTTTCTTGTAGGATGACAATGTCTGTATTTCCAATTTCTTTGATGAAGTCTGGGTCCCTGCTCTTTAGACCAAAGGCAGATGACCTCAGACCTTGTATATTCCAGGATGAGATAAAACTTTGTGTTCCGTAGTGTCTAGTGTTGTTATTGTGTGGTTTAGGCCCGGTCCATCACAGTAGGTGTGAGCAGAACATGTTGAGCATCTGATACATACCTCTTAGGTCGCAGGATGGTCTTGGGCGGGTGTAATAGTGGGGGTTGTGCCTGTTCTGCTCACGGCCTGGGCATATGTGCTGCTGTCATGTTGAGGTCCTTGCTGCAGGGGCGGGGGGCATGGGGTGGGCAGAAGGGGCATAGGTCTGATATGGGGGGGCCTATATAGGGTGTGGCCAGGGTTTACTTGAGGTGGTCTTATCTGATTGGGGTGTGGCTGGTGATGCTGTTGTCTGGGTGTAGATCCTCTTGGAGTGGGTTCTCTCGTGCAGGTCCTTCAGGAGGGGGTCTTGCAGGTCTGGGAGGGTGTCTCGCTGGTCTAGGCGGGTTGTCCGTTGCTCTGTCGCTCCTATGTGAGGTGCTGGGCCTATGGTTGAGGGTGATGTACTTCAAGGTCCTGGCAAAAGTTGGGATTGCTGAGTTGTAGTGGTGGCCAGGTAGACATTAGGTTTTGAGGCAAAGTCTCGCGAAATGCTTGCATTCACCCTCTGTATGGTGGCAGAGTGAATGTCTTTTCATGGTAGCAGGGTGGAGATAACTACTTAGGGAAAGTGGAAGAAGCTTTTTCAATCACTCCCTTGAGTGCTGTGGCCACTCTTTCACTTGTACCTGTGTGAATTATGATGTGGCTGGGGGACCCTAGTCTGTCCTCTGACAACAGCTCCAGGGCATGCCTACTGTTTGGGCACAAGATTTTAGCTACTTTGTGTTTGGGAAAAAGTTTCTCCACCATTTGAGTCAATGAGGAGCACAATCTCTGGCTTTTGTGTGTCCTCAGTGGATGTGTGGGCATTCTCAGAGGGGTTGGGATCCCCTGGGCTTGGGGTTCTTCATTTGTTTGTCTGGCTGTGATGTCGAGGCTATGGTCAGATTCTGAAGAGGGCTGTTCTGCTGGCTTCACTGCGGGGGGTGGCCAGCTCTCTAACGGGTTGTTCTCTAACAGGTTGTCACCCGTCATCGTTCTCATCTTCTCCTCCAGCACTCTGATCCTCTCCTCTAGTGCTCTGTTCTTCTCCTGCTCTTGCTCTATCTCCTGTTGATGTTGTCTCACTACAGTCCAGATTGCAGATATGCCTCTCTCCACCTCCAGCTCCCCGGGTCTGTGCTGGACTGTTGTCTGGGTCTGTGCTGACTGGAGTGTAATCACCTGCTGTTCCAGCTCCACCTGCCTTACCTCTAGCTGGGTGAATTTATCATTCATTTTAATGAGGGAGTAGTACTCTGTGCTGGGAGGTTGGCTTTCCGCTTGGGGTTGCTCGTCTGTTGCGTTATATAATGGAGAGGTCTCCACTCAGGGTGGGGCTAACTTTCTCAAGGGAGGGCTTCTCCTGCTGAGCTATTTCTTTGATTAAGTGAAAGTCCAGATGAAACTGTTTGGGGTTTCCCTGTACCAATACTGTTCCAGATTTATAGAGATTTATATTAGCTGACTTGTGTAGTGTTTACAGTTAATTTGTCAATGTAAACATATTTTTAAATGGAAAAATTGAGAGAGAGAGAGAGAGAGAGAGAGATTACTGAGTGAGGTGTATTCACAGTGAGGGAATGGTATGGTATGTAAGAAGTGCCCATCAAGCCAATCCAATTTGTGGGAGGTGCTTCAGGAAGCATGGGGTGAAATCTCTTCAGATTACGTCAACAAACTGACAACTAGAATGCCAAAGGTCTGCAAGGCTGTAATTGCTGCAAATGGATGATTCTTTGACGGAAGCCAAGATTGAAGGACACAATTATTATTTCAATTAAAAATCATTATTTATAACCTTGTCAACGTCTTGACTATATTTCCTATTCATTTTGCAACTCATTTCATGTATGTTTTCATGGAAAACAAGGACATTTATAAGTGACCCCAAACTTTTGAACGGTAGTGTATGTTTTTAGAAATGTTTACAAATTAAAAGCTGCAATGTCAGTATTCAACCCCTATGTTATGGCAGGCCTAAATAAGCTCAGGAGAAAACATTTGCTTATTAAGTCTAATATTAAGTTGCATGGACTCACTCTGTGCGCAATAATAGTGTTTAACATGATTTTTTAATTACTACCTCATCACTGTATGCCACACACATACAATTATCTGTAGGATCCCTCAGTCAAGCAGTGAATTTCAAACACAGATTCAACCACAAAGGCCAGGGAGGTTTTCAATGCCTCTCAAAGAAGGGCCTCTGTTGGTAGATAAAACAAAAACAGACATTGAATATCCCTTTGAGCATGGTGGAGTTTTTAATTACACTTTGGATGGTGTATCAATACACCCAGTCACTACAAAGATACAGGCGTCCTTCCTTACTCAGTTGCCAGAGAGGAAAGAAACCACTCAGTCAGGCCAATGGCTGTTATAAGAGAAAACTGAGGATATGTCATCACAATACTAACCTCAATGACAGAGTGAAAAGAAATTACTTCTATGATCGCTTCGAGGCAAGTAACACTGAAACATGCATGAGAGCATCAGCTGTTCCGTACGACTGTGTGATCACGCTCTCCATCGCCGATGTGAGTAAGACTTTTAAACAGGTCAACATTTACAGGGCCGCAGGGCCAGATGGATTACCAGGACGTGTACTCCGAGCATGCACTGACCAACTGGCAAGTGTCTTCACTGACAATTTAAACCTGTCCCTGACGGAGACTGTAATACCAACATGTTTCAACTCACTCATGACTGCATGGCATGACTCCAACACCATCATCAAGTTTGCCGATGACACAACAGTGGTAGGCCTGATCACCGACAACGATGAGACCTGGCCGTGTGGTGCCAGGATAACAACCTCTCCCTCAACGTGATCAAGACAAAGGATATGACTGTGGACTACAGGAAATGGAGACCGAGCACATTCTCATCAACAGGTCTGTAGTAGAGCAGGTTGAGAGCTTAAAGTTCCTTGGTGTCCACATCACCAACAAACTATTTAACCAGGCAAGTCAGTTAAGAACACATTCTTATTTACAATGACAGCCTACCTACAGGGTCAGCTCCTGGAGCAAATTAGGGTGAAGTACCTTGCTCAAAGACACATCGACAAGTTTTTCACCTTGTCGGCTCGGGTATTCAAACCGGCAACCTTTTGGTTCCTGGCCCAACTGCTAACTGCTAGGCTACCTGCTGCCCTGTAAACTATCATGGTCCAAACACACTAAGAGAGTCGTGAAGAGGGCACGACAAAGCGTATTCCCCCTCAGGAGACTGAAAAAATTTGGCATGGGTCCTCAAAAGGTTCTATAGCTACACCATCAAGAGCATCCTGACTGGTTGCATCACTGCCTGGTATGGCAACTGCTCGGCCTACCGACTGTTCTCTCTGCTACCGCACGGCAAGCGGTACCGGAGCGCCAAGTCCAAAAAGCTTCTTAACAGCTTCTACCCCTAAGCCATCAGACTCCTGAACAGCTAATCAAAGGGCCACCAGACCCCTCTTTTACGCTGCTGCTACTCTCTGTTTATTATCTATGCATAGTCACTTTAACTCTACCTTAATGTACATATTACCTCAATTACTGTCACGATGTGGGTGTGGGAATGACCAAGGCGCAGCGCAGGTATAGTTCGAAATTTTTTATTATACTATGTAATATGTTTTTTACTATGTATAAAGAAACACAAATGACGAACTACTGAACAAACAACCACTAATACAATAACGTAACGACAATGCACACTTACGTTCACCGTGACTTGCGAAATATACGACAACGACCCACACCAGAGTGAATTACAGACTTAACATATATAGGATCCCTAATTAGAGACAATGCGGTGCAGCTGCCTCTAATTAGGGATCCAACCCAAAACCCACGCAGAAACAGAAAAGAAAGACACTGTCAGACTCTGACCATAGCTACATAGAGAAGCAAATAGGCTTCTCTATGGCCAGAGCCTGACAATTACCTCGACTAACCGGTGCCCCCACACATTGACTCTGTACCGGTACCCCTGTATATAGCCTCGCTATTGTTATTTTACTTCAATTTTTTTCTTAAGCATTGTTGGTTAAGGGCTTGTAATTAAGCATTTCACTGTAAGGTCTACACCTGTTCTATTCGGTGCATGTGACAAATAACATTTGATTTGATTTGATTCTTTGTTAACCACTCAACACAGAATAGCCACATGTGCGCACTCCCGCAAATCATTTTGAGAAAATATCCTTTAAATAGCTCTGTTCAATTGTATTCTTCATACTATAAAATAATATAAAATAGTGCTACGGAATATTAAGCAAATCTTGTCTGCTAATTGATCTAGTGTAGCCCACAGCCTAACATAAAGACAACGAAGAGTATTCTATTATGTTTTTCTAAAATAGATTACATTTTCTTCATATCATGTTTCTTTAGACCTGTCTTTTTAAAGAAAAACACTAGGATCTCAGATGCAATAATTTAATAACCTAACAATCAACGTTTCAACAGGCAAGCTGTCTTCATCTTTAGACCTGTCTAAAATACAGTATACAATATAACTATTGTGAAGGTGTAGACTATATTACCTGGATTTATTAGACTTTTTCAAATGTAGATGTTCCAAAGGTCTGCATCAGTGGCTTGTAGGCTATGTGTGGAAGCCAGGAGATGCTAAATGTGTTTATGTTAATTTACGGTCAATTACCGGGAGACCGACAGTTATTTGCTTGACAATTACCGGCTGACAAAATGTCATGACCGCCACAGCCCTAGGTGTAACCACAGCTACAGAGAGAGAGATGCATGGTGGGGGATGAGAAAGACAGAACCCTATGGAGAAGGGTAATGACTGATGGAGAGAGAGAGAGAGAGAGAGAGTTTGTGTGTGTCTGTGTGTGTGTGTGTGTGTGTGTGTGTGTGTGTGTGTGTGTGTGTGTGTGTGTGTGTGTGTGTGTGTGTGTGTGTGTGTGTGTGTGTGTGTGTGTGCCACTGCAGAGATACTGTTTGTGGAAGTAAATCAGATCCCTGAGGCTCCCCAGTCCTATTGTGCGCATTTGTCACTGCCACTAGGGAGACATAACCGCCCCCTCTCCCCCCTCCACTACCCACCTTCTCTGCCTCTCCTGGCTCCCTCAAAGCCTTTCCTTAATTATTGGTTATGTTTCTCCCCCGTCTCTAGAACATGGGGATAGTCTCAGTCTTACCCAGCGCTCATTACCATGCCCAGCCCTGTGAGTTCTAAGCCCAGCAGGCTGTCAAGCACACTCTGCTCCATTTCTCCCTCCAAACAGATAGTTGCATTGTGGCTGAGAGACAAGACAGAAAGTAGGGGAGGCATTGATGCATTTGTTTATTATTTGTTTATTTGGATCCCCATTAACTTTTACAGGAGCAGCAGCTACTCTTCCTGGGGTCCATAAAAAAAAACACAAAACATGACAAGAAAACAAAAACACTGATACACTGATAGACAAGGATAGTATACCAATTTAAAATTATACGATATACAAACAATACAACAAAAATATAATGTGTTTTAGAGTGTGTCTGTGTGTGTGTTTGTGTGTGTCTCCTCACAGTCCCCGGCGTTCCATCATGTTTTAAAAAAAAACATGAATGAGGACATGAATTTAGCTGTTAATTGAAGATGGAAGGGAGTTCCATGCAATCGTGGCTCTGTATAAAAATGTGTGTTGCCGTGAATTCATTTTGGACTTTGAATAGACCCCTGGTGGCATGTATTGTGGGGTACGTATGTGTAAATGAGTTGAATGAACTGAATGTTATTTGATTATGCTGACAATCTGGAATTTTATTACAGTAACATTTCTCATAAAAACTAGAATAGAAGCAGTTAATCTCTCATCAACACTCAACCAGGAAATACTAGCATGCATGCTGTTGATGTTAGTTCTGTATGTGCAGTTAAGGGCAAGGCTTACTGCTCTGTTTTGAGCCAGCTGCAGCTTTGCTAGCTCTTTGCTCTACTTGACCATAAAGCCAGACAGTAATCAAGATGGAATAAGATCAGAGCCTGAACAACTAATACAGTAGATTTTGTGTCAAAAATGCACAACATCGTTTTATAACCGACAATACCCCTCCCCATCTTCACAACAACCTTTTCAGTATGACTTGCCCATGATACTTGACCATCCATTGTTATACCTAGGAGTTTAGCTTCCTCAATCTGCTCAATGGTCACACCATAAATGTACAACTCTAGTAGTCATTCTAGCTTCTTGTAAGACCAGTCAAATCAATAAAAAAATTTAAATAGAGAAGAGTAACGGCCCAAGGCAACTGCCCTGAGGGACACCATACTGTACATATCTGATGTTAGAGAAGATTCCATTGAAGAACACTCTCTGGGTTCTATTGGATAAATAACTTGTGATGGCAGGTGATGTAAAGCCATAGCAAGTGAGTTTTCGCAATAACAATTTATGATCATCAATAACATCAAAGGCTGCATTGAAATCTAACAATACAGCTCTAACTATCATCTTGAGTACCCTTCTCTATATTCATGCTGAAAGTCAGTAGTTAACTTAAAAATAATATCAATGTAATTGGTCAAATAGATCCTCTCAATTTTTAGGCAGTGGAATTACTTTAGCTTCCTTTGGGCTTTGGCTTTGGTTAAAGATATATCAAATAGGGGTGGCAATACAGTCTACTACCATTCATCAAGGTTGTCTATACCTGGTGGCTTATCATTATTGATGGGTAACACTCGTTTTTCAACCTCTCTCACACTAACTTGACCAAATTCAAAACAGAAATCATTATCTTTCATTATTAGATCTTTTATACAAAAATATGACGGTTCACTATTCAATGTTGTCATTTCACATCTGAGATTTTCCACTTAACTAGTGAAAAATAGTCATAGAAATTATTTGCAATATTGAAATGTTCTGTAATAAATGACCCATCAACTTCAATGATCGATGGAGAATAATAGGGTTTTCTGCCCAAGACATCATTTAAGGTACTCCAAAGTATTTTCCCATTTTGTTTTATGTCATTTATCTTTCTTTTGTAAAATAATGTATTCTTCTTTTTGTTAAGTTTAGTCACAACAGTGGAGTATATTAATGGATGCCTAGGGAAGCCAGGCTTCCCCAAATATTTGACCAATACATTTTTTTTAAAATTATTAAATAATTTATCTTTCGTCTCTCTCTGTGTTTTCATAATTTTCCATCAATTCGAAAGTGTCTGAATCTCGCCGGAGAAATCATTAGAGCGAGGGAAACAGCGCCCCTCTATCTCAGTATGTGTAGCCCTTGTATCTGATGCTGTCTGGACCAAAAGAGTATAACATGTTGTCACCGTAGCATTTGATTGATTATGATGCCGATTCTGATCTATGTTGTGCCACAAGTAGGGTGAGTCACCATTTTTTGTTTCACTTGCGCACGAACACACACACACACACACACACACACACACAACCCCCTAGAAATAGCATTGGACCTTGTGGGAGACTAACAAAATGTCCCCAGTTGGTCAAATTTGTGTTTGTTTACTATTCTTGTGGGTACTTCTGGTCCCCACAAGTATAGTTAAACAAGTCCACACACACACACACACACACACACACACACACACACACACACACACACACACACACACACACACACACACACACACACACACACACACACACACACACACACACACACACACACACACACACACACACACAGAGAGAGAGAGAGAGAGAGAGAGAGAAATCAGTAACCATGGACAGCCACATATGATATTTAGCAACATTGATTGGACTCATCAATCCAGGGGGCTCTCAGAGTTCTCACAGTTAGTTTCTCAACAGGTGCATGCTTGTCAACAATTGGTATAAATCATTTTACAAATACTTCCAGTGCTGCATCTGGATTAACTTCAGAATACACATCAGACCAATCAACAAAAGAATCCTGAGAAAACATTTTGTATGATCTCTTATAAATTATACTGAAGAAAAATATAAACGCAACATGCAACATTTTCAAAGATTTTACTGAGTTACAGTTCATGTAAGGAAATAATAAATTCATTAGGCCCTAATCTATGGACTTCAGATGACTGGGAATACAGATATGCACCTGGCTGGTGGTCACAGATGCCTTAAAAACAAAGGTAGGGGACTGGATCATAAAACCAGTCAGAATCTGGTGTGACCACCATTTGCCTCATACAGAATGACACATCTCCTTCGCATAGAGTTTATCAAGTTGTTGATTGTGGCATGTGGAATGCTGTCACACTCCTCTTCAATGGCTGTACGAATTTGCTGAATATTGGCAGGAACTGGAACACGCTGTCTTATACGTCGATCCAGAGCATCCCAAACATGCTCAATGGGTGACAAGACTGGTAAGTATGCAGGCCATGGAAGAACTGTGACATTTTCAGCTTGAAGGAATTGAGTACAGATCCTTGCGACATGGGGCTGTGCATTATCATGCTGAAACATGAGGTCATGGTGGGGGATGAATGGCACGACAATGGGCCTTAGGATCTCATCACGGTATCTCTATGCATTCAAATTGCCATCAATAAAATGCAATTGTGTTTGTTGTCCGTAGCTGCCCATACCATAACTCCACCGCCACCATTGGGCACTCTGTTCACAATGTTGCCAATAGCAAACTGCTTGCCCACATGACACCATTCACGTGGTACTGCCAAATTCTCTAAAATGACGTTGGAGGCGGCTTGGTAGAGAAATGGTAGAGAAATAAACATACAATTATTTTGTAACCACTCTGGTGGACATTCCTGGGGTCAGCATGCCAATTGCATACTCCCTCTGTGGCATTGTGTTATGTGATAGAACTGCACATTTTAGAATGGCCTTTTATTGTCCCCAGCACAAGGTGCACCTGTGTAATGATCATGCTGTTTAATCAGCTTCTTGATTTGCCAGACTTGTCAGCTGGGTGGATTATATTGGCAAAGCAGAAATGGCCACTACCAGGGATGTAAACAAATGCGTGCACACAATTTAAGAGAAGTAAGCTTTTTGTGCGTATGGAACATTTCTGGTATCTTATATTTCAGCTCATGAAACATGGGACCTTTTACATGTTGCATTTATATTTTTGTTCAGTGTACTTTAGACCTAACCTTTGGCACAATGTTATGGTTGCTACAGCCAATGGAATATTACTTTGGAGCAAAGCTCTGCAGCATTACTGAAGATATGATCAGAGTCACGATACAAGTGGAGTCACGATCCAACAATATTGGTATGCACTGTAGTTGGTTGAGAGATAACCTGGGTCATATTACAGGCATTAGTCACAGTTAGAGGACAGCTAGTTGCTAAACCAGTCATTGTTCAGGTCACGCAGAAAATAGAACTCTCTGTTAACATCACACACACTATCAAGCATTGCACACATGCAGAATATCCAAATAGTGACTGTTAGCATTTGGTGGCCTATAGCAGCACCCCAAAAGAAGAAGGTTTAGATGAGGCAGGTGAACTTTCATTAACAACACTTCAACAACATTTGACATGAGATCTTCTCTAAGTTTTACAGGAATATGGCTTTGAACATATACAGCAACACCTCCCCCATAGGCATGTTATATTCCTGTATTGCTACTGCTGCATCATCAAAGGAATTATCTAAGCACGTTTCAGATATGGCAAGTGAATATGAATGTTATCCGATGTTAGCAAGTTATTGATTATTCTTAGCCTTTTCCTTGGTAGCTTATCGGAGAAATACATAATATGGCAACAAAATAAATAACGTATGTGTGTGTGCAAGTGTGTGTGTGTGTGTGATGTTGGTCTAAAGATAATGACCCTGAGGCTTTTCTCTCTCATTCCTCCAAGGCTTTTGGGAGAGAAGGTGGACAATAAGCCTGTCATAGTGGATGTAAGCAATGTTCCCATGCTCTCTGGCAGCTTTCACAGCTGGGATAAGTTATTTCCACCTCTGGTGCACAGCTTCAGATAAGTCCTTGTTGAGGAAGATGTTGGTTCCTTGGCTCAGTTCTCATGTGAAGACTCTGGTATGCCTACCACAGCAATGTTTTCCCTCCTGGATTGGTCCTCTGTTTTCCCAGTCATTGTTAATAATGATTCACAGAAAGTGATAATGTCATCTCGAGAGGACTTACAGTTTGTTGTCATATTACTGCAAGTCTCTTTCAGGACATCCACCTTTCCCTGGGAGAACTGCAAACTGTTCTTGAGGCCCGGCACCACACCCTATTAAGGATTTCCTTTGTACACTCAGTGTATGTCCATTTTAAAGGGGTGAAAATTCATAGAAATGTTAATGACATTAGTATGATAAAGTTTTGGACATTTTAATGTGTACTTTTTGAAAAACACATATTAATGATTCGATAGGTAGATGCACAAATGTAATTTCAGCTTGTTGTGCCTGGCCTTAGAGGGGAATGGAAACACTAAGCAAAAATATGTATTCCATCCACTATTCCTAAACATGTGGATTTAGCATAGAAACATTTTGATATAGAACAACGTTTATTAGAGGAATGGGTAGCGCCATCTTGAACTGCCATAGTAACGATTGACACCAATGCATCATTGTCAGAATTGAGCAAATTTTGAATTTTGGCAGGGGACTGAAAGTGAATGCTGTCACCGGGAGGCGCCTCGCAACTTTGACAGCTTTGTCATTGAGATCAAGACAATGATATTAAGGTAAGAAACTGTATACAATTCGGTTTTATGTTGTTAATTATAGTATTTTTTCAGATTGAAAAGATGAGTCTGTGAAATTAACTTCTGATAACAAGCCGAATAGACAGCTAAAACTAGGCAAGGTAGCTGGTTACCTAGCTACCTAGGTTACTAGTGCTTTTGGAAAGTATTCAGACCCCTTGACTTTTTCCACATTTTTTTATGTAAAGCTTTATTCTAAAAGGGATGAAATACCCCATAATGTCAAAGCAGAGACTTGTCCCGAAGCCACTCCTGCGTTGTCTTGGCTGTGGGCTTAGGGTTGTTTTCCTGTTTCCCGGAAACATAATTTTGGGTCACTCACAGTGGTAAGGTATTTTCTCTCTCTCTCTCTCTCTCTCTCTCTCTCTCTCTCTCTCTCTCTCTCTCTCCCTCTTTCTCTCTCTCTCTCTCTCTCTCTCTCTTTCTCTTTCTCTTTCTCTTTCTCTTTCTCTTTCTCTTTCTCTTTCTCTCTCTCTCCCTCTCTCTCTCTCTCTCTCTCTCTCTCTCTCTCTCTCTCTCTCTCTCTCTCTCTCTTTGTCACATTACAGCCAGTGTAAATTAGAGTTGGGGTAATGGTTAAGGGTTAGGGCTAGGGTTAGGGTAAGAGTTAAGTTTAAGGTTGGAAAAAGGGTTAGGTTTAGTAGATAGTTAGTTGAAATGTTACTGAGCAGATGGACTATCCAAATAAAGTGTTACTGGCACCTTTTCCCTATGGGCCCTAGTCAATCTGTGCTCACTAAATAGGGAACAGGGTACCATTTAACACTAGAATCGCTGAGGGATCATTTTGATTGCTCATGAATTGAATATGGAAATGTCTCTGCAATGTTTTAAGTCATGACCCTATCTTCGTCCTTTACTTTTCCTAAATAAGTCTATTCAACACACGTTTGTTGTTCAAATTTCAAGAAACACGAACATAATTGGTGTTATAAGCAGCTTTTAGGAGGACATGTCATTTATTTTTTCCAGGAGAGCCAATAAATTACTTTTCCAAATCCTACAGAGTCACATGAAGGTATGACGTTTTTATTTCTACATAGTATCGGTAAGAGATAATTTTGAGGTTTCCCAAACATAACTCTCAAAATATTTTTAAATATCACTTCTTACAAGAAAAACCTGTCTTATTTTGTGCTCCGCACGTGAGATAAACTAATGAAAATGCTACTGTGTAAAAAAAATATAAACAATAATAATAACATTCTAATGTTACCCAAGACTTTCATAAACACAATCAAAGGATAGTTTTTCGAGAGCATATATGAAATGTATTACACTGTTAGAATGTCGCAGTCAAAATGGCTGTTCATTGAAGGGGATAGTGAGGATAGTGAGGCCAGGCAGTTAAAGTCAAACCTTTTCAACACTTTCACAGTTGAACCATCCAACCTCTGTTTTCAGTTGTTTTTTTTGTCCGTTTCCCTTTGCATTAATTAGCCTCTTCATTTGCCGTTCGCCATTGTGACATTTCCCTGCTGGTAATTCACTGATTAAGCCTGTTAATGTGATTAGGAAGGCATTTCTCTGACAGCTGCCATTAGACAAGGCCAACGCAAAGCCCAGAGCCTCACTATTCTACTGTATACTGACCACCTCAGCTCAAACCCTGGCTCTAAGGGAACACAACCCTCACAAAGACCATACTGTAGTCTAACTACTATAGTCTAGCTCCCTTGACAGTTTTAATGGTTGTTTTCAGTGCTCTGCTCTGTTGACATGATTAGTAGTTCATTGGTTCAGCACAAGGGTCTGTCTATAGAGTAGAACAGGGGAGCTGGGAGCTCTCCACTATTTTCAACACCAGGAGCTGTCCACTAGTCTCAACACCAGGAGCTGTCCAGTAGTTTCAGCACCAGGAGCTGTCCACTAGTTTCAACACTAGGAGTTGTCCACTAGTTTCAACACCAGGAGTTGTCCACTAATTTCAACACCAGAAGCTGTCCTCTAGTTTCAGCACCAGGAGCTGTCCACTAGTTTCAGCACCAGGAGCTGTCCACTAGTTTCAACACCAGGAGTTGTCCACTAATATCAACACCAGAAGCTGTCCACTGGTTTCAGCACCAGGAGCTGTCCACTAGTTTCAGCACCAGGAGCTGTCCTATAGTTTCAGCACCAGGAGTTGTCCACTAGTTTCAGCACCAGGAGCTGTCCTATAGTTTCAGCACCAGGAGTTGTCCACTAGTTTCAGCACCAGGAGCTGTTCAGTAGTTTCAACACCAGGAGCTGTCTAGAGTTCACTGCTAATAGCCTACACTGTGGAGCTGCATGTCCCATTGGGATCCATGATTAGTGTCTGATAGATTAAGATAATGTATGGCTTAGGCTATGTTTACTTAAAGGGGTAATCTGCATTTAGCATATCACTTTTTGGACTTATTAAATTAATTATATATATACCCATTGATTATAAATGAGATATAATCTTGATGAGCTTAGTTCAGCTGTCGTACCCCATCAGAAGCCAACATAGAAGCTTGTTACAAAGTAAATGTAAACAAACACTGTATAGCCTCAGAAATGTTGCTATCATGGATGGTCAGTCCTTGCATCCATAGCTCTGTCTATGAATTTGAGAGTGGTTAGATTTCTCCAGCCCCGTCCCTCAGCTCTTTACCAAAACAATAATCCTGTACTACTAATTAGCAACCTCAATCTATATTTCAACACTACTAACAGAAGGAATTGAAATATGACGCATTAACACCCTATGTATAAGAACAGCCCTCACACACACAACAGTTATATTTTCCATCATGTGACCATGTGAACTTGGATTCCCAAATACAACATCAAACACAGGCGCTAGCTAGCCTGGCACATCTCTCTCTAATGCACACACAGCTGCACACGCTCCGCTCCAGAGACTACGCAACCACACTGTGGGGAGAGAGAGAGCCGAGCTACCGCCGCCTGCGTTGCACACCGTCTACCGCACACTGTCTACTGCTCTGAATGAATACAGTAAAGAGACGTAAGAGTGATGGAGTGAGAGACAGAGAGGTAGAGACAGAGACAGTGAGGAGGGGAATGGGATTCCAGAAGGTGCGCTGTTGGCTGGCTCGGAGAGGCAGATAATCTAGGCTTGGCAGTGGGCTTGGCTTGGTTCATCTCTGTCTTTCCCCCCCCCCCCCTCCACCTCTCTCTATCTCTCTGTCTGTGAGCAGCAGTCGTCGTCGTTGGTTCCTCTGGGGGTCTGCTGTGGTTGTCTGGCGAGCCGAAGGTGGTTGGGGAGAGGCGAGAGGGTAAGTCTTCCTCTCTGGGTTGTGTTCTGCTGCAGTGCTGCGTTCGAACAGGAGCTCTCTCTCTCTCTCTCTCTCTCTCTCTCTCTATCTCTCTCTCCCTCGCCTCACAGACACTGCCTGTTTCTCCCCCTCCTTCCCTCCCTCCCTGTCTGTGTCTCCATAGCTCCGCTCCGCTCCCTCCCTCCCCTCTTCTTCTCTAAAGTGGCTGCAGCTCCCCTCTTCTTCCATTCTCTCCCTCCATTTCTTAAGTGCTACAGGAATGAGCAGAACACCCTGATTCTGACGGTAGGGACAAAGAAATAGTGAAAGAAAGGAAGGAGAGAAGCAGAGGAAGAGAGAGGGAGGCGAGAGAAAGAGAGAAAGAGAGTGTAGAAAGGAAGGGATAGAGATAAAGAGAAAAAGCAAGAGGGAGAGGGAGTGGGAGAGCAAGAGGGAGACTGGTTGCAGACTGACTTTCAGACAACTGGGAGAGAGGAAGCTAAGAGAGAGCTTTACCGTCGCCATCTCAGTAGGTTTCTTTCTACACTTTGCTTGCTCCTGTTCTATATTGTGGTTGTGTCATGTCAGCCTTGATTATTTCTCTCTTATGGAAGTAGTGCATGGCTACTTAACTGTGAGTAGTGAGACTAGAGCTGTGGAGAACATTTCAGCACATAATGTTGACAACATGCTGCGTCTCAAGTTTCAAGTGCACAAGTACAGTGAAATGCCTTTCAAACTCCGACTCTACTTTTCTCTAATGACAAAAATGCCTGTGAGTTAGTCCATGAGGCGTATATGTATTTGTCATGTATAGGAAGCAGTTGCTACTTTTAAAAGAGCGATACATTCGACCTCGATAGGAACATTGTGCCTGTATGAGTGTGTTGTTGTCTTTGTATGGTATGATGCTACCACTAAAGTTTATCTGCACGCTGCTTTGATGGGTCCCACGATGATGGACCCTACTCGTATGAACCACACTAATACTTATACTGGAAGCCTTACATATTAGAATACACAACTATGTCTATCCGTCAGTGACCACAAACACAGGAATTGTCAAATTAAAGTGTCTTTTGAAAGCTACTATTTGTTAAAGTGCAAGACTAAAATAGCAAAATTGACATACACTCCTTGGTAAGAGAGATGCCTGTGTTTGACACAAACACAAAAGCGGATTAAAAAGACAGTTATTTACATAATGTATTATGTTACTACTATCTGAAAACAAATGTCAGTTTGATTTGAATTCTTATCAAAATATCCTGAAAAACTATTCCAAGACATAGGAGTGGAACATAAGTAATGATGCGTTAAGTAGGCTATTCTTTGTTGAGCACGGGTGAAAATATGCATACTTGAAATATAGTTGTTGTAGTATTGAGCAGTGTGGAAAAAGCAAAAGACATTTCTGGTATTTTGTTACGGTGAATCATATGGTCATGCGTTTGACTTGCATGGTCTGTCATTTGCTATGGCATCCTGTACATGTTGTGTGTAGCAGGTTAATATGCCCCTTGTGAATTTGCGATAGGAACTTCTGGGGTGGCTTTCTGACATCCCTTAACCTGTAGATCGTCATCGTGCTTCAATGAACCTCTGCAAAGTAGTTGTATTAAAAAAGGGAAGCATATCCTTGTAACACAGGGAGTCAGAGGCAACCGCCAGGATCAGTTCCATTGATATTCAGACCTACACTGAAATGCTATGCTGTGTACTGGGATGCCCGCTTTAAAAAAAAAAAAATCTCAGCCATGGGAATTAGTGTTTCTGCACGGGCGGTTAAAAGATGGAAAGTTAGAGTTGATGGTTGAGGATGAGGCAGAGTCACTCCACCTTATAGAACATCTCGGCAATTTTTTAAAATGTATTTTATTTATCCGACATATTTACATTAACATTTGAGTCATTTAGCACACACACACTGCATGCATAGACACACACACACACACACACTGCATGCATAGACACACACACACACACACTGCATGCATAGACACACACACACACACACACACTTGAGTGCACACAGCATAGAGAAGGTACTTTGGAATATACTTGTTAATTAACGGCTTGAGACATTGTTCAATCTCCTGCTGCTATTGATGTTGCTGTTGATGATGATGGTGATGGTGATGATGATGGTGATGATGCAAACATCCTTTCTGAATTTCTAAAGTCATCCAATAAGTAATCATCAGTTATTTTAAAAGTATCTGTAATCTGATTACAAGATTTGCGCTGGTAACGTAACTGATTACAGCAATAAAAACGAATGCGATCAGATTACAATCAGTCACTCCCCAACCCTGACGACGATGATGATAATGATGACGATTACGAAAAGTACAGCCGCACTTAAAAAAAAAAGCTTTACTAACTCTGCAGACCTTGAAGACGACTGTTGAGAACCACAACAACAAAATGGAAGAGACAAATTTACTTTTTTACTTTTTATACGGAATAAGTCCATAGTTGTGGCCTGTCCTTCTCTCTCTGCTTCTCCGACGGTCGTTGCAGTTGAAAATGGTACGTCCTTCTATTGAACGAACATAGCCCCCCTTATCTAACTCCATCTATTTACAATGGGAGCGTTGAATCAGCTGCTGTTAAAGACAGAAGGTGAACGGAAGTAAAAAGGCTGTCATGCCTGAAATGGACAAGGTCTACTCCTGCTCCTAGTTGCCTTGCCTGCCTATCCAATAGTAACCCGTTATGTTTATATAACTTCACATGGCGACCAAAGTGTGTACATCCAAACGGTTTGTGATATTGCATCTCAGTAGGGTTAATCATGAACTAGACCAAGGCATGAGGAATCTGCTAGCACTCTTGAATGATCTCTATACTATATATACAGATAGAGAGGAGAGAGGAGGAGAGAGAGAGAGAGGGAGAGAGAGAGAGAGAGAGGAAGGGAGGGGAGAGAGGAGAGAGAGAGAGAGAGAGAGAGAGAGAGAGGAAGGGAGGGGAGAGAGGAGAGAGAGAGAGAGAGAGAGAGAGAGAGGGAGAGAGAGAGGGAGAGAGGGAGAGAGAGAGAGAGGGAGAGAGAGAGGGAGAGAGAGAGGGAGAGAGGGAGAGAGAGAGGAAGGGAGGGGAGAGAGGAGAGAGAGAGAGAGAGAGAGAGAGAGAGAGAGAGAGAGAGAGAGAGAGAGAGAGAGAGAGAGAGAGAGAGGGAGAGAGAGAGGGAGAGAGGGAGAGAGAGAGGAAGGGAGGGGAGAGAGGAGAGAGAGAGAGAGAGAGAGAGAGAGAGAGAGAGGGAGAGAGGGAGAGAGAGGGAGAGAGGGAGAGAGAGAGGAAGGGAGGGGAGAGAGGAGAGAGAGAGAGAGAGAGAGAGGAGAAGAGAGAGAGAGAGAGAGAGAGAGAGAGAGAGGGAGAGAGGAAGAGAGAGAGAGAGAGAGAGAGAGAGAGAGAGAGAGAGAGAGAGAGAGAGAGAGGACAGTCTACCAACACTCTGTTACCATCTGTTAGTGAAGGCTTCTCTGTATCTTTCTAAAAGAAACATGTTTACCAAAATGACATGACACACAGATGATATAAAATGACAGGACATCAATAGAATCGCAGAGGGTGTGAGTGAAGAGAGAGGATGAAGTTCATTTCTCCAGACAGCTAGTGTTATTCTCAAAGTAACTTTCCCATGATGTAGCTGCTTAGTCATTTAAGTATATTTTATAAAACATTTTTAGCTTTAGATGAATGTCCTGTTTGAATGACTGACACATGTTCTCACATAACTCAAAACCAGTTATCCATGTGTGCCGTTCAAAAGTTTAGGGTCACTTAGAAATGTCCTTGTTTTTGAAAGAAAAGCACATTTTTGTCCATTAAAATCACATAACATTTATCAGAAATACAGTGTAGACATTGTTAATGTTGTAAATGACTATTGTAGCTGGAAACGGCTGATTTGTAATGGAATATCTAGGTGTACAGAGGCCCATTATCAGCAACCATCACTCCTGTGTTCCAATGGCACGTTGTGTTAACTAATCCAAGTTTATCATTTTAAAAGGCTAATTGTTCATTAGAAACAACCTTTTGCAATTATGTTAGCACAGCTGAAAACTGTTGTGCTGATTAAATAAGCAATAAAACTGGCCTTCTTCTTAAGACTAGTATTTGGAGCATTCTTTATTTAACCAGGTAGGCCAGTTGAGAACTAGTTCTCATTTACAACTGCGACCTGGCCATGATAAAGCAAAGCAGTGCGACAATAAAAAAACAACAACACAGAGTTACACATGGTATAAACAAACGTACAGACAATGATACTATAGAAAATCTATATACAGTGTGTGCAAATGTAGTTAGATTAGGGAGGTAGGACAATAATTAGGCCATAGTGGCGAAAAGGTTACAATTTAGCATTAACACTGGAGTGGCAAATGTGCAGATGATGATGTGCAAGTATGCCTTTGGTGCGGGCAGAGATACTGGGGTGCGAATGAGCAAAAATAACAGTATGGGGATGAGGTAGTTGGGGTGGGCTATTTACAGATGGGCTATATACAGAGATGCAATGATCGGTAAGCAGCTCTGACAGCTGATGCTTAAAGTTAGTGAGGGAGATAGGAATCTCCAGCTTCAAGGATTTTTGCAATTCGTTCCAGTCATTGGCAGGCCAAAGGAGGTGTTGGCTTTGGGGGTGACCAGTAAAATATACCAGCTTCATTAAATAGTACCCTCAAAACACCAGCCTCAACGTCAAAAGTTAAGAGGCGACTCCGGGATGCTGGTCTGCTAGGCAGAGTTGCAAAGAAAAAGCCTCAGACTGGCCAATAAAAATAAAATATTAAGATGGGCAAAAGAACACAGACACTGGACAGTGTCACGGTGCATAGAGACAGGACGATGCGCAGAGCTGTGGTGGAGCGACATTCCTTTAATTATCGACATCTTTAAAATACTAAACAACAAAAAAAGGAGATGTAGCGACCGTGAACTGGAGTGCACAGAAACAATACTGAACAACACACACAAGAATCCACACCCAGTTGACACACAATGGAACTTAAATAGAACTTAAATAGAATCCCCAATTAGAGACAACACAAGACAGCTGCCTCTAATTGGGGATAAACCAAAACCCAACACCCACCCTGTGATTGTCAGGACCTGACTGTGGCCATCCCACTCCCCCTAGAGGGAGTCAGAGGCCTCAGTCAGGCCCTTACAGACAGAGGAGGATATGGCTTTTTCTTTGCAACTCTGCCTAGAAGGCCAGTATCCCGGAGTTGCCTCTTCACTGTTGATGTTGAGACTGGTGTTTTGCGGGTACTATTTAATGTGGCTGCCAGTTGACTTACATACATTTTTTTTTCATACTTTTTCATACATAGACTTGTGAGGCGTCTGTTTCTCTTGATCAGTTGTGCACCAGGGCCTCCCACTCCTCTTTCTATTCTGGTTTGAGCCAGTTTGCGCTGTTCTGTGAAGGGAGTAGTACAGTCGTGGCCAAAAGTTTTGAGAATGACACAAGTATTGGTCTCCACAAAGTTTGCTGCTTCAGTGTTCTTAGATCTTTATGTCAGTAGTTACTATGGTACACTGAAGTATAATTACAAGTATTCCATAAGTGTCAAAGGCTTTCATAGACAATGACATTCAGTTTATGCAAAGAGTCAATATTTGCAGTGTTGACCCTTCTTTTTCAAGACCTCTGCAATCCGCCCTGGCATGCTGTCAATTAACTTCTGGGCCACATCCTGACTGATGCCAGGCCATTCTTGCATAATCAATGCTTGGAGTTTGTCAGAAGTTGTGGGTTTTTGTTTGTCCACCCGCCTCTTGAGGATCGACCACAAGTTCTCAATGGGATTAAGGTCTGGGGAGTTTCCTGGCCATGGACCCAAAATGTCGATGTTTTGTTCCCCGAGTCACTTAGTTATCACTTTTGCCTTATGGCTGTGTTCTTAGGCAAAATTGTGAGTGAGCCCACTCCCTTGGCTGAGAAGCAACCCCACACATGAATGGTCTGAGGATGCTTTACTGTTGGCATGACACAGGACTGATGGTTGCGCTCACCTTGTCTTCTCCGATGGCCCAAACAATCAGAAAGGGGATTCATCAGAGAAAATGGCTCTACCCCAGTCCTCAGCAGTCCAATCCCTGTACCTTTTGCAGAATATCAGTCTCTCCCTGATGTTTTTCCTGGAGAGAAGTGGCTTCTTTGCTGCCCTCCTTGACACCAGGCCATCCTCCAAAAGTCTTCGCCTCACTGTGCGTGCAGATGCACTCAAACCTGCCTGCTGCCATTCCTGAGCAAGCTCTGCACTGGTGGTGCCCCGATCCCGCAGTTGAATCAACTTTAGGAGACGGTCCTGGCGCTTGCTGGACTTTCTTGGGCGCCCTGACGCCTTCTTCACAACAATTGAACCTCTCTCCTTGAAGTTCTTGATGATCCGATAAATGGTTGATTTAGGTGCAATCTTACTACCTTGCCTGTGAAGCCATTTTTGTGCAAAGCAATGATGACAGCACGTGTTTCCTTGCAGGTAACCATGGTTGACAGAGGAAGAACAATGATTTCAAGCACCACCCTCCTTTTAAAGCTTCCAGTCTGTTATTCTGACTCAATCAGCATGACAGAGTGATCTCCAGCCTTGTCCTCGTCAACACGCTCACCTGTGTTAACGAGACAATCACTGACATGATGGCAGCTGGTCCTTTTGTGGCAGGGCTGAAATGCAGTGGAAATGTTTTTTTGGGGATTAAGTTAATTTACATGACAAAGAGGGACTTTGAAATTAATTGCAATTCATCTGATCACTCTTCATGACATTCTGGAGTATATGCAAATTGCCATCATCAACACTGAGGCAGCAAACTTTGTAGGGACCAATACTTGTGTCATTCTCAAAACTTTTGGCCACGACAGTACACAGCGTTGTACCTGATCTTCAGTTTCTTGGCAATTTCTCGCATGGAATAGCCTTCATTTCTCAGAACAAGAATAGACTGACGAGTTTCAGAAGAAAGTTCTTTGTTTATGGCCATTTTGAGCCTGTAATCGAACCCACAAATGCTGATGCTCCAGATACTCAACTAAAGAGGTTTTATTGCTTCTTCAATCAGCACAACAGTGTTCAGCTGTGCAAACATAATTGTAAAAGGGTTTTCTAATGAACAATTAGCCTTTTAAAATGATAACCTTGGATTAGCTAACACAACGTGCCATTGGAACACAGGAGTGATGGTTGCTGATAATGGGCCTCTGTACGCCTATGTAGATTCCATAAAAAATCTGCCATTTCCAGCTACAATAGTAATTTACAAAATTAACAATGTCTATAGTGTATTTACGATCAATTTGATGTTATCTTAATGGACAAAAAAATGTTTTTCTTAAAAAAATAAGGACCTTATAAGTGACACCAAGCTTTTGAACGGATAAGAGTGTCTGCTAAATTACTTAAATGTAAATGTAGTTGAGTCAGTGTGTGTGTTTGTATGTGTGTGTGTGTTGGAGTTTGGATACAAAATTCAGGGGTAGACCGAGTTCCTTCCCAGGTTGCATGCTGAATAAACAAACTCCGGGTTACATGTTACTCTGAGCCAATCAAGAGGCACAGAGTATTCATGATGCCAACAGGGGACATGTTAAGGTCTTGTTGAGGGGTATTTTACAACAGGGTAGTGCCAGCCTAATGACAAACACAGGCATAATACATGCATACTGATACAACACACACACACACACACACACACACACACACACACACACACAAACTTTCACACTGACCACATACTGCTGCTACTGTCTATTATCTATCATGTTGCCTAGTCACTTTACCCCGACCTATATATACATAGCTACCTCAATTACCTTGTACCCCTATACATCTACTCTGTACTGGTACTCCCTGTATATAGCCATGTTATTACCTGGTACTCCCTGTATATAGCCATGTTATTACCTGGTACTCCCTGTATGTAGTCATGTTATTTTTGCTCGTTATTGTTATCCGTTATTCACTGTGTATTTATTCATCATTTCACAATTATTATATTTTTTCTTTCTATTATTATAATTTATTATTGTATTCTGCATTGTTGGATAAGCACCCATAAGTAAACATTTCACTGATAGTCTACACCTGTTGTTTACGAAGCATGTGACAAAGAACATTGTATTTGATTTAACTTAGTTTGATCATATAGGCATATCTGACTCAATAAAGATATCATGAGGTGTTTCCCAGCAACTCCCCTCACTCTCCCTCCTCCCTTACGACTCACACTCTGATGTGCTGTTCTCAGTATGGCCCAAGACCAGAAAACAATCACCCAGCTCCCTCTCCTTCTCACATACACAATCAGTCTCTCTCTCTCTCTCTCTCTCTCTCTCTCTCTCTCTCTCTCTCTCTCTCTCTCTTTCTCTCTCTCTCGTGATTCTGTCCTATAGCAAGGTTGTAGGGAGGAGAGCCAAACAGAGCTAAGGTGAAGGATTAATCCTACTCTGCATACTAAACAGGCAGAAGCCATCTCATCCAAATACTACATGTCCCTTGGTTCCTCACTGAGTGTAGGTCTATTTCCCATGCTTCCTCATTTTAGGTATTGACTCAAAACACATGTGACTAGTCAGTGAAATGAACCAGAAATGCCACTCAGTCCTGTGGTGCTGAACGGGATCCAAAACCTCTGAGACCAGGGACCTTAGCCTGCATACCAATGGCTTGTCTGACACCAGAGCCACACAATGTCACATAGATAGGGTACTGTAGGGTACTGTAGAAAAACCCCCCACCCTAATCCAAATGCAGTGCATACCCCCAAAGACGATTTGTCTTTTCATGGGTGGTTATGTGAATTCGGCTGAAAAAAGAGAACGGCTCTTTTCACTTGTGCTCTTTGTAGTGGCTGAGAGAAAGACCTGTAGTCAACAGTAGTGAACCATTACTTCAGAGGCTATTGATTACATTAGAGACTCTGAATGAGATAACCTCCCTCCTTTGGCCAGATTACTAAGTAGTGGTCGCAGTGGACGACCAGAAAGTGTGTGTATGTGAATGTGTGTTTTCTCATTCAGCGTTTGTATTCTAGTTATTTTCAGTGTAACCATCAATGGAAACTGCACCTACAACCAAATTACATTATAATAACAATAACACCATTCCCTAATATACACAAATGTTTGGGTTCTTATTCCATGGTCACAGAGGTCATCTAGGGTCAATTACCTTTTATTTGGACTGCTTTGTTTATACTTGGCCGGTGTTACACTGTCACCTTGGCAGAGTTCAAGTTTTCTCTCTCTGGCCTAAATCAGATCATAGACAAGCCTACTGCTCCTTAAGCTTTGCCAAGAAATCTATCAAATCCCATTATCTCATTGGTGTGTGAGATTAGAAAACTACTCTACACACACACACACACACACACACACACACACACACACACACACACACACACACACACACACACACACACACACACACACACACACACACACACACACACACACACACACACACACACACACACACAAACACACACACACACTGCCGGACGGAAGCAGAGAGAGAATTATTAGTTGGCTCTAGGGTTTATTTCCAGACACTAGGAGCCTTCACCAAGCCGACTCAGAGCGTGAGTCATAGTGTGGGAGAGAGGTATTATTTATAACACTGTAACACACACACACGTACAGATACACGCACACACACCTCAGACACACAGCGTTGGGACTATTTCACAGTGAACAGGCCATACTGGGAAAAGTAGAGGGAAGGAGAGAGAGGGAAGGAGAGGGAGAAGGATTACATATGCTCATGGTGCATGGCCATATAACATGTTCATGGTGCATGGCCATATAACATATTCATGGTGCATGGCCATATAACATGTTCATGGTGCATGGCCATATCACATGTTCATGGTGCATGGCCATATCACATGTTCATGGTGCATGGCCTTATGACATGTCCATGGTGCATGGCCATATCACATGTTCATGGTGCATGGCCTTATGACATGTCCATGGTGCATGGCCATATCACATGTTCATGGTGCATGTCCTTATGACATGTCCAGGGTGCATGGCCATATCACATGTTCATGGTGCATGGCCTTATGACATGTCCATGGTGCATGGCCATATCACATGTTCATGGTGCATGGCCTTATGACATGTCCATGGTGCATGGCCATATCACATGTTCATGGTGCATGGCCATATCACATGTTCATGGTGCATGGCCTTATGACATGTCCATGGTGCATGACCATATCACATGTTCATGGTGCATGGCCTTATGACATGTCCATGGTGCATGGCCATATCACATGTTCATGGTGCATGGCCATATCACATGTTCATGGTGCCTGGCCGTATTGCATGTTCATGCTTTATGGCCATATCACAGAATTGTCTTTATTTAGTACAGTCCATAGCCTAACTAACTTCTAGAGTAGGCAATGCAGTGTAAAGCTAAGTCTTTTTGATCAAACCCAGAGTTTCATTCTTCCATCAATGAGAGGGAATTCATCTCTGAATGACTCATCACTGTCAGTGATTACTGAAACCTCAAGCTCTAGCCTCCTCCCGTTCTTGTCTGAATGTGAATATTGTGAACCTTAGTCCTGGTAGGTGATAATTAAGAGATGGGTCTTCTCCACAGGACACTGTAGAGCCTGGCTGATTGCTACTGGTCCCTTCTCTAAGGGACCAGTGTGTGTGTCTGTGTGTGTGTGTGTGTGTGTGTGTGTGTGTGTGTGTGTGTGTGTGTGTGTGTGTGTGTGTGTGTGTGTGTGTGTGTGTGTGTGTGTGTGTGTGTGTGTGTGTGTGTATGTGTGTGTGTGTGTGTGTGTGTGTGTGTGTGTGTGTGTGTGTGTCACTATGCTTGTGATACCAAAAGTCCTCACAGGAATAGTAAACCAAGGAACATTCAGAGAAGTGAGGACATTTCGCAGGTTCTCACTTGTAAAACAGCTATTTTAGGCTTAGGGGTTAGGTTTAGGGTTAGGGTTAGAATTAGGGTTAGGAGTTGGGGTTAGGGGTTTGGGTTAGAATTAGGGTTAGGGTTAGGGTTAGTGGTTAGGAAAATAGGGTTAGGGTTATGGTTAGGGTTAGGGATTTTGAATGGGATTCAATTGTTGGGATTCAATTGTTGGTCACAAGTATAGTAAGACATAGTTGTGAGTATGTGTATGTGTGTGCGTGTGTGTGTGTGTGTGTGTGTGTGTGTGTGTGTGTGTGTGTGTGTGTGTGTGTGTGTGTGTGTGTGTGTGTGTATGTGTGTGCGTGCTTGTGCGCTGTGGAGTAATCTGGGCTGGTTAGCATCGGTTGATGACAGGCCCCCTGATGAATATATATACTTGGTGCAAAGAGAACAGGCTACAACAGGTGTGTAATACTGGAGGTTGATACCAACTGGAGTAGGGTTTCTAACATTAATGGACGTTAGGTATGGGGGCCTCTCATTAGGTCACAAAGTACACTGTAGATGTGGAGAAAATAGGGATAGTATGTTCTGTCCCTCTCCTACCTCAAAAACACATACATGCATAAACACACACATACACCCACACACACACACACACAAACGTGGACACACACAAACACACATACACAAATGCACACACACACCCCAGAGAGGTCCGTATGGTGGGATTCTGCACAGCTGCAGAGATAAGGTGCAGTAAACCTGGCAGATTGAATATGCAAATGAACGATCAGAAAGTGTGGAGAGGAGGCTGCGAGTTGTCTGAGAGAGAGGGAGAGAGAGAGAGAGAGAGAGAGAGAGAGAGAGAGAGAGAGGAGAGAGAGAGAGAGAGAGAGCGAGAGAGAGAGAGAGAGGGCCCACAGCAACACCTAGATCTTCTGCACAGATTCTTTCAAACCTGGGCCCTGACAGTAAATCTCAGTAAGACAAAAATAATGGTGTTCCAAAAAAGCTCCAGTTAACAGGACCACAAATACAAATTCCATCTAGACACAAACAACTTTACATACCTTGGCCTAAACATCAGAGCCACAGGTAACTTCCACAGAGCTGTGAACGATCTGAGAGACAATGCAAGGTCTTCTACTCCATCAAAAGGAACATAAAATTTGACATACCAATCAGGACCCGGCTGAAAATACTTGAATCAGTTATGGAACCCATTTTTTTATGATTGTGTGGTCTGGGGTCACCTCACCAACCAAGAATTCACAAAAAGGGACAAACACCAAATTGAGAATTCTGCAAAAATATCCTCTGTGTACAATGTAAAACACCAAATAATGCATGCAGAGCACAATTAGGCCGATACCCTCTAATTATCAAATTCCAGAAAAGAGCCGTTAATTTCTATAACCATCTCCCGAGTAGCGCAGCGATCTAAGGCACTGCATCTCAGTTCTAGAGGCGTCACTACAGACACCCTGGTTCGAATACAGGCTGCATCACAACCGGCCGTGATTGGGAGTCCCATAAGGCGGCGCACAATTGGCCCAGTGTCGTCCAGATTTGGCCGGTGTAGGCCGTCATTGTAAATGTTGTGAATCCATCCGTGAGTAACTCTGGTCCGTAATCACTCATTCACTCAGGACTTATTTATTCATTCAGGTCTGTATATACTTACTCATGTACAGTTGTTATATCATATCACGTGCAATATTGCAAGTAATTCTTGGACTTACCTTACGTAGTCATTCACTCAGGAATGCATTTTAGTATCCTGTCAGTTGTATCTTTTTTTTATCTATCTATCAAATAAGAATTTGTTCTTACAGTTTTTTTTATTCGCTTTGGTACTATTTTCACAAGTAAGGTGTACATTTTCAAAACTCTTAGTACAAAAATCCAAACTGATCTCACTTGTATCGCAGCTAGTCATTCTTTCAAAACCTGATGTAATGCTTTCAGTCAGTTGCACATGTTTCCAGTCCACATAATCATTGTTTCAAACACAAGATTATTGTAATATGTAATGAGAACATTTGGTTTAATCACCGAAACACAACAGTATGATCTTCTTTCAGTTTAGTACTTTTAACAATCAGTTCATCCAACAGCAAACAATGCAAGATACATGTTTCAAATCGGCCTTAGAAGTGGTGAAATTAATATGCTACAGTACTATAAAAGACAGATTACACAGTTTTCACATTAGGCAATACACTTACATTACCCAACATTTACATAATCTATAATTTCCAAAATATCTATCCTATGTGTAATCAAGTGAAGGATCAATGAAGACATCCTCTACAATCATTTGGGCAAATTAGTTTTTATTTTTCAGATATAATTGTAACATAGGTATACTTTCTATAATGAAATGTAACTAAATGAGAACAAAACATAATATTTACATAACATTACATTAATTTGGATCAAGCCTGTCTTGAGCATTTGGCCATAGATTCTCGTCCACATCACAATGAATGTTATCATTGTTCATGCACCTTGGAAAAAACCTTTTGGCGTGACGAATCCATGCTTGACATTGGTCTACACTGATGTCATCACATGCATCATCCATGTTCTGAAAGAGGGTGGCACGCTCAAGGGGTTGGCGATCATAGACCTTCCACCTCCATGCTGAAAAAATTCCTCAATAGGGTTGAGGAAAGGAGAGTATGGAGGCAGGTAGAGGGTCATGAATCGGGGATGGGCCTGAAACCATGCTTGAACTACCTCTGAGTGGTGGAACCTGACATTGTCCCACACAATTACATAGGTGACCCCTTCACCTTGACAGGCCGGCTCAATTTCATTGAGAAACTCAATAAGATGTGCAGCATTATAGAAGCCAAGTAATGGCCTACGTCCTACGACACCATCTTCAGAGATTGTTTCTCTCAAAAGGCACCAGGTAAATGTGTTTCATTGATACCTGGTGCCTCTTTAAAAGGCGGCCTACTGTTGGTAGGCTGATGGATGCCACATTGGCAAAGGTGTCATTGTTCTCCTCAATTGCCTGCTTTATTTCTGACAGCCGTATATCATTCCTGGCCCTCACCATTTCCACCACTGCCCACTCTTGCTGGACGGTCAGCACACGGCCACGGCCACCACTATGGGGTTTTATGTCAATTCTAAGCATAGAACAGAGTATACTGTCAATAGATCATACTGTACGAATACTGTAACATGTCTGATGAATTTACATGCATTACAATTTACTGTAAATGTAATAGTATACATCCTCCACACTTACCGGTTTTCTTGGCAAAAAGTTCGGATGATAGAATTGACAGTTGATCTTTTTAGATTTGGATCAACTAATCTGGCAGCCTCTGCCATAGTAAGGCCTCGGTTCACCACATGATCAACGATGATGGCCCGGACTTCATTAGAGACAACAATTCTGCCTCCCTCTCTCTGATGACCAACCCTTTGACGGGCCCCATGCCCACCTCTCTTTTTCTGTAGTTCTCAAAATCCATATACTGTATATTGCTGAAATCTATAGGTTTACCAAACGGTTCAGTGATTAACCATTAAGATCAGTTGGATTAAGTGTTGGTCAAATGTATTTACGCAAATCAGATGAGAAGCATATCAAAAGTATTGTGAGCATTGCATTGTGAAAGACAATTACTTCATATGAAAGGTATTTCTTTGATGACACACTGATTAGGTGTGGTGAAAAAGTGAATGTGTAATTTTGTGCGTTGTACTTAGTCAATTGAACATGTGATTACATGATTGAAAAAACAGACTTTTTGATGATCTGCTTTGAGTTTTGTACTAACAGTTGTGAGGTTTTACCACATACTTGCGATAATAGTACCAAAGCGAATAAAAAAAACTGTAACTGACTTGCCTAGTTAAATAATTGTTAAATAAAATAAAAATAAAAGGAACCGATTCCCAAACCTTCCATAACAAAGCCATCACCTACAGAGAGATGAACCTGGAGAAGAGTCCACTAAGCAAGCTGGTCCTGGGGTTCTGTTCACAAACACAAACAGACCCCACAGAGCCCCAGGGCAGCAACACAAAATCATGAGAAAACAAAAAGATAATTACTTGACACATGGAAAATAATTAACAAAAAATCTGAGCAAACTAGCATGCTATCTGGCCCTAAACAGAGAGTACACAGTGGCAGAATACCTGACCACTGTGACTGACCCAAAATTAAGTAAAGACTTAGCTATGTACAGACTCAGTGAGCAGAGCCTTGCTATTGAGAAAGGCCATTGTAGGCAGACCTGGCTCTCAAGAGAAGACTATGTGCTATGTGCACACTGCCCACAATCTGAGCTGCACTTCCTAACCTGCCAAATGTAGGACCATATTATAGACGCATATTTCCCTCAGATTGTCCAGACCAACAAGGAATCTGAAACAGTGTGCATCACAGCAGCAAGATTTGTGACCTGTTGCCACAAGAAAAGGGCAACCAGAGAAGAACAAACACCATTGTAAATACAACCCATATTTATGTTGATTTATTTTCCCTTTTGTACTTTAACTATGCCAATAAATCCTTTTGAATTGAGAGAGAGAGAGAGAGAGAGAGAGAGAGAGAGAGAGAGAGAGAGAGAGAGAGAGAGAGAGAGAGAGAGAGAGCTAACAATGACACACTCAGTCCCTGAAGTGAATGGAAGGTTTATTCAGGTCAATGTATACTTGCTGCATCTAGCTTCTTATATGTTTGAACTCACTCTGGTTGCTTGGTTCAATGACTGAATGATGTTCCTCCAAGCTTTAAGCATAAATTGGATATTTTGCTTCAAGTAGTGATATTTTTGGAGTTTTGGGATGTCCTACTTCACTTGATTCAATTTTGTAAGTGATTTTACCTTTCCGAACAACAATTTGTTGCAGTAATCTTGATAAATGCCACTGTTGTCCTTTCTGATGACTGTTTCAGAGAAAAATCATTCATACTGTATCCCTGGTAATTTTTACTATCATATTATGGCAACAATCACTCTCAATGTTAGTGGATAATAGGGTCTCTTTCCAGTCTAAAGTGGTGGTCAAATATGTATTCTGGTGTAACTTGGGTTCTACTCTAACTACCTCAAATCCCAGTCTGTCTTTGAGTGGTGAATCTCATATGGACTGAGCTGATCAGTTCAAATGGTTGACTGTGCATCTCTGGCATCCTTGGTAGACATGCCTGCCTGGACAGCAGCTATTTCTCACCAAACAGCCCTTTACATACATACATACATACATACATACATACATACATACATACATACATACATACATACATACATACATACATACATACATACATACATACATACATACATACATACATACATACATACATACATACATACATACATACATACATACATACATACATGCACACACACACTCATTCACACACACACACACACACGCACATGCACAAATACACACAAAACAGGAACGCATGCACTCACAAACACACATACACACACCACCCATACACACACACCACACCTCCTTTGGGACACAGTCAATCATGAAGCCTTCTCTGGTGTAAAAGGCTTCTGGCTCCTCAGTTGCCATTGACGACATGTTCCATGTATCCTTGTATCGGTTGTCACGGTTCATTAAGAGGCATTCACATGTATCTCTCCATGGCTAATCGAAACACACACACACACACACCCAGACACACACACACACCCAGACAAACACACATGCAAACACACACACACCCAGACATACACACACTCACACACACGTACAGAGGCAATTAGATTACTCTCCTTTCTCTTTATAATTGAAGGGAGGAACCAACCAACTGGAGCCTAGAAAAGTCCATAGGGGCCCACGTGTGAAGGCGGACACCTGTCCCCATCCTGCTCCACTCTCTACCCTGAATATGAACAACCATTAAAGGAAACCTGTATATTTTATGCTGACTGTAAGAACATATAATGTGTTGAGCGTCACAAAGGCTTCTGTATACAAGCAGAGAGGAGATGACTCTGTACCATACATGAGTAAGTTAGTGTTTTTTGATTGTAACAGAATGCTCCACAAGTCTTTGAGCAATACCATTTCCATAACCAAATCATTAGTTAATTAGGTATCCTAGTAGAATATGGTTATAACATGAGAGTGACAGCTAACACTTGAAGCTACAAAATCAAACCCCAATGAGTACCACACAGGAAGATTCCTTCAATCTACAGTACCACATGACTTGGGGCGGCATGGTCATACAGCATGGCTTCTGGAGAGAAGCAGAACGGATCCACTGTTTTGGGGTCTAATTTCCCCTGCGTTCCACCACTACCGCCCTCCAACCCCATCTAATCAAATACCCACACACCCAGCCCCCAGCACTGACAGGCAGAAAGTTGAAGAGAGAAGGGAGGGGAGATGAGAGAAGGAGAGAGGAGAGACAGTGCCTTCGGAAAGTATTCAGACCCCTTGACTTTTTCCACATTTTGTTACGCTACAGCCTTATTCTAAAATTGATTAAAAAAAGAAATACTCATCAATCTACACACAATACCCCATAATTACATTTTATTAAACATAAAAAACAGAAATACCTTATTTACATAAGTATTCAGACCCTTTGCTATGAGACTCGAAATTGAGCTCAGACGCATCCTGTTTCCATTGCTCATCCTTGAGATGTTTCTACAACTTGATTGGAGTCCACCTGTGGTAAATTCAATTGTTGAAAGTGCATGTGAGAGCAAAAACCAAGCCATGAGATCAAATTGTCCGCAGAGCTCCGAGACACGATTGTGTCGAGGCACAGATCTGGGGAAGAGTACCAAAACATTTCTGCAGCATTGAAGGTCCCCGAAAACACAGTGGCCTCCATCATTCTCAAATGGAAGAAGTTTGGAACCACCAAGACTCCTCCTAGAGCTGGCCGCCCGACCAAACTGAACAATCAGGGGAGAAGGGCCTTGGTCAGGGAGGTGACCAAGAACCCGATGGTCACTCTGACAGAGCTTCAGAGTTCCTCTGTGGATATGGGAGAACCTTCCAGAAGGACAACCATCTCAGCAGCACTCCACCAATCAGGCCTTTATGGTAGAGTGGCCAGACTGAAGCCACTCCTCAGTAAAAGGCAAATGACAGCCCGCTTGGAGTTTGTCTAAGACCATGAGAAACAAGATTCTCTGGTCTGATGAAACCAAAATTAAACTCTTTAGCCTGAATGCAAAGCGTCACGTCCGGAGGAATCTTGGCACCATCCCTACGGTGAAGCATGGTGGTGGCAGCATCATGCTGTGGGCTGTTTTTCAGCAGTAGATACTGGGAGACTAGTCAGGATTGAGGCAAAGATGAATGGAGTACAGAGAGATCCTTGATGATGCTCCAGAGCGCTCAGTTCACCTTCCAACAGGACAACGATCCTAAGCACACAGCCAAGACAACGTAGGAGTGGCTTTGGGACAAGTCTCTAAATGTCCAGCTAGAGCCCGGACTTGAACCCAATCTAACATCTCTGGAGAGACCTGAAAATAGCTGTGAAGCAACGCTCCCCATCCAACCTGACACAGCTTGAGAGGATCTGCAGAGAAGAATGGGAGAAATGGGAGAAATGTTGAAAGCCTATTTGGTGCAGTATGGCTGGATCTGCGTGAGTGTTGAATACTTTTTTCTGGCAGCGTTTGCATTAGGGAACTATTTTCAGACGGCAAACATGGGCTCTTTCCGAATGCAGACTGCCTTCTCTTCAAAGCAGGCAGCACTTTGCACTACCTAGAGCCTAGAATCTGTGTGTATGTGTGTGTGTGGTCATGATCATGATCATGTGTGTGTGTTTGCGTGTGCTAGCTTGGGTCTGAAGATGTGTATAGCCCACTGATGCAGGGAGCACTGCATCATATTATTTGAGACAGGCAGGGGGTTGAGATGAATACTAAGCAGAGTCTCCTCTCCTCTCCTCTCTCAGCCTGAACTGCCAGAGCTGACTCCTGTAGGACAGTAGGCACCTGTGTGCTTTGATTCTCCAGTGAGGTTGAGATGAGAGCTCAGGGCTAGGAATTAATGCTCAGGGCTAGGAATGAATGCTCAGAGCCAGGGATGAATGCTCAGGAATAGGAATGAATGCTCAGGGCTAGGGACGAATGCTCAAGGCTAGGGATGAATGCTTAGGGCTAGGGATGAATGCTCAGGGCTTGGGATGAATGCTCGGGGCTAGGGATGAATGCTCAAGGCTAGGGATGAATGCTCAGGGCTAGGGATGAATGATCAAGGCTAGGGATGAATGCTCAGGGCTAGGGATGAATGCTCAGGGCTAGGGATGAATGCTTAGGGCTAGGGATGAATGCTTAGGGCTAGGGATGAATGCTCAGGGCTTGGGATGAATGCTCGGGGCTAGGGATGAATGCTCAAGGCTAGGGATGAATGCTCAGGGCTAGGGATGAATGATCAAGGCTAGGGATGAATGCTCAGGGCTAGGGATGAATGCTCAGGGCTAGGGGTGAATGCTTAGGGCTAGGGATGAATGCTCAGGGCTTGGGATGAATGCTCGGGGCTAGGGATGAATGCTCAAGGCTAGGGATGAATGCTCAGGGCTAGGGATGAATGATCAAGGCTAGGGATGAATGCTCAGGGCTAGGGATGAATGCTCAGGGCTAGGGATGAATGCTTAGGGCTAGGGATGAATGCTTAGGGCTAGGGATGAATGCTCAGGGCTTGGGATGAATGCTCGGGGCTAGGGATGAATGCTCAAGGCTAGGGATGAATGCTCAGGGCTAGGGATGAATGATCAAGGCTAGGGATGAATGCTCAGGGCTAGGGATGAATGCTCAGGGCTAGGGATGAATGCTTAGGGCTAGGGATGAATGCTCAGGGCTAGGGATGAATGCTCAGGGCTATAGTGTTCGATACACTGGCTGCGTATCACTCTCACACTCTTGTGCTGTTGGTGTTTGTGATGCTGATATATACACAGAAATAGAGACACACATGTGCACAAACACACACACACACACACACACACACACACACACACACACACACACACACACACACATACACACACACACACACACACAAACACACACAGAATAATGCACTCACACATACACACACACACATACGCACACACACAGCCCACGCGCTAACAGGATTTCAGGTTGAGTGTGAGATCTTCATCTGAGGTTGCAGACAGATGAGCAGAGACGAGAGAGCTGAACACTCGAAATGGGAACGAGAGAGAGAGAGAGAGAGAGAGAGAGAGAGAGAGAGAGAGAGAGAGAGAGAGAGAGAGAGAGAGAGAGAGAGAGACAGCGCGAGAGAGAGGGAGAGAGAGAGAGAGAGAGAGAGAGAGAGAGAGGGAGAGAGAGCGAGAGAGAGAGAGAATCAGTCCAAGCTTTATTTATTTAAATGTATTCTTTATTTAACTAGGCAAGTCAGTTAAGAACAAATTCTTATTTACAATGATGGCCTACACCGGCCAAACCTGGACGACGCTGGACCAATTGTGTGCCGCTCTATGGGACTCCCAATCACAGCAGTTGAAAAGAGTGGTGTGGTGGAAACATAACATTTAAACATACATTTAAAAATAATTCCAGAATACTCTCTCTCTTACTATACACATTAATATACAGTACCAGTCAAAAGTTTGGACACACCTACTCATTGCAAGGGTTTTTCTCTATTTTTTATATTTTCTACTCTGTAGAAAAAAAGTGACATACATACAGACAAACTATGACATAACACACGTGGAATCATGTAGTAACCAAAAAAGTGTTAAACAAATCAACATTTATTTTATATGAGATTCTTCAAACTAGCCACACTTTGCATTGATGACAGCTTTGCACACTCTTTGCATTCTCTCAACCAGCTTCATGAGGTAGTCACCTGGAATGCATTTCAATTAACAGGTGTGCCTTGTTAAAAGTTGATTTTGAGAATTTCTTTCCTTAATGCGTTTGAGCCAATCAGTTTTGTTGGTAAAATAACAAGTCCATATTATGTCAAGAACAGCTCAAATAAGCAAAGAGAAGCAACAGTCCATCATTACTTTAAGACATGAAGGTCATTCAATCCGGAAACTTTCAAGTGCAGTCGCAAAAACCATCAAGCGCCATGATGAAACTGGCTGTCATGAGGACCGCCACAGGAAAGGAAGATCCAGAGTGACCTCTGCTGCAGAGGAGTTCAAGTAACAGACACATCTCAACATCAAATGTTCAGAGGAGACTGCGCGAATCAGGCCTTCATGGTCGAATTGCTGCAAAGAAACCACTACTAAAGGACACCAATAAGAAGAAGAGACTTGCTTGGACCAAGAAACACACCGGTGGAAATCTGTCCTTTGGTCTGATGAGTCAAAATGTAAGATTTTTGATTCCAACCGCCATGTCTTTGTGAGACGCAGAGTAGGTGAACGGATGATCTCCGCATGTGGGGTTCCCACCGTGAAGCATGGAGGAGGAGGTGTGCTGGTGTGCGGGTGCTTTGCTGGTGGCACTGTCAGTGATTTATTTAGAATTCAAGGCACACTTAACCAGAATGGCTACCACAGAATTCTGCAGCGATACGCCATCCATCTGGTTTTGCGCTTAGTGGGACTATCATTTGACCCAACACACCTCCAGGCTGTGTAAGAGCTATTTGACCAAGAAGGAGAGTGATGGAGTGCTGCATCAGATGACCTGGCCTCCACAATCACCCGACCTCAACCCAATTGAGATGGTTTGGGATGAGTTGGACAGCAAAGTGAAGGAAAATCAGTCAACAAGTGCTCAGTGTATGTGTGAACTCCTTCAAGACTGTTGGAAAAGCATTCCAGATGAAGCTGGTTGAGAGAATGCCAAGAGTGTTCAAAGCTGTCATCAAGGCAAAAGGTGGCTACTTTGAAGAATCTGTTAAACACTTTTTTGGTTACTACATGATTCCATATGTGTTATTTCATAGTTGTGATGTCTTCACTATTATTTTACAATGTAGAAAATAGTAAAAATAAATAAATGAACTTGAATGGCGTGTCCAAACTTTGACTGGTACTGTACATCAATATACACATTAACACACATCAATATACACATGAATATACATCAATATACACATCAATATACACATAAATACACACATGAACACACATCAATATACACTATACTCATCAATATACAGGAATCTTCACAACAATAGACACATCAATATATACATAAATATGCACATCAATATACACTATACACATCAATATACACCAATATAAACATCAATATACACATCAATATACACCAATATACATATCAATATACACATCAATATACACTATACACATCAATATACACATCCATATACACTATACACACATCAATATATATATCAATATACGAAAAGCAAGTAACAAAGGGAAAGACGGAAGCCGAGACAAAGAGAGAGATATTGTAATAACTCTCTGGCTGTCTGGTGGATGCAATAAATTGTTTATCTTTGTTTTTGTAACATATTTGCCTCATGCTGTGCATCATGGGACTTAGCCAAAACAATGGCATGGAAACAACCTGGTTAACTTAGTATAGTCAAATCAAATCAAATCAAGCTCTATTTATACAGCACATTTAAGACTTGGAATGCAACGCAATGTGCTTCACAGGAAAAAAAATAATAAAATAAAAACATTTATAATAACAACTGAAATATTTACTACACAATAAACATAAGAGGATAAAAACTAAAGAATAACGATAGAAATTGAACGACTGAAAAGCACCCTGAGGAAAAGCAAAAGCTAAGAAGGTGTGTTTTAAGATCTCTTTTAAATATGTCCACACTGACAGTGGCAACATCACTGCTTCAATTCCTCTTGTATTGTCATTGTCTTGGTATAAGGATACCATAACATTAAGTCTCCACAAGTAATTACAACCAAGCAAGACAAAAGAAAGATGCTAACCGCTAAGCTTGACCGTCTTTACGCTTTTATTTGTCACGTGCGCCGAATACAACAGGTGTAGACCTTACAGTGAAATGCTTACAACCGTGAAGATTTTCTACCATGAGTGTGTAATATTCTTGTTATTTTATTGTCTTTGCAGATCATGAATGGGGAGTTTTGAAGTGTTTCTGGTGAGAAAACCCAACTATTGCACTCAGAGAAGGAGGCGTGGTTTTGAACCGAGGTGGTGCCACACCCAACTCAGATGATTCCAGGTAACTAACTACTATAGTCTACATCTCTCTACATAATGAATTAAGCTCTATGAAGCTCTATGAAGCTCTATGAAGATCTATGAAATTAAGTTAGGTCTTATGGTCCTATATGTGCCATCTTTATTTATGGTAGCCTATATTTGGTGCTGTACTTAGTCCTTATTGTGTCATGAGTGAAAGAGGATGAAACTAATGACCACTTCCCAACCCTTTCTCTTTACGAGATGGAGGTGGATGCAGTTGAGAAGCACCATCGAACGCGTTCCAAAGGGGTCCGAGGTATGCTACAGTAACTGCACAGGCTGTCTCTCTAAATGGCCTGGGGTGTTAGTTACTGACCCCCCCCCCCCCTCCCTCTTCCCCCTCCCTCTTCCCCCCCCCTCTGCCCCCTCCCTCTCATTTGCCAGCCACCTGGCATTGTATTGGGGGACATCAAGTCAAAGTGAAAGTGACTGTAGATACTCAGTGTAAAATGAATCTGCTATGCTGTCGATCATCCTGAAAGGCCTAATTGCCACATTCCAATTAGGAGAAATGCATGAGGGATCCTGTAGTTTGGATTTGATCATAATTGTTTATTCTTTACTGCTACTGTTATGTATGTTGTACTAGACATTACATCTAACTGTCTGATGTTGCTTCGTCAATCTTTCTCTCTAGTTCCAGTGGAGACGGCAGCACAGGAGTTATTCAGGTTGGTGCATCATTCATTCCTGAGGGCTTTACAGACTCTCTGTGTGGTCAATGGTTTTCTACATATATTTGATTTGCTGTTGTATTAACAGTAGGCTACAGTGTGAATATTATGAGCAACTGCGTTCTATTATCACATAGTTTACAGTAATCCCTGCAGATTGATCATGTCCTTTACAGTCTCTCTCTAGTCATTTCCTCAGCTGTAGGAATTAGACAAAGATCAAGTGTTTAGTTCATAATTACCTTCATCGAACAGATGACAAATTATTGATTATTTTCCTCAACAAATGTTTGCGATAAAGCTACCTGTTTTCATTGCAGCTGTAGAATACACACAAACATTCTAGTTCACTCTGTAAACGTAATGGTGTTTTCTGTCTGGCCAGTGGCCTGCACAGTCTCCATCTCCAAACACCTTTCTCCCTCTTGATGGTATTTCTCAACTCAGAACCCCTAATCCATAATCTCTCCGTGCCAGTTCCCTGGTTCTTACTTCTAACACACTTATGATCACGCACGTCCACACACACACACACACGCGCACACACACACACACACACACACACACACACACACACACACACACACACACACACACACACACACACACACACACACACACACACACACACACACACACACACACACACACACAGAGACAGACAGCCCCTCTCCCAAACGCACCCTCCCTCTGAGGACATAGGGGTTTAATCGGCTCATTGATCCACGTCCAGGGCTGCACACATCAATAATGCCAATAGCAGTGTTCGATGCGCGCTTCTGCCATTCACCGGCTAATCTATGGATCTGCTCACCTTGGGGAGAGAGAAAGCTGCTGTTATGCTGTAATTAGCACAGTCACGCACTTTTCATTGTGGATGATACATGATGGACATTCACCACTGCGGCATCCATATTAGGAAGTTGTCAAGCAAAACTAAATCAGTGGTCAGACAACCCCTACCTACATGTACAAAGTACCTCGACTAACCTGTTTGGTACCGGTACCCCCTGTATATAGCCTCTGGACTAACCTGTTTCCCCCGCACAATGACTCGGTACCGGACCCCCTGTATATAGCCTGGTTATTGTTATTTTATTGTGTTACTTTTTATTTTATTTTATTTACTAAATATTTTCTAAACACTATATAATAAACGGCATTGTTGGTTAAGGGTTTGTAACTAAGCATCTCACGGTAATGTCTACACCTGTTGTATTCGGCGCATGTGGCAAATACAATTTGATTTTAACTCCTAATATGGATACTGTACACCACAGATTGCTGTAAACTAGCTGATATGATGGCAGTGAGAGTGGGCCGCGGGCGAATTGGCCAATGGAAAGCTACAACAGCTAGTTTACCTTCTAGTACCTATAGGTGTGGGGTCAAAGGGAGTGGCACCCAATGTTCCTTGAGAGGGGGCTCTTTACCTTTGGCACCAACAGCTGTCTAAAAGAAGGCGGATGGGCTGCTATGAAATATGCATTAGTGATTCATCGCCTGGCCTGGAGGCTGCTGGCTGTGTGTTCTCATTACATGAATAATACACAGCTGCTATGGTCCTGTGCATTCCTCTGGATCATGTGTTATGTCATGCATGTACTGAGCTCAATCTGTGGATGGGATGTCATCTGGAGGAGCGTGTCTGCATCGGGTGAAGGGGGAGGGCCGGTTTGTGTGTGTATGTGCCTGTCGTTCCTTGCATAGTGTTAACTCCAGTGTCTCTCCTTTGTGTTTACAGCTGTCCTACTCCAGGCTGTGATGGAAGCGGACACGTCAGCGGCAAATACGCCAGACACCGAAGGTAAAAGATCCTTCTTCAATCCCCTTATCATCTTTTCCTCCTCCTCCTCCTAACTCTCTCTCTCGCTCACTCAGTCCTCCCTGAGCTGTCATGGACCATTCAAACTTTCCTGCTCCAGGTCATTGCTCCTGCACCGAAAGCAAACCTGCAATTGCAATCACCGGCTGTGAAAAGTTGATTGCAAAATGTGTCAGAATATCTGAGGACCTGCTTGAGGGTTAGATTGATGCTGGTTGATTATGGTTGTGCAACATCTACAGATGTAGGCTCTTAATTTGATCACCCTGTTGCAGGAGAACCAATCAACTTGATTGTCCATTACGAAAATTGTATCAACCCCTACAACAATGTCCATTAATTACTGTATAATCCACATAATAATTAATATTTCCTGTTGCTGCAGGGTTATTTTCTTGCTATAGCAAATTGGCTCAAATTAAGATCCTATGTATTCTTTCTGTGATTGCTGTGGTGATTTCCCAGACACATTGACAGAATACATAGAGACTGCAGTTAGATAGATCAGAAAGTCATGTTGTACTTCAAGAGCTGTGGACCCAACCATTATGCTGTAATCTTGGACGTTATCGAGACTTTGGGTGCCAGTTTATAGTCTTTAATATAGGGGCGGCAGGTAGCCTAGTGGTTAGAGTGTTGGGCCCGTAACTGAAAGGTTGCCGGATCGAATCCCTGAGCTGACAAGGTATAAATCTGTCGTTCTGCCCCTGAACAAGGCAGTTAACCCACTGTTCCTAGGCCGTCATTGTAAATAAGAATTTGTTCTTAACTGACTTGCCTAGTTAAATAAATAAAAAAATATCTTCAAGTTCACCCTAATTCTTGCAATTGTTAAGTCAATGATCAAATGGCAACTATTAAGCAGACACTTAACAGCCCCCTTAAAATCGATGTCCACGCCCCCGCAAACATCTAGCATAATAACAAAATCTCAATCCACCGCATCCACCTATGTCACACTTCTGCATCTGCGGTGAAAGTTGACATAGCGTCCTCTGCTCTATGACCTTCACAAGTGTCAGGAGACTCGTCTGAAGTCAGTACAGTCGATCTGACAACTTCTTGTTTTGCTCTAGGACGCCCACAGGCCTCTCAAGACTTGTCTGAAGGTCCCAGTTGAAAATATTAACGGAAGTATATATTGAGACAAACATATGGTGTTAAATACAACAATAAAAAGAAAACATGTTTCCTGATCTTACTTATATCTTTCAGATATAGGACAGACACTTCAGAACAAACTTCCTTTTGCTGTGTTTTCGGGACTATCTGTTGTTCCATGTAGCGAATCTGTTATTCAATGCGTTTGTATGGGCTAATAGCAGTAAAATACCCCCCAAAATATATTTTTTAAAATATTTGTTTATACTTCAATGGGTCTTAACATTCTAAATCAAATAGCTAAATGATCCTTGGTATGACCTTCCTAAAGCAATTCCATATAGCTTAGTAGAACCCCCTCCTCCCCCAGTTTAGACAGGTCTTAGACTCCAAAGCGTTAATCCAAAGTGATTTACAGTCATGAGTGCTTACATTTGACATACGGGTGGTCCAGGGAATCAAACCCACTATCCTGATGTACCCACTGAGCCACAGAGGACCACTTAAGAAATCACTCAAAAGAAGAGAAAGGTGACGATAGGAAATCGAACGGCCTTGACAGCTGACATGTAAAGTCACCAGACCTTCCCAGAGTCCTCCTCCACGCAGGGCACGTTTAAACAAAAGCCTCTCCACTTGATGCTATTTACTCCCCAGACGAAGGATAGAGAGATTGATAGCTGTGTCTCCAGTGTCACCCCATCAAGGCGTCCCCTTGAACCAGTGGGCTGGAATTGCATTTGGTGCCACAGACAAATGATACATGCATCAGACCTCTCCCTCTCCCAAAGACCGTGGGTGATGAATTATCCACAAATAGAGGGGCAGGCTTGGAGGAAGGCTGAGAGGGAGAGCTATGGGTGTGTGTGTGTGTGTGTGTGTGTGTGTGTGTGTGCGTGCGTGCGTGCGTGCGGGCGGGCGTGCGGGCATGTGAGTGTGTGTGCGTGTGTACATGCATGAGTGTGAGAGGAGGGCATTATATCCTGAGGTGGCCCTGCCTAATATAATAAGAGTTGGTTGGTTGATTGGCCGGTCAGTTGGTCGGTTGATTGGTTGGTTGATTGATTGGTTGATTGGTGGATTGGCCGGTCTGTTGGTTGATTCGTTGGTCAGTTGATTGTTTGATTGGCTGGTCGGTCAGTCGGTCGGTAGGTTGATTGGTTGGTTGATTGGCTGGTCGGTCGGTCGGTCGGCTGATTGGTCGGTTGATTGGTTGATTGGCTGGTCGGTTGGTCAATTGATTGGTTGGTTGATTGGTTGATTGGCTAGTCGATCAGTCGGTCGATTGGTTGATTTATTGGTTGATTGGCTGGTCGGTTGGTTGATTGGTTGATTGGCTGGTCGATCGGTCGATCGATTGGTTGATTTATTGGTTGATTGGTTGGTTGATTGGTTGGCTGGTTAGTTGGTTGGTTGGTTGGTTGGTTGATTGGTTGATTGGTTGGTTGATTGGTTGACCGGTTGGTTGACCGGTTGGTTGATTGGTTGGTTGATTGGTTGATTGGCTGGTCGGTTGGTTGGTTGGTTGGTTGGTTGGTTGGTTGGTTGGTTGGTTGGTCGGTTGGTTGGTCGGTTGGTTTGTTGTTTGGTCGGTTGGTCGGCTGGTTGGTTGATTGGTTGGTTGGTTGATTGGCTGGTTGGAGCTCTAGTGCTGATGATATGTTTACAGTAGCCTAAAACTGTACAGTGGATTTATAGTGATAAAATAACCTGGTTATATCTTCTAGTTTCTCAATGACCTGTGAACAAGTGATGCACACATATTTGTCTTTACTAAACTGTGCTACTCTTGTTGGCTGAGCTCTGCTGTCTTGATTCATCTCTCCTCTGCCCCTTTCCCCCATGTCTGTGATGAAGTTAACCAAAGTCAGCCACGGGCAGTAACATAATATGATTTATTTCAAAGGCGGCCCCAGTTGAAACCCCGGCTATAGTGTTAAAGATAGGGAAGAGGAGGTGGTAGAGGAGTGGAGGCATACGACTGTGTTTGGGTGTAGTAATGACAATGACTGTTTCCCCCTCACACAAACACAGTCTGTGGCCATTAGAGCAACCTCAAACAGGATCTACTGTGTGTCTGCTCTTTGAAGTAGGACATGAGAGAAAGACAGAGAGAGAGATAGAGAGAGAGAGACAGAGGGAGAGAGAGAGAGAGAGAGACAGAGAGAGAGAGAGAGAGAGAGAGAGAGAGAGAGAGAGAGAGAGAGAGAGAGACAGAGACAGAGAGACAGAGACAGAGACAGAGAGACAGAGAGACAGAGAGACAGAGAAATAGAGTAGTAGGGTGGATGAGGCGTTCCATCTGTGCCTACATTAACCTATGAATTACCAAAGACTAATCTAATCAAGTTGTAAATTAAAGCCAGTTTTGGTGAGAGTGTTGTATTACTGTTTATTCCATCGCCCATCATTGTGAGAACATACACAAATACGAAGTCTAAAGATTTGGTCTAAAAGTGAAATCCTTTCTCAGTAAATCCACTGGTTGGTAATGAGGTCTATTGTGAGCAGCTTTGTTGCTGGTGTGACTGCCATGTCTAGAGCTGGCACTCAGTAATTGCCTAGGCTTTGTACAGATGAGGTTGAGTGCAATCTCTCACTCCCTCTCCCTCCATCCACCCCCCCCCCCCCTCTCTCTCTCACACACACACACTGACTCTCTCTCTCTGTCTCTCTCACACACACACACACACACACACACACACACACACACACACACACACACACACACACACACACACACACACACACACACACACACACACACACAGGCATGCTCACACTCTCTCTCTCTCTCTCTCTCTCTCTTCACCGCTCCAGTCTCTCACAATGACAATTAACAATTAACAATTTAAGGGCTTTATTGGCATGGAAAACATATGTTAACATTGCCAATGAAGTGAAATAGATTATAAACAAAAGTGAAAAAAACTATACAAATGAACAGTAAACATTACACTCACAGAAGTTCAAAAAGAATAAAGACAATTCAAATGTCATATTATGTGTATATAGTTAAAGTACAAAAGGGAAAATAAATCAACATAACTATGGGTTGTATTTACATTGGTGTTTGTTCTTCACTGGTTGCCCTTTTCTTGCGGCAACAGGTCACAAATAGCGGGTATCGGCCTAATTCTGCTCTTCAGAATTAGGCCAATTTGGTGTTTGTCCATTTTTGTGAATTCTTGGTTGGTGAGCGGACCCCAGACCTCACAACCATAAAGGGCTATAAGTTCTATAACTAATTAAAGTATTTCTAGCCAGATCCTAATTGGTATGTCGAATTTTGTGTTCCTTTTGATGGCATAGAAGGCCCTTCTTGCCTTGTCTCTCAGATTGTTCACAGCTTTGTAGAAGTTACCTGTGGCGCTGATGTTTAGGACGAGGTATGTATAGTTCTTTGTGTGCTCTAGGACAACGGTGTCTAGATGGAATTTGTATTTGTATTTACTGTCAGGGCCCAGGTCTGGCAGAATCTGTGCAGAAGATCTAGGTGCTGCTGTAGGCCAAGGAGGGCCTACAGCAGCACACTTGACTTCAGATTCTAGTAGGGTGAGGCCGGGTGCTGCAGACTGTTCTAGTGCCCTTGCCAATTCATTGATGTACAGCGGGTGAAATAAGTATTGAACACGTCACCATTTTTCTCAGTAAATATATTTCCAAAGGTGCTATTGACATGAAATTTTCACCAGATGTTGGTAACAACCCAAGTAATCCATACATACAAAGAAACCAAAACAAATAAGTTCAGCAATTAAGTTATGTGTAATAATGTGAAATGACACAGGGAAAAAGTATTGAACACACTTACTGATATTTATTTAATACTTTGTACAAAAGCCTTTGTTGGTAATGACAGCTTCAAGACGCCTCCTGTATGGAGAAACTAGTCGCATGCATTGCTCTGGTGTGATTTTGGCCCATTCTTCCACACAAACAGTCTTCAAATCTTGAAGAGGTGGGCCTCTTCTATGAATCTTGATCTTCAGTTCTTTCCATAGATTTTCAATGGGATTTAAGTCAGGTGATTGGCTGGGCCATTCTAGCAGCTTTATTTTCTTTCTTTGAAACCAATTGAGAGTTTCCTTGGCTGTGTGTTTGGGATCATTGTCTTGCTGAAATGTCCACCCTCGTTTCATCTTCATCATCCTGGTAGATGGCAGCAGATTTTTGTCAAGAATGTCTCGGTAAATTTGCCCATTCATCCTTCCTTCAATTAAGTGAAGTTTGCCAGTACCATTTGCTGAAAAGCAGCCCCACACCATGATGTTCCCACCTCCAAACTTCACTGTTGGTATGGTGTTTTTAGGGTGATGTGCAGTGCAATTTCTCCTCCAAACATGGTGTGTATTATGACATCCAAACAGTTCAATTTTGCTCTCATCTGACCACACTATATTCTCCCAGTATTTCACTGGCTTTTCCAAATGTTGTGCAGCAAACTTTAAACGAGCTTCAACATGCTTTTTTTTCAGCAATGGAGTCTTGCGTGGTGAGCGTGCATACAGGCCATGGCGGTGGAGTGCATTACTTACTGTTTTCTTTGAGACAACAGTACCTTCTAATTGCAGGTATTTTTGAAGCTCTCCACAAGTGGTCCTTGGCTCTTGGACAACTCTTCTGAATATTCTTTTCACTCCTCTGTCAGAAATCTTGCGAGGAGCACCTGGTCGAGGCAAATTTATGGTGAAATGATTGTCTTTCCACTTCCGTATTATGGCCCCAACAGTGCTGACTGGAACATTCAGAAGCTTAGAAATGCGCCTATAACCAATGCCATCATTATGTTTTGCAACAATTAGTTTGCGAAGGTTTTGAGACAGCTCTTTGCTTTTACCCATCATGAGATGTGTCTTGTGTGACACCTTGGCAATGAGACCTTTTTGTATGCCATCAGTTGGGACTGAACCAGCTGATATTAATTTGCACTGACAGGGGGCTGGATTGCTTTTTAATTACTGATAGTTTTTAGCTGTTGTCTTGGCTTTCCATGTGTTCAATACTTTTTCCCTGTGTCATTTCACATTATTACACATAACTTAATTTCTGAACTTATTTGTTTTGGTTACATTGTTACCAATATCTGGTGAAAATTTCATGTCAATAGCACTTTTGGAAATATATTTACTGAGAAAAATGGTGACGTGTTCAATACTTATTTCACCCGCTGTATATGTTGAAGAGGATGGGGCTTAAGCTGCATCCCTATCTCAGAAATATGTTTTATTTTACAATTTTTACAGCACACTTGTTGTTTGTCTACATGGATTTTATAATGTTGTATGTTTTTCTCCCAACACCACTCTCTCTCTCACACACATGAGTGCATACTCTCCCTCCCTAGGCTCTCTCTCTCTCTCTCTGTCTCTCTGTCTCTCTGTCTCTCTCTCTCTCTCTCTCTCTCACTCTCTCTCTCTCTCTCTCTCTCTCCCCCTGGCTGATGTATGACTCATATGGACTGAGCCTGCAGGCAGGTATAATTCAGATCCTGACAGGTAGCACTCACTAAAAGGCTCGGAATGGAGCCAAGAGCTGGTGGCAGGCGGCGAGGCGAGGAGAGGGCCAGAGTGCTGCAGGCTGGAGAGAGAGGAGAGCGATGAGAGAGAGGAGCGAAATTAGAGAGAATAGAGAGTAGAGAGAGGGAGAGAGAGGAGAGAGAGAGAGAGAGAGTGAGAGAGAGAGAGAGAGAGAGAGAGAGAGAGAGAGAGAGAGAGAGAGAGAGAGAGTGAGAGAGAGCGAGAGAGAGAGAGAGAGAGAGAGAGAAGAGCCTGGTTGGGCTTTGAGACAGAGCCACTCAATACACACCTAGCATTTGTGTTGCCTTTGTGAGATCTATACAGCAGGGTTTATTGCATCCAAGATGTTGTCTTTTCTCACTTAGAGATCGGAGTCTTAGGGTCGGCATACGTTGGGCTGTTTTACTCCAATACAATGAATTTTTGTGTAAAAAATAAATGTATACAGCCTGGATGCAGCCCTTAGTACTGGTACATTATACTGGCCATATACCACAAACCACTGAGGTGCCGTGCTATTATAAACCGGTTACAACATAAATAGAACAGTAAACAAGTTGTTTTGCGTCATACCCGTGGTATATTGTCTGGCATACACAAGGCTGGAATGCTGTTTCAGCCACTCACCATCCCAAACCCAAACTACCCAGTTTATAATCTCTATTATAAACTGGGTGGTTTGAGCCCTGACTGTTGATTGGCTGAAAGCCGTGGTATATCACGGGTATGATTTTTTTTTTTTTTACTGGTCTAATTACATTGGTTACCAGTTTATAATAGCAATAAGGCACCTCTGGGTTTTGTGGTATATGGCCAATATACCGCGGTTAAGGGCTGTATCCAGGCTCTGCGCGTCACATCATACCAAAGAACAGCCCTTAGGTGTAGTATATTGGCCATGTATCACACCCCCTCAAGCCTTATTGCTTAAATATACAGCAGTGGTTCTACTTAAACTTGGGTAGAGAATCATATTGTTGTTTATCTAACCAACAAACCTGTGATCATGGCATTTTGTCCTACACTCTCTCTATATTCCTCCCTTTTTCTTTTCTTTCTCTCCATCCATGGCTGTCTGTAGCCTGTCTGTAGCCTGTCTGTAGCCTGTCTGTAAGGCTGTCTGTAAGCCTGTCTGTAAGGCTGTCTGTAGCCTGTCTGTAAGGCTGTCTATAAGCCTGTCTGTAAGCCTGTCTGTAGCCTGTCTGTAAGGCTGTATGTAGCCTGTCTGTAGCCTGTCTGTAAGGTTGTCTGTAGCCTGTCTGTAAGGCCAATGTTGGTTCCACTGTTGCTTATCGTGTCTTGATATATATAGTACATAAGAAAAGTATTCAGACCCTTTACTTTTCCCACATTTTGTTACATTACAGCCTTATTCTAAAATGGATTTTAAAAAAAATCCTCATCAATCTACACACAAACTCCATAATGACAAAGCGAAAAGGTTTTTACAAATGTATTAAAAATAAAAAACAAAAATACCTTATTTACATAAGTATTTAGACCCTTTGCTATGAGACTCGAAATTGAGCTCAGGTGCATCCTGTTTCCACTGATCATCCTTGAGATGTTTCTTGATTGAAGTCCACCTGTTCTAATTCAAAATTGATTAGACATGATTTGGAAAGGCACACACCTGTCTATATAAAGTCCCACAGTTGACAGAGCATGTCAGAACAAAAACCAAGCCATGAGGTTGAAGGAATTGTCCGTAGAGCTCCGAGACAGGAATGTGTCAAGGCACAGATCTGGGGAAGAACACAGTGGCCTCCATTATTCTTAAACGGAAGAAGTTTGAAACCACCAAGACTCTTCCTAGAGCTGGCCGCCCGGCCAAACTGAGCAATCGGGGGAGAAGGGCCCGATGATCACTCTGACAGAGCTCCAGATTTCCTCTGTGGAGATGGGAGAAGAGACCTGAAAATAGCTGTGCAGCAATTCTCCCCATCCAACCTGACAGGGCTTGAGAGGATCTGCAGAGAAGAATGGGAACTCCCCTAATACAGATGTGCCAAGCTTGTAGCGTAATACCCAAGAAGACTCAAGGCAGTAATCGGTGCCAAAAGTGCTTCAACAAAGTACTTAATAAAGGGTTTGAATACTTATTTAAATGTGATATTTCAGTTTTTTTTGCCATTATTATTGTGTGTAGACCGATGAGGGGGAAAAAAAAACAATTTGGGCAAGACAAACGATTTAAGTGCCTTTGAACAGGGTATGGTAGTAGGTGCCAGGCACACTGGTTTGTGTCTAGAACTGCAACGCAGCTGGGTTTTTCACCCTCAACAGTTCCTCGTGTGGATCAAGAATGGTCCACCACCCAAAGGACATCCAGACAACTTGACACAACTGTGGGAAGTATTGGAGTCAACATGGGCCAGCATCCCTGTGGAACGCTTTCGACTCCTTGTAGAGTCCATGCCCCCAACGAATTGAGTCGGTTCTGAGGGCAAAAGGTAGGGTGAAACTCAATATTAGGAAGGTGTTCCTAATGTTTGGTATATTCAGTGTATATATTTTTATATATAGGTAATATAATGGTATAAGGGTTCATTAGGAACACCTAATGAACCCAGTAGACTGTTTCTGTTTATAATTTTACCAATAACTGTTTTCAACTGTAAATCTCATCCAGATGTCTTTTTATAATTTATGGACTTCCGTGCTTTTTTTCTATGAAGCACTAAACTGCCTCTTGAACCACCTGCGTCAGCGTCACACAACACTATGACTTGAGACTTTCTTTCCTCCACCTCCTCCTACGATGACAAAGATGACATTTACAGCTGTCGTCTGTATGTGTGTGTGTTTATGTGTGTGTGTATTGGACTTTGTAGGCCAGACGTGTGTGTGTGTGTGGTTGTGTGCTTGCGTGTGACGGCTTTTGTGCATTAGATCTGTAATAGGTGTTGTGGGATGGCTGTGGCTGATAATGAAGATTACAGTACATTGATCTGATAGATGTTCTTGTTTAGACACGTCTGAGGACCTGAGCTGAGGAGGATCGATCGATTCATCCTGACTCATGATTTTACTAGTACTTCCTGGAGCTATGAGTCAAAGCCTCACCATTGCATCATGGGAAATGTAGTAAAAATGTATTCAATGAATAGATCTGCTTTTTATCTGTCCATATATTGAACATAGTAAATACATAATACAAAACATACATTCAAATCAAATACGGATAATCTTATTGCTGAAATTCCATAATTGTAGTCTTCAGGAATTTTTGTCAATTTCAGTGATTCATATTCTATGACTGCAGCCTGTTGGTTGTGGTCTGTACGTGTCAGATAGCGAGATAAGTTGTCTTCTATAGACCCTGATTGTGTGCTGCCTGTGCAGGAGGGCGGAACAGAGGGTGCCTGCGCTGCAGTGTGATAGACAGACAGAGCCCTCCAGAATACAGAATACCAGCTCTGCTTTTGTTATGCTTTTGGGGAGGGAGAGAGGGAGCGAGGGAGGGAGGGAGGGAGGGAGGGAGAAGAGGAGAGAGTGGGTATGTCTGTCAGACAGAATTATTGCTCTCTCTCTCTCTCTCTCCCTCTTCTTCTCTTTCCTTTTCTCTTTCTCTTTCTATTCCTCTCTCTCTTTCTTTCTCTTTCTTTCTCTCTTTCTCTCTCTCTCTACATCTCTCTCTCTCTCTCTTCTCTTTCTCTCTCGCACGTTGTCTGTCTGCTCGGATGGCAAATCCTACTCCTGAGGGGGAGATCACCATAGCGACAGTGCTGTGCTATGCATGCCTGTGGATGCTGCTGCAGTATAGGCACAGAGATCAGGGCGCTCCTATGGCAACTCATATACGGCAAGCCCACTGTCGCCCACACTCCCCTGTGGTGCCACGTGCCGTCATGGCAATGAGCAGCTAGTGCACAGTGTTAATGGTGGGATGGAAACAGCCGGAACATGCCTTTGGTAGCCAGACCAATTAAAAGCTGGATGTCTTCCTTTGTCCCAATATCTCAGAAGGGTAACAATTCTGAAATTGTTACACTAAGTGAGACTAACAATATATATGGCATCAGTCCCTTATAATAGTTTTTATTGTTAGATAGGCAGAGATTGCTGTATTTTTACCACGACGGAGCTGGATTTGATATGCCTCGATAGAGGCTACTTTGATGACATAGATCTAGAAAAGGTTACGGTTCTAAATGGTTCTGCTCTAATAAGGTTCTAGCTAGATGAGTTAACCAGAGGATTCGTTCTAAAGGAGATTTCGCTGAGGGAAGTCATTATATTTCTCACAGCAAAGACTTCTCTTATACCCCACAGCCCCCACTCTCTCTCTCTCTCTCTCTCTCTCTCTCTCTCTCTCCTCTCTCTCTCTCTCTCTCTCTCTCTCTCTCTCTCTCTCTCTCTCTCTCTCTCTCTCTCTCTCTCTCTCTCTCTCTCTCTCTCTCTCTCTCTCTCTCTCTCTCTCTCTCTCTCTCTCTCTCTCTCTCTCTCTCTCTCTCTCTCTCTCTCTCTCTCTCTCTCTCTCTCTCTCTCTCTCTCTCTCTCCACATAATTACAGCACAATCCTTATCCAACCTGTCTGCAGTGTTCCCTTATTCAAATGTGGCTTAATTACCTGTGGAATTTTAATTGGTGTGGCCTGCCTGTGGGAGACGTTGAGGTGTCCAAGGTCATACTGAGTGGAGCACGCACACACACACACACACACACACACACACACACACACACACACACACTGAGACAGTCGACAGTTTGCACCCGCAAGCTATCTTCCTGACAGCTATAGGATAAAAGGAAGAGAGAAGAGAGAGAAGACACCAGGCCAAAATAAAGAAATGTCAAATGTGTGCAGAGGAAAATGGATTCCTCTCTGATCACAGCCTGTACTCTCCCTGCACATCCTGATTTGTTGTTGTTGTTATTCTCTAGTCTGTGTAGCTGAATCGACAATAGGAAATGGATCTCCCAGTTGCGCGTGTTGTTTGTGATGCAGTTCTCTGTGTGTGATGTGTGTGTGTGTGTGTGTGTGTGTGTACCCTAATCGTTGTGTATGATTTCAAAATGGAGCAGAGATGGAGAAGCCCATTAGCTGGGAATGTGTCGTCGTTGTGCCGGTTGCCGGTGGTCCTTCAGTCTGACCGAGACTGTAGATTTGCACACATCAGGGCAGGCTAGGCTGGATCCATTGGCTGAGTGGGAGGGGGGATAAACCACAGTAAGTAGAGTAGAAATGTGGGCCATTTCACAGCCCGATGACTCTTAACCAAGCATGTGAACAGTGGTGTAAAGTACCTAGGTATCAGTACTTCACTATTTATATTTCTGACAACTTTTACTTTTACTTCACTACATTCCTAAAGAAAATAATGTACTTTTTACTCCCTACTCCATTTTCCCTGACACCCAAAAGTACTCGGTACATTTCGAATACTCAGGCAGGACAGCAAAGTGGTCCAATTTACGTACCTATCAATATAACCTGTTGTCATCCCTATTGCTTCTGATCTGTCGGACTCACTGAATACAAATACTGTGTTTTGTAAATGATGTCTGAGTGTTGGAGTGTTTGTCCATAAATTTGACTAATATAAGGAATCCGAAATATATAGCATTTACTTTAACTTTGTACTTTTACTTTAGTATGACAATGGATTACTTTTCCACCACTGTACTTAAGTGTATTTAAAACCAGATACTTTTAGACTTTTACTCAAGTAGTATTTTACTGGGTGACTTTTACCTGAGTCATTTCCTATTAAGGTATCTTTACTTTTACTCAAGTATGACAATTGAGTACTTTTTTTCCACCACTGCACGTGAGCTGCTCGCACCACTACGAGAAGGATGTACATGACGGATGGGCCTCTACACAGTATAATCAGCATTCATCGTCAAGTTTGATGTTTTCATACAGATGCCGAATCTTAATTTGATCGTCCTGTTGTTGCAGAAATCTTGTAGTGTATTTGAGGTTTAAAAAGGCTTCTAAAGTTTATAATTTCCACTTTAAAATTTCAGACTTGATTCTCCCTAATGAAAAACCCCTACAAAACATTTCTTTGAATTATAATCCACATAATAATTCACATTTCCTGTTGCTTCAGGATTATGCTCATGTTGTAGCAAACTGGCTCAAATTAAGATCTGTAAACCTCATACAGTAGAAAGGCATTGGACAATGTTTGGTTGTTTGACCGGATAATCTCTATGGAGACGATGACAATACGTTTTAAATCTCACTATGTCTGACCAGCTGTAATTGTTATAGCTTCAGTGTCTGTAGAGTTGTTTGAGATGTGGCCCTACTTTTAAAGCCTGGAATCCACCCTGAATATCCCTCTGTTTCACTTTTGTTTAATTTCAACTATGGTGAAACAGGCAGAGCAATGTTGAGTGTGGAATCCAGGCTACTACTACTATTTTAGATCCACACACAGAACTGTGGCATCTCATCACTGTCTACTCTAGTCTCATTGATAAAGAACAGCAACCTTCAACTCTCCCTTCCAAACTATATATAAGCCCTTAGATATGGAAATAAAGTAATTGATTTCCTAAAATCCACATTAAAACCATGCATAATTTCACTCGCTGTTTTGGAGCAATTAAAGTGAAATCTCTCAACAGCTAATTATTATTATGGGATTTGTGTAACTGAGGGCTGGTTGAGTAAACGAAGTCTGCTGGGTTTTCGAAATGCGGTGGCTTTTGGGAATGTAATTGAAGTAGAGAATGCATTTTCCTGTATGCATGTACAATTTGATAGAAAATATGTATTTAAAATCTTGTTTAGTTTACATTATGCAATGAGTGACGTCCTCTCTGAGCTGTTGGACTGCATTATGAATCCTCCAGATTTTAGCTGATATAGAAGTCATTAACGTTGTGCCAGATTGGCTATATCTGGCTTTAACACGGTATCTCTAGAGATATAGAACACTTATCTTATTAAGGTCATCTCTATTCCTCAAATGTCTTGTATTTAGTGTCTATGGCTGCCCCCTGGCCAAGAAGAGGAAGACCCAGGAGAAACAGCCTCTGGAGCCTGCCCCCAAGAGGAGGCCCTTCTTAACCCCTCCCGACCCAGAGGAGGAGCCTGCTGCCATCTTCTCCTCCTATGAACTTGAACCCATGGACGAGGGGGAGGAGAAAGAGGAGGGGGAGGTAGAGGGAGAAGAGGAGGAGGAGGAGGAAGGATTTTCGGAGGATAACGTGGAGCAATGCGATGAGGAAGAGGAAGAGGAGGAAGAGGAGGAAGAGGAGGAGAGGGAGGTAGTAAGGCCTGTAGAGGGAGAACAGGTGGAGGAAGGGATAGAGGAAGACGAGGAAGCAGAGGATGGGGATGATGAAGAGCAAGAGGAAGAGGAGGAGCAAGAGGAAGAGGAGGATGTGGGTGATGAAGAGGGACAGGAGGAGGAAGAGGAGGAAGAAGAATACGAGCACCAGAGTCACAATGAGACAGGTGAGTGCATATTTCCAATGTTTCTGGGGAAATAAGAGGGAGGGTGATGGAGAGAGGGTGGAGCTGGGAGTTATTTGCTACACTAATAAGCTGCCACTAGAAATGAGGTCCCTGAATCAAATATATACTTCTAATGAAAGTGATGCACCTTTGATGTGGCCAGTGAGAGCCATACCCAATCATGGAGAGACGGAGGCATAATACCCCAGAGAGAATAGAATTGGTGAAATGGGTCTGTCTGGGTGGAGTGAGAGAGGCATGATGGTCAATCTGTGAGCATGTGGCCAATAGGGTCCTCAGGAGGATGGGGGGGGTGGGGGAGGGTGTAATAAGATGTATTCTCCCTCCAATGCACCAGATGCGCCTGCTCTCCCTCCATCTCTGTCTCTCTCTCTCTCCCTTGTCCTCAATCGCTTCTGACAGTGCCTTCAAGAGCTATCGAGAAAGGAACTCTCCGAGTTATTAACCCCCCCTCCCGTGGAAATGCCTTCTCCCAAGGACTCTTCGTGCTCCCGAATCGGAACGCCTCATTCACATGGTTCTCAGGAGCTCTGGGTTATATGTTTTTGTGAATAACCACAGCGACTCACGATCCATGATTAGTTGAATAGTAAATCAATTTAAATGGATGAATTAAAAGGCATTTGGTTTATTAGTCATACTAGATATGTTGGATTTGACTTTTACAGGTTTTATTTAAAGGATTTCATTCTGGCAATTATTGGCCAAATACATGATCTACAACATCAAACTATTAACGCAAACATAATCCATTTAGTGTGATGACTAATATCCAAACCATCGTACAGTAAGTAATACATTGAAGGGCTTGATAGTAAAAATCACAGAACTAGGCAGATCAAAATGTAAGTAGACAAAATGTTTTTGAAAGATGTTGATTTTCATATTAATATGCCAAAGAATTCAACTATGATGGTCTTGTTCTTCATCTATCCAACTATAGTAAGGGCTGAAAGGTCTGACCTTCCTTTCATGACCACAGGGAACCGCTACAAAAACAGTGGACAATCAAAGCATCACCCGATGGGACAGAAGGACAACAACAGCAGCGGCCCGGGCCCTAACGTTGGCCCTAACGGGGAAGAGTATGAAAACTACGATGAGCTGGTGGCCAAGTCTCTTCTCAACCTGGGGAAGATCGCAGAGGACGCCGCCTACCAGGCCATGACCGAGTCAGAGATGAACAGCAACTCCTCCAACAGTGCCGGCGAGGACGATGATGACGATGATGAAGAGGGTAGCGAGCGCGACGGGGGCAGGAACGGCGAGCTCAGCGTGGACCTGGACAGTGACGTGGTCAGGGAGACAGTGGATTCGCTCAAGCTGTTGGCGCAGGGCCACGGTGCCATGCTGCCTGACGACAGCTGCCTAGAAGGGGTGGAGGACGCCGGGCATCCCAACGGGCGGCCCCACCATCATGGGGTCAGGGGTCAGGCTGAGGAAAGCGAAGAGGAGGTGTGTCTCAACAGCCTGGAGTGTCTGAGGAACCAGTGCTTTGACCTGGCCCGCAAGCTGAACGAGACGTCTCCATCTGACCGCCCTGGACACCCGGGCCTGCAGCACTACCAGGCCCATCAGAACCACCACCCTCATCAGCCCCACCATCACCTGCTACACCAAACCGACCACCAGCACCATCAGGCTCAGCACCAGTCCCAGGCCCACCACCTGCCCAGGTACGAGAGCTGCCAGCAGGGCCAGCAGACAGACGAGCGTGGGTCCCTGGAGCGCAGCTACTCAGACATGGTCAGCCTGATGAAGCTGGAGGAGCACCTGAGCCCGGCCTCCAGGGGGGGCTACTCAGCCAGCTGCCACCAGGAAGGGGATGAGGACACCACGTCGGTAGCCTCGGAACGCTCGGAAGAGGCCTTCGACATGACCAAAGGCAACCTGTCCCTGCTGGAGAAGGCCATCGCCATGGAGTCAGAGCGAGCCAAGGTCATGAGGGACCGCATGGCCTTGGAGGGACATCATTCGGTGGCCCGGAGGGACAATCATCATCACCACCACCGCGGCCATGGCGAGCACAGCCCCCGACAGAGCAGCGGGGCGGAGGAGCGCAAGTCCAGAATGCACCACGACGGGTCAAAGAGAGCGTACTACCCTAAAGGTAACCACTTCATGAAACTCTCAACACTCACCCCATTCACCCAATAGCCCTTATGTCAGCTAGTATCTTCACTCTGATGTGTACAGTATTGATGATGCACTCAGTGCCAACAGCATTTCAGTCAATGTATGTAGCCTTTATATTAAATTAACTCTTAAAGAGTTAATAATTTGTTTCAACAGACGCCAATAGGGCTCACAGTAACAGAATTACGTAACATCAAGCTGAATAACTTGGATATCTTACCTCACCCATGGATCTATTAACATTGGACGTTTGCTTGACCCCTGCCCAGTAGTTCAGCTCCTCCCTGGGAGAGGACAGAAACATCCTCCCGGCTGGATATTGCATATTGCAGCGGCAGTAGCAGCAGAATTGGCTCAAAGCTGTTGTTGTTAAAATAGTCCGGCATGCTAATATCAGAGGCTTGGCTTGTCAGGCATGGGAGTGAGCCATCTCTGTGTGTGCAGTTATTAACCCATAAGAAAGCTTCAGAGCAGATGAGTGAGCAGCATTTCAGGGTCATTACGGTAGCATCAGGGGGGTGGTGGTGGCACGTTCATGGTCTTGGGACGGAGACTGTATTCTAATGTATTTTAGTCAATGCCACTCTGACATTGCTCATCCTAATATTTATATATTTCTTAATTCCATTATTTTACTTATAGATTAGTGTGTACTGTTGTATATTACTAGATACTACTGCACTGTTGGAGCTAGGAACACAAGCATTTCACTACACCCACAATAACATCTGCTAAACATGTGTATGCAACCAATAACATTTTATTTTATTTGGTTGAACCAAAGATTTAAATGATCTTCCATAAACTTTAAACGATCCATACAAATGGCGACGTCAGATTAATGTACACGCATGCAGTAGCCTATGCAGGGTGTTATGACTGTTCATATGAAGGGAAGAGGACAGCTGTATTCAGAAACCATACTGAACTGTATGTTCAGGAATTATTTAAGCTTCTAATATGTGCAACTTAAGTTCCTGTTATACTGAAGTAGTGGAAATCCAAAGCCATTTCTCCAGATAGTCTTCCACAACACGTCTTGCCATCAGTAGCCACATAATGTAGAATGACAGGCATCAAATCATTCAAGAATCACATGGCAAAATTACTATTATTCAGGACCACCCATCATTGGTCATCACAGATATGTACTGTAATGGTATGTTATTAACTTCCATTAGCACAGGGAGCTCGTGGGGAGGTCTCAAGGAATATTGCATATACTTTTAGTCTGGAGACAATATAGCTGGCTATACTAGTAAGACCCAGAGCTGTATAAGGCTCTGGTAAGACCCTACAGATCTGGCGACACGCTAGTTATTTTTTCGAATGGCCATCAAATTGAAATAATCTATCATCACGTTATCATTTCAAATCTTCATCATCAAAGGAAGGGACTATGGTCTTGTGTGGGGGAATTCATTTTTCTAATGTTGCCATGGGTCAGGACTATTGATAGCTCTGTGATTCATTAGTATTTCTGAATAAAACCCATCTAGCTGTGACGCACAGAGACAATGCCCATACACACTGACTCTGCTCAACGTAGTTGGGATTGTTCCTTGTCCTTGGGGGCACCATTGAGGATTGGTGGAGATGGTGGTGATAGCGAGGCCCCAGATACACATATGGAAGAACTTCTGATAAGCCAGTTTCACACAGGCTTAGTCATTCTGTGTTATCTCTACAGCAAGTGTACATTTTTTATGAAATATGAAATTGCATTTCTGGGACGTTGGGATTGAACAATTGCATAGATTTTCCTCAGTGAGCGTGGCGGGATACACTGATAAATCAGGTGTGACTATGGTCTGTGTTTCTCACCACCCCCCTCTAACTGCAAGGGCAAATTTGGGGGGATAATATCATTAACCAATATGAATTTATGACACTCTAAATGGAGTTAGGTAAACAACTGTGTAATGGGACATTCAATTCATTTCCGTTTGTAGGGGTGATATGCTGTAGAAACCAGGATAGAATGCTCACCTAGATAGAGAGATGACTTTAAAATGGGGCCCCGCCTCTTCTTTATCTCATTGGTAGATTCCACAAGGGGGGACAAGAAGGAGAGTAAGTGTCCGACCCCGGGCTGCGACGGGACAGGCCACGTCACTGGTCTCTACCCCCACCACAGGAGCCTGTCAGGCTGCCCTCACAAGGACAGGGTGCCACCAGAGAGTAAGTCCTGCACACGACATCCTGTACTGACTGTGCTTAGGGGCATTTAGACTGTTTGTTGCCTTCCCATAATGCAATGTGGAACAACATTTTTCTAATTTTCTTTTGAGTTTATGGGTACCTTGTGTTGGGTTGACACGTGTGGTCGTCCTCCGACCAGCATGGGGGTGCTCTCTCTCTCTTTCTTTGATCGATGTCCATGCCTGCATGGAAAGTAATGTCTCCTCTATTCCTGCTTCTGTAAAGGAAATATATACTTAAGCAATAGGGCACGAGGAGGTGTGGTATATGGCCAATATACCACGGCTAAGGGCTGTTCTTAAGCACGGAGTGCCTGGACACAGCCCTTAGCCGTGGTATATTGGCCATATACCACAAACCCCTGAGGTGCCTTATTGCTATTAGAAACTGGTTAGAACAGTAAAATGAAAGTTTTATTCATACCTGTGGTATACAGTCTGATATACCACGGCTGTCAGCCAATCAGTATTCAGAGCTCGAACCACAGTTAATAATATGTCATATGTAACATTAAATATCACAGTAAATGTCTGCCATTTTCAATTCTTATGGATTGGTCCATCAAGACGCTTCAGAATGACTAACAACATGCAAACTACCTTTGACCGCTGCTTGATTCAATCCGTTATTTTTCTGCTGCTTGCATGTGCATCAACATGACAGTTGACCGTAACAGTGCATGACACTTTTTCTGCTCACTAACAAATTATAATATGGACAATAGCCACTGACTCTGGGTGCTCCTAACCCCTCGCTGTCTCTCTCACCTCTCCCTGTCTGTCCAATAACCACTGACTCTGGGTGCTCCTAACCTCTCGCTGTCTCTCTCACCTCTCCCTGTCTGTCCTAAGTTCTTGCAATGTATGAAAATGTTCTAAAGTGCCCTACTCCTGGCTGCTCGGGGCGTGGCCATGTCAATAGCAACAGGAACTCCCACCGCAGGTGAGTGGATGGCAACCAGGCAGTGCGTAGGAAATAGGAAATAAAATTATAGTTTGATCTTTTTTTTTTTTTGTATCTCTTTGCTCAGGATGTAAGGGAGAAAAGTAGGAATATGTGGGGGGTGTCATAGTCACTTGCTAACAGTGTGTTTAGAGGCTGAGCCACCGTCGCCCACTAGAGCAGCATAAAGCCTGGAGGATGCTAAGATTACTACATTCTACTGCATACTATGCCACACAAACAAACACACACCTATACATACGTTATATACACTATGGACACCCATTCAAATGAGTGGATCTGGCTATTTCAGCCACACCCGTTGCTGACAGGTGTATAAAACGAGCACACGGCCATGCAATCTCCACAGACAAACATTGGCAGTAGAATGGCCCGTACTGAAGAGCTCAGTGACTTTCAACGTGGCAGCGTCATAGGATGCCACCTTTCTAACAAGTTAGTTAGTCAAATGTCTGTACATACTGTAGATAGTTACCCAGACAATAATACACACAATGCATTCACACACACACACACCTCCCTCACCATCCACAGTTGCTGGAGGCCATGTTATATAGAACACCTCCTTGGGGACTGGCATTAGTATCGTTGCATAGCAAGACGTATGAAAAAAAAAAAGAGAGAGAATTCTGCACATGTATATATTTCTCTCCTCCTCGTTGTTGTCATGGAAACTTGACGATACTGACAGCAGTCCTGTCAGTTTGTAACACAGTCCCCTTCACTTTTAAATCTGTGTGTGTCTGTATGTGAGCGTGTGTGTGTTCCGGGGCTGGCCGTATCAATGTTTTATTTATTGCATGGATATGAAACGATTAGGAGAGGGCGCCGAGACCACATTTTGTCTCTCACACAAAAGCAGTGCCAGTTTGTTTGTGAGAGTTACTGGTTTGTTTGTGATAGTGACTGGTTTGTGTGTGAGAGTGACTGGTTTGTATGTGAGAGTGACTGGCTTGTATGTGAGAGTGACTGGTTTGTATGTAAGAGTGACTGGTTTGTATGTGAGAGTGACTGGCTTGTATATGAGAGTGACTGGATTGTATGTGAGAGTGACTGGTTTGTATGTGAGAGTGACTGGCTTGTATGTGAGAGTGACTGGTTTGTTTGTGAGAGTGACTGGTTTGTATGTGAGAGTGACTGGCTTGTATATGAGATTGACTGGATTGTATGTGAGAGTGACTGGTTTGTATGTGAGAGTGACTGGCTTGTATGTGAGAGTGACTGGTTTGTATGTGAGAGTGACTGGCTTGTATATGAGAGTGACTGGCTTGTATGTGAGAGTGACTGGCTTGTATGTGAGAGTGACTGGCTTGTATGTGAGAGTGACTGGTTTGTATGTGAGAGTGACTGGCTTGTATGTGAGAATGACTAGTTTGTAAGTGTATAAAGTGACAGGGGGGAGGAGGAGATGGGGAGAGGGGGAGAGGAAGAGAGGAGAGGAGGAGTTGGGGACAGGAGGTAAGGATGTGAGGAGGAGAGGGGTAGAGGTGGAGGGAGAAGAGGGGTAGAGGGGGAGATGAGGAGATGGGGAGAGGAGGAGGAGAGGTGAGAGGGGGAAAGAATGAGAGGTGGTAGAGGAGGAGAGGGGGAGAGGGGGAGAGGAGGTGAGGAGGAGAGGAGAAGAAGGGGTAGAGGAGGAGAGAGGGAGAAAATGAGAGGTGGTAGAGGAGGAGAGGGGGAGAGGAGGTGAAGAGGAGAGGAGAAGAAGGGGTAGAGGAGGAAAGGGGGAGAAAATGAGAGGTGGTAGAGGAGGAGAGGGGGAGAGGAGGTGAGGAGGAGAGGGGGAGAGGAGAAGAAGGGTAGAGGAGGAGAGGGGGAGAGAATGAGAGGTGGTAGAGGAGGAGAGGGGGAGAGGAGGGAGTACAGTATCTGGCATGGTGGTTAATCAGTTCTCCCCACTGAGCCTACCCAGAATGCCTCTGAAAGGACTGCATTATCTAGCTGAGGGGATCTCTCTGAAGCTCAGCAGCCCCTCATGCCCAGGCAGCCAATAATATGTATCTGCAAAGCTCCGGCTTTGCAATAAAGAACTAGGCCATAGGAAATACATAATTCATACGTGGGGCCCCATTTTATAGCTCAAAATTTGCAATGCTGTTTAAATCAAAGCCAAATTTAGTTGATTGATAGGATGTGTCTGTTATCGGTGAGGCAGACTGTGTAGGCATGTGTGTGTGGTGTGTGTGTGGGGGGGTTACGTGTCTGTCTGTCTGTGTGTGTGTGTCTGTGTGTGTGTGTGTGTGTGTGTGTGTGTGTGTGTGTGTGTGTGTGTGTGTGTGTGTGTGGTTGTGTGTGTGTGTGTGTGTGGTTGTGTGTGTGTGTGTGTGTGTGTGTGTGTGTGTGTGTGTGTGTGTGTGTGTGTGTGTGTGTGTGTGTGTGTGTGTGTGTGTGTGTGTGTGTGTGTGTGTGTGTGCGTGTATGAGTGGCTAATTGTGCCTCACTCCATTGTGTGATTGCAGTCTCTCGGGGTGCCCCATCGCCGCTGCAGAGAAGATGGTTAAAGTCCAGGAGAAGCACATCCCATGTGACGGGGGCCCCAAGTCCAGCCAGGGTTCAGATCGTGTGCTGAGGTACTCACTCACACCCTCATCACATGGCCACCACTCCCCCAGCCTCCCTGCTCATCCCAGTGCATTCCCTGTAGCCGTGAATGTAATCTCTGACCCTCCATCACTCTGCTTTCAAATCCTACCTCATATAGACGTAGAAAGAAAAATAGAATGCGTACCGTAGTAGCGCTTATGATTCATGCTCTTACAAATGAAGTCCCCCTAGTGGTCCAGTGAGGACTTACACCATGCAGTCAGACAGTCAGACCACTCTCACCGCGTGTACACAAACACGCCCCCCCCTGTCCATGGTTATCTTCCAGGCCAATGTGCTTTGTGAAACAGCTGGAGATCCCACAGTACGGTTACAAAAATAACGTCTCCACCAGCACGCCGCGCTCCAACCTAGCCAAGGAGCTGGAGAAGTACTCCAAGACTAGCTTCGACTACGGCCAAGGCTACGACAGCCAGCACCAAGTCTACAGCAGGGGGAAGACAGGCCTGGCCCCCAAGGCCCACGGACGGGACATGGACACCTCACCGAGGGGATATGATGGTAGGGAACGACTGCTTGTGCACTCTGACGCACGCACACGTTTGCACACACGCACACACACTCATTATTCCCAGATTCTGTCCTTAGACAATGATGTAAATATGTTGAACAGTGGTACACTCTACAGAAGCTCTACTATACAGTATATATATACAATGCAAATTAACTATTGAAATACATGTGCATGCCTAAAACACATTTTTGGGACTATATTTTATTTCCATCAATTTAATATTGTATAGTTCACAGTTAGAGTGAACAACCCCAATCTGGACTGGAGATGAACATAGAACACAACCCATTTCTTTGATTCATTTTCGAGCTGCTGGTTGCAAGGTTTTTCTCTCATGCTCTTTGCCTCAGCTCCCTGAAGTGTGGAGAGATGCTTTTAGGGCAGGCTTCTGCATTCCCCGCTCGCTCACACACTCTGCTGCCTGCAAGCCCTTACTGCCAAGACCATATTCACACACCTCCCATCCCTCTTGCTTGCGCTCTCTCTCTCTCTTCCTCTAGCTCTCTCCTCGCGCTCTCTCCATCTCTGTCACCCTCTCCTCTTTCTCCAACCAAGAGCACACTCATTTGCTCTCACACAGCATTCACCATGGAGCAAACCTTCCATTGAAAGACTTCCCTGTAGGTGTTAGTAATTATCTATCTATCTATCTATCTATCTATCTATCTATCTATCTATCTATCTATCTATCTATCTATCTATCTATCTATCTATCTATCTATCTATCTATCTATCTATCTATCTATCTATCTATCTATCTATCTATCTATCTATCTATCTATCTATCTATCTATCTATCTATCTATCTTCTTAATGTAATTTCTTTCTATACATCTCTCTTTCTATTTTTCTATATTTCATATTGTTCTTTATTGGGGCCAAAATCTGGCCTTCTCCTCTTGTGTCATCGTTGTGTGTTACTGTATATATGTTCTGTATGTGTGTGTGTACATACATGATGTCTTGTCCTTGATGTGTGTTCTGTATATGTGTGTTCTGTATGTTGCGTTCTGTATGTTGTGTTCTGTATGTGTGTTCTGTATGTTGTGTTCTGTATGTGTGTTCTGTATGTTGTGTTCTGTATGTTGTGTTCTGTATGTTGTGTTCTGTATGTTGTGTTCTGTATGTTGTGTTCTGTATGTTGTGTTCTGTATGTTGTGTTTTGTGTGTTGTGTTCTGTATGTGTGTTCTGTATGTTGTGTTCTGTATGTTGTGTTCTGTATGTGTGTTCTGTATGTTGTGTTCTGTATGTTGTGTTCTGTATGTGTGTTCTGTATGTTGTGTTCTGTATGTGTGTGTGTATGAACTGTCCACTGTGTTCCCTCCCTGCAGCCAAGCGCTACTGTAAGAGCCCAGCCAGCAGCACGACGAGCAGCTACGCTCCCAGCAGCAGCAGTCTGAGCTGCGGAGGGGGAGGGGGAGGGGGAGGGGGAGGAGGCGGCAGCAGCGCCAGCAGCACCTGCAGTAAGAGCAGCTTTGACTACACACACGACATGGAGGCTGCCCACATGGCCGCCACAGCCATCCTCAACCTGTCCACGCGGTGCAGGGAGATGCCTCACGGCTTGGGAGGCAAGCCCCAGGACCTCCTCTCTCAGGTAGGGAGGGCTACGGCCCAGACTCACGCTCACCCACACTCACCCAGCAGGCTTCAGCTCCGCCTCCCGGGCACTTCATTGCTGTCTGTCTCGCTCTCTCTCTCTATCTCACTCTCTCTCGCTCTGTCTCTATCTCTCTCTCTCTCCTATCCCTATGTATATTTATTCCCCCTATCTTTCATGCTTTCTTTACTGCTCTTTCAATCTATAACACTACATTTGCATTATATCTCAGATAAAATAAGGATATTATCTCTTCCTTACTGTCACCCTGAGTCAGTTCAAGTGAAAGGTGGGCCGACGTCTGATCCAATCAGCAATGAGTCAGAGCCCTCATCCACAAGGCTAGGTGTCAGATGGCTTTTTATGCCACTTGATTTAGGCTTTGCTACTTTACTCATCACAGAATAATGCAGTCTGGCCTAGCGTCCTGTGATTATGTGTCCCATTCATTACGCTGTGGAGGCCCAAGCACAGCCATGAGAGCAGTACAGCATCTGAGGCTGTGGGACAAAGATATGCATTGTCGGCGCGATGGACTGGAGCACTTGGGTTCTTCAGACAGCCTGGAATGGATCGATGAGCATTTCAGTTGCCTCTCTTTCTCTCTCGCTCTCTCACCCATGTCTCTCTCTTGTGATCATGCCCCTGTGCGGAGGCGACAGAGTGAGCGAGACTGACCTCTCTGTGAGGACATGGTCTTGCTCTGTGGCAGTCCCGCTCTGTGTGCACCATAATCCTCATCATCATCATCATCACTATTATCATCATCATCATCAGAGCGCCGAAGGGATATTCCCTGTTCTGTACATTCCTCTCCTGTCCACCACAGTGTGGGCTGCAGAGTGGGCCAAGGAGGAAGAGTGATTAGTCTCTCCTTCTCCCTCTTTCTCTCTGCTTTGTCCCTCTCTCAACCATTTCTCTCTTTCTCTCTGCTTTGTCCATCTCTCAACCATCTCTCTTTCTCTCTGCTTTATCCCTCTCTCAACCCTCTCTCTCTTTCTCTCTGCTTTGTCCATCTCTCAACCCTATCCTCTTTCTCTCTGCTTTGTCCATCTCTCAACCCTCTCTCTCTTTCTCTCTGCTTTATCCCTCTCTCAACCCTCTCTCTCTTTCTATCTGCTTTGTCCATCTCTCAACCCTCTCTCTCTTTCTCTCTGCTCTATCCCTCTCTCAACTCTCTCTCTTTCTCTCTGCTTTATCCCTCTCTCAACCCTCTCTCTCTTTCTCTCTGCTTTGTCCATCTCTCAACCCTCTCTCTTTCTCTCTGCTTTATCCCTCTCTCAACCCTCTCTCTCTTTCTCTCTGCTTTATCCCTCTCTCAACCCTCTCTCTCTTTCTCTCTGCTTTGTCCATCTCTCAACCCTCTCTCTCTTTCTCTCTGCTTTGTCCATCTCTCAACCCTCTCCTCTTTCTCTCTGCGTTGTCCATCTCTCAACCCTCTCCCTCTTTCTCTCTGCTTCTAATCTCCCCTCCATTCTCTCTCTCCTCTTACCCTCCTACAATCTATTTACTGTGCTCCCTTGCTCTCTTCTCCTCCTTTAATTTGATCTGCCTCTCCCTCCCTCCCTCCCTCAATCCGGCATGGAACTCTATTCCACATCAGGTAACTAATGCAAGCAGTAGGATCAGTTTTAAAAAGCAGGTCAAAATACACCTTATGGAACAACATAAACATAGGCACAGACACATGTATACACACACGATAGCATACGCACTATACACACATACACATGGATGTTGTGTTGTAGATATGTGGTAGTGGAGTATGGGCCTGAGGGCACACACTTAGTGTGTTGTGAATTTTGTATTGAACGTATTGAACGTGTTGTAATGTTTTTGAAATTGTATAACTGCCTTAATTTTGCCAGACCCCAGGAAGAGTATCCTAGGCAGCAGCTAATGGGGATCCATAATAAATACAAATACAAATCCATCCATCTCGCTTTCTCTGACAGAGTCCTGATGGGAACATGGATGACAACAGTACCCTGGACCTGAGTGTGAGCCGGGGGCAGCCGGGGGGTCCGGAGGGGAGTGGCACGGTGCTGACACCACTGCAGCCCATGTCCACCCAGCGCCAGGCTCTGCTCAACAGCAGCCGCTGCTACCAGATGAGCGAGGCCGAATGCTGGGACCTGCCCGTGGACTACACCAAGATCAAGCGCATCACTGACGACGATCACAAAGAGGTATGGGGAAGGACCGCAGCATTATGGGTGTTTATTTCAATGGTCTCTTACAGTGGAGACACAATTCAAAGATGGTTTATTCAGAACATACAGTACCAGTCAAAAGTTTGGACGCACATACTCTTTTATTTGTACTATTTTGTACATTTTAGAATAATAGTGAAGACATCAAAACTATGAAGTATACACATATAGAATCATGTAGTAACCAAAAAAGTGTTAAACAAATCAAGATATATTTATATTTTTCAAAGTAGCCACCCTGAGAGGTGGCAGGTAGCCTGGCGGTTACAGCGTTGGGCCAGTAACCGAAAGGTCGCTGGTTTGAATACCTGAGCCGACAAGGTGAAAAACCCTGTAGGTAGGCCATCATTGTAAATAAGAATTAGTTCTTAACTGACTTGCCTAGTAAAATAATGGTGCAATTAAAAATATATATATATATTTCCTTGATGACAGCTTTGCATTCTCTCAACCAGCTTCACCTGGAATGCTTTTCCAACCGTCTTGAAGGAGTTCCCACATACACTAAGCACTTGTTGGCTGCTTTTCCTTCACTCTGCGGTCCAACTCATCCCAAACCATCTCAATTGGGTTGAGCTCGGGTGATTGTGGAGGCCAGGTCATCTGATGCAGCACCATCACTCTCCTTCTTGGTCAAATAGCCCTTACACAGCCTGGCGGTGTGTTGGGTCATTGTCCTGTTGAAAAACAAATAATAGTCCCACTAAGTGCAAATCAGATGGGATGGCATATAGCTGCAGAATGCTGTGGTAGCCATGCTGGTTAAGTGTGCCTTGAATTATAAATAAATCACTGACAGTGTCACCAGCAAAGCACCCCCACACCATCACACCTCCTCCTCCATCCTTCACGGTGGGAACCACACATGCAGAGATCATCTGTTCACCTACTCTGCATTGAGGTGCTGTTAACTCTAATGAATTTATCCGCTGCAGCAGAGGCAACTCTGGGTCTTCCTTTCCTGTAGCGGTCCTCATGAGAGTCAGTTTCATCATAGCGCTTGATGGTTTTTGCAACGGCACTTGAAGAAACGTTCAAATTCTTGACATTTTCCGGATTGGCTGACCTTCATGTCTTAAAGTAACACTTTTTTGGTTACTACATGACTCCATATGTGTTATTTCATAGTTTTGATGTCTTCACTATTATTCTACAATGTAGAAAATAGTACAAATAAAGAAAAAACCTGGAATGAGAAGGTGTGTCCAAACTTTTGACTGGTACTGTATTTTACTCCCATGAGCCACAGACAGAACACAGGAAGTAGCCATAAACAGAACCGATATAGAGTTCTGTAGGTAGTTGTATAATTAAGAACAGTATCTTGCAGGATTCAATAGTTGGAATTGTAAGAGTTGTTGCCCTGTCCCTTTCTCTGTGATTGTCAATCTAATGGAATCCAGAAAGAACAAAACCCTGTTCTCAAACATTTACATTGAAACCATGTCCTCAAACATTTACATCAAAACCATGTCCTCGAACATTTACATCAAAACGTGCAAAGTTATGGGCAAAGACACAAAACATCCACATCAAATCAAATATTTTTCTAGATCAAATAACATGGAAAACAAACACATTTTGCGCAGTATTACTTTACCATCCTTACAAACCACTTAATGTAAATTTAAATTACTGTATTGTACATAGGCTGGTCACCTAGGTTTGTACCTGTAGACTTTGTATCACCATGAAGTAAAACAATACACAATACAGTAATTGAGTACTTTGAGACATCAAGTGGTTTGTGATGATGCAATGTGATGATATGGCTCAGTTGGTAGAACATGGTGCTTGCAATGCTAGGGTTGTTGGTTTGACTCCCACGGGGGACCAGTATGAAAGTGTATGCACTCACTACTGTAAGTTTCTATGGATAAGAGTGTCTACTAAAATGGAATAAATGGACCATTTCAGTTTCACATATAAATAAATTGCACTTGCTAAGTATTTCAAGAAACTGGAAAACGTATATCAAGCAAGTATTTTTATATTCCACAAGGATTATTAGATTAACTGTACGCATAACTATCAGACTGAAGTTACAAATGCTGGTAAACATTCAAATACATTTAGTTTGAATATTTTCACAAAAGTAGTACACTGGGCCTTTGTTATTCATGATATAGATGTCTTCAGCGCAGGCACATTTTTTCATGTAAAAACATCGCAGCACCCCCACCCCCAAACTACTTCCCACGGCTGTGCAGGTAATGGTGATGTGATTTGGGGGGTATCCAGGGGAAAGAGAGGGTGGGGGTATCCAGTATCCACTGATAGTCTTTTATTGACATCTAGTGTATACTGCTGGTACTGCATTGACTTAATGGGTAAATCTCAATTGAATTTCCTTGATTCCTCACACCCTGCCTTCCCTCTGAGAGGCAGGGAAGGAAAGAGGAGACGAGGAATCAAGGAAATACAATTGAGATTCACCCAATGACTTAGTGAAGCACCCTATTGTGGATTCATGGTTGGTGAGATCACAGGAGGTTGGTTGCACCTTAATTGGGGAGGATGGGCTCGGGGTAAGGACTGGAGCGCAATGAATGGAATGGTATCAAATACATGAAAACCATGTGAAACCATGTGTTTGATGCCATTCCATTCATTCTGTTCCACTCATTAATATGAGCCAGGCTACATGGTGAGGTGTAATAATATCTATGGTCATAGGCTACATGTTGATGTGTAATAATATCTATGGTCATAGGCTACATGATGATGTGTAATAATATCTATGGTCATAGGCTACATGGTGAGGTGTAATAATATCTATGGTCATAGGCTACATGGTGATGTGTAATAATATCTATGGTCATAGGCTACATGGTGACGTGTAATAATATCTATGGTCATAGGCTACATGTTGATGTGTAATAATATCTATGGTCATAGGCTACATGATGATGTGTAATAATATCTATGGTCATAGGCTACATGGTGATGTGTAATAATATCTATGGTCATAGGCTACATGGTGACATGATGTAGTCTTCCTTTCTATCATCCCTCCACCAGGCGGAGGACCTGGACCCGTTCCAGGACCTTCTAGATGAGCAGCACTACGGAGGGGACGTGACCATGCCCAGCCCAAAACACAAGTACGCCCCCTGCAAGGAGGGCAAGAAGGAGCTCATCACGTAAGGCCAAAACATTATTTTCTCATCACCTCGTTACTACTTTACAGCCTTTATACCTTGACCTACTGACCATTTAATGTTATCATTGTGTGTAATCTAATTCAGGGGCGCAACTTTGAAGTGGGGGGGGCATATTTTTTTTAACCATCAGATAAACACTCCAAACAGCCTACCTGACCACTCGTAGGTGTCCACATGGTCCTAAAGCACACTGTCAGAATGTGTGGGGGACATGTCAGAATGTGTGGGGGACATGTCAGAATGTGTGGGGGACATGTCAGAATGTGTGGGGGACATGTCAGAATGTGTGGGGGACATGTCAGAATGTGTGGGAAAGTTGCACCCCAGAATCTTATGTTATCATTGTGTGTTTGTGTGTTCTCTAGTCTCTCCAGCTACCAGCTAGCTGACCAAAGCATCTGCAGTATGATGACAACCAATGCACAGGACCTTAAGTAAGCAGAACCGTATTTCTTCAATGTCTCTGATATACAGCAGTCCCTTATGAGTTAGTAGACCAATAGCCTGATAGACCAATAGCCTGATAGACCAATAGCCTTATACCAACAGCCTCGTAGACCAATAGCCTGATAGACCAATAGCCTCATAGACCAATAGCCTGATAGACCAATAGCCTTATACCAACAGCCTGATAGACCAATAGCCTGATAGACCAATAGCCTCATAGACCAATAGCCTTATACCAATAGCCTGATAGACCAATAGACTAATAGCCTTCTACCAACAGCCTCATAGACAAATAGCCTCATAGACCAATAGCCTGATAGACCATTAGCCTGAAAGACCAATACACCTTTACCAACAGCCTGATGGACCAATAGCCTGAGAGTGTCGATGCTGTCAGCTTTGGTATTACCTTGTCCCCTGTAGTCACTGTTTGTCCCCTCTCTGTCCCAGGTGTCCCACACCAGGATGTGATGGGTCTGGACACATCACTGGGAACTACGCCTCTCATAGGAGGTAGCTTGCATACCATCATAATGACAAAAGCCATACAGTATATTCAGCAGCCCCCAACAGGGCGAAGCTAGTAGATACATATACACTGACTGTACAAAACATCTTCCTAATATTAAGTTGGACCCCCTTTTTCCCTCAGAATAGCCTCAATTTGTCAGGGCATGGACTCTACAAGGTGCCGAAAGCGTTCCACAGGGATGCTGGCCCATGTTGACGCCAATGCTTCCCACAGTTGTGTCAAGTTGGCTGGATGTTGTCACGATGCGTATAGAAGGGACGATAAACGGAGCGCTGATGGAGTGACATTCCTTTTTATTTATGAATGAGATCTTCTCACAAGGCATTCAAAATAAAAGGAGAGAGAAAACATAAACTACTACAAACTGAACACCGTGACTTAACTGAGTTCTGCCATCATGCAGACAAACACGAACAAACAAATAATGATCCACATGCAGGTGGATGGGAGAGAAGGCTAAATACCATTCCCAATCAGAGACAACGCTAGACAGCTGTCTCTGATTGGGGATCATTCACCTTCCCTCCCTGATGTAAGGACTGGGTTGTGGTTCCCCCTGATGGACATAAAGGTTACCACAATCCAGCCCTTACAGATGTCCTTTGGGTGGTGGACCATTCTTGATACACACAGGAAACTGTTGAGCGTGAAAAATCCAGCAGCGCTGCAGTTCTTGACACACTCGAACCGGTGTGCCTGGCACCTACTACCATACCCAATTCAAAGGCACTTCAATATTTTGTCTTGCCCATTCACCCTCTAAATGGCACTCATTCACAATCCATGTCTCAATTGTCTCAAGGCTTAAAAATCATTCTTTAACCTGTCTGTTCCCCTTCATCTACACTGGTTGAAGTGGATTTAAATAATGACATCAATAAGAGATCATAGCCTTCACCTGGTCAGTCTATGTCATGGACGTCCTAATGTTTTGTACACTCAGTGTATATAACATATTTTGTATGCATGACAGCTAGATTGGTGAGTGGATTGTTTAGCCTTCTCTGTTTTCAGTTACACTAAGCTCTGTTTGTACACAACACACTGACGTCATGCACTCTTGGCGGCAGTAAGAAAGCCATCGCCATCTGCGCCCATTCAACATAGCCTAGATTTATGGCTTTATTACTTCTAAACAAAATAACTTTTTTGTGGTTCTCATATGCTCACAATGATGTTTTGATTCTTGCTTGAACAGTCGCTGAGATTATATTTGGTTGTGATCTTTGCTAAATAACTATTTTGGATGCTGCAGTTGTTAGCTAGCATGCTAACGCTCATTGATATGAATGCTAGAATGCTAACGCTCATTGAAAAGCTAGCCAAAAAGCAATTTTACTGGTTGAAGTTTGATGTGTTTTTTTAAAAGTATAATGCAGTTGATTTACGATGATGACACAAACATTATATTAAGCAGGATGTTCGTACGAGCCTTAAAATCCAATTATAATCCAAAAGTAGTGTGAAATGCACTCATAAGCAACATTTAAATATAACCTTTTTTTGATGGCGTTCTATAAGAGCTCCCCCTTGTTCTGCCACCAATGTTTGTAAACACAGAAAGGGGTCTATAGGCTACATGGTTTGTCTTGAAATCATCTCACCACTAACGTTACCATTCTGAGAAGTGATGAACTGCAAATGCACTGATGCTGTAATCATACTCTTAAGATGGTAGTGAACTGCACAAGACCTTTCCCCTCTAGTCTGTCAGGCTGTCCACGGGCCAAGAAGAGTGGGATCAAGACACTGCACAGCAAGGAGGACAAGGACGACCAGGAGCCAATCAGGTGTGGCTTTGGAACGGATGCATAGCGTATCGTATCTTGATACATTTGTCAACATACTCTCTTAAAGCCATAGTCCTGTATTTCACCTCATATTTCCCTACAGCCAGCGTAGTACACCTAGTGAGTACAGTACAGTAAAGGTTATCTTTCAGACGCTTCTGGCATTTGGTAAAGTAGTGCCATAGTGTTAAGTGTATTATGACCTTGCCGCGAGTCATCTACAGTTCACTCTGTGTCCTTTCAGCATTCACCTCCCAATCTCTGCACAACTGTTACTGTTTGCTGCCAACTCTATCCCTGCGAGGTTCTCTGGATCTACCATCATCATTAACATTGCAATCATAATTCACACTGATATCCCCACTGCCGGGGTGGAGCGGCCAGCAGACACAATTCTAATCAGCCCAAATATCACTCTGAAGGACCAATGTAGAACCACGGGTAAATGTTATAACATGGGGACGGCTTTCATTAGAGTAGCTCATATTTTTCTAGTAATTTCACTGTGTGAATCACAGTTACCAGGGACAGGTGTGCTGCAGGTGAGGTGAGCGAGGTTGTGACCCCTCCTCTCCGCAGGTGTCCTGTCCCAGGCTGCGACGGACAGGGTCATGTGACGGGGAAGTACGCGTCCCACCGCAGCGCGTCAGGCTGCCCCCTGGCGGCCAAACGTCAGAAGGACGGCTACGTTAACGGCTCCCAGTTTGCCTGGAAGTCCGGGAAGACAGATGGCATGTCGTGCCCAACCCCGGGCTGCGATGGATCGGGACATGTCAGTGGGAGCTTCCTGACACATAGGAGGTGGGTGGGGCTCTGCACGGCTGTGTTGTACACAAACAACTGTGTATAAATGTAACCAAGTACCAGATCAAGAATGTAAATGATGTGCTTGAGACCAGGGTTGTCATGTGATTTTATTCACCAGTCTCTCCGGCTGTCCCCGTGCCACCTCAGCCATGAAGAAAGCCAGAATGACTGGGGTAGAAATGTTGACAATCAAGCAACGGGCAAGCAAAGGTAAGCTAACACTCTCATACCAGTAGGAACCCTTGACTAGCTGGTTTACTCCAAAAAAAAACATTCAAACTTAATCAAATCTTTAACTCTATTTCATGTGTATTTTCTTCTAGGAATAGAAAATGACGAGGAAATCAAACAGCTGGATGAAGAAATCAAAGATCTAAACGAATCGAACAATCAAGTGGAATCAGACATGATTAAACTTAGGACACAAGTAAGATTAATTCATTATTCATTTGAGATTCATTCATTATTATTCATTATTTATTATTTATTATAGGGCAGTAAGTCATGCTGGTTGCTGAATTAAAGCTTAGATGTTGATGTTTCATCCCCCCAAGTAACTGTAATAAGAATATGGCATGCATATCAGGAAGTGCCCCAGTGTCAGTCAAAACCCCGAATATCACACTGGTTCATCTAAATTCAATATCTTCCCCCCCTTTCTCAGATCACCACTATGGAGACTAACCTGAAGTCCATAGAGGAGGAGAACAAAGTGATTGAACAGCAGAATGACTCCCTACTCCACGAGCTAGCCAACCTCAGCCACACTCTCATCAACAGCTTAGCTAATATCCAGCTCCCACATATGGTACGTACCATCACAACCTAACCTATAACTCTTACTGCCAGACAAGCATTGTGTCAAATCGTGATCTAAGCTGCATTTACATTTTCTGTATAAGCACTTTGTGACATCTGCTGATGTAAAAGGGGCTTTATAAATACATTTGATTTGATTTGATTTAGCAGACGCTCTCCAGAGCAACTTAGTTAGTGCATTCAACTTAAGATAGCTAGGTGGGACAACCACATATCACAGTCAAGTACATTTTTCCTCAATAAAGTAGCTATCAGCAAAGTCAGAGCTAGTAAGGGGTTATGGGGAAATAGGATGTGGGGTTAGGGAATACGGCTACGTTGTCCAAGATACTAACCAAGTTGAAACAAGACATGGTCATATCATGATATTGGCTTGTTCCACTCATTCTACCAAATTGGATATGTTTATTTCAATAGTGATTGTTTGCTGATGCCTGAAATGGAACACTTGAAAATATACATCTTGTGTAATGCTGGAAAAATCACTGCAAAGAGTTACTGACATAAGGGCCGACTCCAATGACATAGTTGATTTTCCTCATCTGCTTCTTTCTGTTTGTCACTTGTTCTCTCAGCAGTTCATGTGCTTCTGTGCTACAACACTTCACTTACAGACTAGTAATTACTAATGCCCCCCCCCCCCTTCATGTGTCACGTGCCTGTATTATCCAATAACAGCTCTTGTGTATGAAGACGAACAGGGCTGATTGGATACTGCCTGATCTAAAAGGCACCAAAGTTGCTTCTTAATACCTGAAATCCCTCCCTCTGAATACGGCCCTCTGTCCGCTACCCATTTTATGCGAGGGGATCACGTTCCAGTAGGGTTATAACGCATTTTGCTAGTGTGGCGCAATATCTGTTTCTGCCATAGCTAACTGATATGGTCATTGTTACGCCAAACGTCATGATATGACAATAGCTACGAGCAAGATCTGCGACCAGGCTACGATGTTGCTCCCTTTTGTACAGCAGGCTAATAGAATTCTATCTATCTCTATTTTCTTTACGCCTCTTCCTGTAGAAACCGATGCCACAGAAAGAGGCCCCAGTTAAACATAGCTGCTGTTTACAGATGCCCCACAGAGTAAGAGATTCCTTTTCCTAGTGTAATGATTATCCTCTAGTTCTGCACTATCATCTCCTTCCTTCCTTTAGTGCTCCTCCTTTACTCAACACTCTCTCTCTGTGGTGTGTATGCATCACAATTGTCCATACATGTTGCTGCGTTATACTAAGATTCAAGTGCCCCATGACATAAGGCAGCGGTCATGTTGGAGTAACACAACGAGCCATATGTAAACAGTATTGTAACCCAGTTACAGTCGATGACCAAGTTTGTTCAGTCTGCTATTGCATATTCAATGTCTCTTTGTCTCCTGTTCCTGTTACATTGTGCGTTCCTGTCTGAGAAATGGCTCCCACGTCTCCCACGTCACATTGGCTCATTTATTTACGTGATGTCATCGTTTTGGCTGCGTAAGCTAAGCGTCAACCATCCATCCCTTCTATGAGTTGCTAAAAATCAATCTACACTGACTTTGCATGGTTTAGCATTGCATTAGATTAACTGTACTGTACATATGACTCTGTAAATGGTTAGATTTTATGAAGGTGATGCAGTATTGTATATACACAATTAGTACAACCCCACCATACTGTGTTATTAAAACCCCATCATACTGTGTTAGTACAACCCCATCATACTGTGTTAGTACAACCCTACCATACTGTGTTAGTAAAACCCCATCATACTGTGTTAGTACAACCCCATCATACTGTGTTAGTACAACCCTACCATACTGTGTTAGTAAAACCCCATTATACTGTGTTATTAAAACCCCATCATACTGTGTTAGTACAACACCATCATACTGTGTTAGTACAACCCCATCATACTGTGTTAATAAAACCCCATCATACTGTGTTAGTACAACCCCACCATACTGTGTTATTAAAACCCCATCATACTGTGTTATTAAAACCCCATCATACTGTGTTAGTACAACCCCATCATACTGTGTTAGTACAACCCCATCATACTGTGTTAGTACAACCCCATCATACTGTGTTAGTAAAACCCTATCATACTGTGTTAGTAAAACCCCATCATACTGTGTTAGTACAACCCCATCATACTGTGTTAGTAAAACCCTACCATACTTTGTTAGTACAACCCCATCATACTGTGTTAGTACAACCCCATCATACTGTGTTAGTACAACCCCATCATACTGTGTTATTAAAACCCCATCATACTGTGTTATTAAAACCCCATCATACTGTGTTAGTACAACCCCATCATACTGTGTTAGTAAAACCCCATCATACTGTGTTAGTAAAACCCCATCATACTGTGTTAGTAAAACCCCATCATACTGTGTTAGTACAACCCCTTCATACTGTGTTAGTACAACCCCATGATACTGTGATTTCCATTTCCTTCCTCTCCGTTCTCTCTAAAAACAAAATGAATTGATCATCACAATGAAATCATACTGAATCTGACTGCTGAATGTACACTATATACCATTATCCTTACTGGTGTCTTTTTCCCCTCACAGGAGCCAATGAATGAACAAAACTTTGACACTTATGTGAGTACTTTGACAGACATGTACACCCATCAGGACCAATACCAGAGTCCAGAGAACAAGGCCCTATTGGAGAACATTAAACAGGCGGTGCAAGGCATACAAGTGTAGTTGCTGATCTTCTGGCTAAAAGGTCCGGTCTGAGGCCAAATCAAATTATGTTCAAGAAACAAATAAAAGTCAAAAGAGAGAATGGATTATGATTTTTGCTGCTGTAATTTACCGTAGTATTTATTTTATTAATTAGGCTGTAATGCTCTGAGCTCCATTGTTATGTTATTTTTTGCCTTGCTTTAAAAAAAGTTCCTAATGGCAAAAGTTTCAAAGAACATTCACGTTTTGTACATTTTCATATGACCTAATATAATGTGATGTAATGTTTATAGCTGCTAATGTATGCACATTTTAGTGTATATGTATTTATTAATTGTAAGCTTGTATCATTCATTATTTTAACGCGTATTGATAAAAAGGACAAAACTGAGTGCCACGGGTGGAGAGCCAGATGACGGCAATGTGAGGACCAATCATTTTCAGATAAGTTTTTCTCTAAGTCTGTCATAGAAAACAAAAATGACCTTTGGTGTGAAGATTGTTTAATGGATGTAAATGTATTGATTTTTGTAACAATGTTTGAAAAACTATTTGTCTTCAGTGGTCTGTGTGAACACTAGTAATAATGGCTGTGTTTAAATCAAGTTTAAAAAGAAACCATGTATAAATATGACACATTTTAAACATCATGACACGGAAACTACTAACTGGTGCAACTCCCATAACCTAGAATGGACAATACTTCATTAGGTTAGAAATACAAAGTTTTATTAATCTGTGTTGTTAAAAACACAGAGTGAGATGTTCATTGACCAATGGCTATGGAAGATGTATAGGAGACAATCTAGCATCACTAATTTATTTGAATCCTATTGGATACTTAGTAGGACCACTTATCAGCAATATTGGTATAACAATGATTACATCACTTGTTAGATATGGGATGCAATCTATATAGAAAAATAAGTTTGGGTATATGCAATTTCTTATAAATAAAATTAGAACAGAGCTGATAAAACCTTTTAATACAATCGATGTAAATGTATTAAGTTTTGTATAAATCTTTTAATAGAATAATGTTTTAGGAATTCAACATGGGTTGATCAGTTCCAAAATGAACGATGGATGAGCTTATGAGTTTAAATTCTCTCATGTTACATTTTGCACAGGGATACCTTTGTTTCCATGTTTTGATGTTTTGATTGAAACTTAGAGGTACTTGAAAGCTCAAATTGATGGTCAGAGGTTTTGTAGTTAATCTTTATTAAGTCTGATTGATGCGCTGGACTTACAGGGTCAACGTCCTTCATTAAGCATAGTATATTATTGCACTTGTTCAGTTGAAATGTCTTTGTGATCATGCATCTATGTGTCTGAGCCACAACACATGACATGAGATAAAGATTGCTCTTTGATTCAGTCCTAAAACTGGATATAATGGCAAAAAAAAAACGTTCTTGATATCCATTATAACAGCAAAGAATGCTAACTAACAACAGTGATATTGGTAATAGTGGTCCATGATTTATTATCGTGTCTATGATTGATGACAATTTAATGAGTAAATTGCTATCACATTCTATGAGACAACCTTAATACATGTATTCATAGTCCTTAAAGGCCCAGTGCAGTAAAATACATTATTTCATATATATTTCAGCACTAGAAGGTTGGAATAATACTGTGAAATTGTGAAAATTATGATAATGTCCTTTTTGTGTAAGAGCTGTTTAAGAAAGCGAGTTCCAAATCTCTCTGCCAATAACAGCACGTTTTCAGTTTTCCCCTCCCCACTCAGACCACTCCCAGACAGTCATAGAAATATTCTTGCATAAGAAATTGCTCTATGCTAAGAAGCTATTTTTGTTTATTTTGGACCATTTTAATTGAAAACAATCACAGTAAGATACTTGTTGCCCAGAAATGATTTGATACTGGGAGTAAAACGGCTGCATTGGACCTTTAAAAACACCATTATAATGCAATGTAAGTGTCAATGTCAGCCCCTATAATAACGTCAACTTTAAAACATCAGCCAACTGCAGTAATCTACCCTTACATAGTATGTACTTATTACTAATTCAATTTCCTCTACAAATTGGCATAACCAAGTGACTTGCACTTGCTGAAGATCGACACTACTAATAGATTATAAACGTGTTCTTAATACAGTTTATCATGCATGCACTTCATGGGATTATGAATAGAGAGAATGATTTGCATTTAACTACTGTACCATCTAAGACGTATGAGGAAGTAACCTTGAGTGTGGAGTCAACAAGACACAGAGCTCCTTGAGTCAAGTTCACTTCAGACATCCCTTTTTGATAGTCAACGTGAGGGTGCTATAGTCATTGACCTGATCTCACACTCCGAAGCATCCCTTTCGACCCCCTGCTAGACTAGAGGTCCACATTCCATAGGACTCCTCATGCCCATGTCTAAAGCTTTGTGTGTGCAGCTTATTGCCAAAATAGCAAAGCTTTAGATAGATTGACAGCTTCTATTATTTTTCTTTAGTCAATTATTCTTACTGATACAAAGGACATGGGAATTTTAAGCACAAATCTCCTGCTCGCCAACAGTCAGTTCATATTGTAATATCAATGTTAAAGGCTATCTGTGATTATTTACATACAGAACACTAACATGTCACATGCTAGAATGCAGAATAATTTTTCATATGAATATTTGTGAATTCATCAATTTATTAAACTGCTACAATTATAATTTATTTCGAGTAATGCTTTGATGAAAATGATTTTATACAACATGTATTTCCTTCTCTCCTTTCCCCTGTCCCCTCTCTCCCTCTTGAAAACTTTCCAACTTCATTTTGGTACCACATGGCATGATTTTTGTTGCTCTATAATTTTTGTTGTATATGTTTAAAATCACAAGTTGCTATGATATTTCATTTAAAATTGTGAAGTTTGTACGATTTTTATCATGCTGGTGTTGACATCTCTTACTCTGAATAAAACTTGTGTTGCAACACTAACTTGTACTGTTTCCTAAAAGGATTGCCTCAACACTGGCATCATACATTGTTGAAGACATACAGTATGAGAAGAGAAATAGCCTAGTCTATGCACCAATGAGAGCATTGGTGCAATGCCACTGACCTGACTTGATCAGAGCAGGCATGCAGCTGCAAGTTAGCATATCTTCCTGATCTGAATTAAGCTGCTAGAGAACAGAAGAGTAACTATGTTACTGTAAAGGCGAACAACTGTGAGAGAGAAAAAAATATGGAAAAATGTCAAGACCAACCAATGGTAATCCTAAACCATCCACAAACAAAATGCATTCAAACCTTAAGGACAGTGTAGCCTAGTAGGCCTTGCACCTTGATACATGAGACAGGCCAGCAAATCAACAGCAACTTAATATTAAAATATCTGATACGGCTGAATTGAAATGTCTGATATCTCTCTTTGACTCAAGAGTCATTGGGGAACTAAATATGGGCAAGAGTCTCCGCAGCTTCGCGCGTGCCACGACGCTCGTGCAACGAGCAGGCGCTGGTTTCGCCGGTTCCTTTTTCCTGGAATCTGTGTTGCTGAATTGTCCAATAGCTGCCCGGTCCTCAGTGTTTTCTTTTGGTTGCCAGCTGAAAGAAAGATGTCTGCAACGGAGGACGACACCGAGTTGCGGGATATTTTGACCCAAACCTTAGAAAACAATGGGGTGTTGAATAAACTAAAGGTACGTAGCTACAGAACCTGTAAAGCCATTTGTCGAAAGGACAGTCCAAAGACTGAGACTGTTGCTGTGACACAGCCAACGTTACCCATTTCGCAATAACTAGCTGGCACATCGTTAACGTTAGCTGGCTATCTGGCCCGCCGTCAACTGGCATGAGATCTAGTGAGATAGCTAGCTAGCTTCTAACTATGGGTAACCAACTGCTAGCCAGCTAGTTAACTCATTTTACAAGCATACATATTTAGGTACTTAGTTAGCGCATACTTAATTAGTTCAGACCAGTTTTTGAGGCCCTCTTGCTTTGACCAACCCCCTCTTTTGGTCTTGTGGTATTTTGCAGGCAGAAATGCGCGCTGCTGTCTTCCTGGCCATGGATGAACAAGATAAAGTGGAGGTAAGATGGATAACTAGCAGTGATGGGCATTCCGTCTCTTTTTTTTGCGATAGTTTGACTATGATTGTTAAAACAATTCTAATTAAATGATTAAATGAAATCATGCTCTACCTTACCACAATGTATTTAAAAATGCATTGGTTTGTTATGAAAAAGAATGCTATTAAACATTTGCATTTAAAGTATACATTTATGTATATAAACAAAGTGCATATAACCATTTGAAACGAATACAATCTGACCAGCATAATATAATATTGCACCATATCAAAGAAAAATAAATAACAATTTTCAAAACTGCAGCATCCCACAAATTGAAATAAATGTAAAGGGGGATACTATTACACATGTGCATTTAAAGTATACCTTTTTTATTGTATATAAACGAAGTGCATATACAGTTGAAGTCGGAAGTATTTGCACCTTAGCCAAATACACTTAAACTCAGTCTCTCACAATTCCTGACATTTTAATCATAGTAAAAATTCCCTGTCTTAGGTCAGTTAGGATCACCACTTTATTTTAAGAATGTGAAATTGTAGAGAGAATTATTTTTCAGTTTTTATTTATTTCGTCACATTCCCAGTGGGTCAGAAGTTTACATACACTCAATTAGTATTTGGTAGCATTGCCTTTTAAATAGTTTATCTTGGGTCAAACATTTCAGGTAGCCTTCCTCAAGCTTCTCACAATAAGCTGGGTGAATTTTTGCCCATTCCTCCTGACAGAACTGGTGTAACTGAGTCAGGTTTGTAAGCCTCCTTGCTCGCACACTTTTTCAGTTCTGCCCACAACTTTTCTATAGGATTGAGGTCAGGGCTTTGTGATGGCCATTCCAATACCTTGACTTTGTTGTCCTTAAGCCATTTTGCCACAACTTTGGAAGTTTGCTTGGGGTCATTGTCCATTTAGAAGACTCATTTGCGACCAAGCTTTAAGTTTCTCACTGATGTCTTGAGATGTTGCTTCAATATATCCACATAATTTTCCTTCCTCATGATGCCATCTATTTTGTGAAGTGCACCAGTCCCTCCTGCAGCAAAGCAGCCCCACAACATGATGCTACCACCCCCGTGCTTCACGGTTGAGATGGTGTTCTTTGGCTTGCAAGCATCCTCCTTTTTCCACCAAACATAACGATGGTCATTATGGCCAAACAGTTCTATTTTTGTTTCATCAGACCAGAGGACATTTCTCCAAGAAGTACAATCTTTGTCCCCATGTGCAGTTGCAAACCGTAGTCTGGCTTTTTTATGGCGGTTTGGGAACAGTGGCTTCTTCCTTGCTGAGCGGCCTTTCAGGTTATGTCGATATAGGACTCGTTTTAATGTGGATATAGATACTTTTGTACCCGTTTCCTCCAGCATCTTCACAATGTCCTTTGCTGTTGTTCTTGGATTGATTTGCACTTTTCCCACCAAAGTACGTTAATCTCTAGGAGACAGAACGTGTCTCCTTCCTGAGCGGTATGACGGCTGCGTGGTCCCATGGCGTTTATCCTTGCGTACTATTGTTTGTACAGATGAACGTGGTACCTTCAGGCGTTTGGAAATTGCTCCCAAGGATGAACCAGACTTGTGGAGGTCTACAATTAATTTAAGGTTTTGGCTGATTTCTTTAGATTTTCCCGTGATGTCGAGCAAAGAGGCACTGAGTTTGAAGGTTGGCCTTGAAATACATCCACAGGTACACCTCCAATTGACTCAAATTATGTCAATTAGCCTAACAGAAGCTTCTAAAGCCATGACATAATTTTCTGTAATTTTCCAAGCTGTTTAAATGCACAGTCAACTTAGTGTATGTAAACTTCTGACCCACTGGAATTATGATATAGTGAATTCTAAGTGAAATAATCTGTTTGTATTCAGTTTTGGAAGAATTACGTGTCATGAACAAAGTAGATGTCCTAACCGACTTGCCAAAACTATAGTTTAACATAAAATCTGTGGAGTGGTTGAAAAATGAGTTTTAATGACTTCAACCTAATTGTATGTAAACTTCTGACTTCAACTGTAAATGTAACAATTCAAAACTAATACAATCTGAACATAATAATAGAATATTGCACCATATCAAAGAAAAAATAAATAACAATGTGCAAAACTGAAGCATCCCACTTCAAACATTAAACTGGTCCCTCTGTCCTCTCTTCTTTATTGCCATGTTATAACCAGCAGCACACAGCAATGCTGACCATATTTTGCTTTTATGAGAGATTTGCATTCAGAAATGCAAGTTGCCTCACTTTGCAGGGGCTGATGCGGTTTCTTCTCTCAGTAATTATTTGTCCCGTTTTCGAGAAGACCCTCTCAGAGGGAACAGATGTGGCCACTATGCAGAGTCTCCCTGTCATGACTTTAGTAAGCCGTGGGTAGACAGAGGCCTTGTTCTTCCACCAGTACAGAGGACTGCTGGGGCTGTCCCTCCCTGCTGCTGAGGTTATTCTTTGAAGAGCCTCATCAATCGCTCTGGCATCACTGAAGGCTAACTTCTTAAACCTGGGGTCAAGTGCAGCGGTTTCTGATAGCACAGGATTATATTCCATTCTGTGGAAATTTCTGTCCATTGATGAACATAGGGTGTCCATTAACTCTGTCACATGTCCTGTGGTTACATTTGCTTCTCTCTGTCGGCTGGCTGTGATTCGCTGCAGACCCTGTCACATGTCTCTGTCGGCTGGCTGTGATTCGCTGCAGACCCTGTCACATAGCTGAAAAGAGAGAGCAGTAACTTATTAGTTCAGGTTCATGTTTTGTCTACTGATACTGCATTCTCATCTACATATATAATACTGGATTAAATAATGATGTAGTAATAACTGCTTACTGTACCTCTCTCCACTGATCTCCACAGTGACCTGCTCAAAGGGTTCCAGGACTCTGCACACCTCCTCCACCACCTCCCATTCCTCTTGGGTCAGAGCATCAACAGGTGCATTGACAATGGCCAGGGTAGAGACGATGGCATCCTTTGACTCAAGAAACAGCTTCAACATATAAAATGTTGAATTCCACCTTGTAGTGCAGTCTTGTTTAGGCCTCAGCTCAGGCATCCCCATCTGGCGTTGTGTAGACTTTAGTTTTTCAGCACCTCGTGTGCTCCTGTGGAAGTATTCCACAGCTGCTTTCACTTTGTCCACAGTGGGCTTCATCACCTTCAGAGCATCTCTTACAATCAGGTTGATTGTGTTGGCAAGACATGGATGATTGGTCCATTTAAAAATTGTCATGGCTTTGGTTATGTTAGCTGCATTGTCGCTAACACAACAGACCACTTTTCCATCTACTTGCCAAGTTGTGTCTGTCGCTGAACTCAAAGCAGTCCAGAAGACAGCTAGACATCGAAAAATCTTAAATGAAGTGACATGTAACTGACATGTAAGAAGTGGTTACCCTTGATGTCCAGCTGTCAGTGGTAAGGCAAACTGCAGTAGCTTTTTGGACTCTTTCCAGCACTGAAGCCTGTGTGCTCTCATACAGTTGTGGAATAAGTGATTTGAAAGGGTTTTCCTTCTTGTAATTGTGTACATTGGATTTAGACTATTGCTATAATTTCTAAAACCTCTGTCCTCCACAATCGAAAATGGCTGGAAGTCGGTGGCAATCATTTTAGCCAATGCAATATCAATTTGGCCTTGTTTTGCTACAGACATAGACTTTGGCGCAAACTGGTCTATAGAAGACTGTGTTGCTGTGGGTCGCAGAGTAGGCCTACTTGACTGAGTGGATACATCTCCACGTGTGGAGGTGCTGGCTCCACCACTATCATTAGCAGGACCGCTAGTTTTTTTGAAGCTCAGCTACAGCTAGCTTCACAGTTGGGTGCACAGTTCGCATATGTCGGTGTAGGTTGTGCGTAGAACCGGTTTTATATGAGATTTTGTTTTGGCAAATTCTACACTGTGCTCTAACATTGTCTACATTATTAAAATGCATCCAAATTCTACTGTGCTTCCGACTCATTTTCCAGCTGTTGTCTTCACAGCTGTCCTTCCTCTCTCTGTCTCCTCGGCTGCTAAGTGTGTGACTTTTGGCTCGGCCCTCCGTCACGCGTCTTTGGTTCATTGGTTGACACTGCGTGTCTGATTGACAGCAACAACAGGTGAGGCTGTTAGTCTGAGCAGACAGTCAGAACGAATATGTGTATGCTTGAACATTTAGGCCTATATTATTTGATTTCTTTGAATTAGTTAATTCTATTCATTTAAATCTTTTGATTATTCACATCTTAATTATTTCGCGAACGACCCATCACTAATAACTAGCTGACTTGGGAGGATATTCAATCAGTCCTGACAGTTTAGGGCTACTTAGAAGAACATTTGCTTCCTTTAAGAAAAAGGAAGAATAAATATTAAGAGTAGTGCCTCATTGGATGATCAAGACAAACTACACCCCACTTTCATGTAAACAAAAAGCCACTATTACTAAAGTGGTTTTCAGTGAGATCTATAACTACTCAACAAGTCATCACAACCTTCAGTGTTACACACAGTAGACTACATACCCAGTTCACAGCTCCCAGTTCGCCGTGCATTTTGTTTTCAGTATCGTCTAGAAAGAAAACAGATTGTGGTCATTAAGTAATGTAAGGGAACGTCCTGGGATGTGTGTACAAGAATGCACCTTACTTTAGCTAATAGCCTATACAGTACCTGATCCTGCAGAGCTGGATGCTGATGTGACTTCTTGGGGGGGACGTCTTCTACATCATCCTGAAATATATTGGAGAGGGGGGCGGGGTTTAAGTCTTTAAACATTGGTTTAAGACTATGCCGCTCATATGACTCCTCCTACCTGTAGTGTTTTGTTCTCGCCACCTTTCTCGACCTTTCAACCGCTCTTCTTCAGACCTTAGTGAGTGAATGATATACCTTACATACATTCAATATGATAATATATTCAGGTCAGTCTGGCTACAGTGAAACAAGTGATTTTAAAGATGCAAATGGAAAGTTTTTATAATGTTCAAGACTTACGGCATGGGAAAGTTCTGCAGGGGAACTAGGCAGTTTCCCCCCCCCCAAGAAGTCACAGGATGTCACATCAGCGTCCAGCTCTGCAGGAGTTTGATGTATGAATTGTAAATGTAGTGTACAAACTGTAGGAAATGGGTCTCAAAAAGTGTCAAGAATAATAAACAAGTAAAAGTATGAGCAATCACAGTGTGCTTTGCATGCTGCAAGCACAGAAATAACTTTTCACATGTAGCAACAGAAAATAGGACTAATATAATATACTTACCATCAAAACAAACCTTGCTTTGATAGGCCCTGTGGTGTGAACAAGGTACAATTTTCAATAAAGGAATGGAATCAAATGGTACAGTTCAGTGGAATCATTTTAAAGAAATATCTAACCTGAACATCGTCCTCCAAGGTCCAGCAAATCAAAAAAACGTCAAATATTGCCTCACTGAAGCATGACCTTTTGATGTGGTTGTTGACCATATTGTTCAGCCTTATCTGTGCAGAAGGGGCAGTGAGGAAGTTGACTGCTGCTGCATCCTTTTAAATTTGGGACTCTCGCCCTCCAATAACACACTAACGCGTCTCTATACATCAAAGAAAATAAGCGTAGACATAAAAGGCATGATAATTAGAAAGGCATAAAATAGCCATTTCATTAAATTATTGTATATACTATGTGTAGGCTGTGTAGACTCGCTATGTGTAACTCTGGGAATGTCCGTCGGCATCAACGATACACATTTAGAGCCAGCCAAACACAAGGCATACATTGAAGAAACAAAGAAACTCACCGATCAAATAAATTACATAACTGTACATGTAAACCTAGGCTTACTGCTCAAGTAGGCACATTTGTCTCTATAAGATTCCCTCATTTTAAGCAATTATCTAGCTCACGTACTAAAGGGTGCTGTTGCTAATTAGCTAGCTCACGTGCAAATCGGTGCTAATTAACGCTATGCTGACATCGGTGCGGTAGTTGGTTATATAAAAATATACCACTGCACTGGTATAACATGAATATTACAAAATACATATTGCATAATGACAGTCTCACTTCCTTCCATGGTTTATATTTTTATCCATGTAGGTTAGGTTCGATTTAAGATTCGCTATCGTTGACGTTGATTCCTTCGACGTGAACCTCAACTTGGGTGACTTTGAAGGAGACGGGAAGGGTTTGGGTTAAACGCGTTTGACTCCGCCCACGTTGAGCCGGCCCCGAACTGCACGCTGCAGTCGTGCTTCTTATCACGGCCGGTTGTGATACAGCCTGAAGCATATGATTTAGCTACATCTGCATAACATCTACTTCCACTCTCATTCTCTTTCCCGCAGAATAAAACTCCACTTGTCAATGAAAACCTGAAGAAATGTCTTAATACACAGGATGGTAAGCCCATGTTGTATTATCCACCATGATTGTCTCAACAATAGTCTGCTCATCCCATAATCAACATACCTTACAATTTCTTGTTTTTCTTCATTAGGCTGATCATATCCTTCCCTTTGTAGGACGCCTGGTGGCCAGCCTTATCATAGACTTCCTGCAGGTGTTCCACCTAGACTTCACGCTTGCTGTCTTCAAGCCGGAGATAAACTCAGTGAGTGTGTTACTCCCAGTGGACGTGGCTGGCCCGGCGTTTGGTCAAATAAAAGACTTGGAAATGTCAGTGCTGCATTCACCATATGGCGTGTGCGTGTGTTCTATCCTCAGCTAAATGGCCTGGACAACCGTGAGCAGGTGTCTCATGAGCTGGGTGTCACGGACACCGATATGAATAGGAACACTCCTCTGCTGCTGGAGCTCCTCAAGAGAGGCAGACACAGGGAGAAGAACTTCATCTTCTCAGAGGTAAAGACACACCATTGCATAGGGCTGGCCATTTTACATACATTTAGCCATTTACATACATTAGTGTATTCCTTTGCTCTCCAAAGAGCCTCTGACATTAGCAGTTGTCCAAAGCCCGAAGCCTCCCTGATTTGATTATGCTCTTGAATGGCTATCCTTCACCTCCTTTTAAAAGTGTTTATTCTTCCGAATGGAGTGTCCAGCTTATGGTTATAATGGACCGCTTTCCTGCTCTCTACTCCCTCTGCTTTCGCTGCTCTGGCCTGCTGTTATCTGATGTAAGTGGGGGTAAAGCCAACAACATCCCCAAAGTAGTGAGTTTTATGACCTTCATTCGTCTACCTTCTTACTCGCCCACTCACCAGGGTACATTTACACCAAACACTTTAGCGCTCCCCCTCTTGACTGCGGAGATACATACATACATACATACATACATACATACATACATACATACATACATACATACATACATACATACATACATACATACATACATACATACATACATACATACATACATACATACATACATACATACATACATACATACATACACACACAGTTGAAGTCGTAAGTTTACATACACTTAGGTTGAAGTCATTAACTAATTTTTTAACCACTCCACAGATTTCATGTTAACAAACTGTAGTTTTGGCAAGTCGGTTAGGACATCTAATTTGTGATGACACAAGTAATTCTTCCAACAATTGTTTACAGATTATTTCACTTATAATTCACTATATCAGAATTCCAGTGGGTCAGAAGTTTTAATTTATAAACACCATGGGACCACGAACCCATCACACCGCTCAGGAAGGAGACTCATTCTGTCTCCTAGAGATGAACGTACTTTGGTGCAAAAAGTGCAAATCAATCCAAGAACAACAGCAAAGGACCTTGTGAAGATGCTGGAGGAAACCGGTGTAAAAGTGTCAATCCACAGTAAAACGAGTCCTATATAGACATAACCTGAAAGGCCGCTCAGCAAGGAAGAAGCCACTGCTCCAAAACCGCCATAAATAAGCCAGACTACGGTTTGCAACTGCACATGGGGACGAAGATTGTCCTCTGGTCTGATGAAACAAAAATAGAACTGTTTGGCCATAATGACCATCGTTATGTTTGGAGGAAAAAGGGGGAGGCTTGCAAGCCGAAGAACAACATCCCAACTGTGAAGCACGGGGGTGGTAGCATCATGTTATGGGGGTGCTTTGCTTCAGGAGGGACTGGTGCACTTCACAAAATAGATGGCATCATGAGGAAGGAAAATTATGTGGATATATTGAAGAAACATCTCAAGACATCAGTCAGGAAGTTAAATCTTGGTCGCAAATGGGTCTTCCAAATGGACAATGACCCCAAACATACTTCCAAAGTTGTGGCAAAATGGCTTAAGGACAACAAAGTCAATGTATTGGAGTGGCCATCACAAAGCCCTGACCTCAATCCTATAGAAAATGTGTGGGCAGCACTGAAAAAGCGTGTGCGAGCAAGGAGGCCTACAAACCTGACTCAGTTACACCAGTTCTGTCAGGAGGAATGGGCCAAACTTCACCCAACTTATTGTGGGAAGCTTTTGGAAGGCTACCAGAAACGTTTGACCAAAGTTAAACAATTTAAAGGCAATGCTACCAAATACTAATTGAGTGTATGTAAACTTCTGACCCACTGGGAATGTGATGAAAGAAATAAAAGCTGAAATAAATCATCATCATCTCTACAATTATTCTGTCATTTCACATTCTTAAAATAAAGTGGTGATTCCAGCTGACCTGAGACGGAATTTTTACTAGGATTAAATGTCAGGAATTGTGAAAAACTGAGTTTCAATGTATTTGGCTAAGGTGTATGTAAACTTCCGACTTCAACTGTATATTTAAGGGGGGGGGTTAATTTCCTGCAATTCTACATATTTAGCCATGGCGGTGTAGAAAAAATGTGCAATTTTTTAAAACAAGTTTGATGCAATTTTATACTTTTCCATGGGGTGGAGAGAAATGTTTGCAGTTTTTAATATGATATCTGAGTGAGTCTAACAAAATCAGTGGGGGGGCTCCCGGTCGGTAATTCGACCATGATTACTAGGAGTTTAGATAGCTGGCTAGACTCATTTTAACAATCTAAAAATGTTAGCTGACATGGGCTAATTGAGTGACTGTCAGTGACTGACATAACAGGAGAGACTGCTGATGCACAGTAAGTTGAGACCCAGACTGAGTTTCTATTTGATCCACAGGCCTATAAAAGTGGGGCGGCCCATGGGCCACCAGTTGCCCATCACTGGCCTACAACATGAACACAGATGTAATCCTTCATACAACAACATTTAGGCTGTTTGTCAATAGACCTGAGCTGCCGGAGAGAAAATAAACTCTGTATATCTCATGGTTGTCATTGACTACCAAATGCTAATATTATCTGGGTCATAAGCATCGTGCTATAAAGGTACCCAGAAGGTTGAAAGAAAATGGTTTTCCTGTTGATCAGCAAGTTTCTAACATAACAAGTTTGTCCTACTTTTCTTAGTCATGTTTCATACTCTGCTCAAATCAGCAGAATGAGCTCATGCGGCATGCTCATGCGGCATGCTCATGCATACTGAGAGCTCTGAGGGAATCAAAGGTGAAGAACTAGCCTATAACACCACAAAGGGCAGTTTGAATCAGATGGTGTAGATTTGAATCTCATGCTCACAAGTTCATATTTGCTTTCCCCAAGAGTAGCAACTTTAAAGAGAGACTGCCTTTAAAAAGCTTGGAAAACGACCTACACTACCGTTCAAAAGTTTGGGGTCACTTAGAAATGTCCTTGTTTTCCATGAAAACATACATGAAATGAGTTGTAAAATGAATAGGAAATATAGTCAAGGTTATAAATAATGTTTTTTGTTTTTTTTAATGAAATAATTATTGTCCTTCAAACTTTGCTTTTCTTTCAAAAACAAGGACAATTTCTAAGTGACCCCAAACTTTCTAACAGTAGTGTGTGGCTTTGAGTCAGAAATGATTTCCAGTGTCAGAATTGACTACAAAGTGTAAATCGGATAATTTTGGTCATAAAGTCAGTCTCGTCTAAAACAGAGTTTGGAACATCCGTGAGTCACAGTGGGTAAATGAAGGTTGGGTTTTGATTCATCAATGTACATTTGCCCACTAACATGGGGTGAACAGCTGCAGTGATTGCTCTCTATCCAATAGCATAGACAGACCTGCCCAGCAGCACAGCTATATTTACATAAGACAACACGTCACACATTTTTTTTAACTTGAGAAATACTGCACAAAACACCTTAGTTAAATGTGCAACTAAAACATCCTCGTTAAAAACACCAACATTTTATTACAGATTTCTTGAGTTATCTTAGTTATTCAGGGGATTTTGAGGACGTGAAATAGGCTACAGTGTCTCATGGGGGACAAACATCATTAATCAAATGCGGAATTGGTTAGGAAACAAACCTCCAAGATTTTTCTAATGAGTAACAGAAAAACACTTGCCAATCGGCATGTTCAAATGTAGAGAGATTGCTTGGTCTGATATTAATGTTCTTCATTTTTTGTCTTTGTAGGAACTATCCCCCAGGCAAATAGCAGATGCTCGGAAGAAGTTTGACAGTTATGACAAGGTGATCATTTTAAGTAACAATTGTAGTATATACTCATTAAGTATGTAGTATACAGTATGTTAGTATGGGTATTGGAACACAGCTTGTGTCATCAGGTTCCTTCCCTTCCAGATCACCCAAGACTCCAGTGATGTCGTTCACAATCCCAATCGATTTGCTGAGGAGAAGAGCCCTTCACCGGCAAGTAAGGTACGTTGGCTCTATTCTAACAATAGTACACTGCATGTTCTAGTGCTGTAGTTATAGCTACACAATAGTTTCTCATAACATAACAATTTTCTTACTTTGTTAGTGTTGTATTCCATTAATATCTGTTTGTAAACAGCTTACTTGCGAATCAATACATTTCTTCAGAACTTGCCCTAAAGTAACATGAACTGCTAACAAGAAACCTAGTTTTTGTATTTCTGTGATGCGAACTCGGTGTATAAATGACATGGACATTTTAAGAGAATGTTGATTGTTAAAACAAAGCCTTTCTTTCGAAAGGATGACAAGGTCAGTAGATTAAATTGTATTTGATTCTCCCAACATGTTAGTGTTAGGCTGATAGCGGTGTTCTCATACACAGATCCCCAGGTTTAAAGGACATAAGCACAGTGCACAGGAGGAGAAGTCTGACGCCAAGGTAAACTTCAAGGCGGGGAACAGGGTTGTGTTGATTAGGCACCAAACGGAAGAAAATGTCCAGCTAGTCCCGCCCCCTTTCTGAACATATCCAATAAGCAACACTCGTTTACGTCTGGTTTGCCCTAATGAACACAACCCTGATGTAGAATACATTCCAACGTAACCAGGGGAAGTTCCCTCAACACTGGCTGGAATGCGCTTTTAACCAACCAGCATTCAGGATAAGACCCACCTGTTGTATAATTGGTATGGTGTCACCACAAGCACAGGGAAGATGGGACAGCGGTCTCTCAGTGCAGCTTAACAACTCAAGTCAACTGCTTCTTAACTGGGCTCTAACTACTGAAGAAAAAAGAAAAAAAAGGTGCTTTATCACCCAAATCTGATTCTAATGAATTATGAGTGTTGACAGTTTTGATTGAAAATCTCTTGACTGTGCTGTGTGCATGCGTTTTACTAATGGCTCAACTTCACTGTCCTAATGGTTGATAGAGTAGGTTAGACTAACATAGCTAATGGGTTAGTTCACAACATTTCCTTTAGCTAGTATTTCAGTGCTAGTACTCTCCCTGTCACTTCAAGTCTTCTTACAATTTGCAAATAAATGCTAGCTAACCCACTCAAATAAACAGAACCATGTACCACACAGGGCGAGGAGGTCAGCCACAGTGGCACCAGCCTGAACTTCGTCTCGCTAAAGGGCAAAGGTCAGGGTCACGTGATGTCGAGGCACAGCGAGGCGTCCAGGGAAAACGACAATGCTACCGTGGCGAGCCTGAAGAAGGGTCTCGAGGTGGAGGAGGAAGCAGACGAGGGCGACTCGTTCTTTGACGACCCTCTGCCTAAACCACAGAAAACCTATGGCTGGTGAGGATGCTTTGACCAACTGTCTTGAATAACAAAGGCTTTCTTTCTAGATCCCTTTATATTAAAGAGATGGAGAATGTGATACTCTGTTGAACCGGTGTGCCGCTTCATGATCCATCACATAAGTAATGCACTATTGATAAATGCAAAACATGGATGTTATTATTATTATTATTATTAGCGTAGAAATTGGTAATGACAAATGTTGCAACCGTATATCTAAGAATCTTAAAATGCAGGGACGTTAATCAACTCTTAGGTCTATGTGATGAAGTATTGTAGCCAACCTGCCCTAATGTATGTGGAGAAGTTTGGCTCTGTCGCGGCGCTGTTCACTCAGTGTTCTCTCTTCTCTGTCGTGCTGCATGTGGAAGTAGTAGTGTCCCCCTGACTAATTCAGGGGCCAGTCTGTCTGACAAGTCAAACCGTCAGAAACGGTAAGTATGTCTTCACTGTTAACTCAATGAGTTAGGCTCATTACAGTGACTCATAACTGTTGGAAATGCATGACTGTGTTCATTAGGGGAACACTGTAACAAAGAATTTTACAACAGGTAACAAAATCACACAGGTATTCCCTCCCTGTTTCAGTTAGTTTTCTTCCATTTGGTGCCTAATGAACACAACCTTGTTCTTTCTATAGAAGGTCAACTGAAATAGCTATCCGTGTTAGCTTAGTGTTCTGTACCCTTGTTGAAAATACAAAGGAGGTGTTTGTTAAGATGACTAAATACCCTCAGAAACATGGGCCTGCGTGACCTAGACCTAAGGTGTGTGGTTGATGGTGGGTGGTTTGGTTTCACACAGGAACACTGTGCTGTCTAGATCCGCTCTACTGCACCGTGTTAGTCCTTTCTGCCCTGCTTCCTTCTCTTGTCTCCTCCCTTTATCTGTGTGTGTCCCTTCCCTCTGTCCCCAAGCAGCTTCGTCCACTCTCTGAGGGAGGAGAGCCTCTCTGGGCGCTCCTTTAGCCCAATGAGGAGGGGCACTAGTCTCAATGAGTGAGTGAGTGTGCATGGTGTTGGTGTTGGTGTTTCACTCCTCCATTTGCTTAGTCCGTTGTGCACCTCCGAGCGATGAGGTAATGAAAAATCACATAATTTGCCTCCTGCCTCAACTGTAATTCCAAGCTTGGAATCAATAGTCTGTTAGTCTGTACTTTAACATCCAATATGGAGGTGATGGACTTGTCCCTTTTGTTCTCTGCATGTGTGTGTATTTCTGTGTGTGTTTTGTGAGAGTCCTTCCTTCACTGCTCCTGTCTGTGTCCTGTCTCTCTCTCTTTGGGCTCAGCCTGTCTGCTTTGGGCAGTGACACAGAGGTTGATGGGGACCAGCTCTTTTCTGACTATGATAATAAACTGAGCTTCTCTGAAAACAGGTGAGCTGCAGGCTCAAGGCATCGTCTCTCTCCTCTCTCTCTCTCTCTCCTCTCTCTCTCTCTGCACACTTTCCTTCTTTATATCAAATACCCGTCTCTTCTACCTTAGAAAATGTGTGTTATTGTTGACTGTGTGTGTGTGTGTCCTCCAGACTGAGGCCTTGCCTGTTCTGTTCATCCCCCAGGAGAGCAGGCGATTTGGGCAGAGGAGCGGGCAGCAGCACCCTGGCCTCCCTTTTGGTCCCGGCCACTGAGAGGAGTGCTGCAGGTGGGGGGTCCCACCCAGGAGAAGCCCACCACAGAGACCTCTCAGGCAGCAGGAACGGTGAGAAAGATATACTGAGTACCTTCCTTGTTTTGTTATGGGTTTGTAAGGAGTTTTTCTTGTGAAATAATGCTTGAATTCTTTCAGGTACTTCAAACTCCAAAGACAAAGGATTCAATGACTTTAAGACGATGAAATATACAAATGGATCTTCAATTAAGGGTATGATGTTAACCCAGTTCCATGTTTATTTCTTTATTTTCTATGATATTTTGGTGGGGTACTGTATTACCCCTCCACAAGAGGAAGAATATACTGTAATATTACAGCAAATAATATGACTAAACGCCAATGTACTGATAGAGGATAAACCAATTTTCTTGAATTGAATGTATAAGGAAGGTATCATGTTTATTAATGACATTGTAAACAACAACGGTAAAATTGTCACACAAGCATTTAATCAGGGCGTATGGAGATGTATGCTGATGGGTTTTGATTTCTAAACTTTAAAGGATGTTAGCCATCAGTTATACTGATATAATCTGTAATGTATATGGTGGGTCAGTGAAGGTTGGATAGGAGTCGGGGAACTGATAAAGGCTATCGCATGATATCCATCGCTGATGCGGTCGGAGGACTTTGGATTAGCAAGCAATGCGTGTGCCAAACGCAATCACGACACGCAGGTTGAAATATCAAAACAAACTCTCTACTCTGACAATGAATCCACAGATAAAATGGTCAACCGAATCGTTTCTAGTCATCTCTCCTCCTTCCAGGCTTCTTTTTGTTCTGTGGACTTGATATGACGATTGGCAACTAACTTTCATAATAACGTGCATTACCACAACCAAGGGCGATATAGTGAGTCACACATTGGGGGGGACGAATATAATGGATTTTTTTGTTAGCTAGAATGAACCAAAGACATTCTTGTGGATGTCACTAATAGCTATTAAGCTATTGCAGACTTATTTTCTGTCAATTCTTTGCAGTCTTTCTCTGTGTACATGACACACAGCCACATGGTTCAACCTGTTCTGGGTCATAGTTGATCTCGACCATGTTTTTAACCTTCTCAAAGCACTGAAGCTTCTTTCCGCCTGTGCTGAGGAAGCAGGAACTACAAGTAAAAGTCTCAGCAGGATCTCCACTTGCTTGAACAGATTCCTGACATCAGGCACCATTGTCTTCAGTAGGTCTACCACATCCCCACAGCTGCTGTACTGGTAGCTTGACTTGAGCATTGCCAACTGCACCTGTAAAAAGGGGAGAAAAGTGGCATGAATTTCAGGAATAAGGCTTTTATATAATGTTATTAGCTTTTTTTTTAAACTAACTGAATTGTCAAAATAATAATTATCAATACTTAAATGGAAATGCTTCTAACTCACCTCCAAAGTTCTTTGATCCAACTCTGGGTAGTTATTGACTAAATCGTCCATCTCTCCAGAGATGAGGATCTTTTCCAGCCTCTTGAGTGTATGAATGCCTGGCTGATCAAATCTCTGTCCAAGATGCAGAATTGCTGTGTCGACCAAGTTGAAATAGTGACTTCTGTAGTGTGACTCTGCAGAGGAGTGAAAGTGTGGCTCAGTCTGTCCAGTAAATCTTTTTGGAGGACTGCGATTGTGAGGCATCTGGACGGGCACTAGGTCTAACGATGAGGCCATGTCTTGGGCTTGTGCATACAATTTCCTAAATTGTTTTTCTGTTCTTTTCTTCCCCAACTGTTTCTTGACATGCTCCAAAGCCTCTGTCATACCAGAGATGGTCTGACGTGGAGGGAGGGAGGTATTCAGGTTTTCCAGGTCTGCCATTACATCCTCAGCTATCAAAATCCCCATGACTGTGTTTCCCTTGAGTAGTGCTTCATGATGTCCACTTGCCCTAGATGCAGTCTCCCTCACACTACAGGTCGCCATCTCTTCAAGTGATGTGAGCACACTCTCATACTGGCTGAGCACAGACCAAATTGCTGGTGTGTGGACAGTCCATCTAGTTGGACACAATGGCTTTAGGGATGTAGCCTGCACAGTATTAGAGTTTGAAATGCGACTAAAAATGGATTTAGATTTGCCAGACTGTTTTGATCACTTTCCTAATTCATTGACCAATTCCAGTGAGTTACTGACAACAGCTGGGGCTGAAATAGTAATCTGTGACACAAGGTTTATGCAGTGGGGGCCACAGTGGACATATAGAGCCAGAGGTTGATCCTTGTTTATGACAAGCCTGCAGTCCTTGTATGCTACCAGACATGTTGGCCGCACCATCATATGTCTGTCCTCTCAACTGCGAGACAGGCAGGGTCAGTCGGAGCAATACATCTGTTGCAATTTTAGTAAGGCTCTCTCCAGTTGTAGAATGAGTTTCATATAATCCTACAGACTCTTCTCTGGGGTCTAGGTCTTTATCTACATATCGGATACATATGGATTCTTGCTCTATCCCAGCAATGTCTTGTGTTCCATCGATTATCAAGGAATATTGTACAACAGGCAAAGATTTGATTTCCTGTGCTATTTCTTTAACAATAGAGTTACTTAATATCTGAAGCGTTTCATTCTGGATCTTGGGACTTGTGAAATCTTGCTTCCTTTCAAGCCATGAGGACAGTGTGGGATAATTTTATGCCTTGTACAGCTTTTTAAAGTTTCCTGCATCCTCTTCATGGCCTCTGAATGCATTTCCTTGCATTGCCAAATACTGTATACCACCAACTATCTTTAAAAGGTTTTCTCTGGCCTCTTTTTGCTGATTTTGTTGTACATGTTATAATGCGGTAGTGATTGGCTGAGCTTCATGTTTGTATGTGGTCACTGTATATTTATGGCTCTGGCTTTTTCGATTTTGAAACTTCTCAATGGCCTTCTTCCCATTTTTAAATCCTAAGCTAATGAATGCAGGATCAGCCTTGGTAGTCATATTTACAGTCTCTCTAGTACAGCAAGATACTGAGTGAAACATACCTAAAATGAAGTACTTGTAGTCAATAGTTAGAAAGTAAGCTATCCATCTGGAATGTACCTCGTACTCCTAACCGCAAAACGGTCAAAACTCACTGTAACCTGGTAACTATGGGAGCAAGGATTATGAGTAAAACATGACATGGATTCTAAGAACTGTATCTTGTTATACTTATTTTGTTATTAAAACAAGTGGCATGGACTTTGGAAGCGGACAAAATACAACAGAGAGAGAGATAGGAGGGTTAACATGAACAGTCACATCGGTTCCATTTGAAATTAAATTATTGGAGGGGACAAATGTCCCATCCTTGAACATTGGAGAGGACATGTCCCCTCATCCCCCCCATGAATTTCGCCTATGACCGCAACCGACCTCTGTTCATATTTCAATATCAGGGCGCTGTTGGACCTGCAAACTGTATTGGAAGAATCACTGTGCTCTTGGGTAAAATGTTTATTTTTGGGGCAATTTGGTCAAATGGGAAGGTTCAAGTCCCTAGTGAGACACCACGGTTGAATGGAGGTATGTATTGCAGGTGGAAATGGTAGAATTATGATTTACTGGGAAAGATGGGTTGATCTGTGGCTGTCTGAAGGTTGGAATTAATGAGTGTTGGAAAGGATGCGTCGGGTGGGAACGGGATTTTTGTGTGTATATATGTTTTGTTTTATGGTTGCACGCTGTGAGCGGTGTGTGTGCTGGTCTTGGTGGTTATGGATAGTTTCACGGTGTGAGCAGTGTGTGTGCTGGTCTTGGTGGTTATGGGTGCGCTCGCTTTCATGCCCACCCTTGGAAAATCCCTTTGGGGCCGGGGGCTTCGCCCTGTCGGCGTCTCGGGCGGGTGGGGGCAAGCGCACCCACTGACCAAAGCACCCACTGATGGGAGCGGCCATTCATAATGCCTTGGTATTGTTGTTTTGATTAAAATAAAATGCCCCTCTGTTTTAACAGATGGAGTTGACTATGACGATGACTTTAACAGGTAATGTAGGCCATTGTCCTGTATCTTCACTAGATCTTACTAGCTATTTTTAGATGGTGTTCAGTGCTCTTTCAGTTGTATGTCTTATCTGTACCGTGAGAGATATCAATCTAAAGGGTTTTCTCTGTGTTTCTGGTTTACCCACCACCAGCCATCGATCAGATATCTCCAACAGCGAGGTGAGCATCGGAGAAGAGATCGAGGAGGTTTCCGTCGAGGGACCTGACAAAAGCGATAAGGTGTGTGTGTGTGTGTGTGTGTGTGTGTGTGTGTGTGTGTGTGTGTGTGTGTGTGTGATAGTAAGGTCAACAGACATTCAACCCTACAGATCTGTAGTCTAGACTCAAAAACAGGAAGTTATTTACTACACTTTGTTTCCGTTTTGTTGTATGTAGAGAAAAGGAAAGCTTTTTACTTGCCTAGTAACTGACTTGCCTAGTAAAATAAAGGTAAAAAATACACCTCCGCTGTCTTAAACCTGGATCTCAGCGATCACTGCCTCATCGCCTGCGTCCGTAATGGGTCCACGGTCAAACTACCACCCCTCATCACTGTCAAACGCTCCCTAAAACATTTTAGCGAGCAGGCCTTTCTAATCGACCTGGACCGGGTATCCTGGAAAGATATTGACCTCATCCCGTCGGTAGAGGATGCCTCGTTGCCTTGCCCCATTTTAAAAGTTTAGAACTGAGAACAGATATAGCCCTTGGTTCACTCCAGACTTGACTGCCCTTGACCAGCACAAAAACATCCTGTGGCGTACTGCATTAGCATCGTACAGCACCCACGATCTGCAACTTTTCAGGGAAGTCAGTTAGGAAAACAAAGGCTAGCTTTTTCAAACAGAAATGTGCATCCTGTAGCACTAATTCCAAAAGGTTTTGGGACACTGTAAAGTCCATGGAGAATAAGAGCACCTCCTCCCAGTTGCCCACTGCACTGAGGCTAGGAAACACTGTCACCACTGATAAATCTATGATAATCGAGAATTTCAATAAGCATTTTGCTACGGCTGGCCATGCTTTCCACCTGGCTACCCCTACCCTGGCCAACAGCTCTGCCCCCCCACCCCACACTTCTCCTTCACCCAAATCCAGATAGCTGAAGTTCTGAAAGAGCTGCAAAATCTGGACCCCTACAAATCAGCTGGGCTAGATAATCTGGACCCTTTTTTTCTAAAATTATCCGCAGCTATTGTTGCAACCCCTATTACTAGACTGTTCAATCTCTCTTTCGTATCATCAGAGATCCCTAGAGATTGGAAAGCTGCCGCAGTCATCCCCTCTTCAAAGGGGGGGACACTCTAGAACCAAACTGTTACAGACCTATATCCATCCTGCCCTGCCTTTCTAAAATCTTCGAAAGCCAATTTAACAAACAAATCACCTACCATTTCGAATCCCACCGTACCTTCTCCGCTATGCAATCTGGTTTCGAGCTGGTCATGGGTGCACCTCAGCCACGCTCAAGGTCCTAAACGATATCATAACCGCCATCAATAAAAGACAGTACTGTGCAGCCGTCTTCATCGACCTGGCCAAAGCTTTCGACTGTTAATCACCGCATTCTTATCGGCAGACTCAATAGCCTTGGTTTCTCAAATGACTGCCTCACCTGGTTCACCAACTACTTCTCAGATGGAGTTCAGTGTGTCAAATCAGAGGGCCTGTTGTCCGATCCTCTGGCAGTTTCTATGGGGGTTCCACAGGGTTAAATTCTCGGGCCGACTCTATTCTCTGTATATATCAATGATGTCGCTCTTGCTGTTGGTGACTCTCTGATCCACCTCTACGCAGACGACACCATTCTGTATACATCTGGCCCTTCATTGGACACTGTGTTAACAAACCTCCAAACAAGCTTTAATGCCATACAACACTCTTTCCGTGGCCTCCAACTGCTCTTAAATGCTAGTAAAACTAAATGCATGCTCTTCAACCGATCGCTGCCCGCACCTGTCTGCCTGACTAGCATCACTACTCTGGACGGGTCTGACTTAGAATATGTGGACACCTACAAATACCTAAGTGTCTGGTTAGACTGTTCGCTCTCCTTCCAGACTCACATTAATCATCTCCAATCCAAAATTAAATCTAGAATTGTCTTCCTATTTCGCAAATTGTCAATTGTCAACACTCTCCTCAGCAAATTGGATGTAGTCTATCACAGTGCCATCCGTTTTGTCACCAAAGCCCCATATACTACCCACCACTGAGACCTGTATGCTTTCGTTGGCTGGCTCTCACTACATATTCGTTGCCAAACCCACTGGTTCCAGGTAATCTATAAGTCCTTGAACCAGTGGGTGTTCTTGGGCTTGTGTGCGGTTGCTCGGTGAAGCTCCCAACAATCAGTTCTTGTGCTGATGTTGTTTCCAGAGGCAGTTTGGAACTCTGTAGTGAGTGTTGCAACTAAGGGCAGGCCATTTTTTTTACGCGCTTCAGCACTTTAAGACATGAAGGTATAGAGTACAATACAGTATAAACATATGAGATGGGTGATGCAATATGTATACACAAATTGAGTGACTAAGATACCGTAGAATAGTGTAGAGTGCATTTTATACATAGAGATGAGTGATGCAGATACGGATACATTATTAAAGTGGCTAGTGTTCTATTCCTTAAAGTGGCCTGTGATTTCTAATCAGTGTCTATAGGCAGCCAACTCTGGTGTGTTAGTGATTGTTGCCTATAGTCACTGATTAGAAATCACAGGCCACTTTAAAACCATCAAACTGTCTTTCATGAGGACCGCCACAGGAAAGGAAGACCCAGAGTTACCACTGCTGCAGACAATAAGTTCATTAGAGTTAACTGCACCTCAGATTGCAGTTCAAATAAATGCTTCACAGAGTTCAAGTAACAGACACATCTCAACATCAACTGTTCAGATGAGTCTGTGTGAATCAGGCCTTCATGGTCGAATTGCTGCAAAGAAACCACTACTAAAAGACACCAATAAGAAGAAGAGACTTGCTTGGACCAAGAAACACAAGCAATGGACATTAGACTGGTGGAAATCTGTCCTTTGGTCTGATTAATCAAAATTTGAGATTTTTGGTTCTAACCGCAGTGTCTTTGTGTCACAATTATTATTTCAGTTAAAAATCTTTATTTATAACCTTGTCAACGTCTTGAGTATATTTCAAATTCATTTTGCAACTAATTTCATGTACGTTTTAATGGAAAACAAGGACATTTCTAAGTGACCCCAAACTTTTGAATGGTAGTATACATACATGCATGCATACATACATACATACATACATACATACATACATACATACATACATACATACATACATACATACATACATACATACATACATACATACATACATACATACATACATACATACATACATACATACATACATACATACATACATACATACATACATACAGCGGGTGAAATAAGTATTGAACACGTCACCATTTTTTTCAGTAAATATATTTCCAAAGGTGATATTGACATGAAATTTTCACCAGATGTTGGTAACAACCCAAGAAATCCATAACCAAAACAGTTCAGAAATTATGTTATGTGTAATAATGTGAAATGACACAGGGAAAAAGTATTGAACACATGAAGAAAGGGAGGTTCAAAAAGGCATGGAAAGCCAAGACAACAGCTGAAAACTATCAGTAATTAAAAAGCAATCCAGCCCCCTGTCAGTGCAAATTAATATCAGCTGTCCCAACTGATGGCCTACAAAAAGGTCTCATTGCCAAGGTGTCACACAAGACACATCTCATGATGGGTAAAGGCAAAGAGCTGTCTCAAGACCTTCGCAACCTAATTGTTGCAAAACATAATGATGGCATTGGTTATAGGTGCATTTCTAACCTTGGCAATGAGACCTTTTTGTAGGCCATCAGTTGGGACTGAACCAGCTGATATTAATTTGCACTGACAGGGGGCTGGATTGCTTTTTAATTACTGATTTTCAGCTGTTGTCTTGGCTTTCCATGCCTTTTTGAACCTCCCTTTCTTCATGTGTTCAATACTTTTTCCCTGTGTCATTTCACATTATTACACAACTTAATGTAAGGTGAAACTTTCATGTCAATAGCACCTTTGGAAATATATTTACTGAGAAAAATGGTGACGTGTTCAATACTTATTTCACATTATTTTACATACATACATACATACATACATACATACATACATACATACATACATACATACATACATACATACATACATACATACACCCACCCACCCCCTTTGCCCTCAAAACATTGTGTGTGTGTATATATATACTGTAGTTTACATTAGATTAGCTAAATATGGCCTGTTCTCTATCATCATGCCCTAAATATATAGGTGTGAATAAATAAGGTGGTACTGGTATATTACCCTGTCTCTCACACACTCACCCTTTCTTTTCTCCTCTCCTCCCCCTTCCATCTTTCTATTTCCCCGTTAGTTTGATGACATCACTCAGGACCTGAGTGTATCCCAGCTCAGCCAGACGCAAGGAGCTGACTACATTGAGGAGGTGGCATGACAGTCCATCAGCCTTACACCACAGGCCATTTCTACTACATTAGCCATTATTTATGTTGTGTGTGTGTGTGTGTGTGTGTACCAGAGGAGGTTGGTGGGAGGACCTATGTGAGGATGGGCTCATTGGAATCTTTGGAACAGAGTCAAACGTGGTTTCCGTATGTTTGATCTGTTTTGATACCGTTCCATTGATTCCATTCCAGCCATTTCAATGAGCCCGTCCTCCTATAGCTCCTCCCACCAGCCTCCTGTGGTGTACATAATTTGTGTACATTTATGTTCACAGACCTAATAAAATTACCACTGTTGTTCTTGTGCTCCTTTTTAACATGTATACAGATGAATGTCAATGATCTCAGGAATTACATGATGATACCTGAATGACATGTTTTCTGACAATCTGAAACCACAATGTGGGAGTTTACTGTAATTTATGCTCTGGCACTGACTTAAGTTGGCAGACAGATTCAACCACAGACCAGGGCGGTTATTCAATGCCTGGCATAGAAAAGCAGACATTGAATATCCCTTTTGAGCATGGTGAAGTTATTTATTACACGTTGGATGGTGTATCAACACACCCAGTCAGTACAAAGATACAGGTGTCCTTGTGAACTTGGTTGTCAGAGAGGAAGGCAACTGCTCAGGGTTTTCACAATGAGGCCAGTGTTGACTTTAAAACAGTTAAGAGTTTAATGGCTCTTATAAAACAATATAAAAGGCCATACCTGTGTACGTGACCTTCCCCATGGACCCGTCAGTGATTTCTCCCTTTCTCAGCTGTCTATCAACAGCCTCCTTGTTTTCACCAATCAGAGTGCCCGAATGCATATATAGCCTGACCCATCCCACTCAAAGTCAGAGGGGCTGTTGTCAGCAGATTTTGGCTACTGAACAAGTTATAAGTGTTTTTACTTAGACGTTTGTGTGTGTATCCATAAAGTGAGTTGTGGGTTTTATGCTGTTAGCAATTCTCAGTCACTTAGTTAGTTACTAACATACACATACAGTACTGTTTGTAACATGAAGCTAATGTTTGTGTATATTTCAGATATTACATATCCATGGTATTTATATTGTCTGTGCCAGCATTGGCTTAATTGCATGAGTATTTATGCATAATATGTTAGTTTAGAGATGGTTATTGTATCGTTTGTAGTTTATGCACGTGCTACCACTGCGCATTCATAGTTTGCGCTAGTGCTATGCCATGGCGAGTTTCTATACTGAACAACAATATAAACGCAACATGCAACAATTTAAAAGATTTTACTGAGTCATGGTTCATATGAGGAAATTGTTCAATTGAAATAACCATTAGGCTCTAATATATGGATTTCACATGACTGGGAATACAGATATTTATCTTGGTCACAGATACCTTAAACAATGGGTTCACAATGGGCCTCAGGATCTCGTCACGGTATTTCTGTGCATTCAAATTACCATCGATAAAATGCAATTGTGTTCGCTGTCTGTAGCTTATGCCTGCCTGCACATACCATAACCCCACCATCGGGTGCTCTGTTCACAACGTTGACATCAGCCAACCCCTTCGCCCACACGACGCCATACACGTGGTCTGCCGTTGTGAGGCCAGTTGGACATACTGCCAAATTCTCTAAAACGATGGAGGCGGTTTATGGTAGAGAAACTAAAATTAAATTCTCTAGCAACAGCTCTGATGGCCATTCCTGCAGTCAGCATGACAATTGCATGCTCCCTCAACTTGAGACAACTGTGGTATTGTATTGTGAGAACTTTTTTTAGGTAACATGTAAAGTGTTGGTCCCATGTTTCATGAGCTGAAATAAAATATCCATGTTTCAGCATGATAATACCACGGCCCCATGTTACAAGGATCTGTACACAATTCCTGGAAGCTGAAAATATCCCAGTTCTTCCTTGGCCTGCATACTCACTAGACATCTCACCCATTGAGCATGTTTTGAGATCCTCTGGATCGACGTGTACTACAGCGTGTTCCATTTCACACAAATATCCAGCAACTTCGCACAGCCATTGAAGAGGAGTGGGACAGCATTCCACAATCAACAGCCTGATCAACTCTATACAAAGGAGATGTGTCGCGCTGCATGGGTCAAATGGCGGTCACACCAGATACACCAAAACTGGTTTTCTGATTCACACCCCTACCTTTTTTTTTTTTTAAAGGTATCTGTGACCATTCCCAGTCATGTTAAATGAGTAACTCAGTAAAATCTTTGAAGTTGTTTCATGTTTTTATTATATGCGTTTATATTTTTGGTCAGTATAATTTGACAGTGCTTGAAGAATTTTGACAAGAAAAGGTCAATGCTGCACAGGTTTGGAAAGCTCTTAGACTTACCCATAAAGACTTGCAGCTGTCATCACTGCCAAAGGTGCTAAGGGGTGTGAATATTTATATACATTTGATATTTTTGTATATATTTTGTTTTTTCCAAAAAATTGTCATTATGGGGTATATGGTGTGTAGATGGGTGAGAGAAAAAAATATATTCAATACATTTTTTATTTTGGACTGTAACAACAAAATGTGGAATAAGTCAAGGGGTATGAATACTTTCTGAAGGCACCCACATAATGCATGTCTGTAAACAGCAATATTACCAGCATTATCCCTCAGGTTTGAGCATGTCATGCCAGTTGATTTTTCTTACATTTCCAGTGTACGTAAAAAGTTGAATGAATACAAATGAGCAATAATTATCTCAATATATTTCAATGGTCAATTTAAAGGTGTAATGAGCATATATTTTGAGTTCCTCTTTATCTTGTGGTCTGCAGGTGTGTCAGCCAACAGGCTTTGATTTGAGAATGTCAGTGTAAGCTGCCACGCTGCTCGTAGTCTCAGTTGATCAGACTGAGAGAGACTTGACTTCTTCCTGTTTTCTCTGAGAGATTCTGAGGTTCACAGCTTCTTTTCAAACTTGCCTTAGAATAGTCCCAAGAGTCTTGTGAAACTTGATTACTCTGTTACTCTGGTAAGTCCTCTCTTACACGGCACATGGAATAATATGCGACCTATGCAATCATACCATGTTTCAAAATATAGATAATTTACTGTTGTTCTTATTGTAAGGAGAACTGCTGGATTAAATATGTTCAACATGCACTTTTCTATTTGGGAACAGATGACATTCAACTCGATCTTAATGTTGGATTACATTTTGTCTATTGTTATCAAATCTGTCATGTCATGCCTGAAATTGACACAGTTGTTTGTAACTCGTAAAAATTGTACTGTTTGACTGTATTGTCGGAAATGTAATTGTCTGCATTGATGCACATTGTACAGTTTTAATTACCATTCATTCATTTCACGAAAACACTTTTTTATTATAAGTCTGTCAGTGGTGGAAAAAGTACTCAATTGTTATACTTGAGTAAAAGTAAAGATACCTTAATAGAAAATGACTCAGGTAAAAGTCACCCAGTAAAATACTACTTGAGTAAAAGTAAAAGAAATATTGGGTTTTAAATATATTTAAGTATCAAAAGTAAAAGTAATAAATCATTTTTGTATTCCTTATATATACAATTTTCTTGTTTTTTTAATTTATGGATAGCCAGAGGCACACTCCAACACTCAGAAATAATTTACAAACAAAGCATTTGTCTTAAGTGAGTCCGCCAGATAAGAGGCAGTAGGGATGACCAGGGACGTTCTCTTAATGAAGTGTGTAAATTGGACCATGTCCCTGTACTGCTAAGCATTCAAAATGTAATGAGCACTTTTGGGTATCAGGGAAAATGTATGGAGTAAAAAGTACATATATTTTCTTTAGGAATGTAGAGAAGTAAAAGTTGTCAAGAATATAAATAGTAAATTACAGATACTCAAAAAACCTACTTAAGTAGTATGTTAAAATATTTGTACTTAAGTACTTTACACCACTGATAACAGTTAATTGTGTGCAATAGGTCCATGCTACTTGATACTGCTTTTATTTGTTGTTAAGATTTTATTACATGGTCTGAACTCGCATAACCTGGGAATAAATCCCCATAAATCTCAGGATCTTGCTGGAACGTATGCATGCACTCTGCAGATAGGAAAGGGGCACTTCAACGCAGAGAATAAGCAATGTCTCACAAAACATATTCTACAACAGAGCCTATGCAAAAGCCGTTGACTAGGCAAGTCTGACCCAGATTGATCCTTCACAGCCAACATGAAAGAACAGAAATTGTTGTAGTTAAACCACCATTTTTCTTTAGAAGACCTCAGAGGTATGTATAGAAAACAGACAAAGTATGTTGATGTAGTGTATGTCTCCACTTCAGGTGGCTGAAGGGGAAAACACAGTATGTTCGAGTAGGCTAACATGGATGAAGATTTATTTAAAATAAATCTGGGATATACATGAAATAATGTTCCATGCATACATCTGATATCATTTCAAGAAATCCAATTAGCTTCATATGAACTCACAATTCTCTTTGTACATGCATTAATTTCTCCAATGTCCACTTAGCTGATCACATGCTGAAGTTGACATTTGATCTGGGAAGTCAGGCGGGTGAGATGGTGAATCAAATCATTGTTGCCTTGCTGTGGTTGTAGATGTTACGCTTTGAGAACTGCCACAATGCAGAAATGATTATTAGGAACAAGAGCCAGAAGCGGAACAACAATTGAATATCTTTGTCAAAAACAATGAGACATTTTTATATTCTAAACATTTCAAATTACCAATTTAAAATGAATTGCCAATGTATAATGCCAGCATTAACCCTTAAAGTACTGACATTAGGTACTGTGCGTCATTCAACGCCAACCACAGGTGGTCCCTTTAGATTCTTAACCACACTCAATACACTTAGAGAAGAAATTGGGTCACTAAAGCAGTATCGGTGTTGTATGACCTGGTTCTCTGCAAATTTCCTTTCTTTGCATCACACCACATTGCCAACCGCATTTAACCCCAGATTACTTCAGTAATATACTGAACGTACATACTGTAACGTACATACTGTAACGTACATAATGTATGTTAAAACCCAGTGAAATTCCTAGTGTGCTAAATGAAAGGCCTGTTCTTCTCTGAGTGCTCTCTCTGTTTATCCATAGAAGAAAATGAACAATGTGGATTATGACGAGGCAACGGATAACACTACAGTGGCGGATGGATATTACTATGACGTGGTGGAGCCATGTAACATGGAAAAAAACAACAGTGTGGAGAGAGTGGTGCGACTCTACATCCACTCGGTCATCTGCGTCCTGGGCTTACTGGGCAACATCCTGGTGATCGTCACCTACACCTTCTACAAGAAGGCCAAGTCCATGACGGACGTCTACCTTCTCAACGTGGCCATAGCCGACGTGCTGTTTGTAGTGTCTCTACCGCTGATCATCTACAATGAGCAGAGTGGCTGGGCCATGGGGACGGTGGCCTGTAAGGTTCTCCGCGGAGCCTACAGCGTCAACCTGTACAGCGGCATGCTGCTATTAGCTTGTATTAGCACCGACCGCTACATCGCTATCGTCCAGGCCCGCCGCTCCTTCCGGCTCCGCTCCCTGATCTACACCCGCGTCATCTGCGCTGCAGTCTGGAGCCTGGCACTGCTCCTCTCCTTCCCCACATTTGTCTACTACGAGCGTTATGTGCCTGCGCACAGCAACAGTGAAAATTATTATGGCAACTATAATTACAACAATGCTACGACACCTGTTGATCTGGAGAACGCCATATTCTCAGAGTCAGAGGAGGAGGACAATGTAGTCTGCAACTTCAGGTTCCCGGACAACGCCACGGCCCGTCAGATGAAGGTCCTGGTCCCCAGCACCCAGATGGCGGTGGGCTTCGTCCTGCCCCTGTTGATCATGGGCTTCTGCTACGCCAATGTCATTGTCACGCTGCTACGCGCCAAGAACTTCCAGAGGCACAAGGCAGTGCGTGTGGTGCTGGCTGTGGTGTTCGTGTTCATCGCCTGTCATCTGCCCTACAACGCCGTGCTGCTCTACGACACTGTTAACAAGTTCAAGCCCCAGGCCTGCATGACAGTGGACGCCACCGAAGTGGCCAAGACAGTGACGGAAACGGTGGCCTACCTGCACTGCTGCCTCAACCCGGTCCTGTACGCTTTCATTGGGGTGAAGTTCAGGAACCACTTTAGGAAGATCGTGGAGGATGTGTGTTGTATGGGGAAGAGGGTCATGAACACCCACCGCTTCTCCAGGGTCACGTCAGAGATGTATGTCTCCACCGTCCGCAAGTCTGTGGATGGATCCTCTACAGACAATGGATCTTCTTTCACCATGTGAGGAGGAGGAGACCCTGTGGAGGAGACTGCTATTGCTGTGAACCCTAGCGTAGTCTGTTCCATTTATCAATGTACTTATGCCATCTTTATTGAATGAATACCATAAGCCTTACATGGAATAATCAATGTAAAATAACAAAAGTGTTTATTTAAATGATTACTGTAATGACAACTGTTTCTGTTTACTGTTTATTGTTTATAATTATCCTACATGTAACGGATGTTGCTTTTATGCAGTTCGATCTTTGGTTAAGGCACAATTGTGATTTATGTCTGTGTTTGAACGTATTTTCAATGACAAAATAAAAGACAACTTTTTTATGGCTATATATTAATTTCCTAAGGCATTTATTGACAGAAGGACAAAACTGTATAATCTGGTTTTAGGCATGGCCAACTGCTCACAATTAGTGTCGATGTACCAGCGTTGTTATTGTTACCCAGTAGATGGCGCCATTTACAGTCTTCACGCTATGTCTCTACACAGTCTGGAATGAAGTAACATGTACAATCTGTGCGCTGACAGCTTCCCTAGAATTTAGTGTGTTCTACAAAGATAAAGCATTATTGTAGTTTAAGAAAGTCAAACATTAGGTCATATTTTAGTCAAATTAGGTCATTGGTCTTAGGACGGACGCCTCATATACACTATTTAATTAGTGCATGTTCTTGTCAACGTAATGTTACATTTGTTGCCGGTGTTTAACCTTTGGGGCTTGATTCCTGTCATTTGTGCTCACTTGCTAATTAAAGTTTTTCCAAATTTCATTTCCTGTCTCTATGTAATACCTGGCATACAGTTGTGAGAAGCTTCTGCAGGGGGTCCGACTCCACCCTCAACCTATCATTATCAACAATGTATTTTCTTTAATCATGAATTAGCATATATGACACCCCTGATTAAATTATTAAAATCATAATTTGTAATTACTCAACATTTCCTATATCATTCTAAACAATAGTCTTATTTTCAACACAGGAGGCTGCTGAGGGGAGGACGGCTCAATAATGGCTGGAACGGAGCAAATGGAAACCATGTGTTTGATGTATTTAATACCATTCCACTGATTCTGCTCCAGCCTTTACCAACAAGCCCGTATGGATGCTGTCTAAAATCTGTTGTCTATTTTATAGTCTCTAAAAGTGAATTGATCCGGCTACGCTACCAATACTACAAGCAGCCCTCCCAGAGAGAGAGTTTTAGTACAAAGGGAGAGAGTGTGAAAGCATGTTTATGTAGCCTTTGTTTGACCAAGTGGATAAACATACTGTGTCTCCAAGCCACAAGGCTGTGAGAACAACTGTTGGCCAAGTCCTCCTCTATTCCCACGGCAATAACTAGGTGTCAATTCAGCTACCAAGGCCAGTTCATAAAGCATATTAATCAGTGCTTGACTTGGACTGGAATAGGTGCGGGTACTCAGTTCGGGTGGCGGTACTCCTTCCATTCTGCTGCGCACGAGAGAAAATACAGACAGTGCTGGTTGACTTCCAATTAACAACCAATCTGAACCCAGTTCAGTCAGTAACTATTTTCCGTTGTATCCCATAATTCAACTAGTAGCACAACGGACCTCTGGATAAGAAACATTGTGTTACTTTTGAATGTTACGGAAACACTTGAATATCCTCCTCACCCACTAGTAGTGTGTTGTGTCATTACAAATCAAATCATATGAAATTGTATGTTTGTCTCATGCTTCGTAAACAACAGGCGCATACTAACAGTGAGATTCTTACTTCAACAATACAGAGAGAAAGAAAGTAGATAAAATAGTAGAAAAGTAAAACATGTAATAATAAATACACAATGAGTAACGATAACTTGTGTACGCGAGGTACCAGTACCAAGTCGACGCGCAGGGGGTACGAGGTATTTGAGGTAGATATGTACATATAGGTCGGGGTAAAGGGAAATAATATAAACAGTAGCAGCAGCGTACGTGATGAGACAAAAATTGTGCAAAAAAAGGGTCAATGTCGATAGTCCTTGTAGCTATTTGGTGAACTATTAAACTATTTAGCTGTCTTATGGCTTGGTGGTAGAAGCTGATCATGGTCTTTTTGGTTCCAGACTTGCAACAGTAGCATAGAGAATCATCTATGGCTTTGGTGGCTGAAGCCTTTGACAATTTGTATTTGCAGGAACCCTACGTCCTTCAATGAGGCAGTACGTTAACACACCATACTTAAATGCAGTGGGGAGAACAAGTATTTGATACACTGCCGATTTTGCAGGTTTTCCCACTTACAGAGCATGTAGAAGTCTGTAATTTTTATCATAGGTACTCTTCAACTGTGAGTGACGGAATCTAAAACAAAAATCCAGAAAATCACATTGTATGATTTTTAAGTAATTAATCCTCCATACAGACCTTCTCCAGATCCTTCAGGTTTCGGGGCTGTTGCTGGGCAATACAGACTTTCAGCTCCCTCCAAAGATTTTCTATTGGGTTCAGGTCTGGAGACTGGCTAGGCCACTCCAGGACCTTGAGATGCTTCTTACGGAGCCACTCCTTAGTTGCCCTGGCTGTGTGTTTCGGGTCGTTGTCATGCTGGAAGACCCAGCCACGACCCATCTTCAATGCTCTTACTGAGGGAAGGAGGTTGTTGGCCAAGATCTCACGATATATGGCCCCATCCATCCTCCCCTCAATATGGTGCAGTCGTCCTGTCCCCTTTGCAGAAAAGCATCCCCAAAGAATGATGTTTCCACCTCCATGCTTCACGGTTGGGATGGTGTTCTTGGGGTTGTACTCATCCTTCTTCTTCCTCCAAACACGGCGAGTGGAGTTTAGACCAAAAAGCTCTATTTTTGTCCCATCAGACCACATGACCTTCTCCCATTCCTCCTCTGGATCATCCAGATGGTCAGACGGGCCTGGACATGCGCTGGCTTGAGCAGGGGGACCTTGCGTGCGCTGCAGGATTTTAATCCATGACGCCGTAGTGTGTTACTAATGGTTTTCTTTGAGACTGTGGTCCCAGCTCTCTTCAGGTCATTGACCAGGTCCTGCCGTGTAGTTCTGGGCTGATACCTTCCTCATGATCATTGATGCCCCACGAGGTGAGATCTTGCATGGTGCCCCAGACCGAGGGAGATTGACCGTCATCTTGAACTTCTTCCATTTTCTAATAATTGCGCCAACAGTTGTTGCCTTCTCACCAAGCTGCTTGCCTATTGTCCTGTAGCCCATCCCAGCCTTGTGCAGGTCTACAATTGTATCCCTGATGTCCTTACACAGCTCTCTGGTCTTGGCCATTGTGGAGAGGTTGGAGTCTGTTTGATTGAGTGTGTGGACAGGTGTCTTTTATACAGGTAACGAGTTCAAACAGGTGCAGTTAATACAGGTAATGAGTGGAAAACAGGAGGGCTTCTTAAAGAAAAACTAACAGGTCTGTGAGAGCCAGAGTTCTTACAGGTTGGTAGGTGATCAAATACTTATGTCATGCAATAAAATGCAAATTAATTATTTAAAAATCATACAATGTGATTTTCTGGATTTTTGTTTTAGATTCCGTCTCTCACAGTTGAAGTGTACCTATGATAAAAATTACAGACCTCTACATGCTTTGTAAGTAGGAAAACATGCAAAATCGGCAGTGTATCAAATACTTGTTCTCCCCACTGTATATTGATCGTGTACTGTACACCACTGCAGTAGTGAATGTGGTCGATTTGGAGTTGAAAGGTCATACAGCCGATAAATATGGTATGATTGTACGCTGGTGTTGGAAACCATTGAAGCTGTCCAACCATAAACATGAAACAAACAGCCAGCGAGCAGGCAGGAGATCCAAAGAACCGTTTTATTACAGCAATTCAATCATACTGACACTGAAACACCCAACACCATCACTCACAAGCTTACAAGCCTTAGATTAGCATTGATAGCCTTTTGCCATTCATTCGGCAGTATGACTGCCTTGGCACACATACACTTAACTCACAGAGCATGCTCATTCATGAAGACGTTTGGTTAGACCCAGCAGCAAGCTGAATATAGACCTTAGCGGCGGGATCTTTGTCATGAAAGCACAATGCGGATCTTACAGATACATTCCTCTATATAAACACAAGCACTAATGGTCCTCACATAATCAAAGATATGTGGTAAAAGGTTTTTATTGCAGTAAGAAACACCCTAAAAGACAGCAAAAGCTAGGGCTTGAAGTTAAAGTACATTAAAACCTGGCCTTGCCCTCAGCAATGGGTGTGGCACGGAAAGGCAGCTACATTTTCAAAAGGTGCACTCTTCACTGAACAGGACAAAGTAATCACATACTGAAAGGGTGACTTCACATGTCTTTGGATGTCATTCCCTTTGAAACAGGATATACTACTATGACAGAGAGGTGAGGGGATGATTGATTCTATTGTTAGAGCCTATAGGATCCCACAGTAAGTAGACATGGCACACCTTAGGGCAGAGACCATCAGCATATGGGCCCACCGAGAGTTGGCAGCAAGTCCCAGGCCTCACACTGTGTGCGTGCGTGCGTATGCTCGTTTGCGTGCGTGTGTGAGAGTGTATGTTTGTAAGTAACACAATTGGATTTTCATTCACTGGCAGACAGGGTCATATTCTCGTTTCACAGCGAGTCTTTTCCCCTTGAGGCTTGAGTGAATTACCCTCTCTTTGTCCCTGCTGGTTGGACTGGGTAACAAGGCAAAGCACACATTGGTGCAAAGCCCAGGCCCTGCTGTAAACAGCCTTAGCCGTCCCCAGGCCCTGCTGTATACAGCCTTAGCCGTCCCCAGGCCTTGCTGTAAACAGCCTTAGCCCTCCCCAGGCCCTGCTGTAAACAGCCTTAGCCCTCCCCAGGCCCTGCTGTAAACAGCCTTAGCCCTCCCCAGGCGCTATAAAAGGAAGCTGTGCAACAACTGCAACTATCCCAACTGTGTGTGAATTTCACAACCTGCTGTCGAGTACATTCGTTTCACAAACTGCTGTCCATTGATGGATTGATTCATAAACTATTGCACAATTTTCCGCTAGCAGGGGTGAAAAGTGTAAAAAAACAAAAAAAAAACAATAACACTAAGGTGTCTAGTTGCACTGCCAAAAAAACTCAGCACATTTTGGAGAGTTGGTGTTATCGGTCAATATGCCCAGCTCTAGAATGAGTCTGTCCGCCTGTGGTTAGGGCATCAGGACTGAGAGGGTTTCGAAGACAAGTCCACCTAACGATGCCATACTTACAGTAATGTGAAAAACATATGTCATTATCCAGGCCACAGACTAATAGGCAATATAGCCACTCAAACCAGACTTTCGTTTGACATTCAAATCGGTTTACCATACGGCGGGGTGTTCTATCATTCACTGTAATAAAGCCATAGTAGCTAGGTTATATTATATCAAAAGTGAATACATGTATATTCTTAGGTCCCTTTTATCTCCCATTGTTTCTATCTTCCCTGCATTTGGCAACAGCTGCTTTGCAACACGTTTTATTCCTACTCTTAAGAAAGAACACGCTAATGTTTCCACTTAGTAATAACAGGTAATACTCTAAGAGAGGAAAACAATTTGAATCATGCGATAGTTATGTTGATGTTGAATTATAAATGCTTTGGAATGAATATTGCTTTGGCAGTGCTTTTGATGAAAAAGCCTATCTGCCTATTGACATCACCTGGGTCTACAGATTAGGACACATGGTTTCTGTTGAACTGTACAGCCATACAGGCAAGATAAAAGAAGCATATCACAATATTATTGTCCTCTGGTAGGAGTTACAAATACTGTTCATGAAAATTGACAAATTATTTAATGTGTAATTCTTATCACAGTCTTTTATCAAACACGTGACATTTCTGAGAGCGCTTGAAGTGAGTCTACAAAAATAAGTAATTATTATGCATCATTCTGTCTCAGGCTGTCTTGGGCAGAGCCAGGAAAAATGGAACAAGGGCACCTTTAGCCTCTACAGGTGCTTTGAGTGCTTCTGACTCGGGCAAAAACTGTTCATTCTCCTCTTCCACAACAAACTGCAATGTTTGGGACTTGTTCACACAATAAATAGTGTTGCCAATGACAGCACAGCGAAAGGGCAAGGGGTTGGTCTGCTCCAGGGACGCACTGTCATGCCATATTTTCACCACGGTGTTGTATTTGAACACGTTGACGCCATAGTCACGGTTGACGTCAAACCTGTAGATGAAGTTTTTGAACGCCACCATGTCCGTGGATTTCTTTCTGCTGTTGTTGAACGGGCATTCCTCCCAGTCGGCTCTTCTAGTGTCATATCTTAGCAGACGATAAAAGAGAGAGCCTCCGGATACGAACAGCTCTCCATTACAGGTCGTTGCCTCGTGCGCAACAGCGAAGGCCCCTTTCGGTAGAGGCGCCACAGGGCTCCATCTGTCCGTGCGAGGGTCGTATTTCTCCACGGTGAATAGACACTCCCCTCCGATTGCGAACAGGTAGCCGTCCATGGACACCAGCTTGAGCTGAGACCGACCCTGGGAGAGTGGTTGTATTTCGCTCCAGCTGTCAGTGAGAGGGTTGTAGCAGAACACCTTGTCCGAGACCTTGCCTTTGTCGCCCTGCACTTTGATTCCACCTGCTACGAATAGGTAATTGTACATGGTGCATATCCCAGAGCCCTTTGTGTTGATTTCATCCGGCATCTTCGTCAGCACTTTCCAGTCCTTTGTCTCCTCTTTGTAATAGTAAATCACATGGTTCTCCTCCAGGGACACCATCGATAGAGGGCTCTGAGGGCGACTGTTCTCACGGCTTGGAGGTCTGCTCCCGGCGCGGTCATACACCTCGTTTATTTCAGCCACCATCAACGCCCTCTTTCCCTCCATTCTCATAGTGAGAATCAGCTCTCTCTCCCCTCCCGTCAAACGCCCATAGACAGCGGGATCCCGCAGTATTTCCAAGAAATTGTCACTCATGTGCTTGTAGGCTTTCTCCTTCAATTCACCGAGACGTTGCCTTTTGGCTATTGTCAAAATCTCATAGCAGTTCTCAGCGGTAATCTGTTCCGACATTTTATCAACAGCAGCTTGAACCGCGCAGGGGATTTGTAACACTTTAGCCCCGGTGATGACCTCTACAACATTAACCTTACTAACCTGCATTCGGGATGAGTAAATGTAATCCACCAATATTGTCAAAGTCTTAAAACTCACCCCCTTCACTAGCAATACGTCTCGGGACTGCCGCGCCTTGAAACAGAATGTTCTCTGCCAAAACGGCTTTATGAGCGTCAAGTTTATTTCCAGACACTTCAATCTCTAAATCAGTATCCTCTTTGAAAGCACAGACTCCGTTTCCACATCCCCAGCCTTCCTGCCTGGACTGCGTTGCTTGGTTTCCCTGGGTAGCTTCTGGGTCGCTCTCTCCCCGCACTGCCGTCTGTCCCGCACTGCCTGTCTGTCCGAGCTCATATGCTGGCTGCGCTTCTGCGCTGATACAATAGGTGACAGACGCAGAGCTCCCCTCCCTCTGCCCCGCCTGGGAACTCGCTTATTAAATCTGACACTGATCTTTAATAGCTCCACCGCTGACTGCACATACGAGAGGGGCGCTCTGTGTTTGCGTTTCGTCATCCAGGCAGCAGAGGGAAGAGCCCAGGCTGTGTGCCACGTCCGCCTGCGCGCAGCAGTTCTCCTCCACCGCATCGGGCTCTATTGAACTCTTTGTTGAGATGTGGCTTGGGGTATTCTCATTCATGGCTGACCCATGCATTTGATCTGCATTTGCATTTACTGAGCCATTCCTTGGTGGGAAACCATCATAACATCTAAGACCCATCACACCATTGTCCATTTCAACAAGTGGTCCTTTAGTCTCCGTAAGCAAAGTCATTTTGTCTACCTGCTCTTTCTCGGACAGGCAGGGGGCGTGTCAGCATCAGCACTGACTAGGTGCAAGTCTGCCACCTCTGGGAATAATAGGACGCACCGCGCGCTCTCATCCATTATCGCAACGCATGGGTTTGGGATCTATGCATTTTTGTTAATGTTTTAGAGAATTTAGACAAGTCCAATATTCCAATATTGCCGCAATATATTAATACAATATAAGTCAAGATATTTTATTGTAATCGCCTACTGAAATATCCCTTTTTAGTCCTTAAGTCCCTTGGGCTACATCAGACAATAATAAGATCTCATTGTATTGTTGCGTCTGCTACTTCCTCGGGTCTGTTATTTTCCCTCAGAGGGAAATAGAAATGTAATGCATTTCCCATGCAGCAACAGATCCAGAGGATGACGACATGGAAGGAAACGGGATCAACGACGACACAATCCTATTTTCCTTTGTCCATCTTCATTTCAGGGTTCAACAGGTGCTGGTGCCGTCATCTGTGGAGAGGTGGGGGAATTAGATGCAACAGCATCGATATAAACTAATTTCTAATTTCTCTTCTAAACACAATTCGTGTTAATTGTTACTTAGGGCTATGCAGCTCAGAGTGACACAACGAAAAATATTTGAGAGAGACTGTGGTTTTCCAAAGGCAAGGTTGATAGGAATCCAGGAAACTCACAGGGGCGCTCTTGTGATATAAATCCCATATGTGGAAGTATGCGTGGTGTCACCACTGTATTCAGACTTGTTTTTTATTAAGAATATATTTATATTGATAAACTCTCTATTTGAGTTATACAATTTAATTTGGCCTATATCCGAGGATTTGTGTTGATTGTGTAATGACTTATTAGGTGTAACGCTTTTGTGCGCCATAATCTGTTCTGAGTGAAGCGTCATTTGAAACATGGAACCACCTCAATACATCAATGTTGTATTTTTTATCTTATGATTGCATTAAAACAACTCAAATTTTGATAACGAACCATACTAATTGTAAATAACTAAAGAACAAATGCATTAACTACAATATCACAGTAATTAAAATAAAAAGTTAACGTCGTACTTAGGCTACTACACTCCCCAGCTACAAAATGTGATGTGTCTATGCAGTCTGGTTATTTTTCCGTTGCAGCGCCGTTATAAGGGCTTTGCGCATGGCAAGACCGCTTGAAGAAAGATACATTCTAACACCCAAAACGTGGCCAGTCAGCTTGGGATTTAGATTTGATTCGTCACCATTCACCCTTAATTATATAAAAAATAAAAAATAATAATGTTATTGATTTAAGATTTACCTTGCCCCTAAACTTATTTTGTGGATGATGTCATTTAATGTCGGGACAGACGGTGAGTTGTACACTAAACCCTCCTAACCCTTCACATAATTGTATTTATTTTATTAAACCTTTCTTTAACTAGGCAAGTCGGTTAAGAACAAATTCTTATTTACAATGAAGGCCTACCAAAAGGCAAAAGACCTCCTGGGGGGACGGGGGCTGGGATTAAAAATAAAACACATCAGACAAGAGAGACAAAACAACACTACCAAAAGAGATACCTAAGACAACAACATAGCAAGGCAGCAACACATAGTAGCAACATAACATGACAACAGCATTGTAGCAACACAACATGGTAGCAGCACAAAACATGGTGCAAACATTATTGGGCACAGACAACAGCACAAAGGGCAAGAAGGTAGAGATGACAATGCATCATGCAAATCAGCCACAACTGTCAGTAAGAGTGTCCATGATTGAGTCTTTGAATGAAGAAATGTAGATAAAACTGTCCAGTTTGAGTGTTTGTTGCAGCTCGTTCCAGTCGCTAGCTGCAGCGAACTGAAAAGACGAGCGACCCAGGGATGTGTGTGCTTTGGGGACCTTTAACAGAATGTGACTGGCAGAACGGGTGTTGTATGTGGAGGATGAGCGCTGCAGTAGATATCTCAGATAGGTGGGAGTAAGGCTTAAAAGGGTTTTATAAATAAGCATCAACCAATTGGTCTTGCGACGGGTATACAGAGATTACCAGTTTACAGAGGAGTATAGAGTGCAGTGATGTGTCCTATATGGAGCATTGGTGGCAAATCTAATGGCCGAATGGTAAAGAACATCTAGCCGTTCAAGAGCACCCTTACCTGCTGATCTATAAATTGCATCTCTGTAATCTAGCATGGGTAGGATGGTCATCTGAATCAGGGTTAGTTTGGCAGCTGGGGGTAAAGAGGAGCGATGACGATAGAGGAAACCTTTGATATGTGCTGAGAGAAGGACATTATAATGTCCAGCCATACTCCCAAGTACTTGTATGAGGTGACTACCTCAAGCTCTAAACCCTCAGAGGTAGTAATCACACCTGTGGGGAGAGGGGCATTCTTTTTACCAAACCACATGACCTTTGTTTTGGAGGTGTTCAGAACAAGGTTAAGGGTAGAGAAAGCTTGTTGGACACTAAGAAAGCTTTGTAGTAGAGCATTTAACACAAAATCCGGGGAGGGGCCAGCTTAGTATAAGACTGTATCATCTGCATATAAATGAATGAGAGAGCTTCCTGCTGCCTGAGCTATGTTGTTGATGTAAATTGAGAAGAACGTGGGGCCTAGGATTGAGCCTTGGGGTACTCCCATGGTGACAGGCAGTGGCTGAGACAGCAGATATTCTCACTTTATACACTGCACTATTTGAGAGTGCAAAGCAATGATGACGGCACGTGTTTCCTTGCAGGTAACCATGGTTGACAGAGGAAGAACAATGATTTTCAGCACCACCCTCCTTTTAAAGCTTCCAGTCTGTTATTCTGACTCAATCAGCGTGACAGAGTGATCTCCATCCTTGCCCTCGTCAACACTCTCACCTGTGTTAATGAGACAATCACTGACATGATGGCAGCTGGTCCTTTTGTGGCAGGGCTGAAATGCAGTGGAAATGTTTTTGGGGGATTAAGTTCATTTTCATGGCAAAGAGGGACTTTGCAATTAATTGCAATTCATCTGATCACTCTTCATGACATTCTGGAGTATATGCAAATTGCCATCATCAACACTGAGGCAGCAAACTTTGTGGAGACCAATACTTGTGTCATTCTCAAAACCTTTGGCCACGACTGTAAAGGGGTAAACGTGCTTTGACATTTTCAAACTCCCCTTCTGCCAAACGCCTAATTTCTTGTTTCAAACCCAGAAGATAAGTGTGCCTTGAATAATCCCCATGGTGATAACATGTAGAATAACCAGCAACCCAGGTCCTCTGAAATACTATTTTAATAGAACCTGTGGTATTGTAAGGTGAGACTGGCTCAGGACGTGTAGATAACCACATGGTAAGTGCCTCCCCTCTGCGCAGTGCATCAGAATATGGCTGTTGGCACAGGGAAGCAGAAGGTCATTCGAAACAGCTCAGGAACAATGGTGAGAAAGAGGAGAGCCGCAGGAAAGAGTAGACCTCAGTTTGGCCAGACCCTAAGGCTCTTATAGGAAGGATAAAGGAGCTTAGTGGATGGCCTCCAATAGAGGACTACACACACAACTCCTAGATAGATCACTGATGCCTGACCTCACCCTGACAGCAGAGATGAGCTGGTGAATGAGGTATATTCCAGAAATAAGGCCCGAGGGGATGTGGTATATTCCAGCAATAAGGCCTAAGGGGGTGTAGTATATAAATCAGCAATAAGGCCCGAGGGGGTGTGGTATATTTCAGTAATAAGGCCCAAGGGGGTGTGGTATATTTCAGTAATAAGGCCCAAGAGGGTGTGGTATATTTCAGTAATAAGGCCCAAGGGGGTGTGGTATATTTCAGCAATAAGGCCCAAGGGGGTGTGGTATATTTCCGTAATATGGCCCAAGAGGGTGTGGTATATTTCAGTAATAAGGCCCAAGGGGGTATGGTATATTTCAGCAATAAGGCCCAAGGGGGTGTGGTATATTTCAGTAATAAGGCCCGAGGGGGTGTGGTATATAATTCATCAATAAGGCCCGAGGGGGTGTGGTATATTTCAGTAATAAGGCCCAAGGGGGTGTGGTATATAATTCATCAATAAGGCCCGAGGGGGTGTGGTATATTTCAGTAATAAGGCCCAAGGGGGTGTGGTATATTTTAGTAATAATGCCCGAGGGGGTGTGGTATATTTCAGTGATAAGACCCAAGGGGGTGTGGTATATTTCAGTGATAAGACCCAAGGGGGTGTGGTATATTTTATTAATAAGGCCCGAGGGGGTGTGGTATATAATTCAGCAATAAGGCCATGGTATATTGGCCATATACCACAAACCTTCGAGGTGCCTTATTGCTATTATAAACTGGTTAGAAACATAAATAGAAGTACTTTTGCATCATACCCATGGTATATCATCCCACACATATACTTAAGTCTATATCATTCTGTATTGATATAGAGCATTTCACCCACGATAGACCTCACTTTGTTTATAAGTGAAGCTAAGTCTGCTAAGCCAGTCTGCTCAGCTCCATTAGTTTAGTTCAGTATCCAGTACTCAGGCCAGAAGGAGTAGAACTCATTATATGTCAGCAGGGACATACATTATATGGGTCTCTGTGAAGGAGACCACTCCAAAGCAGGCTATAACTAGGCCAATAAAATCCAGACACAAGATGGAATGAGAATGAAGTTACAAGGAACGTGATTATTCCCAGTCTCTATCATATTTGCCTCACTGGATTTTGTTGCTTTGGACATCTGAGATGATGGAACACTGAGAAAATCACATCACTCATCAAGTAGAAACCGAGTTACATCACTATGTGATTCCCAGTCTCGTGGACAAATAAACAGAGGGTGTATTTTTTCCTATTTAGGCACTAATCAGCACTAATGAATGTTCCAGAGCAAGGACAGACAGTGATGTGAATGCGCTCTCTGTGCCATCCCAAGGGACAGCTCACAGTACTGATGATCAAGCCGATTCGAAGGCAAGTTCACTGAGTGACACATGAAGTTAGACGTAACAGCAGTTTATATCTACACCTTGCAAAACAACAGTATACTTTACTGTAGATGATAGCACAGTATGTACTGTATAGTTGCCAACTATATAGGGCAAGGGTCGTGCCGCTGCCAACGGAAAGGAAATGCAATCTCTCAAAATGTACTCATTATTTGTCTGCAAGGGTTCCACAAGTCTCTGCTTCAAACCAAAATGGTCGCGGGAACTTTAATAACATGCAGGCTCATGAATATTATAAAAGATTTCTAGCAGCAGGAGAGAGCTTTGATTTGAAATGTGCCTCTTCTGATAGAGAAACACTGTGCTGGAAATATGAATATGAATCCTACTTCTTATTTTTCCATTTGAAGAATTTGCAAGTTAACCTCCTTGTTTTGCTAATGCAGGCAGAATTTGTAGTCTAGCTAGCAGAAGCACCTCAAAGGGTTCTTAAGTAAAGTCACGTGACTACCTAGAAATGTAAGATTAGAAATGTTCAGAGTAAAACTGCTTAGGATGACGTTTCAAATTCACAAGTAAAAGATCCTGCACAAAATATGACAGTGAGTCCTGACAGAAAACTGGAAGCTGAAGTCTAGCAAACGTACCCTCAATTGTGGATTTGAAGGCTGGTTTCTCCTGCACAGAACTCTCATTCTCTCAGTGAAGCCTGGGGCCTCTTCAGCCACCCTCTTACCCAACCCAAGGAAGGACTCACTGAACACACACACTCTGTCACGATGCGAGGGAAGGGCACGAGGCACAGAGCGAGAGGTCCGTGCAAACATGGTTTATTATACAGAAAACAATAACGTAAGACTGAGAACAGCACCGTGAACTGGTGTCTAGAACACACAAGCACACAGACACAGACAATGATCCACACGCAGGTGGACGCAATGTGAACATAAATGGAATCCCCAATTAGAGTCAACTCAAGACAGCTGCCTCTAATTGGGGATTGGCCAAACTCAACTAAGACTCCCTGAACTATTGTCAGGTCCTGACTGTGGCCATACTACTCCCACTAGAGGGAGTCAGAGATCTGGTCTCAGTCAGGCCCTGACACACACGTACACCTGCTTACAACATCTGCCACTGTTATGCATTAAAACCAGGCAGATAACATTTGCCTCTTTAATAAGCAACCCCCCCCCCCATGCCATAACAAGACTAATCCTAATGTGTATTTACTTTGCATGGGTCTGTGTGTATGTGTGTGTGTCTGTATGTGTAGTGTGTGGGAGGTCTCTCTCAGCCTTATTTTATCAGGTTTGTTGACCTGAGAACACATTCTCATTTACAGCAATGACCCAGGGAATAGTTATAGGGGAGAGGAGGGTGGATGAATGAGACAATACTCATCAGGTCTAATATTTCTCACATTTCTTTCAATACTGAAATGGATGGATGAGGGTCACCATACAGTAGTCCCTCTCTGCTAAATCCATGCTACTTTTGAACCAGAAGTTGAAACAACCAAGACATTCAATCTAGGCAGGGACTTTCTCAAGGGCTTTCTAAACGAGGCCCTTCCAGGAATTGTAAGTGTTCCAAAGACGCATTGTGCGGTGAAGAAATCAGCTGCCGTATCTCATTCCACATGGATAAATATGAAAGAAATGATTCCACCTCATCTGGGAATATTTCTTCATGTTTCTTTTCTTTCCAAAGGACTGGGGACCCCCCCACCCCTCTCCTTCTGTGTGTCTCTCAGCCTCTGTGTAATTACAGGAAACACTTTGTGGGTAATTGCAGGAAACACTTACTAACTGGTATTGGTCGGTGATTGCAGGGAATTCTCGCCAACTACCAGGACTTGCTGGGCCTAATATATCCCCTGCCCCTTAGTGTTGGCGGAGTGACCAACCACACAGAACGAGAGAACCCACATTACGGCAGCAAGCTGTGTTTACGCTGCTTTCCTGTCATTGGTGTCACAATGTCTTTTGAGAATGCACATCTAAAAAACACATTAATCTGAGCTGATGTTGAGTCATACTGAGCCAATCTGAAATGTTACAGGAAATTAACTACCATCACCCACTAATATCCTGTTGGGTAATGCTTCAACGCAGTTTGGTGCCAAAAAGCTTTCTACGCATCGTGGAAGAGGACCGCTCTGATAAAATAGCAGGATTAATAGAGACAGATTGTGACTTAAAGACCATACACTTTTACAGCGAAAGCCAATCAGCATCTGAGCGAGCTACTGCCATCGTAGAGCACAATCCCATGGTCAAACAGAATCAAGCTGTCCTGGATCAAAGCAGAGAAAAATCGAGATTAAGTCAAGACTGAAACAAATAAGGTGTAAGTGATGACTGTCAGAGACATCCTCAATGTTTGTTGTACTTTCGAATACTCAGGCAGGACAGCAACGTGGTCCAATTTACGCACCTATCAATATAACCTGTTGTCATCCCTATTGCCTCTGATCTGGCAGACACACTAAATACAAATGCTGCGTTTGTAAATGATGTTAGATTGTGCACCTGTCTGTCCGTAAATGTAAAAAATGGTGCAGTCTGGTTTGCTTAATATAAGGAATTTTATGTCTAATATGACAATGGGCATTAGTTTGCTATTTCACCACTTACATGTATGTTAGACAACCATTTTAAATTCAACTAAAAACATATGTATGACAGAGTCATAGACCGTTTAGGCAACATGGATGGCAAAGGCTTTTCTCTATAAGTTGGGTGAGTCAGCTACATCATATTTAGCTTACGTCGATTGGACTAAATCCTTTTCGGTATTGTTTAGTTGTCACTGTTTTAGACTAAGCATAGGTGATTAGATTATGTTGAAACGGTGCTGGAATAGTGGAGGCAGCTCCTGTTTTCATTGAGACTTGCGGTAACTCTCTGTGGTTCTAAATCAAAAGTTGTTTAGTAGTCAGAAAATGTCAGAAACATTAACTTGATTGACCATGCTGTACGTCAGACCTATATACCACAGTGTCAAGGCGTATAAACTAACAGGTTATAGAGCAAACAATGCAATTACTACAACACATAGGTTGTACTATGGCTGCTGCGATTTCATCCACATCCAGCTGTCTGCACAAATGACCGGTAGAGCTAAAATACATCCCCTGATCAGTTTAACAGTCAACATCTGTTTCCCTTTACTCATCTGAGGAGAGTGCCATCGTTCTATAACATAAATAGAGGCATGATTACTTTCCTGTGTCTGGAGCTACAATTAGTTTATTTAATTAACTGGGCAAGTCAGTTAAGAACAAATTCTTAATTACAATGACTGCCTACATTGTTCTACAGGTTCAGCCATAGTAGTACGGCACCCTTGGAGCAAATTAGTGCACATCGACAGGTTCTTCACCTTGTCGGCTCGAGTATTCGAACCGGCATCCTTTAAGTTACTGGCCCAACGCTCTAACCTCTAGGCTACCTGCCACCCTAATGAGGGGGCTGCAAGTATCCTAGCGGTTAAATGCGTTGGACCAGTAACAAAAAGTTTGCTGATTCAATTCCCCGAGCCGGCAATGTGGAAAGATCTGCCGTTCTACCCTGGAACAAGGCAGTTAACCCCCAACAACAACTGCTCCCTGGGTTAAAGCAGCCGCCGCACCTCTCTGATTCAGAGGGGTTGGGTTAAATACGAAAGACACATTTCAGTTGAATGCATTCCGTTGTGCAACTGACTAGGTATTCCCTTTCCCTTGTTTCCCAATGTTTCCTGGCTAACTGCTTTGCAGTGATTTGCTCATGTTGCCAAGGGGCATGTTAGAAGGATAATGAATTGCCGACAACTAGACTACACCAGACAGAGATTAAATACTGGTACTGGATTGAGAGATTAACAATATGGTCACATTAATGTTACATTTCAAAAAAATCTAAGTAAATTGGTAAATAATATATGCCATTCACCAGATGCTTTTATCCAAAGCAACTCACAATCATGAATTCATATATTTTATATATGGGTAGTCCCAGGAATCGAATCCACAAATTTGGCGTTGCATGTGCCATGCTCTAGCAACTGACCTACAGACGACCAATTTCCAACAAAGGTAGAGGCAACATTCATAAAGGTTTTATTACACATTTATTAAAAGGTGATATAAATACTGTTATGAATGTACACCCCAGTAGAATAAACTATTACCCTGAAACTGATTGAGGCGACATATGCAGAGTTTACCGTGAATGCAGGAACATTGCTTTTAAATTTCAATCGGTTACCTTCCTGACCTTAATGCATTTTGAACTACACTCTGTATATAGATTTTCTATTGTGTTATTGACTGTTCTTTTGTTTATTCGCATGTGTAACTCTGTGTTGTTTTTTGTCGCACTTCTTTGCTTTGTCTTGGCCAGGTCGCAGTTGTAAATGAGAACTTGTTCTCAACTGGCCTACCTGGTTAAATAAAAGGTGAAAAAATAAATAAATAATAAAGCAGATCTTCCGAGATAGGTTGGCGATACAGACTGAATCCAGACCCAAGTTGAGATAGTTTTTCTCTCTAAGAGCTCCCCCTTGTGTTTTGATCCCTGTTAGTGAGCATTTCTTCTTTGCCAAGATAATCGATCCACCTGACAGGTGTGGCATATCAAGAAGCTGATTAAACAGCATGGCCATTACACAGGTGCACCTTGTGCTTTGGACAATAAAAGGCCACTCTAAAATGTGCAGTTTTGTCACACAACACAATGTCTCAGATGTCTCAAGTTTTGAGGGAGCGTGCAATCGTCATGCTGACTAGGAATCTTCACCAGAGCTGTTGCCAGAGAACCGAATGTTCATTTCTCTACCATAATCCGCCTTCAACGTCGTTTTAGAGAATTTGGCAGTATGTCCAACCGGCCTCACAAGCACAGTCCAGGGTGGTGGAGTGGTTATGGTATGGGCAGGCATAAGCTATGGACAACAAACACAATTTCATTTTATCGAATTTGAAAGCACAGAGATACGAGACCCTGAGGCCCATTGTCGTGCCATTCATCCGCCGCCATCACCTCACTTTTCAGCATGATAATGCACGGCCCCATGTCACAAGGATCTGTACACAATTCCTGGAAGCTAAAAATGTCTCTGTTTTTCCATGGCCTGCATACTCACCAGACATCTCACCCATGTTTGCGACCTTCTGGATCGACGTGTACGACAGTGTGTTCCAGTTCCTGCCAATATCCAGCAACTTCACACTGCCATTGAAGAGGAGTGGGACAACATTCCACAATCAGCAGCCTGATCAACTCTATTTAAGGTATCTGTGACCAACAGATGTATATCTGTATTCCCAGTTATGTAAAATCCGTAGATTAGGGCCTAATTAATTTATTTCAGGTGACTGATTTCCTTATATAAACTGTAAGTCAGTAAAATACTTGAAATTGTTGCATGTTGCATTTATATTTTTGTTCAGTATATACAGTGGGGAGAACAAGTATTTGATACACTGCCGATTTTGCAGGTTTTCCCACTTACAAAGCATGTAGAAGTCTGTAATTTTTATCATAGGTACTCTTCAACTGTGAGAGACGGAATCTAAAACAAAAATCCAGAAAATCACATTGTATGATTTTTAAGTAATTAATTTGCATTTTATTGCATGACATAAGTATTTGATACATCAGAAAAGCAGAACTTAATATTTGGTACAGAAACCTTTGTTTGCAATTACAGAGATCATACGTTTCCTGTAGTTCTTGACCAGGTTTGCACACACTTCAGCAGGGATTTTGGCCCACTGCTCCATACAGATCCTTCAGGTTTCGGGGCTGTCGCTGGGCAATACGGACTTTCAGCTCCCTCCAAAGATTTTCTATTGGGTTCAGGTCTGGAGACTGGCTAGGCCACTCCAGGACCTTGAGATGCTTCTTACGGAGCCACTCCTTAGTTGCCCTGGCTGTGTGTTTCGGGTCGTTGTCATGCTGGAAGACCCAGCCACGACCCATCTTCAATGCTCTTACTGAGGGAAGGAGGTTGTTGGCCAAGATCTCGCGATACATGGCCCCATCCATCCTCCCCTCAATACGGTGCAGTCGTCCTGTCCCCTTTGCAGAAAAGCATCCCCAAAGAATGATGTACCCACCTCCATGCTTCACGGTTGGGATGGTGTTCTTGGGGTTGTACTCATCCTTCTTCTTCCTCCAAACACGGCGAGTGGAGTTTAGACCTAAAAGCTCTATTTTTGTCTCATCAGACCATATGACCTTCTCCCATTCCTCCTCTGGATCATCCAGATGGTCATTGGCAAACTTCAGACGGGCCTGGACATGCGCTGGCTTGAGCAGGGGGACCTTGCGTGCGCTGCAGGATTTTAATCCATGACGGCGTAGTGTGTTACTAATGGTTTTCTTTGAGACTGTGGTCCCAGCTCTCTTCAGGTCATTGACCAGGTCCTGCCGTGTAGTTCTGGGCTGATCCCTCACCTTCCTCATGATCATTGATGCCCCACGAGGTGAGATCTTGCATGGTGCCCCAGACCAAGGGAGATTGACCGTCATCTTGAACTTCTTCCATTTTCTAATAATTGCGCCAACAGTTGTTGCCTTCTCACCACGCTGCTTGCCTATTGTCCTGTCTCCCATCCCAGCCTTGTGCAGGTCTACAATTTTATCCCTTATGTCCTTACACAGCTCTCTGGCCTTGGCCATTGTGGAATGGTTGGAGTCTGTTTGATTGAGTGTGTGGACAAGTGTCTTTTATACAGGTAACGAGTTCAAACAGGTGCAGTTAATACAGGTAATGAGTGGAGAACAGGAGGGCTTCTTAAAGAAAAACTAACAGGTCTGTGAGAGCCGGAATTCTTACTGGTTGGTAGGTGATCAAATACTTATGTCATTCAATAAAATACAAATTAATTATTTAAAAATCATACAATGTGATTTTCTGGATTTTTGTTTTAGATTCCGTCTCTCACAATTGAAGTGTACCTATGATAAAAATTACAGACCTCTACATGCTTTGTAAGTAGGAAGACCTGCAAAATCGGCAGTGTATCAAATACTTGTTCTCCCCACTGTATACAGTATATACTGTCTATATATATAAGGAATGTATGTATGTATGTATGTATGTATGTATGTATGTATGTATGTATGTATGTATGTATGTATGTATGTATGTATGTATGTATGTATGTATGTATGTATGTATGTATGTATATACACACATACACACAGCATGGATGTAAATATTTTTAAAAAAAATAGCAGTTTTCTTCAAAAAATTTTAATTTGCAGCAGTATTTACAACAGATGATCATTAACAATACTTAATTCAAAGAGGCAGATTGATAAATTATGGCAAGAATACTGAAGCACATTGATAAAGCAGGAAATAAATACAATGATATAAATAGCAACAAAAAAAAAACTCATTTAGAAAATAAATGTTTACAATTTATTTCAGATAACCAAATATATCAAATTAAACTGAATCAGCAAATTAATCCTGCAAATACTAAACAAGCTGCAATACTGAACAGCAATGAAACATCAGATAATACCTTCATTTTCACTACCCTGCATGCTATCGTAAGACCTTATAAAATAACAGAGACAAAGAAAAGTTTAAACAACAGAAACATGGTCAAGAGCTGAAAATAGTTCCATTTAAATTAGGCATATATTTATATATTTATATATGTATATTTCTGTACAAATAATGCATATTTGGCATTATATTCATCATAGTTATTGATATGATATCTAGCGATTAAAAATAGTTTAAGCTAAACATCTACCATCATATGATAAGATTTTTTTCTTCCATGTCACGTTCCAATTTATTAATTCTACCCACAAGACATTAGACATTTCTCCACCATAGGTAAACATAGAGTGAAAGCTGTCTCCCCTCACAAAACATTTAGCAAAAAGAGAAATAGCACAGGTCAAAGGTGCCCTTTCCCTGGGAGGGTTGCATTGGCTTTTAAAGGCTAACAACGCAATGACTGTCAATGTGAACAATGAACGCACATATGCCCCGAATGTCCATACAGTTGATTTACATGTAGGCCTAGTTAATAGCAGGGGAATGGGACACCTTGTGGGCAGAATCCGGCATTCCACAATATTGGCATTAACTAAGAAATAGAGTGTAAGCCGATTGGATGACAAGTCAAATTGGAAGGCCATGTGATGTAAAGGCTACAGTGCATTGTGAGTCCATTGTTTGAATGAAGCTTATTGCGGGCACTCTCAGTCCATGAGGTTTTGAATGTAAAGCAGCCCTGATTCAATCAAACCTTTTGAAATAAGACATGAGCCAATACCATTGTCTCAAGGAAATTAAGAAAGACTCCATGGCATTTTGTGGAAATAAAGATCAGTGCCCCCAAATCAGTGAACAATGTTTTATGAGAAGAGAGAAACATATATACAAGAAATATAATATAAATAAATAAAATATATGAAGAAATATAAGCAAACGTTTACAGGGCCCGTGGTGAAATACCTCAAGATAAGTTGTTCAAAATAAAGCAATAATTTAGGGTGCCATCTTGAGGACATCTTGTGGTACTGCTGTGAAATATGTAGGATGTTTGTGTGCGTGCGTGAGTGCGTGCGCGCCCGTGCGCGTGTGTATGCGTGTGCATCTGTTTGTGTGTGCTGATTGTCAGAATAAACCGATCTCTGTAAAGTTTGAAAAGAAAAACAAGAAGAAAGAAGTTAAAAAGAATGGCATCACCTTTAGTGACTTCTTTAAGGTTTTTAACACAACAGCCCGCCAAACACATTAGCCCATGATAATGGAACATGAGTACGTTTTAGCCCCTAAAAGAGTTCCACATGTAAAGGGTTGCAGAGCGATCATATCACAACCACTGTTGATTGATTGAGTACTGTGACATACGATGCAATTTGTTATTCTAAATGCCTGTGTGTTTCGCATCTTAAAGAGCATTCCTTTCGTAAAAGGATGATATTTCCAATCAATATAATGTATCAGGAAAGCAATTCATAATGAATATACATTACTGCATCTATATGGACCTGAGCCACTCAGTGCTGCCAGTGTGGAATGCATATTAGATGAGGGTGATGTATTTATCTAATAGAGCATCTTTCAGAACGACCAGTGCGTAAAAACCCCAAAGTTACAGAAGATCGATCAAGATTATTGAAAAAGTACTGTATTGACCTCGTCATCCATGTGTCAAATCTTCTACCCTCTTTAACACAATGTCCACTTTCATAGCGATCAGTAAATAACGCGTCTTAATGCTTTAGAGCCTGAAGACATGGGGATGTGGTGCAGGACCGCTGCATAGAACACAGGCATGGCAAAGTGCTTTGGTGGGCGTGGTTTACAAACGCACCTATCTATCCCACTGTAACTGACTCTCAACCATGAGGTAAACAGCTGTATGTGTGCCTGCCTGTTTACTCAAGCACTATTGCACTCTGGGCAGGTCAAGTTTAGTCAGTCCCTGGTTTGTGGCGACAATAATAAACCATAAAGCATTGACAACTGGAACGAGGTGACGATATCTTAGCAAGGAGGCGGAGGATAAGCAGGGTAGTTCATCTTCATATTCTCCGGGATGTTGTTTTTCTCTGCCAACCCCCTCCGAGCCACACACACACACACACGCACACACACACACACACATGCACACACACACACACACGCACACACACACACAAACACACACATTTGCTCCTGTTCCACTGATTCAATTAGATTCTGATAAAATGCTGCTTTCTCTGTTCTTAAATAAATCAGAGACCATCAACATACAAGACGGCCTTATAATAAAGTATAAACAATGTGAACCAATCATGACGACGCTTGCATTCTAATGACATAATGTAAACTTGAGGGATATACCGCTGAATATGAATAACCCCGCCCCCACCCACTCATCGTATTGAGGGATATACCGCTGAATATGAATAGCCCCGCCCCTGCCCACTCATCATATTGAGGGATATACCACTGAATATGAATAACCCCGCCCACTCATCATATTGAGGGATATGCCGCTGAATATGAATAACTCCGCCCCCCGCCCACTGATCATATTGAGGGATATACTGCTGAATATGAATAACCCCGCCCCCGCCCACTCATCATCTTGAGGGATATACCGCTGAATATGAATACCCCACCCCCCGCCACTCAGCATATCCTTACCACATATACACCGCTGAATATGAATAACCCCACCCCCGCCCACTCATCATCTTGAGGGATATACCGCTGAATATGAATAACCCCACCCCCCCACTCAACATATCCTCATCACATATCAACACGTGCTGCAGTCATTCAACAATATAACATTCAAAATGATCCAAGTCTAATCAACACTAGTAATACCAATGCACTTGGATGAACAAAGTCAAGCTAGTTTTCTACCTAACAGCCCTTTTGTGGTGAAACGACCCAAGCAACACGAGCAGTTATGGTCAAGCACTCTGCCAGGCATCGTATTCCAACCAAAGACCTCAACCTAAGACATTCATTCACAGATTCTTATACGTCTGATTTTAAGGCACCTAAGGATTTTTTCCACCAAGCCTAGTTGCCAAACTAAACCCCTCCTTAGATCATGGACAAGCAGAATGGACAAACAGGGCTAATAGAGAATGTTTGAGATTGAGAAATGGAAGTTAATTAGCTATGAAAACGAACAACTGCTATAAAAACCTATGCACCTATTTTAGAAGGCTATTTATACAGTACAGTACTACACAATTTGAGTAACTAAAGACTAGGAAATGATAAAGTGAAATATAATCTGTATCTGTTGGCATACAGTATCCGTGTGCAAACTTGGTAACTGTAGTGAATAGTTACTAGTACGTTACCATAGCAGCAGTTGGTGACCCTTTGATTTGGAATCTTTCAGATGAGACCATGACAACAGGTGTGAAGGAGCCGAAGTGGCATAATTTCTACTGCCCAATCAGAACACACTAATGGGAACCAACTGTTATTTTTCTTATTATTTTTTAAATCTTCATTAAGCTATCAATGTCTCTCACTTTCTTCTGTGTACCTCACTAAGACCAGACATGGACTTGAAATCCCCAGGGAAGATATACAGTCCTATGAAAAAGTTTGGGCACCCCTGACAATTTCCATTTATAAATAATTGGGTGTTTGTATCAGCAATTTCATTTTGATCTATCAAATAACTGATGGACACAGTAATATTTCAGTAGTGAAATTAGGTTTATTGGATTAACAGAAAATGTGCGATATGCATCAAAACGAAATTAGACAAGTGCATAAATTTGAGCACACCAACAGAAAAATCACATCAATATTTAGTAGAGCCTCCTTTTGCTAAAATAATAGCCTCTAGACGCTTCCTATAGCCTCTAATGAGTGTCTGGATTCTGGATGAAGGTATTTTGGACCATTCCTCCTTACAAAACATCTCCAGTTCAGTTAGTTTTGATGGTTGCCGAGCATGGACAGCCCGCTTCAAATCATCGCACAGATTCTCAATGATATTCAGGTCTGGGGACTGGGATGGCCATTCCAGAACATTGTACTTGTTCCTCTGCATAAATGCCCAGGTAGATTTTGAGCAGTGTTTTGGGTCATTGTCTTGTTGAAATATCCAGCCCCGGCGTAACTTCAACTTTGTGACTGATTCTTCAACATTATTCACAAGAATCTGCTGATATTGAGTGGAATCCATGCGACCCTCAACTTTAACAAGATTCCCAGTACTGGCACTGGCCACACAGCCCCACAGCATGATGGAACCCCCACAAAATTTGACTGTGGGTAGCAAGTGTTTTTTTCGGAACGCTGTGTTCTTTTGCCGCCATGCATAATGCCCCTTGTTATGACCAAATAACTCAATCTTTGTTTCATCAGTCCACAGCACCTTATTCCAAAATGAAGCTGGCTTGTCCAAATGTGCGTTTGCATACCTCAAGCGACTCTGTTTGTGGCGTGTGTGCAGAAAAGGCTTCTTCCGCATCACTCTCCCTTACAGCTTCTCCTTGTGCAAAGTGCGCTGAATTGTTGAACGATGCACAGCGACACCATCTGCAGCAAGATGATGTTGTAGGTCTTTGGAGGTGGTCTGTGGGCTGTTTTTGACCGTTCTCACCATCTTTCGCCTTTGCCTCTCCGATATTTTACTTGGCCTGCCACTTCTGCCACTTCTGGCCTTAACAAGAACTGTGCCTGTGGTCTTCCATTTCCTCACTATGTTCCTCACAGTGGACACTGACAGCTTACATCTCTGCGATAGCTTTTTGTAGCCTTCCCCTAAACCATAATGTTGAACAATCTTTGTTTTCAGGTCATTTGAGAGTTGTTTTGAGGCCCCCATGTTGCCACTCTTCAGAGGAGAGTCAAAGAGAACAACAACTTGCAATTGGCCACCTTAAATACTTTTTCTCATGATTGGATGCACATGTCTATGAAGTTCAAGGCTTAATGAGCTCACCAAACCAATTGTGTGTTCCAATTAATCAGTGCTAAGTAGTTACAGGTATTCAAATCAACAGAATGACAAGGGTGCCCACATTTTTGCATAGCCTATTTTTCACATCTGATTTAATTTCATACAACTTAATATTGCTACACTAAAAGTCTTTGTCTGGACAATACCCCAGTACTCAGCTTTTATTAGAAAATGAATGGCATGCCACTATGATCATTTTCTGTGACGACAGAGTCAATTATTATGCAGCCTCAGAGGGGTGCCCAAACTTTTTCATACGACTGTAACTGTACTGTTTGCTTTTACACAGCACCTACACAGCTCCTATGACCTTTTTTGCATTTTTAGGGGCTCTACATTCATTAATGTTTTTGCTTTCCATGTGTTTAAGGCCATCTGGTAAGTAGGGGTTTCATTTCACAGCAGAGAGAGACTGACGTCAGGAAATGGGAGATGCTGAGTGGTTTACTAGAAGCTATTTAGGAATGAGGAAATATCTAGTTTATTAAACTACTTTCCACCTTTTTGAGAAACATATCTGACCAACTGAACTGTGGCTTACTATGTGCTGAACATATAACAGTGCATTCTCTCTCTCTCTCTCTCTCTCTCTCTCTCTCTCTCTCTCTCTCTCTCTCTCTCTCTCTCTCTCTCTCTCTCTCTCTCTCTCTCATGTTCTGCTGTCCAGAGAAGGACTACAAATTCCTCATCAATACGTATTTTCTATGCCTCTTCATAAATTTAACACTGCAAATAGTCGCTTTGAAAAGATGGTCTTTTTGCAAGTCAATAGATGCTATGGGCACCATTTAGTAAATCGGTTATTAAAAGTCATTGTGTGTGAAGGACTGGGTAAATGATGAGTAAAAATCAGCACCATTTACTAGTAACTAGATAGTGTTAAAGTGTCATTTGCACCTGTCTGTCCCACACTACATCTGTAGTGTGGTGGAAAATACTTGGTTGTTGTGTGCCAGATGGGATTATACAGGTGTGATGTGGTCCCTAATAGGTAGGACATAACTGTTCTGCCTGTTAGGGGACTGCTCTCTACACCCCATGGACACTCACTCGTTCACATCATCCACTATGAGAAAATCTAGTTCAATGTAGTATATATATATATATGCGTATATATGTGATAGATTACATGATTTATCATTACAATCAATCGTACTTGAATGCCTGTTTGTCATACAAACATGAATAGTGTGTGTGTGTGTGTGTGTGTGTGTGTGTGTGTGTGTGTATATATATAAGGTGCCTAAATGCATTGTATCGTATATAAACACTTGTTTCCTTCAAGTCCTTTAAATTATTTACAATAGTGTTGCAACAGGAAACATGTATCAGACCAATACATGTACTGTTACCACCCATGTCATAAGCATGTTTCAACCTTACATCAATGCCATTATCAGAAGTGAAAATGCACCAGTGCAGCCCTAATGTACTACTGCATGGCTTTTTCAAAGCAACCTTAGTCAGTGGCTGCAGTAGCTAGCCTGGTAAAAAGTGGTGTGACGTTAGTCAGTGGCTGCGGCAGCTAGCCTGGTAAAAAGTGGTACGTCCCTAGAATAACAAAATAATTACTATACCCACCCAGCATGCTGTGCAAGTGCGACCATTTCAGATATGATGACTTCTCTGTCCTTACCATATAAATAGAATAGACATAGATTTGAATTCTATGTCTATGGTGTTTATCTGCAAGACTGAGGTATTTCAATAGCAGGTGTTGATCAATCACATGCTATATCCCCTCCACTTATACCGAGAGATTTTCCGACTTCTGTCTTGACAGTGAGTCATCCCCACCTCTGCGCTACCACTGGGAGGCAGTAGTCTCCACACAAGGTGTTTTAGCCCAAGACCACTGTTGCTGGTGAGATTCTAAATAGAAAAGTTGCACTTTGTGATTCCCTTTGAACACGGTGTAAAAATACTGACATTCCCCTTTACTTTACCCAGAGGCTTATAATATACGATGGCAATGCAAAAGCTCTTGGGGGGGGGTGGGGTGGGGGGGAGATACATTTCCAACAACAACATTTGTTACAGTATAGAAAATATTCAATTTACTTGTATTTACCCAAATATAATTGTGATGGTGGATCAGTTTGGTTGAGGTGTCTTCCCCACTATTCATCAGAAGAATGGCAACAGGTGGAGAAAAGCAGCGAGAGACGTTTACACAGATGAGAAGGAGGAGAGCGGAACGGATCTGGGTTACACCCACTGGCTGTGGCTGGTGAATGGGGGCCGGATAGGCGCATAATTGGGGTAGGGGTGTGCCAAGAGGGGGAGGGTCGGTGGGGCGGGGGGAGATGGGGGGGGGGTAATCCTCAAACCTCAAAGGCGGGTCTGGGCCTCAGGGATGTAGATCTCGATGCTGTCCGCCCGCTCCGTGGCTGAGTTCTGTCTGAAGGAAGCCGCCCGCTTGGCAGCAAGAAGACGGCGCCGGGCCTCCTGACGTTGGCGGTCCTGCAGGTCCAGAGAGCGCTCCCGCATCACGCCGCCACGCCCCTTCGGAGGCCTCTTTGGCAGCGGGGGAGGCCACTTCCTCTCCTTAACATGAGAGTGAAAGTGAGAGTGAGAGTGAGAGTGAGAGTGAGAGTGAGAGAGAGAGAGAGAGAGAAATAAGAGACAGATATATTTTCTCACAATAGAGGCGGGATAAAACGAAAAAAACGAAGTATGTGTTGGCCAATAGCATTAGACAACACACCCACACATTCTAGTTTGCTAGCTGTGAAAAGCTGTACAGCTAAGAAAGGGTAACAACTCCATTGATATACTTGTAATGGCGTCTTCTTCTCTGGACTCTCCACGAGCCTCCACTCGTTGCTCTTGATCTGCTGCAGCTCTTCAAACTTGGTGGTGACGTCGTCGATGGAGAGCTGCAGAAGGTCCCAGAATCCAGCCAGGTCCTGAGAGGTGGGGCGGGGCATGGCGCTGGGATCCTGAGGAGTGGAGGGTGGCAGGGAGGAGGTGACACAGTAGATATAGTTATCAACAACTCAGTGACCATGAGAATGTGTTTCTGTTTGACTTCATGAATCGTATACACAATATAGTAGTCATAACTGTTACAGACTATAGTCCAACACCTGCAAACCTTACTGTAAACGGTCCAACCACTAGGTGTCCTGCAAACCTTACTGTAAACGGTCCAAACACTAGTTGTCCTGCAAACCTTACTGTAAATGGTCCAACCACTAGGTGTCCTGCAAACCTTACTGTAAACGGTCCAAACACTAGTTGTCCTGCAAACCTTACTGTAAATGGTATAAACACTAGGTGTCCTCCTTAACTCTTTAAATAACATGTATTTCATGTTTGCAAGACCTGAGCTTTCTTACATTTAGCAAAATCAAGGCTGCACACACACAACACTGTCATTACAGTTGTGATATGGAGGGGTAGTGCTCTCTCTCTCTGGTAGGGGTACGAAGACTGCTCCCTACTCAGTCAGTGGGACATGTTTGTGAGGCTCAGAGCAATCTAAGTCATGTCACAGTGAATGTGGGACTTCATCCATCATCCCCGTATTTCAGAGGGAACGCAGAGAGAGCAAAACACCGGCTTTAAAGTATCATAGTCATCAGACACAAAACAGACTCACACTACGGCAAGAGAGAAGGGTCTTAAAGCCCCATCTCTCACTAATTCTTTGCCTTTTTCATTGAATACGTTTCTCCAACGTGTGAATGAATGGCAAGCGAAGCATCGTTTGAGCAAAGCCTCTCTCATTATGGAACTTACCAAAGAGTATGACTCTGTAATCTGTATGTGTTTGTCCTAAGACTACTCCTACAGTAGCTAATGTGGGTTGACATTTGGTGGGTAATTAAAATGAGGTCTTATAAAAATGTAAAAACTTCTTGACTGAGTTCGAGGTGATTAATGAGAGATGGTAAAAGGTTCATTATTCAAATACTATTGAAATGCCTGTCTGTCTCTTTGTATTAGTGAATGGTGTGAAAACAGGCGCCTGGGTTTCCAATTGTTCTTCTCCTTCCACTTACTGTGGGGTTCAATAGAAACATTGATTGGCTGGCTATTTCTGGAGCAACCAGTTAGTGCAGCTTCAGGTACAGCACTTCTCAAGCCCTGCGCTGTTGGTAAGTCATCACTTCTCAAGCCCTGCGCTGTTGGTAAGTCATCACTTCTCAAGCCCTGCGCTGTTGGTAAGTCATCACTTCTCAAGCCCTGCGCTGTTGGTAAGTCATCACTTCTCAAGCCCTGCGCTGTTGGTAAGTCATCACTTCTCAAGCCCTGCGCTGTTGGTAAGTCATCACTTCTCAAGCCCTGCGCTGTTGGTAAGTCATCACTTCTCAAGCCCTGCGCTGTTGGTAAGTCATCACTTCTCAAGCCCTGCGCTGTTGGTAAGTCATCACTTCTCAAGCCCTGCGCTGTTGGTAAGTCATCACTTCTCAAGCCCTGCGTTGTTGGTAAATCAGCACTTCTCAAGCCCTGCGTTGTTGGTAAATCAGCACTTCTCAAGCCCTGTGTTGTTGGTAAGTCATCAACAGTGAGAATGTAAGGCATAAGGTGTCTTTTGAACACATTTGTCCTGGTCTATAATGGTATTCTAGCTACTCACAAGGCTCTGCTGGCACAGCCAGTAGAACTGCTGGAACTTTTGAGACATGAGGAGTTGAGCACTGCCCACCGCACTCCGGATTTTCCCTAGGACTGGAAGAGACACACACACACACACACACACACACACACACACACACACACACACACACACACACACACACACACACACACACACACACACACACACACACACACACACACACACACACACACACACACACACACACACACACACACACACACACACAGAGAGAGAGAGAGAGAGGGGGAGAGGGAAGGAGAGGGAGATCTCCCACAGCGTTATCCTCATTGACAGCTCACAGTGTTCTGTCACACCAATCTGTCCACCGCCTCAACCATCAAAAGATAAACTGGTATTCATTAGCTGTGGTAATAGCAATGCTTGTCGATTGTATATTACATCTCCATCTACAAAAATTACTTTGCCTATTCCATTCTAAAATGGTTATCAGTGAATGCATTTAGAATCTAATGCATTAGAATGTGGACAGCCCCTGCCTTAGGGACTATAGAGCCAGTATATGCCTCTCAGCTGCAGTGTCAGATACTCACTCTCCTCCGACAGGTCATGCTCCTCCGCCTCCCTCTCCATGTCTTTACACCATCCCTCCATCCTCTTAGTTTCATTATGGAGGAGCTGCATGAACCAGCTGCCGTCCCTGCGGAGGGGGGACACCCGGCCCGTCTCAGCCCCCTCTAGAGAGGGCTCTGTCAGCCACGACTCGGGCTGCGGACTGGGAGGACCGCTGGAGGAGCGCTGGTACTCCTCCCGGTAGCTGAAGAGGCCCTGGGTGCGGACGGTGCGGACGGCCCCGTACTGGGTGGGCGTGCTAGGCTCAGAGTGACCCCCTCGGAAACCCAAGCCCCCTCCGAACTGCAGGCCCTTGTCCTCCATGGTGGGGAAGCCCTCTAGTTCCATGTCAGCTTGTACAGCTGTTGTCACGCTGTTGGAGCGCTTGAACCGGCCATGCCTGAGGCAGTACAGACACATGCAGACACACATACACGTACATGTATACAGACAAGAATAAATAGATTAGATTAACAATATATGGATCCAAAGAGAGAGAAATATAAAAATAACCCATTCACAGATACAGTAGATAGAGAAAATAAATCATTCACAAGTACATCAATAAACTTTAAGTTAGTGCAATCAGGATTCAGAGGGAAATTATTGACCTCTGCTGTAAATGGTCAGAGGCAAAACTATAAAAAGTTTCCACTTCCTGTGTGCCACGTACCGTTTGTCATCTTCCACCTGGGTGCCCACAGAATGGTACTGAGGAAGACCTTTACCCTCCGACTCCGAGTCCGTCGCCGTCTCCACCTGGTAAACAACAACCCGAACATGAACAATAACACTGGTAACGTCATAATGAACCTCTTAACAACAGTATCATGGGTGAACTACTTTACTAACTGACTTTACTAGAATATCAATGACGCTGCTTAGTAACATACATCATAGTAATCTGTAGTGATCTATACTATCAACTACAGTTGAAGTCGGAAGTTTCCATGCACCTTAGCCAAATACATTTAAACTCTGTTTTTCACAATTCCTGACATTTAACCCTAGTAACCCTGTCTTAGGTCAGTTAGGATCACCACTTTATTTTAAGAATGTGAAATGTCAGAATAATAGTAGCGAGAATGATTTATTTGAGCTTTTATTGCTTTCATCACATTCCCAGTGGGTCAGAAGTTTACATACACTCAATTAGTATTTGGTAGCATTGCCTTTAAATTGTTTAACTTGGGTCAAACGTTTTGGGTACGATCTTCGTCCCCATGTGCAGTTGCAAACCGTAGTCTGGCTTTTTTATGGCGGTTTGTAGATCTCCATCCTTGGGAGTCTGGTCCATCCTTGGGAGCAATTTCCAAACGCCTGAAGGTACCACATTCATCTGTACAAACACTAGTACGCAAGTATAAACACCATGGGACCACGCAGCCGTCATACCGCTCAGGAAGGAGACGCGTTCTGTCTCCTAGAGATGAACGTACTTTGGTGAGAAAAGTGAAAATCAATCCCAGAAGAACAGCAAAGGACCTTGTGAAGATGCTGGAGGAAACAGGTACAAAAGTATCTATATCCACAGTAAAACAAGTACTAATTCGTCATAACCTGAAAGGCCACTCAGCAAGGAAGAAGCCACTGCTCCAAAACCGCCATAAAAAAGCCAGACTACGGTTTGCAACTGCACATGGGGACAAAGATCATACTTTTTGGAGGAATGTCCTCTGGTCTGATGAAACAAAAATAGAACTGTTTGGCTATAATGACCATCATTAAAAAGGGGGAGGCTTGCAAGCCGAAGAACACCATCCCAACCGTCAAGCACAGGGGTGGCAGCATCATGTTGTGGGGGTGCTTTGCTGCAGGAGGGACTGGTGCACTATCTCAAGACATCAGTCAGGAAGTTAAAGCTTGGTCGCAAATGGGTCTTCCAAATGGACAATGGCCCCAAGCATATTTCCAAAGTTGTGGCAAAATGGCTTAAGGACAACAAAGTCAAGGTATTGGAGTGGCCATCACAAATCCCTGACCTCAATCCTATAGAAAATATGTGGACAGAACTGAAAAAGCTTGTACAAGCAAGGAGGCTTACAAACCTGACTCAGTTACAACAGTTCTGTCAGGAGGAATGGGCCAAAATTCACCCAACTTATTGTGGGAAGCTTGTGGAAGGCTACCCGAAACGTTTGACCCAAGTTATACAATTTATAGGCAATGCTACCAAATACTATTTGAGTGTATGTAAACTTCTGACCCACTTGGAATGTGATGAAAGAAATAAAATCTGAAATAAATAATTCTCTCTACTATTATTCTGACATTTCACATTCTTAAAATAAAGTGGTGATCCTAACTGACCTAAGACAGGGCATTTTTACTAGGATTAAATGTCAGGAATTGAAAATCAGTTTAAAGGTATTTGGCTAAGGTGTATGGAAACTTCCGGCTTCAACTGTATATATAGAGAGAGGACACACACACACAGAGAGAGGGAGAGAAGGAGAGAGGGGGGGAATAGAGAAAGAGAGAGAAAGAAAGTCAGAGAGAGCAGGAGAGTCAGAGAGAGAGCAGGAGTCAGAAAGAGAGAGAGAGGAGAGGTAGAGAGAGCGAGTCAGAGAGAGAGGTAGAGAGAGAGAGTCAGAGAGAGAGAAAGAGAGGGGGGAGTCAGAGAGAGAGAGAAAGAGAGAGAGTGAGAGAGAGTCAGAGAGTCAGAGAGAGAGAGAGTATCTACATCAAGTGATGACAGAGGAGTGTTCGTCCTTAGAGCCTGATGACTGTATCTCCCTGAGAGGGATGGCTTTTATAGGCCTGTTCCTGTCTTTCTATGGCTCAGTTTCTGAGCTTACACACACACACACACACACACACACACACACACACACACACACACACACACACACACACACACACACACACACACACACACACACACACACACACACACACACACACACACACACACACTCTCTCTATTGTCATGTCAACAGCACAGTCCCAGTACTTCAAAAATAATTACATTGAAAAAGTTGAGTGTGGAATATAATGTCAACGAGTAAATGACGAATCACACCAGATATGGTTACAGATATGATGAATATGGTGCTGGCACTGAAGGCTATGATTGGGACGTTGATGATATTGATGATGGTGATGATGAAGATGATGGTATCTCTTTTATGTATCTCTTGAGAGAGAGAGAATGTTGGCTTGAGTGAAATTAATGTTCTAAACGGTTACATTAATGGTCTAAACGGTTACATTATTGTTCTAAACGGTTACATTATTGTTCTAAACGGTTACATTAATGGTCCAAACAGTTACATTAATGGTCTAAACGGTTACATTAATGGTCTAAACAGTTACATTAATGGTCTAAACGGTTACATTAATGGTCTAAACGGTTACATTATTGTTCTAAACGGTTACATTAATGGTCTAAACGGTTACATTATTGTTCTAAACGGTTACATTAATGGTCTAAACGGTTACATTAATGGTCTAAACGGTTACATTAATGGCCTAAACGGTTACATTAATGGTCCAAACGGTTACATTAATGGTCTAAACGGTTACATTAATGGTCCAAACGGTTACATTAATGGTCTAAACGGTTACATTAATGGTCTAAACGGTTACATTAATGGCCTAAACGGTTACATTAATGGTCTAAACGGTTACATTAATGGTTACATTAACGGTTACGTTAATTAAACCGGTCACCAACCTTTGCTGAGTCAAGATCACAAAATGCAAACCGAGATCTACCGATCTGATCTTTGACTTCAAAAACGTAAGTCTATGCAAAAAAACTGTACTGTAGCAATGAGGTGTGAACTATAGACCCAATACATTATCGCCTCATATTGGCTTTGCTTGAATTGCTTTGCCAATGCATTGTTGTTTGGGCCATTTTTTAAAATTATTTTTGACAATTTGAGGTAGGCTTTACTGGTAATAGATCCGTTTTAGTATTATTTGCAAGGCACAGCTGAGTGACTAAACATTTAAATTATTTGCTAGTTATATTTATTTTACGGGGCTGATGGTGCCTGCATCTGATGGTCAGTCTCAACGGATGGAGAGAGCAGCAGACTGAGGGTCCGCCTCTCAACATCCCTCCGCTCCCTTTCCTCCACTGACACAGACCAAAAAGGGACACCGTCTTCCAGCTGATGGCAAAACTCGAGTCAAACCGCATTATTTCTGCCTCACGCACAAATTCATGTTGTTATTCCTATGAACAGAGAAAGTGAAATATTCCTATTAAAAAAGACCCAAGCTGCTGAATTGAACTGAATTAATAACAACAACACAAGCCAATCGCTACACTGTCCTACTCATTCATTACTGCTGCAGTGCTTCATGTTGCGCTAAATGGAAATAGTGCAGACAGTGCTGAGTAAGAACATAAACATGAAGTCACTCATACAAACAGCAGCTCTTTGCTGTATTCGTATTCTAGTCATGGTTTTAAACGTTTTGAAATCTCACAGTATCAACTTCGCTGTAGCTTTCTTTTATGCCTGTAACGTTACTGCAGACATGGTGATAGATAGATAGATAGAGATAGATAGATAGATAGATAGATAGATAGATAGATAGATAGATAGATAGATAGATAGATAGATAGATAGATAGATAGATAGATAGATAGATAGATAGATAGATAGATAGATAGATAGATAGATAGATAGATAGATAGATAGATAGATAGATAGATAGATAGATAGATAGATGTAATGATATTAGTTTGATTTGTTGCCTGTGTAAAATAGATAACGTGATCAAAAAGAATTACACTGATAAATCTTCAACAGTTTCCACTAATGTTATCATAGGTGGTTTGTTTTGTGTGTGTTTTTATTTATTTGTGTGTGTGTGTGTGTGTGTGTGTGTGTGTGTGTGTGTGTGTGTTTGTTCATGCATGTGTACATCTCTGTATGTGTGTACATCTGTCTAAGTTGTGTGTGTGTGTGTGTTTTATATTGTGCTGTGAGCTGCCTGGGGTCTCTAGGCTGGCCAGTGTCTGTAGAGCTAAGTGGTCAGGTCATTAATCCTGATTGGTCAGGGTCATATTGGGTCAGATGGTTTTAGTCATTTTAATGTATATGGAGTTTGTTCCCTCCCCCCCAAAAAACAAAACATTTTTAATAGTTTATTTTTGTCAAACCACTCGCGAACCGGATTGGACCCCCTCGCGTGCCGTATGTTTGACACCCCTGGACTAGACCGTCAACATGTGAGTGTGAGCTGGTTTTACCTGTATCCCTATGGAGGAGCGTGGCGTTTTGAGGTATTCCTCAGCCTTGGACACCAACACCGCCTTGTCACACATCTGCACCGAGCTGTGGCTGCCCAAGGAGGCGTGCCACTTGCCCTCCGCCGTCTCCATGGCCACCGACACCACCTTGGCGCTGTCCAGGCTGTCGGTGGAGTTGTAGAGGGTTCGACCCGAGCCGCCCAGACCTTCCGGCGCCCACAGGATGCTCCCCCGCGGTTGCCTCCCCTCGTGGTAGGCGTCCTGAGTGGACTCTGTGCTGCTCTGGGCCGTCACCGAGATGAGGGGCTTGGAGGTGGCGCGAGGTGGCGCCGGCGGTGGCGTCTTTGACTTATAGCTATGCATGTGGGTCACCACTGGAGATCAAGCAGGGAGAGGAGAGAGAGAGAGGAAGAGGAGTTACTTTAAAGCAGAGGTTCTGAAGGGGAGAGAATGGAGGATGAACATGTAATGAGGGGATTATGTAAAACGCTTCAAGGAGACCTGAGGACACAGGATGGAAGAAAGGGGTACATTTTTTTTACTGCCACAGAGATGAACACTCAACACTGACACAGCTTCCTGGGTAATACAGGTAACAGCTTCCTGGGTAATACAGGTAACAGCTTCCTGGGTAATACAGGTAACAGCTTCCTGGGTAATACAGGTCACGGCTTCCTGGGTAATACAGGCTAGATTTTCCTGGGTAATACAGGCTACAGCTTCCTGGGTAATAGAGGCTACAGCTTCCTGGGTAATGCAGGCTACAGCTTCCTGGATAATAGAGGCTACGGCTTCCTGGGTAATACAGGCTACAGCTCCTTCTGGGCAGTGAAGGATAATGAGAAGGTAATCTTAAAATGGACCTAAATTTCCCAATCTGGCCCTCATACCATCATGGCCACCTAATCATCCCCAGCTTCCAATTGGCTCATTCATTCCCTCTTCTCTAACTATTTCCCAGGTCATTGCTGTAAACGAGAATGTGTTCTCAGTCAATTTATTTGGTCAAAAATAAACAGCAGAACAGAGCTAGTAGCAAGGAGGTACAGTATGCCTACTTCACAGGCTGGGCTCAGACAGGCAGGGCTCAGACAGGCAGGGCTCAGACAGGCAGGGCTCAGACAGGCTGGGCTCAGACAGGCTGGGCTCAGACAGGCTGGGATCAGACAGGCTGGGCTCAGACAGGCTAGGCTCAGACAGGCTAGGCTCAGACAGGCTGGGCTCAGACAGGCTGGGCTCAGACAGGCTGGGCTCAGACAGGCTGGGCTCAGACAGGCTGGGCTCAGACAGGCTGGGATCAGACAGGCTGGGATCAGACAGGCTGGGATCAGACAGGCTGGGCTCAGACAGGCTGGGCTCAGACAGGCTGGGCTCAGACAGGCTGGGCTCAGACAGGCTGGGATCAGACAGGCTGGGATCAGACAGGCTGGGCTCATATAAGTACCATTGCTTCAATTATATTTAATGCACTAGCTTGATATTACCTTTGAAATATGATGTTATTGTTTTAAAAATATAGTTATATCAAACAGGCCATGTGAGACAAAGGTGAGCAGATGTTACTACCAGATTCCTTGTAATAATCATCAGGTCAGTGTAGTCCTGCAGGCAGTGAGGACATATATTAATGATCTTACTACACACTCCAAGTAGAAGTGATTCACCATACTTTTACTGATAGTGTATATTATCTAGTATCAAAAGACACCAAACACCAGTTGCTTGTTTTGTGGAATTATGCCATCCAGAATACAGTACAATTAATTATGACAGTTAACAAGCCTTTATATGATGAAAGGAACAACTCATGGGATTATTTGTACTGGAGTCCCAGATACGGTGTTCATTATTGAACACACCAGTTACAGAGAGACTGTAGCATGCTGATGGCCCTGTGGGTGGTGACATTGTCATACAGAATTTCTAAACTGCTATTTTACGAAACCGTTGGATGAGTCACTGAGGGAGAAATGCTGTGAATCATTGCAGTGACAAAAATAGACTTCTCCACAAATAAGTTGTATAACTGGGGAACTCAATAGTCATGCATATTTACTCAGCCATTCATTTGTTAATGTGTTCATGCACCAACTGAAACATTAATTAACTAATGAACACTGTTAATTAATCTCCCTAATCCTTTCAAGGTCACGCATGTGCGTACACATTGCCGGTGACTGGTTGACACATCTTTAACATAATAATACTACTTGTAAAAAAAAATAATCGGGGACAACTTTAACAAAATCCATTCACAATTTTAACGATCAGATTGTGTGATAGATCTAATTAGTCATTAGATGTGATAAGACTCCACATTAAACTAATACAACTCATATTCTCTCACTTTAGATGGATTCATTCCCACTTGAAAGGGTTGTCGTTTTTTCCGCAAGACTTTGTGGGTGGATACCAAATTGAGTAGGACGAGTGACGCGGTCGCAGACAGCATTCATCTTTACATTTCTATCTCTGAGCTTTAATGGTGTGCTGCTTCAAACCCAGACAGGAAGTGTGAAACTCTGACATCTTAAACAGCCTCCCATTCAAACAGAGTGGATTTGAATACTCTGTAGACAACGACCTCTTTGAAAAAGAACAACACCTGTACTCAGCAAGAGATACCATATTGCCTCCTTGCCTCCCTACAGAAAGCAGACTGTGAGACAGAGACAAACCCTGTGTGCCTGGCGACATTGTGAGTCTCTCTGTATTCAGGAGGTGTGTTGTAGGCAGGCGAGGCTGGGCGGTGGGAAAGCCAAGAGAGAGGCTGGGCGGTGGGAAAGCCAAGAGAGAGGCTGGGCGGTGGGAAAGCCAAGAGAAAGGCTGGGCGGTGGGAAAGCCAAGAGAGAGGCTGGGCGGTGGGAAAGCCAAGAGAAAGGCTGGGTGGTGGGAAAGACAGGAGAGGCTGGGCTGCAGAGCTCCCTGAAAGGAGATGATGTGTCTGTCTCTTCACACTGGGTATTTGCCATGTTTAACTCCTACCCTCCAAGTCACCAGAGAACCATGTTTAACTCCTACCCTCAGTCACCAGACAACCATGTTTAACTCCTACCTTCAGTCACCAGACAACCATGTTTAACTCCTACCTTCAGTCACCAGACAACCATGTTTAACTCCTACCCTCCAAGTCACCAGAGAACCATGTTTAACTCCTACCCTCAGTCACCAGACAACCATGTTTAACTCCTACCTTCAGTCACCAGACAACCATGTTTAACTCCTACCCCCAGCTGCTTTACACAACCCACACTGAGAGCCATGATGACCTCCCGCCTCGGACAGATCCTCATTACCATACCACCACCACCTAAGTAATGACTAGCAGGCAGCTCAGGCTTAGTACAGATCCTCAGTACCATAGAGATCCTATTAAATTACTAGAGGGACTATGTCATAAACCCTTGAAGTTACAGAATGGGGTCAAAATGGCAGCCATATTGGTCAGGGAGAAATCCAACCCAGTCTAATTGGAATGAATAGCAGTAGAAGCATAATCCTGATTTAACTTCAAAGCACTTGCTGTCAGGCTCTGGCCATAGAGAAGCCTATTTGCTTCTCTATGTAGCCATGGTCAGAGTCTGACAGTTCTATTCTTTCTGTTTCTGGTGGTGGTTTGTGTTGGATCCCTAATTAGAGGCAGCTGCAGTGCATCGTCTCTAATTAGGGATCCTACATAGGTTTGTATGTTCCACTCCGGGGTGTGGGTTATTATATTTCGCAAGTCACGTTGACAGTAAGTGTGCTTCATTTATTACATTTGTTTATTCGTGTTTTGTTTGTTTAGTAGTTTGGATTCTTGGTTGTTATACATAGTATGATATTCATAATTCTAAAATAAAGAAAATATGTCGATATAATATGCGTCTTGGTCTGTGAATGCACCCTCTCGTGACAGAATAACCCACCCGAACGAGACCAAGCAGCGTAACTGGGGAGAGACGGAGAGAGAGGAAGTGCTGCGTCGTGACCGACGCGCAAGACGGAGAAAGGCCCGAAAGCAACCCTAAGCAAATTTTTTGGGGGGGGGCTATGGGGGTGGTCTGGCTACAGTGAGGAAGAGCCAATACCACCCCGTGGAGCAAGGAGAGGCCGAGGTACAAATGGGGGGCGCAGAGCAAGGAACAGGAGGAGTATTTGGAGGAGCATTTTAGAGAGGTTCTGGAAGAATTGAGGGAGATAGAGGAAGAGGTCGAGAGGGAGATGGCGGAGTGGTCCAGTCCGGGTCCGGTCGTCTACTCCACCTCCCTGCCAGAGCAGTCCGCTCCACCGGTGCCCAGTCCGGGTCCGGTCGTTGGCTCCACTCCCATGCCAGAGAAGTCCACTTCACCGATGTCCAGTCTACTCCCCGCACCCGACCTCCAGTGCGTGCGCCCAGCCAGGTGCTTCCAGTGCCGGCTCCACGCACCCGACCTCCGGTGCGCCTCCCCAGTCCGGTACGTCCTGTGCCGGCTCCCCGCACCAGACCTCCAGTGCGTGCGCCCAGCCAGGTGCTTCCTGTGCCGACTCCACGCACCCGACATCCGGTGCACCTCCCCAGTCCGGTACGTCCCGGGCCGGCTCCCCGCACTCGACCTCCAGTGCGTATGCCCAGCCCAGTGCTTCCTGTGCCGGCTCCACGCACCCAACCTCCGGTGCGCCTCCCCAGTCCGGTACGTCTTGTGCCGGCTCTCCGTAGCCCGTAACCTCCAGCGAAGGTCCGCAGCCCGGAACCTCCAGCGAAGGTCCGCAGCCCGGAACCTCCAGCGAAGGTCCGCAGCCCGGAAACCCCCGCAAAGGTCCGTAGCCCAAAACCTCCCGAAGTCAACACCTCTCTGTGGTTGGAACATACCGCTCCACCGGTGCCCAATCCGGCTCCGGCCGTCTGCTCCGCTCCAGTGCCAGAGCAATCCGCTCCACCAGTGCCCATTCCGGGTCCGGCCGTCTGCTCCGCTCCAGTGCCAGAGCAGTCCGCTCCACCGGTGCCCAGTCCGGGTCCGGCCGTCTGCTCCGCTCCAGTGCCTGAGCAGTCCGCTCCACCGGTGCCCAGTCCTGGTCCGGTGGTCTGCTCCACTCCATGGCCGGAGCCGTTTACCCCACCGGTGCCCAGTCCGGGCCCGGTTATTTGCCCCGCTCCTTGGCCGGAGCCGTTTGCCCCACCGGTGCCCAGTCCGGGCCCGGTTAATGGTCCCGTTCCATGGCCGGAGCCATTTGCCCCACCGGTGCCCAGTCCGGGCCCGGTTAATTGCCCAGCTCCATGGCAGGAGCCGTTTGCCCCACCGGTACCCAGTCCGGGCCCGGTCATAAAAAAGGGGCGTGGGAAAAAACTGTCCACTTCACCGGAGCCAGAACCGCCACCGACGGACTAATCTTCCCTCCCTATAACCCCCCCCCCCCCCATGTATTTGTGTTTTTTGTTGTTGGCGTCCGGGAGTCCGCGCCTTGGGGGGGGGTACTGTCAGGCTCTGGCCATAGAGAAGCCTATTTGGGTGTGGGTTATTATATTTCGCAAGTCACGGTGACAGTAAGTGTGCTTCATTTATTACGTTTGTTCATTCGTGTTTTGTTTGTTTAGTAGTTTCGGATTTTTGGTTGTTAGACATAGTATGATATTCATAATTATACATAGTATAAAATAAAGAAAATATGTCGAACTACAATCCCTGCGCTGCGTCTTGGTCTGTGAATGCACCCTCTCGTGACACTTGCAAACCATGGTTGACCAACTCCCTGACCAAAATGTCTCACCTTTATTCTGTTTTAAGAAGGTTCATTTCCATTCTAGTATTCTAATTCCTAATTCTATGCTCAGTACCACACCACCACCAACTAACTAATGACTAGCAGGCAGCTCAGGATTTCCATCGTCCATTGTAATGGATGGGCAAAATTAAATGCAGCTGAGGTTAGATAATGACCAGCCACCAACTGTATTCACCACCGTGCTACATCTGCATTACTTGCTGTTTGGGGTTTTAGGCTGGGTTTCTGTATAGCACTTTGTGACATCGGCTGATGTAAAAAGGGCATTATAAATACATTTGATTGATTGACCATTCACACTGAAAAATATTATTTTGTAGAGCATAATTTAAACCCTAAAGTGTTAATAAGTGCACACTTTAAAAAGTTTTACTCCAGATAGAGTGGAACAATAGTTAAGTTAACACTTCAATAACACTGGCAATTTTGCAATGTATGGATTGGTGAAGGTGATGAGGACTTTCTTTTACCTGGAGGTGGATCGGCTTGGTCCTCACTGCAGTAGGAAGGGAGACGGAATTGGATCCCTGGAAAGAGCAGGCAACACCAGTTAGTGACGGGAAAAGAAGGGCCAGGAGAGACTCATCCACACATAGTTTATCTAACTATAACAATACCTACCATGCCTCAGGCCAACACTCGTATCAGGATCACAGTCAAGCGAGAGTCACAGACACATTTCAGATGATATACACGTACATTTCCTCTCATTGATCATGATATTTGATCAATAAATCAATAACAAAGAAAGACGTGGACATCACAGTGCTGGGATGGTCCACAGTTTTCAACGTTTGCCGTGTTCCCGTCCACAACAAGAGCGTTCACACAACAGTGTCATCTAGACTGTTTTCAGTTATGACTGGTGGAACCACAAATATTTGGCTGTGCTGAAAAGTCTATTCTGCATGATTACAAATAGAAAAAACAGAACTGCGCCCTGATGCAAATAGACAAACACGAGAAAGTAAACGAAAGATGAGACAGGATCATTAACATAACCAGATGTTGGTAATGAGGCATGAACAAATGACCAAATAAATGCAGAGGTAGATTATAGGTAATGAGGCATGAACAAATAACAACGTGAATGAGAAAATAAAAGATCAAAGAAGAGAGGGAATAAATGGATATAAAAAACGACAACTTATAATGAAGATTCTAAACGATTTGGGACTAAACAGCTGAGAAATATGTTAAAAGAGGAAGTACACACAAAGGAGACAGACATATAAATCAAACATTCCATTAACTAGTCTGCCAGACAAACACCACATTAACATTCTAACATTCCATTAACTAGTCTGCCAGACAAACACCACATTAACATTCTAACATTCCATTAACTAGTCTGCCAGACAAACACCACATTAACATTCTAACATTCCATTAACTAGTCTGCCAGACAAACACCACATTAACATTCTAACATTCCATTAACTAGTCTGCCAGACAAACACCACATTAACATTCTAACATTCCATTAACTAGTCTGCCAGACAAACACCACATTAACATTCTAACATTCCATTAACTAGTCTGCCAGACAAACACCACATTAACATTCTAACATTCCACTAACTAGTCTGCCAGACAAACACCACATTAACATTCTAACATTCCACTAACTAGTCTGCCAGACAAACACCACATTAACATGATATTGAACTGGAACAAGATCTGTCAAGAAGTTGCAGCTGTGTTCAGTAGATTTGCAGAGGGCCATGAGGTTCAGACTGCAAAGTGACAGAGCAAATTAGACAAAGCGGGCCTGCTAGGACAGTACCTGTAAGTACACCGTTGCAATAATTATAGAGGTTCAATTCAATCACGGTCTGCAGGCGTGTCTGTAGTGATAATGCACCGGTGCGTTAGTAAAATGACACTCTAGCAAAGAGTTTGAGAGTATTTGTATTTGTTCTGTCTAGCATATTCTGACTGGTCAGTCTGCCTTTGACTCCTTCTCTGTCCAGGGGAACTCTCAGACCTTTTCCTTTGTTTCCTGGTTGTCAAGAACTTCAGTCACATCGTTGTGGCCATTTTGACCGCCAGTCACTCTTCTCCATTCACCTCCATCCATCGGAGCCATTGGCGGCCCCCTGCCATAGCCTGGCAGTAAGACTGGAGGGAAGGTGATCTTTCTCGGGTCAGGATGGTACTGGTGTAAATGGTGTCATGGGATGACTGACAAGCAACATGAGCATGGGGGCAGCAGATTGATTACGAGCAAGGGGATATGGGTATTCATCATGCTGAATATCTGGGACCAATTTAGATGAGAGAAATGGTGAACAGACCTACATTTAATTACAGGTCTTTTGTTCCTAACCTCACAAAAAGTGATAAATTAATATTAGGGAAATTCAACTAACTTCCCATGGTATGTTAGACTGTATGCTAATAATACTGCATATGATAGGTGCTTTGCCAAAGTGAATGGAGTGGAATAATGAACGGATGGAGTGAAAGATGGATAGATGGTTGGAAAGAGGACAAACTCGATAGAGGACAGGTCAAGGATGAGGACAGTCCATTATGGTCCAGCTGACTCCACTACTGCTGGTTTTCTGAGTCTAAAGAGCTGGTGATGTTGATCCTCTTTCAGTTGAAAGTAGAAAAAACAGCCATGTTTTCCATAGCCACATACATATATACATACAGTGGTGATGCCCCCATGGATGCAAAGTGGATTAACCTTTCATGTATGAAATACCACAACAAACCTTTACAAATCAATAGGCTGGATAAGTGTTTCAACAATGTACAATGGACTTGAGGAAAACTCCCCTTGTTTTGCAATATTTGCTTCTGCATTGCAGTACTCTGCTGCTGTGCATACTCTTCAGATTATCCACTTCTCTCTGTCACTTGTAGATGGATATCTTCGTGTCCTTAGTAGCATTCAGTAGCAGTGTAAAGTTAACGCACGTTCAAAAACACTGTTTAAGAACATCGTTAGATGCCGGCAGAAGTGATCATTTGTTACGCATCTTCAACAAAGCAGTGTAAAGTTAACGCACGTTCAAAAACACTGTTTAAGAACATCGTTAGATGCCGGCAGAAGTGATCATTTGTTACGCATCTTCAACAAAGCTTCAAGTTTACATCCATGTTCATTCATCAGCTTGTTCGCTTTATAGATGTCTACCTGTTTAAAGCAGATGTCAATTCAAACTAATTATCTTTCTAATTCCACTCTGTGATGAGTGTATACCTATACAAATATCAAGATTGGTGTAGGCCTACTTGTGAAGTTTATGTAATACTGTGTTTAATCCTATATGATGGCGACATTGATTTGTCACTGGTTTGACCAGCATCTCATGAGTTAGTTTTGCTTTTCATCAAAATGCCCTGCGATAGACTAGTATCCTGTCCAGGGGGTGTACTTGTACATCTAGCAGTATCACGCTACAGAAACAGGAGGCTCCTGCTTCTATGAGACGTTCCAGCTCTACCTAATTACTACGCTAAAAAGTTGGGCAAACTGAAATAAATATTGATGAAATCAAGAAGGTGATTCAGGTAAAAATACAAATACTATAATGTTAATAATAACGCTAGCAATGATCATTCTGATGCTAATGCTATGTTTAATGCTAACGGTACCAATAATAATAATAATACTACATGTTAATAGGTATAATAAACAGATCAGGACATACATAAATAACAAACAAATGAAAACAAAATATGTGAAAACTACAATTATAGATGTGGGGACTTGATGTTTCCGATGGAAATATATTTTATGTTTGTATCTAATAAAAGGTACGGCGCAGGCACCATGTAATAGAAAAAGTATTTATGGAAAAATTAAATAGAATTTGTGTCAACACAAGGCACTCACTAGAGACATTAGTTAAGTACTTTGTATCTTTTGGAAAAGCAGAACAATTATATCATAACTGTATACTTTTTAAAATTGGCAATATGATGACATTACTGACAAAGAACTGGAGAGTAATGATTTGTCCTTCATTAAAATACCGGGAAATGGGACAAAAATGGTGTGAACAAATATATTAACAACATAGTGAAAAAAGTATAAGAAAACGGTCCCCTACCAGACCTGCCGTAAGCTCTACGACCCCCAGCTAAGCTATAGGCGCCTAGAATGCAAAAAAGGTGATATCTTAGTACAAAAATAAAACATATTGAAAGGATCAAAGCCATAGACACTGTGCCTGACCCATGTTGTGTGTGGATCAGGGTAACTGTTGTGGGCTGTTTCCCGAATCATTGATATTTAATGATATGCTTTATTAAATATACTTATACCTAGTTGGCCCTCTATGAAAAAAAGAATAACGTTTGCAATGACTTTTGCAGCAATTTAGCATTTTTTTGATTGCCATTGTAAAGCTATGATCCCCATTGAAATTGCGTGAAAAAAAAATACACATCCATTCAAAACACCTTCAAGATCATTGAACATCTTTTACCTTGTTTCATTGTTTTATATATTGATTTATGGAAAAATACATGAGGCAAATATAAGTTGTAACAACTGATATTTCACGATTAAACATCAGAATTTGCAAAAATATATAAAAAATAATACATAGTGTAAGTATTTTCTTAAATAAAATACAACCAATGAAGCCTAAATTATATAAAACAGATATTTTGAATTAAGCAATGGTCAACCCATAGCAAATACGAATGAAACCTGGACAGGTATAGTGATTATACCTCCAAAACCTTGAGGTCGACTTGAACATAAAAAAAACAAAACGAGGGACCTGTTGCCTGCCAAATGTCCTCAGCTTTAATAAAGCCCCAGACAAAGAGGAACTTTGAGAGTGCCATTAGAACATTTGCTCGTTGTAAAGTGCCTTACAGAAATATTCACACCACTTTTTCCACATTTTGTGGCATTACAGCCTGAATTTAAAATGTACTCAATTTAGATTTTGTGTCAATGGCCTACACACGGTACCCCATAATGTCAACAGAATTTTTTACAAATTAATAAAAAATGCAAAACTGAAATGTCTTTAGTCAATACGTATTCAACCTATATTAAATATTTGCTTAAGAAGTCACATAATAAGTTGCATGGACTCTGTGTTCAATAATAGTGTTTAACACTGTTTAACGTAACAGTATGTCCTGAATACAAAGTTTATGTTTGGGCCAAATCCAACACAACACATCACGGAGTACCACTCTTCATATTTTCAAGCACGGTGGTGGCTGCATCATGTTATGGGTACGCTTGTCGCCGGCCAGGACAAGTTTTTTTTGTATAAAAAAAAACCGGAATAGAACTAAGCACAGGCAAAATCCTAGAGGAATCCCTAGTTCAGTCTGCTTTCCAACAGACACTGGGAGACTAATTCACCTTTCAGCCAGTCAATAACTTAAAACACAAGGCCAAATATACGCTGCAGTTGCTTACCAAGATGACATAGAATGTTCCTGAGTGGCCTGCTTACAGTTTTTACTTAAATCGGCTTGAAAATCTATGGCAAAACTTGAAAATGGTTTTCTATAAATGATCAACAACCAACTTGACAGAGCATGAATAATTTTTCAAAGAATGATGTGCAAGTATTGTACAATCCAGGTGTGCAAAGCTGTTAGAGACCTACCCAGAGAGAGTCACAGCTGTAATCGCTGCTGAAGGGGATTCTAACATGTATTGACTCAGGGGTGTGAATACTTATGTAAATTAGATATTTCTGTATTTCATTTCCAATACATTTGAAAAAATCTCTAAAAACATGTTTCACTTTGTCATTATGAGGTATTGTGTGATGGTCGAGAACAAAATCGATTTTATCCATTTTGAATTCAGGCTGTGATTTCAAGTCTATTTACATAGACTTGAAATCACTGGCTACTAAAATAACTGAACACTAGCCACTTTAATAATGTTTACATATTTTGCATTACTCATCTCATATATGTATATACTGTATTCTATTCTACTGTATCTTAGTCTATGCCACGCCGACATTGCTCGTCCAAATATGGATATCTTCTTAATTCCATTCCTTTACTTCAGATGTGTGTATTGTTGTGAATTTGTTAGATATTACTTGTTAGATATTACTGCACTGCTGGAACTAGAAACACAAGCATTACGCTACACCCGCAATAACATCTGCTCAACACGTGTATGTGACCAATACAATTTGATTTGATTAGATTTGATCAAAATGCAGAATAAGTCAAGGGTTATGAATACTTTCTGAAGGCACTGTATACTTAAAGCATTGTGTTTATTTTCTTATAAAATCTTAAATGCAGGAGGAGAAAACTCTGGAGGGGTACGACATGAATTTGTTTTTAAGCAGGGCTAGTCTATTTTTATTTTATTATTATTATTATTCATTTTTTATCAGATTCCAATCCAAACCTGTGGACTCCAAGACTGGCCATCAAAAGGGCATCACCGTATTGGTGTCAGATCGCTGTATTCGCAATAAGACGTCTAAATAAAAACAAATATGTCAGGGGCCCATTAAATAATGACCAACATAAAACTGGAAATAAACAGACCAGATATGATATATAGTATTATTAATATGGCCCCATTACTCAAAAGAGGTCATGATAAGTTTTCATGATACAAATACAATTTGTAAGCCATGCCTCTGCCAACATCGTTTTACTTTTATTTTTTGTGATTGAGCTACAGCACTTTGCTACATTTCAAGTAATTCTGGGTGGAATGTTGTAATTTCTGACTACATGATGCAATAATTGTGAAACATACAGTGGGGAGAACAAGTATTTGATACACTGCCGATTTTGCAGGTTTTCCTACTTACAAAGCATGTAGAGGTCTGTAATTTTTATCATACGTACACTTCAACTGTGAGAGACGGAATCTAAAACAAAAATCCAGAAAATCACATTGTATGATTTTTAAATAATTAATTTGCATTTTATTGCATGACATAAGTATTTGATCACCTACCAACCAGTAAGAATTCCGGCTCTCACAGACCTGTTAGTTTTTCTTTAAGAAGCCTTCCTGTTCTCCACTCATTACCTGTATTAACTTCACCTGTTTGAACTCGTTACCTGAATAAAAGACACCTGTCCACACACTCAATCAAACAGACTCCAACCTCTCCACAATGGCCAAGACCAGAGAGCTGTGTAAGGACATCAAGGATAAATTGCACAAGGCTGGGATGGGCTACAGCACAATAGGCAAGCAGCTTAGTGAGAAGGCAACAACTGTTGGCGCAATTATTAGAAAATTGAAGAAGTTCAAGATGACGGTCAATCTCCCTCGGTCTGGGGCACCATGCAAGATCTCACCTCGTGGGGCATCAATGATCATGAGGAAGGTGAGGGATCAGCCCAGAACTACACGGCAGGACCTGGTCAATGACCTGAAGAGAGCTAGGACCACAGTCTCAAAGAAAACCATTAGTAACACACTACGCCGTCATGGATTAAAATCCTGCAGCGCACGCAAGGTCCCCCTGCTCAAGCCAGTGCATGTCCAGGCCCGTCTGAAGTTTGCAAATGACCATCTGGATGATCCAGAGGAGGAATGGGAGAAGGTCATGTGGTCTGATGAGACAAAAATAGAGCTTTTTGGTCTAAACTCCACTCGCCGTGTTTGGAGAAAGAAGAAGGATGAGTACAACCCCAAGAACACCATCCCAACCGTGAAGCATGGAGGTGGAAACATCATTCTTTGGGGATGCTTTTCTGCAAAGAGGACAGGACGACTGCACCGTATTGAGGGGAGGATGGATGGGGCCATGTATTGCGAGATCTTGGCCAACAACCTCCTTCCCTCAGTAATAGCATTGAAGATGGGTTGTGGCTGGGTCTTCCAGCATGACAACGACCCAAAACACACAGCCAGGGCAACTAAGCAGTGGCTCCGTAAGAAGCATCTCAAGGTCCTGGAGTGCCCTAGCCAGTCTCCAGACCTGAACCCAATAGAAAATCTTTGGAGGGAGCTGAAAGTCCGTATTGCCCAGCGACAGCCCCGAAACCTGAAGGATCTGGAGAAGGTCTGTATGGAGGAGTGGGCCAAATACCCTGCTGCAGTGGGTGCAAACCTGGTCAAGAACTACAGGAAACGTATGATCTCTGTAATTGCAAACAAAGGTTTCTGTACCAAATATTAAGTTCTGCTTTTCTGATGTATCAAATACTTATGTCATGCAATAAAATGCAAATTAATTACTTAAAAATCATACAATGTGATTTTCTGGATTTTTGTTTTAGATTCCGTCACTCACAGTTGAAGAGTACCTATGATAAAAATTACAGACTTCTACATGCTTTGTAAGTGGGAAAACCTGCAAAATCGGCAGTGTATCAAATACTTGTTCTCCCCACTGTATCTTTCTTGCTAACTGATATGACTTTATATCAATAGTTGACCATAATAAAAAATATAACACATTTTGTACGACAAGACCTTTAAAAAAAGCAACAAAATGAATATGCATTGCCTGAGTTTCATGCAACATATTCTCTGCCATCAAAGCCTCTGCACAATCCATTTGTTCATGATACATACTTTCCTGTGTTAAAGACTTGTATGAGGAAAACAAACCCAAAGACCTAATAACAACTACAAAAACAGACTATAACCTGAAACAATACAACAGAAAAGGACGTAGAACTTGCATAGAATGAATAAATGAAGTTTTGAGATATATCAGGAGTTAACCGGCCCCCATCATAGATTCAGCACCTTTATATCAGTGCAGTCTCCCTCCGCAGACTGGGAAGGATGCAGAGAGGAAGCCACTGCATTCTGTCCTCTTTGTCATTCCAAGCGAAAAGAGGAAAATATGAATGCTAGTGTTTATAAGACCATTTATTTTTTCATGAAATAATTCATATATTAAAATTCTAACTCGGTTGATTTGTGTGATGCTCTCACAGTCTTGTTTTTTCATCTATAACAACAGGAATGTCAGCCAACCCATGGCTGTTTACTTATGCGGGACACATTCAGAGAACATTCAAGATCCTTTTTGTTTTGGAAATCTGGGTCTATAACAACCAGGAAAAAAGTATGAAATGTGTATATTGTTGCTCCTGTTTTGCAAAGAGAAAAAGTGGTATAGTTACATTTGAAGTCGTTTGTTTTCTATGACAGGACGGACCACTGTCATCCCAACTATCCTATAGACATCCAACAGGTGGTGTGGTACTGTAACATGTCAAGAACAAAAAACAACCAGTCGCAAGGTCAAAGAACTTGGGCCCATTGAGTTACAGTAGCCAGGTGGGGAAATCATTTAACTGCCAGGTCAGAATTTTTATTATCTTATATTGTTTTGGCTGTTATAAACTTGTTGCCATTGTTTGTCTGGTACACTCGGTGTAAATGTCATAATTCCAAAGTGCCATGTGTTTCTCAAGTACCGTATTTTGGTCGTGCAAAAAAAAATTAAAAAAAGATGCACTTTCCAGATGAAGTAAAAAAGATCTAATCCGTAGAAAGTATTTGAAGGATTTAGGTTAGGGGTGTGATTCGCACATGCCTCTGTTCTGGAGGGTATATCCATGGATAGATGCGCTGTGGAACTTGGAGCTGTTTCAGGTGGGCCACATTTCCATAAGCCCCAGCCATTACATTGATACGCCATGTTGGTAAGATATGACATGACAATGGAGGAGATGAGTGGTTAGGAGTGTCACATGACTGGTTCATGACCAATCAAATACTTAATTTTTTTAGAAACACTCAACAGAAGATAATTGAGGACTCCACCTTTTAAGGTTTCCATAGAGCCTGGCTTGGCCATCACTAGTGAAGGCGGTGTTAGTACATTCAGGGGTACAATAGTATCACGTATCTCTGGAAACATTGAGAAGGAGATATGGGGGACTATGCCCTCTGATTGTCTCATCGACGAGGACTATATAGGAAATGTTTGTGACATATAACACACAGGACAGTGAGTGCATTTGAGTAAGGAATGAAACTCCACTAGGTTAAAGGTGCAGGGGTTGATTTAGAACCATGTAAGAGAGTTTCGAACTTAGCTTGTGTTAACCCCTCTTAGAGCTGTAATATAAGAACACAGTATGGTCACAATCTTATGAATGATCTAAACTTGGAATATAGGCCATCATTTTCTGTCTTTACAAAAATAGTATACTGAACCAAAATATAAAACGCAACATGCAACAGTTTCAGCAAATTCTACTGAGTTACAGTTCATATGAGGAAATCAGTTAATTTAAATAAATAAATTAGGCTCTAATCTATGGATTTCACATGACTGGGCAGGTGTACAGCCATGGGTGGGCCTGGGAAGGCATAGGCCCACCCACTGGGGAGCCAGACCCAGCCAATCAGAATTAGTTTTTCCCCACAAAAAGGCTTTATTAAATACAGGAATACTCCTCAGTTTCATCAGCTGTCCCGGTGGCTAGTTTCAGATCCCACAGGTGAAAAAGCCAGATGTCCTGGGCTGGCGTGGTTACACATGGTCTGCGGTTGTGAGGCCGGTTGGAAGTACTGCCAAATTCTCTAAAACGACGCTGGAGGTGGCTTATGGTAGAGACATTAACATAAAATTATCTGGCAACAGCTCTGGTGGACATTCCTTCAGTCAGCATGCCAATTGCACACTCTCTCAAAACTTGACATTTGTGGCATTCTGTTATGTGACAAAATTGCACAATGTAGAGTGGCCTTTTATTGTCCCCAGCACAAGGTGCACCTGTATAATGACCATGCTGTTTAATCAGCTTCTTGATTTGCCACACCTGTCAGGTGGATGGATTATCTTGGCAAAGGAGAAATAATCACTAACAGGGATGTAAACAAAATTGTGTACAAAATTTGAGAGAAATAAGCTTTTAGTGCGTATGGAACATTTCTGGGATATTTTATTCCAGCTAATGAAACATGGGACCAACACGTTACATGTTGCGTTTATATATTTTTTCAGTATACATTTATATACACAGATAGGAATTAAACATGTAACATACAGTTGAAGTCGGAAGTTTACATACACCTTAGCCAAATACATTTAAACTCTGTTTTTCACAATTCCTGGCAATTAATCCTAGTTAAAATTCCCTGCCTTAGGTCAGTTAGGATCACCAATTTATTTTAAGAATTTTAAATGTCAGATTAATAGTAGAGAGAATGATTTATTTCAGCTTTTATTTCTTTCATCACATTCCCAGTGGGTCAGAAGTTTACATAAACTCAATTAGTATTTGGTAGCATTGCCTTTAAATTGTTTAACTTGGGTCAAACATTTCGGGTAACCTTCCAAAAGCTTCCCACAATAAGTTGGGTGTATTTTGGCCCATTCCTCCTGACAGAACTGGAGTCAGGTTTGTAGGCCTCCTTGCTCGCGCAAGCTTTTTCAGTTCTTCCCACAAATGTTCTATAGGATTGAGGTCAGGACTTTGTGACTTTTGACTTTGTTGTCCTTAAGCCATTTTGCCACAACTTTAGGAGGAATGCTTGGGGTCATTGTCCATTTGGAAGACCCATTTTCAAACAAGTTTTAACTTCCTGACTGATGTCTTGAGATGTTGCTTCAATATATCCACATCATTTTCCTTCCTTATGATGCCATCTATTTTGTGAAGTGCACCAGTCCCTCCTGCAGCAATGCATCCCCACAACATGATGCTGCCACCCGTGCTTCACGGTTGGGATGGTGTTCTTCGGTTTGCAAGCTTCCCCCTTTTTCCTCCAAACATAACGATGATCATTATGGCCAAACAGTTCTTTTTTTGTTTCATAAGACCAGAGGACATTTCTCCAAAAAGTACAATCTTTGTCCCCATGTGCAGTTGCAAATCGTAGTCTGGCTTTTTTAAGGTCCTTTGCTGTTGTTCTGGGATTGATTTGCACATTTCGCACCAAAGTACATTAATCTCTAGGAGACAGAGCGGTATGACGGTTGCGTGGTCTCATGGTGTTTATACTTGCGTACTATTGTTGGAAAGATGAACGTGGTACCTTCAGGCATTTGGAAATTGCTCCCAAGGATGAACCAGACTTGTGGAGGTCTACAATTTGTTTTCTGAGGTCTTGGCCAATATCTTTTGATTTTCCCATGATGTTGAGCAAAGAGGCACTGAGTTTGAAGGTAGGCCTTGAAATACATCCACAGGTACACCTACAATTGACTCAAATTATGTCAATTAGCCTATCAAAAGCTTCTAAAGCCATGACATCATTTTCTGGATTTTTCCAAGCTGTTTAAAGGCACAGTCAACTTAGTGTATGTAAACTTCTGACCCACTGGAATTGTGATTTAGTGAATTATAAGTGAAATAATCTGTCTGTAAACAATTGTTGGAAGAATGACTTGTGTCATGCACAAAGTAGATGTACTAACAGACTTGCCAAAACTATAGTTTGTGAACATGAAATCCGTGGAGTGGTTGAACATTTTGTTTTAATGATTTCAACCTAAGTGTATGTAAACTTCCGACTTCAACTGTAGCTTGTGCTGGAATGAATTTAAACTGGTTAAATGGTACTCAGATAATGCTAAACCCTGACTATTTACTGTCACTTATGTGGTCCCTAATTCTGATCTTTTGACCAATCAGAACAGATCTATTGCCAATAATTAGGCAAAAGATGAGCATTTGGCTTCCTGTGTAAATGCAGACTTAGTTTCTGTTTGTTGGACATTGGAATAAAATTTGAAGATTTTTCTTCATATCTTTTGATATTTAATTTTATTAAAATGTTGGGTTAACATCACTTAAAAAATGTTAGCTGTTTCAACATAAAGAAAATTAACCCTCTAACTTTAAATGTTAAGTTGTATGACTTATGTATATTACAATGTAACTAATATTGAGTTAGCATAACTTTAGGCAGCTGGCTAACTAAAATGTAGAATTTAACTTGCTGCCTTAAAATGGTAAGTTGTGTAAAATCAGGAAATCTTTTGAATTGCTTAATCAATGTAAGATATAATACGGTAACATCATTGACTGAAATGATTTGTTGCAAAAAAAACGGAGAATAATTGAAATATTAGGCTATTTTATACTAAAAGGTGTATACAGCTTTTGTATATTCTACTTTTCCATTTTTCTCCAATCAAAATACGATTTAGGGCTTTCAAACTACACAAAAATGTACTGAAAAATATAAATTTGTACGTTGACATGGGAATGGTTAGGCAATGGTTCTAGATTTTATTTACTTTACATTTAAATCAACCTATTCACAAATCTGATATTTCTTTATGATTTAATCATTACAAATTGGTATTTAAAAAGTTATTCACAGTATAATTTCAGTATAATCCGGTGCTTAGGTTTCTACATGAGTAGAAACAGGAATGAATAAGGTTAAGAAACAAGCCACCGCATTACTGGAATCATTTCATGTCTCAGTTAATGCAAACAACTCTAGAATTGAAGATTCGTGACAATTTTGTGCGGAGTCTGCTATCTCCATTATCTGTTGCCCGGTTTCATAATGTTTCCTAGTCCCTTTCCGTAGCTCTTACTTCTTTGTTGTTCTCAGATTTTAAAGTATCTGATTGGTGTAAGCAAAGGGATAGGATAGGACCTATAATTAGGGGACTGAAAAGTAAGTAGGCCGTTATATTCAATTCATATATTCAAATTACAAAATGTGTATAAAGTCATTTTGTGCATTCAATTAGTCTTAGTGATGTCAAGGCTTTTATACCTCAACTCATGGATGGCTACATTCTATAGGTTACCTTACATAAGCACAGTTGAGAGAGTACATTCCCTGTCAATTCTATTTAAGGTGGATTGCGCACCATCCTCCTCATCTACTGACATCAAACAGTCAAATTGTTGACTCAGTGTCACACAAGAAACTTTTCAATATCTGATACACCAAAACCTAGTTAGGGAGGTGCTGAAAGCCACTCGGTGGTGCTTAGGGATCAAGACTGTAGAAGTAACATTCACATTCCAAGGTATTAATGGCATCCCTTTATAATGGCTTTTCAGGTCCCTTATTATTGATTAGTTCAATGTTGTCATTACTTGCTCTGAGAATGACAAGCTAACATCTAGATGTCTCCATAGTAAAGGGACATTCAGCGACATTAGTGCCGCGCCTATCTCTCTGTGTACATAGTGTGCGGTTTTTTGCCTTGGTTCCTGTTCTGGTTCTCTGGGGAAACCCTGTAGTGTTGTGTTTCTTCTGGGTTGTATCATGGGAATGATTAGAATGACATTGACAGGTATGACATGGGCCCACTGGAGTACTTCCTGCTCCACAGTTCCAGACTGGCACTCCTGCGGCCGCCACCCGAAGAGCGCTTGCGTATTTTCTGCTCCCTGTTGTCCCACGTTGAGAAATCTTCCGATTGCCGAGAGCTAGCAGGACTGCTGGTTTCCTCCTCTGGCGTTGAATCCCCAGTGATTTCGATGCGGGGAGGGTCCATCAGGTTTATGAGGCTAAAGGGGGCTGGTTCCGGCTGGCACATGACAGACTTATCCTCTGTGTTCTGCCTGACGAGCCCGCTGGTTCCAGCCTGGATGCCCACAGAAACCCGGTCTCCGGTCTGTGTTGAGCCGTCACTGGCACTCTCGCGGCACATCGTCCACATGTTGTAGCACTGGGTGAAGTTGAAAAAGTTGCTGTTGAAAGTTTTGAGCTCGCCGCACACGTCCCTGCGCAGCTCGGCCAGTTCATAGCGCATGGCCGAGATCTCGTCTTTCCACTGTATGTTGAAGGCGGCCACCATATTGGCGGACTCTTTAAAGGCCTGGATGGCCTGAGGTACGGGGGGATCGGGGGCAGCTATGGAGGGGGCATCAGGGATCCGGTAGGCAGGCGGCGAGGTCGGGGGGACAGAGATGGCGGTTACAGTGGAGCTGGTGCTGTGCTGGCTGCGAGCTACAGCGTTCTCCCTCTCCAGGCGCTCCAACTCCTCATAGGCCGAGGAGCTGGCCCCGTCGTCGTCTTCTATCATGTCCTCGTTTAGCAAAGAAGTACCTTCCAGCACATCATATCCCTCTGGAAGACAAATTTTAATATGCAAATAGAGGGACATTCAAAGTGAGGGAACAGCTGGAGTGTTATGTAATTATAATGCCAACATTTTCAAACCTAGATGGGGCATACATATACCTACTATATGCATTCAGTATGTGAGTAAAATACCACAACTACCCTGTAATTCCAGTGGATAGATCAGATAAAATCAAATTTTGATGGAACAAAGATTTTGACTCGTTGCATTGAGAATATAGAGTAGAAATGGTGAAAGACGATTTGTTGATCTCCTGCCAATATCATTACCCTTTTATCAGATGAAGCATTTGTGATTCCGTGATCAGATCCATATGGGATTCCTTTATCAGATCCATTAGTGATTGTTCAAACCCAAAAAGAGACCATGTAAAACTTAATGAAGCGGTGCCCTTCAGACACTGAAGTGGTCTCTAGAATTGTTATGCTCTTTAACACAACTCTGGCACACTAAAATGCGGAAAGTAATTATTCAACCAGGGAGCCACTTGAGCGATGCATTTTAACTCACATACTGCAGGCTTTTCGGTTTTTACACTGCCTTCTCACTCATTTCAATGAACATCAACCTTCCACAGTCTTTCCCTCTTTTCACCGCACAGCACCCTGGGATGCGGAACCCTGTTGGTTCCTAGCATAAACCATCATTACCAATCAGTTTCAAATTAAAAGGCCATTCTCCGAATGAAATCATTAAAAGCATGTTTCGCTAAAGAACGTTCCTGAAGTGTTTTCCGGTTGTTTCTTTTTTTTTCTTTTTTTTTCTTTTTTTTGTGCAACAGAAAAGATGAAAAGGCAATGAAAGAATCACAACTCAAATTATTGGGCCGAGAAGCAGTTATGAACCCTATTGAACATGTCAGTTCCCTCACCATGAGGTTGATTGGACATGTGGAGTTTCCCCAGTGGCGGGTAAATCCCCCCCTACAGGGCTGCACCAGGGAGGGGCTGCAATCCCACAGTCAAAGACGGCTGATAACCTCTACGCCAAGGGTCAAACCCAGCCACATGTGGCCTTTACAGAGGTCAACTTTCATAGAGAGAAAAAAACACAAAGCTACTGTAATACACTGTAACTGCTCTCATATTTTGACTGTTGACAGTGGCAATATGATAACATTCAGTGCTATCTTATGGCTGCGCCATGAGCAGATTATGTGTCAGACTGGGAAGTACAGCTTTATCAAACAGTTCCACCAATGAGGCCATTTTAGTGGTCTTAATAATAGAGACCCTTCAAAACAACTTGCAAAAGCCAGCGAGGCACCATCATCACAAAGATGATTCTGGAATATTAATATATACCAAAAAGGAATTCAAGGCCTCAGAGTTTTGTGAGTTGTTCAGACCCCTGTTTGTTTTTCATAGTACCAAAATGGGATTAGTCAATCCTGCTATCATATCAAAAGTTGTAATTTTTATTTATTGCTGAGAAGGCAGTGCAAAAAACACACACACATAGACGTATGTATGCGTGTTGACATTAAAATACCTGTGACAGGCATCACTGAGGTCTCCAGCTGTTCTGTCCCCCTGGTTATCCTTCAAGAGATGCATGGTTGGTCAAATAGAGAGGGGGTGCTGCTCTTCTGCCCAATGGGGCATCATAGGATCCCTTCCCCACTCAAGGGCCGTGCTAGCCTCGACATGCTAGCATTTGGTTGGGAAGCGATTTAGAATTCAGATCTCATTTCACATTTTTCAAGTCAGTGGCACGGCCAGTCAAATACTACAGATTAATTCATTTAATTTCAAGGCCGCTATTCCCTCAAAAATTACACCAAATGGTTGATACCAGGTAAAAATAGGTCATAGCCAATTATTTCCCTGAGGCTCACTAGCACATCCTGTTCCATAGCTCAGTCGGATGTGACTGTATATGGAGAAATAAAAGTCCTATATGCAGAAAATTCTAGGAATAACTGACACCCATTTTAGAGCCAATTTAGTGAGCCAATTGGGAAGTGGACAGAATTGGGACAGAGCTTATTGGGTGAAAGGAATTCAGCAGGTAAGACGGTGGGATTGGAGGACTTCCTTGATCCGCAGGTCACATCGTAGGCTGAGGGATTCTGACTGTGCAACCCAATTGAGCATGACAAGATAAACAAAATAAAACTCCAGATTGTACAAGAAAACAAAGAAACCCCCCCAAAACAAAAACAAATACAGAGGGCTAGTACAACTGATTTCAAAAAATGTGTTGAGAAATTAAAATCCAGGTCATAATGTTGTCAAATGAAAAATGTAATATGAAATATTTCAATAGGGTTCATAGCTTTACTCTTTCAGGTATACACCAAATGCGTGAGGGCAATTCGTTTTATGGAGGGAGCTCTGGTTCTGTTAACACAAAGAATCAGATATGTTGACGTTGTGACAAATATATCGTGTAAAATGTTGCACAAAAACCTTCAAATTATTGCAACAAATTCACTAGGAAACGTCACAATTATTAAGACGATTTGACATTATTCTAAGAGATCATCTAAATGTGAGATTTAGAAGAAAGAGAACGTTTCTATTACGGTGGGCCTAACGGGTAAAACAGCTGTTGAACCATTTGTAAGAGCACCACTGTAGTGAGTCAACTGATCAGCAGCCCTGAAACACATGATCGCCAGACTGCCTTCTGATCTCTCTACATCAGAAGTGATAAATCAGTTGCCAGAAAAATATTATTCATATCATATCTCTAAATATGGTTTTATGCAACACAATACAACAATATAGAAAAACAATGTATTTTACGCGCTCTGAATTGCCTTTACTAGCAAGTTCCTTTGTGCAACCAGTACCATATCTGAATTTGTTGACTTACCGTATGTCGGTTACAAGATGCTGTCTTGTTTTCTGTAGGCTTATAAGTCAAGATCAGTTAGAGATGCTAGTGCCCTCAACATCAAATCTGCACCTTGAACACAGTTCCACTGCTAGTTTAATTCTACCCCTCTAATCAGGGCCTGATTTAGACCTGGGACACCAGGTGGGTGTCATTAATTATCAGGTAGAACAGAAAACCAGCAGGCTCCGGTCCACGTAGGAGAATATTTGAATACCCTTGTGCTATTGTAATGGACATGTCAAATAAAGCATGGAAGGGGAGGCTGAAGACCTCTCTGGAGCAGGCTATGAACCCTCCTAACACGCTGTAGAGGTCTATAGCCCCTCCCTCCTAACACTCTGTTTCACATTTAACCATTCCCTACACGACTCACACCTCACACAACATATACTGTATACCACTGAGATTCACATGCTCAGAACAGGGCATGTTCCTATTGCACATGCCAAGTGCTGTGAGTGTGACAGTAGTGTGTTGTTGTGGTGTGGTGCATTGTGGGTATGACATCTCATTAGGTTGGTTTGAATGAGGGCCCTACCACCCTCTACTACGGGTCCAGCTTTGCCACCGCCACACGTGACAAATCAGGATCATGATGCAAGGTTTGTGCAAAGTAACTCACTTGCAAGCAAATTCCTCTGAACACTTAGGATATGCAGAGCCAAGACAAACAAGACACAGTGACAGTAGCCAAAAATAAATGACCGGAATCATTCAACCCAGCATCTTTCAAAGTTCAAGGGTAGCCCACTGTACATATGTAGGTATGTCAAGGATGTACGTGTGTTATAGAATGCATGAGGAGTATGTGTTCTAAGCCTTCTCTCGTTCGGGGGGGGGGGGGGGGGGGGGGGGGGGATTTTGTGATGCATACTGTTACCTGTTGTGGATCTGAGAGTTGAAGTGACAGTGGAGGATGTCATTGAAGGCAAGCAGTCGTCGTCTTGGGAATACCCAGCCTGAATTGCACGCAGGTAACTGTGGCTTCGAGTGCGGAATGAGCCAGGCAGGTCCAAAGCCTCCATGGCCTGGGATTCTACTTCGCTAAAAACGGACTCGCAAACTGACTCAAACTGGCCATTGACCTCAGTCTCACTCACCTGAGAGACAAAAACAGGAATAGCAGTCCTTAATTTTTCCTCTTCCTTTCTCTTTCTCACTTTGACTCTTCCCCTTAGTAACAGTAAATATGAAGGAGTGTTAGCAGGGAAAAAAGGCACTGGCAATTCCGACCGTTAAAAAAAATAAAATTAAAACTTTACATCAAAATCTTTGTTTTCTTAAAAAAACAACCAGATAAAACAACCAAATGAAAAGAGCAAAAACAATGCATCATTTGGTATACAGCTTACTATCACATTGTAAGTCATCATCATAGACATACATACCACAGGAGGTTGGAGGCACCTTAATTGGAGAGAATGGGCTCGTGTTAATGACTGGAGCGCAATAAGTGGAATGGTATCAAATACATTAAACAAGTGGTTTCCAGGTGTTCGAAGCCATTCCATTTGCTCCGTTCCAGGCATTATTATGAGCCGTTCTCCCCAAGGCAGCCTCCTGTGATACATACGTTGCTCCTGGGGAAACGGGGAATGTAGATGTCCTTACGAGAATCTATTCAAAAGTAGAAATTACGGTGCATCACAGTACAAACAACATGCGGAATTTCAATGTTGTTAATATACATCTCCATCGCAATGCATCCAACATAACGGCAGGGAGGAAGCTATACTAACAACGTCATCTGTGTGAGGAGATTATTTAAATAGCACCACAAAGATGGTTGATAATGAGATATTGTGCCAAACGTGTATCAAAATTCATCTTGTTTATATTATGCAGTGCATAAATGCCTGCTACTTAATAACATAATAAAAATGACTGCAGAGGGTGTATTAAATCATTGTAACCCACAGTGTATCTTGTATCTAATATTCAGCAACTATGGATAAAAGGATGCTTTTTGCTGTTCAAACAACATTGTCTAGACTGACTGTGTAGTTTGTAATGAGATAAATATAGAAAATAAACTATATTAATGGTGCTGCTTGTTGATACAATGTCACCAATAACACAAATCTATTGACTTCACATTAATCGTCCTGATCTTCTACATCAAAATAGGATTTATTTTGATCTATAAGTCAACAGTACTACCAATGACAACTTAAACTATCAAAAGTCCTATCTCTCAAACAATAATGGCTGAACAAGCATCTACCATCTCAAGGAGAGGGAATCTAGTGGTGACTAATGTGTTTCTATAAGTAACTATATGATTATTGGGATTATTGCCACCCTTTAGCAAACAACAGATGGTCCCACCCAGTCTGCCCACATGGTGGCATCTACTGTATCCCTCCTCCTCCTCCTCCTCCTCCTCCTCCTCCTCCTCCTCCTCCTCCTCCTCCTCCTCCTCCAGGGCTCGTGGTGGCATCTTCTGTATCCTCCTCCTCCTCCTCCACCTCCTCCTCCTTCACCTCCGGGTCTCCTGGTGTTCCCCCTGTAAAGATCCTGTGTGGGACTCACCTGGCTGACGCAGCTTGCCTGACTGAGGGTGCTGACTGCCCGCATGTAGCTCTGGTTCCGGGAGCGGAATTGAGGTCCCAGGGGTACATGGTGTTGGGGGTAATTGGAGGCTGGGTCCAGGGTGACACTGTGATGGGGCCGCATCATGTCTCGGGTGGTTTGCAAGTGGTAGCTCTGGCTGAATGCAGAGAGAGAGACAGTAGAGAGACAAATATGAGAGGTATTGTAAATCAGACATCCCTTAATCTCTTGTGGAAAGACTACGTAAACATAATCAAGCATCTGAACAAATTATGCATGATTTTAGTTCTGGGTTAACTGAGATTAGACATCCCTGGCCAAGCACCAAACTGTTTTATATACTGTTAAACAGTTAACATGGCTAACATGAAGTAGGCCTACTGCTTTTTCCAGGTTGATGTTGTGTTGTTGTGTGACTGGCAGCAAAAGTGACTCATCCGCTTACAACAGCAACCTTAATGCGATCAACTCTGAACTACGATGACAAGTGGAGTACTCGCAAACCCCAAAACACTGGTGTCTTGCTAGCCCCACAATTACAGTTTGTCAACCCACCTATAGTTCCCAATAGTACAACAATAAATGTTGGGTTACGGACTACCTGACCGGTAGGCCACAATTTGTGCGACTACAGAGCTGTGTGTCAGAACGGGCAGTGAGCAACACAGGGGCCCCCCAGGGAACGGTCCTGTCCCCCTTCCTGTTCACCCTCTACACCTCTGACTTCAGATATAACTCTGAAACATGCCACCTACAGAAGTTCTCGGATGACTCCGCAATTGTAGGGTGCATCAGGGGTGGGCAGGAGGAAGAGTACAGGAGCACAATCAGTGACTTTGTGTTGTGGTGTGAGCAGAACCACCTTCAGCTCAACATCAGCAAAACAAAGGAGATGGTGGTGGACTTCAGGAGAACCAAGGCACAACTGACTGCAGTCCCTATACAGGGGACGGATGTGGACATGGTTGGGTCATACAAGTTCCTGGGAGTCCATATGGACAACAGGCTGGAATGGGCTGGTAACACCGGGGCCCTGTACAAAAAGGGCCAGAGCCGACTCTACTTTCTGAGTAGGCTCAGGTCCTTCAACGTGTGCAGTAAACTACTGCATACCTTCTACCAGTCTGTGGTGGCCAGTGCCATCTTTTTTGCAGTGGTGTGCTGGGGAGCCAACAAAGCCGGTGATGCTTCTCGGGTAAATAAGCTGATCAGGAAGGCTAGCTCTGTCCTGGGGATGAGCCTTGACACTCTAGAGGAGGTGGCGGAGAGACGGATCCTGGCCAAACTGCTGGCCATCATGGACAACGTCACCCACCCTCTGCACGCCATAGTTATGACGCAGAGGAGCACCTTCAGTCACAGACTGATCCCACCACGGTGTGCCAGAGAGCGCCACACAGAGGTCCTTCCTGCCGGCGGCTATTAGACTATATAATGCCTCACCGGGGTGCCGTGCCGTCGGCAACATAGATCTGGAACTGTTGGGGTGCTAGGACCAAGTTTAACAATTATGCATCCATCCGTGAGTAACTCTGGTCCGTCAGCACTCATCCACTCAGGACCTATTTATTCATACAGGTCTGTATATACATACTCATGTACAGTTGTTAAATCATATCACTTGCAATATTGCTAGTAATTCTTGGACCTAACTTACGTAGTCATTCACTCAGGAATGCATATTAGTATCCTGTCAATTGCACCTTTTCTCATTGCTTTTAGTATATCGAATGTGCAATACGTGCAGTTATCTGTAATTAAACCCTGCGCACTAAGGACTGTATTTCAAGGGAATTACTATTATTACCCCAAATTATATCATACACACATTTAGCTATTTAAGTATCTCTTCCTGTCATTTACCTGTACAGTTTATGTAACCATGCAAGTATTCACTTATCTGTAAATATAACTGTATATTTACCTGTACAGCTAATTTAACCATGCAAAATATTAACTTACCTGTTCATTTAGCCAGTCTGTCTATTAAGTAAACTATTATTACCCTTGCTCATATCATATGCATTTTTAGCTACTGAAGTATTTCTCTGCCATCGACCTGTATAGTATAGTTAACCATCCAACATCCACCAATGTATAGTGTACATATTCAGCCATCCACCCATACTATGCAATGTCTTTTTATAGCTTTTTTTGCACCCCAGATATCTTGTATTTCTATACTTTTTCATACTGCCGCTCTATGTATCATGTACTGTGTATCTGTCTTTTGTGTACTTTCATTGTGGCATTTTGACCTGCCCTGTCTGTCTGTCTGTCTGTCTGTCTGTCTGTCTGTCTGTCTGTCTGTCTGTCTATCTATCTATCTACAAACTATGATATAACACATATAAAATCATGTAGTAAACTAAAAAAGTGTTGAACAAATCAAAATATATCAGACCCTTTGCCTTGATGACAGCTTTGCACACTCTTGGCATTCTCTCAACCAGCTTCAACTAGAATGTTTTTCCAACAGTCTTGAAGGAGTTCCCACATATGCTGAGCACTTGTTGGCTCTGCGATCCAACTCATCCCAAACCATCTCAATTTGTTTGAGGTTGGGTGATTGTGGAGGCCAGGTCATCTGATGCAGCACGCCATCACTCTTCTTCTTGGTCAAATAGCCCTTACACAGCCTGGCGGTGTGTTGGGTCATTGTCCTGTTGAAAAACAAATGATAGTCCCACTAAGCGCAAACCAGATGGGATGACGTATTGCTGCAGAATGCTATGGTATCCATGCTGGTGAAGTGTGCCTTGAATTCTAAATCAATTACAGACACCATCACACCACCTCCTCCATGCTTCACGGTGGGAACCACACATGCGGAGATCACCTGTTCACCTACTCTGCGTCTCACAAAGACATAGCTTTTGGTACCAGAAATCTCAAATTTGGACTCATCAGACCAAAGGACAGATTTCCACCGGTCTAATGTCCATTGCTTGTGTTTCTTGGCCCAAGCAAGTCTCTTCTTATTACTGGTGTCCTTTAGTAGTGGTTTCTTTGCAGCAATTCGACCATGAAGGCCTGATTCACGCAGTCTCATGTGAACAGTTGATGTTGAGATGTGCCTGTTACTTGTTATTTGGGCTGACATTTCTGAGGCTGATGAACTTATACTCTGCAGCAGAGGTAACTCTGGGTCTTCCTTTCCTGTGACGGTCGTCATGAATATTATAAATAGCATCTTCTTCTGATTGGCTGGTATTCTTCTTCTTATTGTTATCGTAACCATGGTTACTGCTTTCAAGATCCCATGTCATGCTACACATCTATCTGTACATTATTTTGTGTCCTTTTTTTTTTCTCTCTATACAATCATTACATCTTTTTTGTACTACAATATCACTCTGTACCACTGTCCTGCTTCTTCTAGTTCACCTGAAGCTTATTTATCTATGAATCTACGGAGTGTTACCTGTCAAGAAGGGGAATGAGAGCAAACACTGTATTTGCGTTGTGAGAATGAAAGACAATTTCACCTACAGTGGGGAGAACAAGTATTTGATACACTGACGATTTTGCAGGTTTTCCCAAATACAAAGTATGTAGAAGTCTGTAATTTTTATCATAGGTACTCTTCAACTGTGAGTGACGGAATCTAAAACAAAAATCCAGAAAATCACATTGTATGATATTTAAATAATTAATTTGCATTTTATTGCATGACATAAGTATTTGATACATCAGAAAAGCAGAACTTAATATTTGGTACAGAAACCTTTGTTTGCAATTACAGAGATCATACGTTTCCTGTAGTTCTTGACCAGGTTTGCACACACTGCAGCAGAGATTTTGGCCCACTCCTCCATTCAGATCCTTCAGGTTTCGGGGCTGTCGCTGGGCAATACGGACTTGCAGCTCCCTCCAAAGATTTTCTATTGGGTTCAGGTCTGGAGACTGGCTAGGCCACTCCAGGACCTTGAGATGCTTCTTACGGAGCCACTCCTTAGTTGCCCTGGCTGTGTGTTTCGGGTCGTTTTCATGCTGGAAGACCCAGCCACGACCCATCTTCAATGCTCTTACTGAGGGAAGGAGGTTGTTGGCCAAGATCTCGCAATACATGGCCCCATCCATCCTCCCCTCAATACGGTGCAGTCGTCCTGTCCCCTTTGCAGAAAAGCATTCCCAAAGAATGATGTTTCCACCTCCATGCTTCACGGTTGGGATGGTGTTCTTGGGGTTGTACTCATCCTTCTTTTTCCTCCAAACACGGCGAGTGGAGTTTAGACCAAAAAGCTCTATTTTTGTCTCATCAGACCACATGACTTTCTCCCATTCCTCCTCTGGATCATCCAGATGGTCATTGGCAAACTTCAGACGGGCCTGGACATGCATTGGCTTGAGCAGGGGGACCTTGCGTGCGCTGCAGGATTTTAATCCATGACGGCGTAGTGTGTTACTAATGGTTTTCTTTGAGACTGTGGTCCCAGCTCTCTTCAGGTCATTGACCAGTCCTGCCGTGTAGTTCTGCGATGATCCCTCACCTTCCTCATGATCATTGATGCCCCACGAGGTGAGATCTTGCATGGTGCTCCAGACCGAGGGAGATTGACCGTCATCTTGAACTTCTTCCATTTTCTAATAATTGCGCCAACAGTTGTTGCCTTCTCACCAAGCTGCTTGCCTATTGTCCTGTAGCCCATCCCAGCCTTGTGCAGGTCTACAATTTTATCCCTGATGTCCTTACACAGCTCTCTGGTCTTGGCCATTGTGGAGAGGTTGGAGTCTGTTTGATTGAATGTGTGGACAGGTGTCTTTTATACAGGTAACGAGTTCAAACAGGTGAAGTTAATACAGGTAATGAGTGGAGAACAGGAAGGCTTCTTAAAGAAAAACTAACAGGTCTGTGAGAGCCGGAATTCTTACTGGTTGGTAGGTGATCAAATACTTATGTCATGCAATAAAATGCAAATTAATTATTTAAAAATCATACAATGTGATTTTCTGGATTTTTGCGATTCCGTCACTCACAGTTGAAGTGTACGTATGATAAAAATTACAGACCTCTACATGCTTTGTAAGTAGGAAAACCTGCAAAATCGGCAGTGTATCAAATACTTGTTCTCCCCACTGTATATGAAGACATTCAAAGAAGTACATGAGATTTGATTGTCAGCCAATGAATATCCTGTTCATGCTTAATACAGTACCTGGACATTTGACTGTGACATTAGAAAAAAGTGACAGAGTTACCACTGCCTTGTCAACAGTGCTGTGATAACATGAGGTACATTGCCTCGGTAAGATGTTAGGCAAATATTGAAATAGCAGTTGATAAAGGTCAGATATAATACCTGCATTGGTCTGTGACACTCACCAGCTAAAGCACTACTTTAATATATGAGCTCATGAGGAGAACTGGGAACAATCCAAGCACAAGGACAGGGGCACAAAGCAGCGAAGCGGCTACAAACCAATTGACCAAACAAACGTAGCAAAGCTCTTAGTCATGCATTAATATAGACTGAAGAGGCATTGGGGTACGATAGGAACATGTCACAGACAATCGTAACAAAGGCGGTATTCTTCCTCTGTTGCCCAGCAACATCGAGTGACATGGCTAAATCATGCATGTTCCCCCAGAAAATAAATGAATCAGACATAACAGGTAGCCTAGCCATAACAGCAGGTAGCCTAGCGATAAAGAACGTTTGGCCAGTAACCGAAAGGTTGCTGGTTTGAATCCCTCAGCCAACTAGTTGAAAAAAAACTTTGTCAAAAAGGCAGGTGCTGCATTTAGGGTTTTCAAAGAGGGTCAAGATCCTACCAAGATAAAAGGTCAGAGCTTCTACATTATTTACGGTAATCTATGAGTCACATTGGCTATAAGGGCAAAACTGTCCTTTTAAACCCTGCCATCCAATCTAATGTCAAAAATCAAGCTTGTGAGCACATTTATTTCAAGTTCAATAATGCAGCCAAATCTTTACCCAAAAGCGTGTAAGTAATGCTATGTAATATATAATTCACTACCAACTGTCATCACTGTAACAAGGCTTGAGAGAATGCGAGAAATTGCCAAGAAACTGAAGATCTCGTACAACGCTGTGTACTACTCCCTTCACAGAACAGCGCAAACTGGCTCTAACCAGAGTAGAAAGCGGAGTGGGAGGCCCCGGTGCACAACTGAGCAAGAGGACAAGTACATTAGAGTGTCTAGTTTGAGAAACAGACTTCTCACAAGTCCTCAACTGGCAGCTTCATTAAATAGTACCCGCAAAACACCAGTCTCAACGTCAACAGTGAAGAGGTGACTCCGGGATGCTGGCCTTCTAGGCAGAGTTGCAAAGGAAAAGCCATATATTTCTCTGTCCAGTGTCTGTGTTATTTTGCCCATCATAATCTTTTCTTTTTATTGGCCAGTCTGAGATATGGCTTTTTCTATGCAACTCTGCCTAGAAGGCCAGCATCCCGGAGTCGCCTCTTCACGTTGACACAGTTTGCACTGTTCTGTGAAGGGAGTAGTACACAGTGTTGTACAAGATCTTCAGTTTCTTGGCAATTTCACGCATGGAATAGCCTTCATTTCTCAGAACAAGAACAGACTGATGAGTTTCAGAAGAAAGTTCTTTGTTTCTGTCCATTTTGAGCCTGTAATCGAACCCACAAATGCTGATGCTCCAGATACTCAACTAATCTAAAGAAGGCCAGTTTTATTGCTTCTTTAATCAGCACAACAGTTTTCACTAAAATAATTGCAAAAGGGTTTTCTAATGATCAATTGGCCTTTTAAAATGATAAACTTGGATTACAGGAGTGATGGTTGCTGATAATGGGCCTCTGTACGCCTATGTAGATATTCCATTTATTTATTTTTTAAATCAGCTGTTAAAATGGCAAATCTCAGCTACAGCCCTATAGTTCCAAATAACCGGAGGACTTAACGTTTAGATGGTTATTTTAATCACATAATCATTAAGCCCAGAGAATCAATTTCATAATATAGCAGTCTTCACTTTTAATCATAGCAAAGACACAAGGCGCCTGGCTGAGCCACTGGGTCTGACTAGGCTAGAAATGTTTTGCCGCTATTAGTTGCTATACATCAACTAAATTTGATGTTATTTTAATGGCAAAAAAAAAAGCTTTTCTTTAAAAGACAAGGACATTTCTAAGTGACCCATCCGCAACTGCCCGACTATATGTGATAAAGTTCAAATCTGAGGCCGCACCCAACCCTAACCCGCTAATATAGAAAATATTTACAAAATCTGGCTATAGTCGGGTTATCACATATAGTCGGGTTGGGTGCGGGCCTCAGAACCCTTTGGCAATTATGTTAGCACAGCTAAAAACTGTTGTGCTGATTAAAGAAGCAATAAAACTGGCCTTCTTTAGATTAGTTGAGTATCTGGAGCATCAGCATTTGTGTGTTCGATTACAGGCTCAAAATGGCCAGAAACAAATAATTTTATCACATATAGACGGGCAGATGCGGATGGGTTATTAGCAGTTGCGGATGGGTTATTAGCAGTTGCGGATTGGTTATTAGCAGTTGCGGATTGGTTATTAGCAGTTGCGGATTGGTTATTAGCAGTTGCGGATGGGTTACTAGCAGTTGCGGATGGGTTATTAGCAGTTGCGGATGGGTTATTAGTAGTTGCGGATGGGTTATTAGCAGTTGCGGATGGGTTATTAGCAGTTGCGGATGGGTTATTAGCAGTTGCGGATGGGTTATTAGTAGTTGCGGATGGGTTATTAGCAGTTGCGGATGGGTTATTAGCAGTTGCGGATGGGTTATTAGCAGTTGCAGATGGGTTATTAGTAGTTGCAGATGGGTTATTAGTATTTGCAGATGGGTGCAGGTGAACAAATAGCTGACACATGCACCACTAGTAAAACGTAACATAGTAAACGTAACATAGTAAACGTAACGTAGCAAGCGTAACATGGCAATCGTAACATAGCAAATGAAACATAGCAAACGTAGCATAGTAAACGTAGCATAGTAAACGTAGCATAGTAAACGTAGCATAGTAAACGTAGCATAGTAAACGTAGCATAGTAAACGTAACATAGTAAACGTAACATAGCAAACGTAACATAGTAAACGTAACATAGTAAACATAAATCCGGGACACTCCAATTTACATTCACTACACTATTAAAAAAAAGGGTTCCAAAAGTTCTTTGGCTGTCCCAATAGGATAGCCCTTTTTGGTTCCAGGTAGAACCCTTTCGAGTTCCATGTAGAACCTTCTGTAGAAACGGCTCTATATGGAACCCCAAAGGGTTCTACCTGGAACCAAAAAGGGTTCTTTAAGTTTAAATGGTATTCCTATGGGGACAGCAGAATAACTCTTTTACTGTAGGTTCTAGATAGCACCTTTTTTTCCTAAGAGTGTTTGTTACGTCTAGTCTATGAGACCAGGCTGATACGTACGGTGTACATTTTAGAACATCCTCAGCTTGGGTGAGGATTGACTCACACAGGAGCTACTTATGAGGCTGAGGTTGTCTGAAAACAGATGGGCCTACCTTTGGGGGTCTTTGTGGGGCCTCTGCATAACTGATTTGAGGACGAGGGCGTCGGGTCGGATGGCCTTGTGGGGTGAGGTCTTGGGGCTGCTGTCAGATTCGCCACCAGAGTCGTTGTCTACCTCTCCCATGGCTTTGACATAGCTGCTGCTGCGCATCCGCCGACATGGGATCTCCTCGTCCTGGTCCCCGTCCTCCGGGTATCCACTCCACTCATCCTGAGGCACCTGTAGCAGAGAGCCCACCTCTGTCAGTCAGTCAAATAGATCCAACATTCTGCACAAGTGTACTCGGTGTCTTTGTATCACACTCACACGGACACGCACGCACGCACGCACGCACGCACGCACGCACACACACACACACACACACACACACACACACACACACACACACACACACACACACTTCTACTGAAGAAACAAGTGAGCTGATGACCAGTAGAGGATTCCACTGGGTATCCCTGAGACAAAATCTCAGCCTTGTACGACTGCTCTCTAAGCAGTTCTGTTATCTGCTAGTACAATGGTGCCCAGCTGCCAAAAGAGTGTGAGAGCTGACTCAGAATCAACTGAGGAAGAGTTTTCCCCTAACACACACAGGGACTGACTGGAGCAGAATGATCCCCATCCCCAGCCTTTACATATTTCTCAGAAACAACGCAAGAGAAACTATCCTCAATGGTGGCAAGATATTCTCTGTGTAATAAGCTAAAAGCAACTCCAAAAACATTAAATTATACAAATATCCAGATTACTTAGTACTGCTATACACAATACATTTACCAAAGTATAATTTTTTTTAGAGATGGTATGAGTGCCAATTCCCTTCCCCCTTGTAATCCCCTCTTGCACAGCATGGCTCTGAGGTCTAAACTCCAGTCGGTGGAGTCAAACTTCCTAAGGAATGGATGTCTGGGCTGTAGAGTTCCAGCTCGTCCCAGATTGCCAAGCCATCCACACAGGGAATGACACTGCAAGCCTGTCAGAGTGACAAGTCCCAGTGAGATGGTCTTAGTGTGAGAAGAGTGGGAAAGAAAGGCACTGTTATCTGTCACCAAATTCATCTGCTTGTTTCATCTACAGGGAGGCTCTGTGGTCTAGCTCCACTTTGCCCTGTTAGACTGTTAGGGCAGAGACAGACCGACATTCAACCCAGGACCAATGGGATTTCTCACACAATGGCGGTCTAAGCACAGTGTGGGTTTGATTGAACCTTACCTAACAGTGGCTGCCATTTACTCACCTGAGGCTGTGCTTGTAACTGTTGACACGATGTAGTTAGTGACAAACTATTAATTTTAGCAGCAAACAAGTTAAGTGGCAATTAATCTTGATACAATTATTAGGTATCGATGTAATTACATCTGAAATTGAATTACGGATTACTGTTATTTGAAATCCAAATATTCAGGACAATGTGATTTAATGTTTTTATTTGACATACAGTTCAGAAAGCATATGGCTTTCATAGCATCCCCGCAGTGTTAATCAAGACAAAAGGAAATTGCGCTGACTATAGGAACTACTGCTATCCAATATCTGATATAATGACGACTTGTCCAGCAATTGTCTTTGCCATGGGCCCCAACAGCAATTACCAAGCACAGACAAGTGGTGCATCTCAATAAATAAACGAATGTTCTGTTGTTATAAATATGAAACTTTTAAAGAAAATCCAGAGGTCTCAGGGTCAGCTATGGGATGAAGAGTGTTACACTGCATAGTGAGGGGAGTAATAAAGCCATGGATAATACCATTAAGGGGGATGTAGGCAAGTGTGTAGGTTGCAGCCATAGCAACTGCAGATGAAAGAGCGAAATTAACACACCCTGCATATGCAACAGCGTAGCCTCGACTAACAGAAAAAAAGGGGTCCGCTTCGACGAACGGCAGAACAATTAATAGTGATTAAGGGATTGTTGTTAATTACAGGGTGTTGCTTTGCCATAAACATCTCCACACCAAAACAAAGCAGCTACTTTACTGTACAACTATCTCTAATTAGTGTACTCAAAGAAGGATAACAGGGCATGTTCTAATCAATACATGCGAATAGAAAATATTTTCTAGCCCTCTAAGACAGGTGATCATATTCATACAAGGCCATTTATTCGATCTCAGACGCTTGAACCATATATCGTACACATTCTTATTTCACCGCATATTGGCATTGACATGAAATTAGCAATCAGTGGCCAATCAAATCAATTCTCCTGTCACAGTGTGTAATCTGTTGCATTCTCTTCCTGGACCTTGGAGATGGCAATCTACAGCTGTATGATGTCACACATCCAGTATATTGATCAGGTGTATGTACTGTATGTATAACATAACATTCCATCACACTGTGCTGCCAGTGGACCAGCGGTTCTTAGAACAACAGCCTGGGGCACTAGTGGTCTCCCTGTCTACCTCTGCCAGTTACTCACTCCAACCAATCATGGGCCCTATCTGGTTATTTCCCCTCAACTATCAGAGAGAGCAGAGTAGGATGATTGTTGGGTTTTCTGTTCAGTAGAGTAGAGGCAGGGAATAGCATAGTGAAACTCCCTCCCTCCCTCTCTCCCTCCCTCCCTCCCTCCCTCCCTCCCTCCCTCCCTCCCTCCTTTTGTTTTGCCTCTAAGGATGGGTATAAGAGGTTATAAGAGTCCTTATTTTACTCATATTTGTTATTTAATAGCGATATTAAATGCAGCCATCGGTGGACATAAACCTGATCTACAAATGGTTCCTTTCTAGCATATACAGTGGGGAGAACAAGTATTTGATACACTGCCGATTTTGCAGGTTTTCCTACTTACAAAGCATGTAGAGGTCTGTAATTTTTATCATAGCTACTCTTCAACTGTGAGTGACGAAATCTAAAACAAAAATCCAGAAAATCACATTGTATGATTTTTAAGTAATTAATTAGCATTTTATTGCATGACATAAGTATTTGATACATCAGAAAAGCAGAACTTAATATTTGGTACAGAAACCTTTGTTTGCAATTACAGACATCATACGTTTCCTGTAGTTCTTGACCAGGTTTGCACACACTGCAGGAGGGATTTTGGACCACTCCTCCATACAGACCTTCTCCAGATCCTTCAGGTTTCGGGGCTGTCGCTGGGCAATACGGACTTGCAGCTCCCTCCAAAGATTTTCTATTGGGTTCAGGTCTGGAGACTGGCTAGGCCACTCCAGGACCTTGAGATGTTTCTTACAGAGCCACTCCTTAGTTGCCCTGGCTGTGTGTTTCGGGTCGTTGTCATGCTGGAAGACCCAGCCACGACCCATCTTCAATGCTCTTACTGAGGGAAGGAGGTTGTTGGCCAAGATCTCGCGATACATGGCCCCATCCCTCCTCCCCTCAATACGGTGCAGTCGTCCTGTCCCCTTTGCAGAAAAGCATCCCCAAAGAATGATGTTTCCACCTCCATGCTTCACGGTTGGGATGGTGTTCTTGGGGTTGTACTCATCCTTCTTCTTCCTCCAAACACGGCGAGTGGAGTTTAGACCAAAAAGCTCTATTTTTGTCTCCTCAGACCACATGACCTTCTCCCATTCCTCCTCTGGATCATCCAGATGGTCATTGGCAAACTTCAGACGGGCCTGGACATGCGCTGGCTTGAGCAGGGGGACCTTGCGTGCGCTGCAGGATTTTAAACCATGACGGCGTAGTGTGTTAATAATGGTTTTCTTTGAGACTGTGGTCCCAGCTCTCTTCAGGTCATTGACCAGGTCCTGCCGTGTAGTTCTGGGCTGATCCCTCACCTTCCTCATGATCATTGATGCCCCACGAGGTGAGATCTTGCATGGTGCCCCAGACCGAGGGAGATTGACCGTCATCTTGAACTTCTTCCATTTTCTAATAATTGTGCCAACAGTTGTTGCCTTCTCACCAAGCTGCTTGCCTATTGTCCTGTAGCCCATCCCAGCCTTGTGCAGGTCTACAATTTTATCCCTGATGTCCTTACACAGCTCTCTGGTCTTGGCCATTGTGGAGAGGTTGGAGTCTGTTTGATTGAGTGTGTGGACAGGTGTCTTTTATACAGGTAATGAGTTCAAACAGGTGTAGTTAATACAGGTAATGAGTGGAGAACAGGAGGGCTTCTTAAAGAAAAACTAACAGGTCTGTGAGAGCCGGAATTCTTACTGGTTGGTAGGTGATCAAATACTTATGTCATGCAATAAAATATAAATTAATTATTTAAAAATCATACAATGTGATTTTCTGGATTTTTGTTTTAGATTCCGTCTCTCACAGTTGAAGTGTACCTATGATAACAATTACAGACCTCTACATGCTTTGTAAGTAGGAAAACCTGCAAAATCGGCAGTGTATCAAATACTTGTTCTCCCCACTGTAGTCTGAATAGAGCAAAATTACGCCTGGTCACGTAACTTCAGAGAAGAGGTGGTATGAATCCTACAGGAAGGTGCATATGTGACAGAGTGGAAATACACAACCTTCCTCACCGTTCCACAACATAATCAAGAATCACTGTCAATACCACTGATCCAGTAAAGACAAGGCATTTCTGAACAATAAAACATTTATCAGGAAAATCTAATTCAATGTAGCTAATTACTTACAAGGTGAATACTGATGAACACTTCCTAAAGCAATGCAAAGCCAGGTTGGGTCAAAAGGCAATTGACAGACAGACAAACAGACAGCTGTTGTGACCTAAGCGGACATGTTGATGTGTCAAACTGCTTAACAAGAGGGGCAAAGAGGCTAAGCTTAAAAAAAAGAATAATACAAAAAAAAAATGTATCCTCAGCAATGCCTGACTTGGCAAGACAACATGATAATTAGCTGGCTTGCTTATATCTTCACAGCAAAACCATCATGCACACTAATCTGCTGTTTGTGCGTTTCTCCGTTCCCACGAGAGAGCGTTGAATAAAAATACAGTGATTGTGTGGAAACAAAATGAATCATGCTTAAAGACAGCAATAAAGCAAAGGCATTCTTTATTCTCCTAATGCGTTGTCTTTGATCAGCTGGGGCAGTGGTTAACAAGGCAGGCGTCACTCAAGAGCACCCAGCGCTAGCTCGTTGGCATTCCCCTGTCTCTTCTCTGAGTGGATGTTGTTACACCTGAAAGAAGGAGCTGTCATGACGCTAGCCATAGCAGATATGGGATCGTCCTTACGGGTATTGCAGTATTGAGAGAGAGGATCTCACATTACGACAAAGGAACTTTTCCCGCCAAGGTTCCTAATCCAGACTCTCTGACCCGAGTCTTTCAGAGTACTCGCTAAGAATTTAAATATTAGTTACAATGATGTGTGGACGAGTCTTAATCTATCTAAACTTAATGTTTAGATGGTTAGTTAAATCACATAATCATTAAGCCTAGAGAATCATTTTCGTAATATAGCAGTCTTCACTCCACTGGGTTCGACTAGGCTAGAAATGTTCTGCCACTATTAGTTGATATACATTTTATCAACACCCATTGACAGGTGAGTTAAAAGTTGATAAGAGGCTAAGATAGACTATCTTGCATGCTGAACACTATAATGCTCAGAATAGTTAGCTTTTCGTATTGTTAGTGTGACAAAGTGAAAATGTAGAGTTTCCATCAACCTCACGCGTAATGTAGATATCAAAGAACGCCGCAGTTCGCGGTATTGTAGTGGGTGAAACCATTCACTTCAGAAAAAGGGGTGATATAAATAAAGTTTCCTTTCATTATGTGTTACTGAATTCATAAGAATATGTGCTGCCATTGTAGTAAGGTTGGTAATACGAGAGGTTGTCGGACTTACCATTTTTGTACTATTTTCTTTGAAAGAACAACTAGTGGGTTTTGAGTGCTTCTCCCCTATTTGGGAAGTTGGTCTGCCTGCTCCTCAGTCCGAGATATTCTGAGAGCATGATCATGTCTCCTTCCTCTGTATATAAAAAACTGTTTAAAACTGTATAACACAATAGTGTTTTTGGAAAACGGGTTCATATATCTTGTGAATGTGAATATGTATATATTTATTTAGCCGTTAACGTATTGAAGACCTATTTCAGCAAGTTAACCAAGTTTTTGCTGGCTTAGCTAGCCATGTTGATGACGAGCTAACTAGCAACGTTGGTCACTGCACTACAATGTCAGGCTAGCTATTGCTAGCAGGTGATTTATTGAAATATTAAGTGAATGTTTATTTTCTTACTACCTTAAAAGGTTTATATAAAAAGGGTTGAACTTGTGCTCTGTATTTATGGATTAATATCACTTCACATTGAGGGTATGTATTACTAATGTTGCTCCTATCTAAACGATATCTTGTGTCCTACCTAACCAGTGAATGTGTGGCTGTGACCGTCCTGTCAATGCCTGTCATCACTGTTTGATATCTTTTACTTAAGATAAAAACCGAGTCAACCTGAAGTGTGGGTGTCTGTGTGCCTTTCTTCTGGGGGGCTATGTGAAGTTGGTTACATTAGTAAGAAAAGTTGCCTTTGATCATTTATAAATGTTTGTACAGTAGCCCTGTCCCCACCATCTAATACATTGGGTGTGCTCCCTTAAACAACAGACTGTTTAACTGCAGTGGAATTTCCAGTTGTGTGGGTATGTAATAATTCTCATAGTAAAAATGTAAACCATAACATTGCATTAATAAGATAAAAGACAAAAAAGCCAATTCCACAGGTCTCTAATGTGAAAGAATTAAAGTCCTGCCACCTGTGCCTGAACTGTGCTAGAGACAAAAGATGACCACCGAACAGAAGAAGCCATTCCATCAAACTGTATTGAATGTGGCGAGCAGATCAACCCAGCCTGTGAGCACTCAGGGAAAAATATATATTAAGGCCTGAGCCGGAGTCTTGACAGCTTATTCATGACAATTACTGGGTGCATGTAATGCAGCCAGATGTTGAAGCACGCCCACCGGACAGGGATGCAGACCATAACCCTAATCCGTCTCCATAACGCTGCATGGCACGCACACGCACACAGGCAGGCAGGCAGGCAGGCAGGCAGGCAGGCAGGCAGGCAGGCAGGCAGGCAGGCAGGCAGGCAGGCAGGCAGGCAGGCAGGCAGGCAGGCAGGCAGGCAGACAGACAGACAGACAGACAGACAGACAGACAGACAGACAGACAGACAGACAGACAGACAGACAGACAGACAGACAGACAGACAGACAGACAGACAGACAGACAGACAGACAGACAGACAGACAGACAGACAGACAGAGACACCAGGGACGGGTGTGTCACGCTCTCTAAGCACATGGATGCTGGGGTGTTAAGGCCCTGGGGATTTTATTGATTAGAATGACTGGTGCAAAACACCAGGGGACACCAGCTTGACCTTCAGATGTGTTACTGAGAATACTTGGTCTAAATCTAACTTCAATACCCATGTGGATGGATAGGATATAAAGTCTGCAAGGGACAGAAGACTGACAGATTCAGCCCAGTATACCTCTCTCCCAGGCTCCAGACTATCCCATCAAAACCACATTTGCTTTCTCAATATCGGTGCAATACTGGTGTAAGACTACCTTCTGTGATAACGTTATACAAAGTAATACTGTATTGGTCAGATTCACTGATTGGCCAAATGATAAAAGAACAGTAGTTGAAGGTTTCCCCTTTGTTTCTTGATGTTTAGTCCCTTTTGAAAATGCAAACCTCACTACGGAGCTGTGTGTCAGAACGGGCAGTGAGCAACACAGGGGCCCCCCAGGCAACGGTCCTGTCCCCCTTCCTGATCACCCTCTACACCTCAGACTTCAGATATAACTCTGAAACATGCCACCTACAGAAGTTCCCGGATGACTCCACAATTATAGCGTGCATCGGGGTTGGCAGGAGGAGGAGTACAGGAGCACAATCAGTGACTTTGTGTTGTGATGTGAGCAGAACCACCTTCAGCTCAACATCAGCAAAACAAAGGAGATGGTGGTGGACTTCAGGAGAACCAAGGCACAACTGACTGCAGTCCCTATACAGGGGATGGATGTGGAAATGGTTGGGTCATACAAGTTCCTGGGAGTCCATATGGACAACAGGCTTGAATGGGCTGGTAACACCGGGGCCCTGTACAAAAAGGGCCAGAGCCGACTCTACTTTCTGAGGAGGCTCAGGTCCTTCAACGTGTGCAGCAAACTACTGCATACCTTCTACCAGTCTGTCGTGGCCAGTGCCATCTTTTTTGCAGTGGTGTACTGGGGAGCCAACATAAAAGCCGGTGATGCTTCTTGGGTAAATAAGCTGATCAGGAAGGCTAGCTCTGTCCTGGGGATGAGCCTTGACACTCTAGAGGAGGTGGCGGAGAGACGGATCCTGGCCAAACTGCTGGCCATCATGGACAACGTCACCCACCCTCTGCATGCCATGGTTATGACACAGGGGAGCACCTTCAGTCACAGACTGATCCCACCACGGTGTGCCAGAGAGCGCTACAGGAGGTCCTTCCTGCCGGCGGCTATTAGACTATTTAATGCCTCACCTGGGTGCCGTGCCGTCGGCAACACAGACCTGGAACTGTTGGGGTGTTAGGACCTAGTTTAACAATTATGCATCCATCCGTGAGTAACTCTGGTCCGTAATCACTCATTCACTAAGGACTTATTTATTCATTCAGTTCTGTATATACATACTCATGTACAGTTGTTATATCATATCATGTAATGATATATTGTAAGTAATTCTTGGACTTAACTTACGTAGTCATTCACTCAGGAATGCATTTTAGTATGCTGTTGGTTGTATCTTTTTTTTCATTGCTTTTAGTATATCGAATGTGCAATACGTGCAGTTATCTGTAATTAAACCCTGCACACTAAGGAATTAATATTAGTACCCCAAATTATATCATACACACATTTAGCTATTTAAGTATCTCTTCCTGTCATTTACCTGTACAGTTAATGTAACCATGCAAAATATTCACTTACCTGTTCATTTAAACAGTGTGTCTGTTAAGTAACCTATTATTACCCTCACTCATATCATACGCATTTTTAGCTATTGAAGTATTTCTCTGCCATCGACCTGTATAGTATAGTTAAGCATCCAACATCCACCAATGTATAGTGTACATATTCAGCCAACCACCCATACTATGCAATGTCTTTTTATAGCTTTTTTGCACTCCAGACTTCTTGTATTTCTATACTTTTTATACTGCCGCTCTATGTATCATGTATCGTGTAAATTCTGGCATTTTGCACCTACCCTATGTTTTGTTGTAGCTGCTTGACAAAGAAATTTCCCCTCGAGGATAAATAAAGTACCTATATATCTATCCTATCTATCTATCTATGTAATGAGATCATCTGAGCCGGCCCTATTCATCGGTTGCACGTTTCGTCACAATATTGTTTTGAACGTTTGTTGAGTGTATCATGTACCTCCAATCAAGTTGATTTGCACATTTTCATCTCGATTGTTGTCATATTGGTTTAGATATGATGGTAGGGAGATTTTAATTTAACGTTGATCTTCAACCAATGCCTATTGTGGGGGATATCACTCCCACATTAATACAGAACGATGGGCAACTGAAGCGACAGTAAGGCCTGGAGTGAAAGTAATGCAATCAAACAATCTCCTCTGGCCTGAATGTAACACTTTATCACACAACACGCTTCACCGCCATTGTCGTTTCAACCTCAACCAAATTTAGATGGTTTGGGATGAGTGTGAAGGAAAAGCAGCCAACAAGTGCTCAGCATATGTGGGAACAACTTCAAGACATTCCAGGTGAAGCTGGTTGAGAGAATGCCAAGAGTGTGCAAAGCTGTCATCAAGGCAAAGGTGGCTATTTGAAGAATCTCAAATATAAAATATATTTTGATTTGTTTAACACTTTTTTGGTTACTACATGATTCCAGATGATTCTATGATGTCATAGTTTTGATGTCTTCACTTTTATTCTACAATGTAAAAAATAGTGCAAATAAAGAAAAAAAACCTTGAATGAATAATGTTCCAAACTTTTGGCCCCCAGTGTAGATACCTCTTAAAGGTCTTTATGTGTGCGTTAGATTTAGGGATGTACTGGTAAAATAAAGATATTCACAAAATAAAAAGCCATGTCGTCTCTTTTATTTTGTGAATAGTGTTTACCCTCGACTCGCTCCCTGATCATCTTACAATACTATCTCAGAAGATTGTTTGTGTGCAACAAAGATGTATAATTAATAATAATAATAATAATATCTATATCAACTTGTATTGAAGTGTACTTTACACAGATCCCATATGTCAAGGCAGTGTTAGACACTTTTGCAATTCAGCGTTATTGAGGTAGAAATATTGCTATTAAAAGATGAAAGCTGTAGCCTACACCTTGTGTCCGTAGGTTAACTGTCTGAAACCAAAAATGTGTCAAACCTGGAAATGACATAATTTATTGCTGCTGTGTGTTATGTCGGGAGAGAGTATTTTACTTTTGATACCTCTCTCTCTCTCTCTGTGCGTGCGTGAAAAATATCCATGGTGTTTGAAAAACAGCAGGAGTTGCCCACAAGATAGAGAACATGTGGCAGGTTATGCAAGGAAGCTTCCATCCCTATTATCTACAGTATTTTCCTACATGACATTGATTCCCTCAATTGAATGCTCCATCTAAATAGACAATAGCTCCTTCAGGCAGCTTACCATGGAGGAATCACAGATAAAGGAGCTGAAATTGTTCCTCTGAGAATAGAAAAGGACAAGATCAATCTAGGAGGTTAAACTGACTAGGCTGACTGACGCATCCATCGTTATGTTTTGCTCAGAAAGTAATTTCTAAGAATCAATGCGATCAATGGCTGTTATTGTTTGTAATATGTTTGGAAATTATTATATTAATGTGTTACATTCAATTATTTCACATACAACATAGAAGCAACTGTATGCTTTGGGTTCAACATCTTTGTTCAGCAGTATTAGTGTGCACACACACACACACACACACACACACCTGGCTCTGACCACCACTCACCTGCAGATAGTGACAGGCCCGTAGTGAGGGCTTGAGGTCCGTGTGCATCATGGGTTTCTCCAGGTTAAGGGAGGACTTCCTGTAAGCTTCCTTGGCCTGGCTGACAGTCAGCGTGGACCAGGAACTTCTCTTCACAAACTTCCCCTCCGGAGCCATAGCCACGCTCTCGCACGCCAGGCACTTGACGTCGTTGTTGCTCTTGGACGTCTTGAGGGACAAGTCCCCAAAGTGACTGTGGTGCATGGAGTCCGGGTAGCAGTGGGCGGCATGGGTGTAGTCACCGTGGTGACGGCTCATGACGCTGGGCGTGCGGTAGGTGCTGTCGCTGTCCAGGTTGTCGTCAGAGCTCCAGAAGCCGCCTGTACCCCCCGAGCGGTGTGCCTTGCGCTCTTTGCTCTTGCTCCGCTTGCTGCCGTGTTTGGAGCCTCCGTGGTGGCCGTGTTGTGAGCCGCCGTGGTGTCCCCCTCCTCCTCCTTCACCCTTGGTGCCGTTCATCTTGGACGATCCCTCCAGGGAATGGGACTTGGTGAAAAGCTTCTGGACGGAGTGGACCAGATGGCGGATGCGTCCGGGGCTCTCGCTACGCTGCTCTGTGGTGGTGGTGGTGGTGGACGCCCTCTGGTACTGCAGCGTGTGGAAGCCATCGTGGTGCAGTGGCAGCTGCTTCTCAAATTGGTCCAGCAGGTTGGCCGGGATGCGGTTGCTCTTGCCGCTGCCCTGGTACTGTAAGGCGGAAGCGGTGGCATGGGAAGTGGCGGAGGCAGTGATGGCGGCACAGTCGTCCCGCGTGGCCGAGTCGTAGTACTGGGAGCTGTAGTGCATTCTGGGGAAGGTGCTGCTGGAAACGTGGTCGATGGGGCCAATGCCGACCGACGAGGGTGCCATCATGACGGGGGACATCATCATGCAGTCGGAGTGAATGGAGCTGCGCGGCGAGTAGCGGTGGTGGTAGTCCATGTGGCAGCTCTCAGTGGGGCTGAGCAGGTAGGAGGTGTGGCGCGAGTCAGAGGCGCCACCATGGTGGCCCATGCCATGGACATCTTGAGGATAGTCGAATTGGTCCAGCCCGTGGGGCGAGGGGATCTGATGCTGGGAGCGACCGCCCGATAAGCCCTTCATGTTCCTAGCTGGGGGGACGGGGAGGCGTCTGTCTTCATTGAAGTGTCGAGACGGGGACCAAGGGGAATACTGCTGGTCTGTCAGAGATACACAGAGAGAGAGGAATAAGGTTAATGCTCAGACTGGTGTAAATCTCAGACTGGTGTAAATGCATTCAGTCATCTTATGCAGGTGCAGTAAGTGATAGCTCAGCACCAACTCCAAATCTACATTTCTTCTTCAGCTGCTTTCAAAAATGGCAGCAAGAGAGCTGAGGAAGTGTTTCTTTAAAATCTCATGAAATCCAATAAATATTTGGATAATTTACTTTGAAGATATACTACATACAGATGTAGGATCTTCATTTTACCAGTTTCAACAGCAGGAAAACAATCCTGAAGCAACAGGAAATGTGATTTATTATTATGTGGATTATAATTAATGGACATTTTTGTTGTGGTTGATACATTTTTTGTTAGTGAAAATCATTACAAACTTTTACAGCCTTTTTAAACCTTGAATACACTACAAATTTGTATTTACTGCTTTGCAGGGAAATTCTCTACGACAACAGAGTGATCAAATATTGAACAAATCCACTTTATTAAAGCTGTATAGGAGCCGTGCCACTCCCTCCTATTTGAAACAGATAATAGGCTGTTCCGTGTCTGCCACCAGTGCAGTGCCAGTGCTTAATCTGAGCCACCTCTCCATTTTGGACTGTTTTGTTCTGGAACCTATTTGGCAGGATCGGGTACCTCTCCTGGCATGAAAAATATTTTTCACTTTTTGCAATGTAAAAATTATAATAAAAGCAATCAAAGTTTATTCGAGTTACCTCTTAATTAATTCTCCTGCCCCCACAAAAAAAAACAATGAAAAAGTAGATTGTCAGCCCGGGCCTAATATTCTAAGAGATTATTTGGGTTCGTCCGGCCCAGGTTTACGGTTTGAGTCATTGAAACTGGAAAGCATTTTTAGGACCATAATGTCCTCCTCATATTGTAGCCTATAATATGTCTCTGCACACCTAGGCCAAGGATATTGATGGATTCAAGACAAGGTAATTTTAATTGATCTCAGATTCTCCGTTTTTCAGTCAAAGACGCCTGCCATTTCGATAATTTGTGCAGTATTAAAAATGATTCTGCCAAAGTCTCTAGAATTGCACGAAATGCGTTTATAAAGGACCAACATTTTCCCAGACTGTAGGCTAGTTCTGTCTCTGCCACCAGTGCAGTGCTGTAAAGACCGGTTGAGACCAACTGAGAGGCTGTTCTGTCTCTGCCACCAGTGCAGTGCCGTAAAAACCGGTTGAGCCCGGATGAGAGGCTATTCTGTCTCTGCCACCACTGCAGCACAGCGCCGTAACGACCGGTTGAGCCCGGCTGAGAGGCTGTTCTGACTCTGCCACCAGTGCAGCGCTGTAAAGACCGGTTGAGCCTGGCTGAGAGGCTGTTCTGACTCTGTCACCAGTGCAGCGCAGCACCGTAAAGACCGGTTGAGCCTGGCTGAGAGGCTGTTCTGACTCTGCCACCAGTGCAGCACAGCACCGTAAAGACCGGTTGAGCCATTCTCTGGGCTTTAGGGATCTGGAGAGGCCCACAGGAAAGTTCCCTCTCTTCTCTATCTCCTCTCTCTCCTCTCTTCTATAAGCCTCCTCAAGAGTCCTCCATAAACAAAACCTACATATGTTCCTGTGATGGAAGATACTAATGGTATCTTCCATCACCTCTGGAACTTTACCTTGGAGCTGAGGACTAATGGTATCTTCCATCACCTCTGGAACTATACCTAGGAGGTTAGGACTAATGGTATCTTCCATCACCTCTGGAACTTTACCTAGGAGCTTAGGACTAATGGTATCTTCCATCACCTCTGGAACTATACCTAGGAGGTTAGGACTAATGGTATCTTCCATCACCTCTGGAACTTTACCTAGGAGCTTAGGACTAATGGTATCTTCCATCACCTCTGGAACTATACCTAGGAGGTTAGGACTAATGGTATCTTCCATCACCTCTGGAACTATACCTAGGAGCTTAGGACTAATGGCATCTTCCATCACCTCTGGAACTATACCTAGAAGCTTAGGACTAATGGTATCTTTGGTTCAGACAGATAAATAGCAGTTGCACTAGCAATACACCACATTTTGTCAATTGTAAAATGTCATTTTGATACATAGTGTATGTAACAATCCTGTATCACACACCAAAACAAAGTATGGGAATTTTCATCAACCAAATATTAAACGTTAAACTGGCGGGGAAATTGTCAAGATGATCCAACAAAAAAAGATTACATGGGAGCTATCATTCTGGAATGTGCTTTTGAGCAAAATCATTCAGTAACTGAACAAGAACCCCAAACCAGAATTAGTTAAAACAGTGTGCTCTCCTTCTCCTGCTGCAGGAACAGCCAGGTCACCCGTGATACAAGTCAGCATTCAATGTCCATTCATGTCTGAGGGCGTCAAGAGATGACATGGAAACCGGCCAATAGGAGCATGTCACAAGTGGGTGGAAGGAGACACCAAGGCGCAGCGCACTCATAGTTCGACATTATTTATTGAATTGTATTACTATGTATAATTCAACACTTGTGGAACGAACAAACAAACAAACACAAATGGACAAACGTAAAGCACTTACTTCACCCGTGACTGGAGGAATATAACGACCCACACAAGAGTGAAGGACAGACAAACATAAATATGATCCCTAATTGGAGACAATGCGGTGCAGCTGCCTCTAATTAGGGATCCAACCCAAACCCCACAAAGAAACAGAAAAGAAAGACACTGTCAGACTCTGACCATAGCTACATAAAGAAGCAAATAGGCCTCTCTATGGCCAGAGCCTGACAGTACCCCCTCCCCCCCAAGGCACGGACTCCCGGACGCCAACAACAAAAACACAATTACATGGGGGGGTCAGGGAGGGAAGATTAGCTCGCCGGTGGCGGTTCCGGCTCCGGCGATGTCGAGAGTCTCCTCCCATGCCCCCTCCTAATGCCCGGCCATGGAGCTGGGAACTTTACCGGGCCCGGACTGGGCACCGGTGGGGCAAACGGCTCCGACCATGGAGCGGGGAAAACTGCCGGGCCCGGACTGGGCGCCGGTGGGGCAAACGGCTCCAGCCATGGAGCTGGGAAATTTACCGGGCCCGGACTGGGCACCGGTGGGGCAAACGGCTCCGGCCATGGAGCGGGGAAAAGAACCGGGCCCGGACTGGGCACCGGTGGGGTAAACAGCTCCGGCCATGGAGCAGGGAAAACAGCCGGGCCCGGACTGGGCGCCGGTGGGGCAAACGGCTCCGGCCCTGGAGCGGGGAAGACAACCGGGCCCGGACTGGGCACCGGTGGGGCAAACGGCTCCGGCCATGGAGCGGGGAAAACCACCGGGGAAGCGGACTGCTCTGACTCTGGAGCGAAGCAGACGGCTGAACCCAGAATGGGTACCGGTGGAGCGAACTGCTCAGGCTCGGGAGCGGAGCAGACTGCTGAACCCGGAATGGGTACCGGTGGAGCGGACTGCTCTGGCACTGGGGCGGAGCAGACGGCTGGACCCGGAATGGGCACCGGTGGAGCGGACTGCTCTGGCACTGGAGCGGAGCAGACGGCTGGACCCGGATTGGGTACCGTAGCTGGAGGTTCCAGGCCTTGGGCTGTGGCTGGAGGCTCCGGGCTACGGACCTTCGCTGGAGGCTCCGGGCTGCGGACCTTCGCTGGAGGCTCCGGGCTGCGGACCTTCGCTGGAGGTTCCGGGCTGCTGACCTTCGCTGGAGGTTCAGGGCTGCTGACCTTCGCTGGAGCAGGAAAGGGTCTTTCTGCACCTCCACCGGAAGAGCAACCCAGGCTCTCCACCACCTCGTCTGCTCCTCCTCCGGGTATTTATGAAACCCCTCGGGCTTCTTCCGATCATGAAATGTGGGCAGACGAAGTGGTGTGCGATCCCCCTTCTTCATTCTCTCCGGGCTCTGGCTGCGCACCGATGGAGTGGTGCTCGAAGCCACGACGGACCTTTGTTGGCTCCGGGCCGGCGCTGGAGGCACTGGGTTGGGAACTGGCGTTGGGGGGCTGTGACAGCCCCGATCTTCCTCACTCCATCGCCAATCCCCTCCTCGTGAGATCACCTCCAAGAGTCCCCACGAGAGAGGGAACAGAAGTACGTCGTCGTCCTCCTCTTCCGACTCCTCTCCGTACCTCTACTCCCTTGGCTGTAGGGGCTCCTCCTGGATCCCCCACGAGTGCAGTGGCCGGGGCTCCTCTCCGTTTACCCCCGACCACCCCCATAGCCCCTCTCCGACAATCGTTTGGGGTGTCTGGGCTCCAGGCTGTTCCTTCTGGATCCATCGTCGCTTCCCCTTTCCCTTGCGCTGCTTGGTCTCCTTTTGGTGGGTCGTTATGTCACAAGTGGGTGGAAGGAGAGACCAAGGCGCAGCGCACTCATAGTTCGACCTTATTCATTGAATTGTATTACTATGTATAATTCAACACTTGTGGAACGAACAAACAAACAAACACGAATGGACAAACGTAAAGCACTTACTTCACCCGTGACTGGAGGAATATAACGACCCACACAAGAGTGAAGGACAGACAAACATAAATATGATCCCTAATTAGAGACAATGCGGTGCAGCTGCCTCTAATTAGGGATCCAACCCAAACCCCACAAAGAAACAGAAAAGAAAGACACAGTCAGACTCTGACCATAGCTACGTAGAGAAGCAAATAGGCCTCTCTATGGCCAGAGCCTGACAGAGCAACAGTGAGCGCTTTGACTTTCTACTAGGTTTTGGTTTTGCTAGGGGTTCCAAAGGTTGCATGTTCGAATCAAGCGATAGAAAGTTGTTTTTGAGATTTTAGTTAAGCCTATCCCAAACCTTAACCCTTACCGTAACCATTCAGAGTTAATGCCTAACCTTAAGTTTAATGCCTAAACGTAACACTCATTTAAAAAAAATTCAGAGTTAATGCCTAAACTTAACCTTAACTTTGAAATTTGGCGTTGGAGAAACATCTGACGTGAGACTGTCAGAGCTGGTAGTCAGGAAACCCTGTCATGAATAAATCCATAATCTTACATAATTTGAAAGCACTCTGATCCACACTGTATCCAAAGAGACTGAAATAAAATGCACAGTTGTCATGGCAACCCCTGCTGAAAAATATGATTTTCACGGCTGTTCAGGAGACCCAGTGTGTAATGTGATGCATGTACTTATAAACAACATGCAGGGTTGGTATTGTCTTTCACATGTTGTTGTTGTGGTGTAAGGCATGTTGCTGGTCTCTCACATGAATTAAAGGAAGACCTCTTCAACCTTCACAAACACGCACACGCGAGCGCACACAGCAGACACCATATCAGCCATGACCTGTTGAACTCAACAGGTCCTCGGACAGACAGCGCACACAGCAGACACCATATCAGCCATGACCTGTTGAACTCAACAGGTCCTCGGACAGACCATCATAGCAATCATGCCTGACCCTAACCTTGCTAGTTTGATCCCATCTGGTCTAGTCTCTGACCCTAACCTTCCTGGTTTGATCCCACTTGGTCCAGTCACTGACACTAACCTTCCTGGTCTGATCCCACCTGGTCCAGTCTCTGACATTAACCTTCCTGGTTTGATCCCACCTGGTCCAGTCTCTGACACTAACCTTCCTGGTTTGATCCCACCTGAGACCTGCTTTCCTGTGACTTCTCTACACGTGACCAACCTACTGAGGCCTCTAACTGCAACCTGCTGTTGCCTGGATCTACCTCTCCCCTTTCTATCCAGTCCTGCCCAGGTCCCCTGCCAATGCAAAACAACAACAACCCCACAGCTATCAATGAAGAGAGAGAGAACGACTGGCTCAGTAGAGTAGAGGCAGGGAATCGCCTGGTGAAACTCAACAGTGCCTTGCTCAAGGACACAGACGGGTTTTTCACCTTGTCGGCTCGGGTATTCAAACCAGCGACCTTTTGGTTAATGGTCCAACGCTCTAACCGTTAGGCTACCTGCCGCCCTAAAAGGAAGGGAATAGCCTAGTGAAACTCAACAGACTGGCTCAGTAGAGTAGAGGCAGGGAATAGCCGAATGAAACTCAGCAGACAGGCTTGGCAGCCCAATAAATCAGCCCTGGCGAGTCGCTAACCCGCTAACGCTAACATGCAGACGCTATGACAGGTTAATCTATTCCTCTATGTAGGCCAACATGTGAGGATAGTGTCTCTCACTCACTCACTCACTCACTCACTCACTCACTCACTCACTCACTCACTCACTCACTCACTCACTCACTCACTCACTCACTCACTCACTCACTCAGTCTCTCACTTACTCTCTCATTTACTCTCTCACTTACTCTCTCACTCTCTAATGCAGCAGTGCAAAGCAGATGAGATGGACTGTGTGGTTGCCAAGGCAACAGAAATGGTCAAAATGAGGCAAGCAAGCAGTTGTCATACAGTAGTCATGTATAGGCTCCTTCATACATCAAGTTGTCATACAGTAGTCATGTATAGGCTGCTTCATACATCAAGTTGTCATACATTAGTCATGTATAGAGCGCTGCATACATCCAGTAGTCATGTATGGAGCGCTGGATACATCCAGTAGTCATGTATGGAGCGCTGGATACATCCAGTGGTCATCCAGTAGTCATGTATAGGCCGCCGCATACATCCAGTAGTCATGTATAGAGCACTGCTTACATCCAGTAGGACAACATGTACAGTACAACGTGCACAATTACTGTATACACAAACACACAATTGAGTTCCTTCAGAAAATGAACCCCCAGCAGTTTAGTATACAGTATTTCTGTAAGCAGGGACCAAGGGCTCATTACCTAGTGGAATAATCAGAACACTTTCTGCTCTTCAGGCTGGAATGAGAATGAGATACACCACCCACACATAACGACCTCAGTCGTAGCACATTATTTCCCTCCAGGAAATCCTCTGCAGTTCTCTAGATGTGCGTCCTGAGGCTGTGTGTGTGTGTGCGACAATGTGCACCTGTCCATTCTGTCTTAGACCTCTTTGGAATCTGAATGGGAATCCCAGTGAAACTGGATGAACAAACAGTATGCTATTACCAATATCAAGGGAGACCTGTCGTCTACAATGGTGTTTCATTCAATTCGAATCGTGTTTTAGCATAGTTCCTCAACAGGCAAGTTCCACTTCCACCTCTAGTAATTAGATTTCAAATGAGATGAATCAGGGAACTTTAAGAAAGTAGAGGTCAGACCCTGAAACTGTAATGGAATACTATGTAGGACCTACACCTTTAATTAGTTTTCATCAAACCTTGATCTCACCTCAATATGCCAAGGGCTTTATAGTCACAGTTCATATTTAAAACATCAACTAAACTAAACTAACACACAAATGAGTAGGCTAAAGTGTAATGTATGCGTACTGCATCCATATAATCTGTTCTCGGCCTACTGACGGCTATATCAGTCCGCTAATGCAGGACTAGTAAAGGCCCAGTGCAATACTTTTGTGAGAGAAAAAAAAAATGTTTCACAGGGTTCTGCTAGGAGAGACCCAGGGTCCTTAACCCAACCTACAGTAGATGGCCTAAGCCACCTAGAAACACTCAGCACCACCATTACTACCATACCATTAGCGCCTACCTGCACCTCAGCCTGCAGAGCAATTATCATGCTGAAATATTACAGTACAGGAGAGCAGAGCACATTAACCGACGTCACCCCCATCCACCTAAAGTCACCCCGTAGAGCAATACAAGGATCCACCTGGAGAGGTAAACAGGGATTGGATTACAGTTACACACACAGTTACACTCCTTACAGAGATCACTGCATTCACTGAATTGATGGTGGATATTGGAGAGATCCATGAGTTTTGATTGGAAGACATGAAAACATGAAAGTCAGCTTTGGACTCATATGAGATAACACATTATTCTGTAGTGTAGTGGCCTTTAGTACAGCATCTAGAAAGCTCATCGAAAGGTTTGGATCTCTTGGTGTAACAGTTTAATATGGAGATTGAGATTGTTTTATTTTGATCAATTCTACAATAGATAGATAGATAGATAGATAGATAGATAGATAGATAGATAGATAGATAGATAGATAGATAGATAGATAGATAGATAGATAGATAGATAGATAGATAGATAGATAGATAGATAGATAGATAGATAGATAGATAGATAGCAGCTACAACAACAAAACACAGGGCAGGTGCAAAATGCCACAACGAAAGTACACAAAAGACAGATACACAGTACATGATACATAGCGCGGCAGTATAAAAAAGTATAGAAATACAACATATCTGGAGTGCAAAAAAAAAGACATTGCAGAGTATGGGTGGTTGGCTGAATATGTACACTATACATTGGTGGATATTGGATGGTTAACTATACTATACAGGTCGATGGCAGAGAAATACTTCAGTAGCTAAAAATGCATATGATATGAGCGAGGGTAATAATAGTTTACTTAATAGACAGACTGGCTAAATGAACAGGTAAGTGAATATTTTGCATGGTTAAATTAGCTGGACAGGTAAATATACAGTTATATTTACAGACAGACAGACAGACAGACAGACAGACAGACAGACAGACAGACAGACAGACAGACAGACAGACAGACAGACAGACAGACAGACAGACAGACAGACAGAGACAAATAGATAGATAGAAAATACACAAAAGACAGATACACGATACATGATACATAGAGCGGCAGTATGAAAAAGTATAAAAAATACAATAAGTCTGGAGTGCAAAAAAGCTATAAAAAGACATTACATAGTATGGGTGGATGGCTGAATATGTACACTATACATTGATACAGAGTGTTAGGTGAAATTGTGTTAAAAAAAATACTAAATAATAATAATAAATGATACAAATATTGCAAGTTGAAAAATAAATACCACATTTCTGTTTCTCCAAAGTCCCTGCTTGTAAACTTGCAGTGAAAATACCATAAGCCTTTGTTCATCATTTTATATAGCATTAAAAAACTAAACGAGCATCACAATGCGTACTCCACCAATGCTCTACCAAGGTTTTCCAGAACTCAGCTTTGACCTACTACAGTAGCTATGTTGGTCTATCGAATCCATAACGTTTAGAAAAATCCCTAATGGATAAACGTTTTTTTGCTAGTTTTCTTTCTCCTCAAAATCTTTATCGCAATGCAACTGGCTCGCCTGCTCTTTCTCTTAGCTAATGATTTGAGTGTGTGTTCAGTCTTCAGTCTGTTGCATGTAGAATATCCTTCATTGATGATAGGCTCTGCTTTACTGAAGTTGTGAGGCATTGCAAGCCAAGAAATTGCGAAATACAGCATTCCATTGCGAGATACATCTTTTGATTACCGATCGATAGGTCTAGTGGATGGTTTTGACTCTGTCTGCCTGGTGGCCGACCTGTGTTCTCGGAAGAACGGCAACTAATCAGTCTCCTCCTTTCTAAAAATACTGGATCTTAGAAGTCGATTCCTAGCGGAAGATGTGTTTCTTTCAACTAAATGTCTTGGTAGGTCACAGTATTTAAGTTAACTTTAAAGTATTATTTTTGCGAGAGTGGTCTGCATGCAGGCGGCAGGGAGGCAGGCTTTGCGCAGGCTGCTTGAGATGATTTGATTGACAATTCTGGTCACCTAGTGACGTTAATCCCACTTCAAAAGCAGCATTTCTTTACAGAAAAGTAAAATGCTTGTTCAGTGGCGCTTCGAAACTATCTCAAGAGAAGGTTTTGTGTCTGCATTTAAAAAGCTGTGTACTCTTAGAGACAAACAAACGTGCCATAGCCGAGGCGCTTTCAAGGGTATATGACTGAGGTAGATATGACTTCATTGCCCGGCCCTAGTGGTCATACATAATAGGACCATTATTCTGGTGAATTGACATGGAATTTGATGATTCTTTTTTTAAATGTCAAGTCCCACCCCACACTAAGACATCACCCTATTCAGCTACCTTTTCAAGAATGTTGCTTTTATACTAACAAGGCCATCAGGCTTGATTGAATGAGCTGTTTCGTCTTGTAGTAATGTGGCTGTCTGTTAAACCTTAACTATAACAATACATCTCATTGAAAAATAAATATTTTTTTATCAGTAGGTACCCAACATAACAACAGGAGGTGGTGTGTTCGGCACAGTCATTCATACAGAGGTCTATAAAGCCTGTCTGCATTCTTGATTTCTGTAACCTTTAGCTTAACTGTGTAATATTGACTACTACTTGTTTTTACACCAGGGTTCCCCAATTGGTGGCCCTTGGATGGTGTTATTTGTCCCAAGGGGTGTCCACAAAAGTATGTGGACACCCCTTCAAATTAGTGGATTTGGCTATATAATCGAGCACACCGCCATGCAATCTCCATAGACAAACATTTTCAGTAGAACGAAGAGCTCAGTAACTTTCAACGTGGCATAGTCATAGGATACCACCTTTCCAACGAGTCAGTTTGTCAAATTTTTTGCCCTGCTAGAGCTGCCTCGGTCAACTGTAAGCAATGTTATTGTGAAGTGGAAACGTCTAGGAGCAGTGATACGCCACACAAACTCACAGAAGAGAACCACCGAGTGCTGAAGCGTACAGCATGTAAAAATTGTCTGGCCTTGGTTGCAACCCTCACTACCCAATGTCAAGCTTCCTCTGGAAGCAACGTCAGCACAAGAACTGTTTGTCTGGAGCTTCATGAAATGGGTTTCAATGGCCGAGCAACCACACACAAGCTTAAGATCACCATGCGCAATGCCAAGCGTTGACTGGAGTGGTGTAAAGCTCGCCACCATTGGACTCTGGGGCAGTGGAAATGCATTCTCTGGAGTGATGAATCATTGAAAAGTAAATGGACACTGTGTTGATCAGTCAGCACAAATGTGGATTATAAAATTGTATTGACAGAGGAGGTAGCGTACAGAATGAATGCACATGGTATGGGCTAGAATTTACTCTGGATCTTATTAGGTTAAAAATGACACATCTGTCTGGTGTGTGCATGTATAATAAATTAACTAACTTCCTATAATAGCAGTCAAGGAGGTTCGCCATCTTATTTGTTTGTGCTCTGGTTACACACAAGTGTCCAGGTCAGCAGTTTACACAGATGACTTCAGCCACCTTCCATAGCAAAATATACCTAGCTAGCTAGTTACCTTCTTTTGCTTCTCATCCAGCTGGTGTTAGCTAGTTAGCTACGGCTGCTAGCCTGCTAATAGCTAGCTGATACAGTTGCGCAGCAATCGAGTTGCTCGATCCAGTTTCAGAAGATTCGGCTGAAAATATGTTAGGATTGTCAAAAATGCTACAAAAAGGTAGCACATCGTTGTTGTTTTTTTGGGCAGAGTGGTGCACGTAAGAACGATATAGTGTGAATTTAATAAAAACTGTTACACCGAGAAACGTATTCATTTCAAATGGATCTAAGAATAATAGTCACCTAATAGACGCTGTAGCCTGGTTATAATCCGACGTCCAGAATTTGAGCTAGGTTTGGGATTGTTTTTCACTGAGGACCGTAATGCGAATGACCCTGTGAAATATCCAGTATAGTGGTTCTCGATAAAGGCCGGACGGATCATGACAAGATTGTGTACCTCCAATTTTCATCGACATTGGTGTCATATTGGCTTAGATATGATGGTGGGGAGATTTTAATTTAACATTGAGCTTCAACCAATGCATATTATATTAGCGCTAACTCGCACAACTATAATACTGTACATTCCATTTGCATTATATCTAGTTTCAGGGCTATGAAATCTGTTCACTCATTGATTGAAGTCAGTTTAAATCAGTGGTCACCAAACTTTTTTGAGTCAAGATCACATTCAGAGTCAAAAAGGAAGCTCAGATTTATTTTTAAACATGACTTAAAAAATGTATGCCTATGCAACATTAACTTGATAAATACTTATACTTACTAATTATACTTCAAAACCCGAGCTTTGATAACAAAATGGATCAGTTATTTTGTCACTTGCAAGGCACAGCTGAGCATAAATTGAAATAATTCGCTTTTTATTTGACGGTACTGATGGTAGGCCTACCAGCGGAGGGAGAGAACAGCAGAGGGTCTGCCTCTCACGGTCCCTGCTCTCTCCTTTCCTCCAGTGAGACCGACCAGAGAGAGGGGACACAGCAGTAGCGGTGTGTGGGTAAAAATCACTGTGAAAGCCAGAAAAAAATGCCATATCTCAACCTATGTGTTGTGATAATTTTGTTATTTACTCTATAACCTGTTAGTTCATATGCCTTGCGACAGTGCTATATAGGCCTAAGGCAGAGACAATAAGAAGACACAGTGGCAGAATAAATTCACCCACACCATTGGTTCATCACAAAACCGGAGAGCAACCTCTGTCCGTTGAAGTCCACAAAGCATATTGCCTGTAATAAACAGTTATATGATCTACAGCATGATCAGGGAAGTTAATGTTTACGAGATTTTCGGACTACTAAACAACTATTGATTTAGAACCACAGAGTTACCGCAAGTCGCAAAGAAACAGTTGTGGCTTCCACTATTCCAGCACCATTTCAACTTTAACATTTAAAAATCATCAAATCACCTATTCTTAGTCTAATACAGTGACAACTAAAAGATACCAAAACCGATTTAGTCCAATCAATGTAAGCTAAATATGATGTGACTGTCCATGGTACTGATTTCTGTGTGTGTGTGTGTGTGTGTGTGTGTGTGTGTGTGTGTGTGTGTGTGTGTGTGTGTGTGTGTGTGTGTGTGTGTGTGTGTGTGTGTGTGTGTTCGTACGTGCAAATAGAAAAAAAAATGTTGACTCACCAAACTTGTAGAGAAACATCAATGCCATCCTCCTCTCGCTCATGTTGCTTAAACGGTATATGACTCTGTCATACAGTGCATGCTTTTAGTTTTTGTGGTCCTAGGCTACCTGGCTAAAATGCTTGCTCGCTAGCCTAATTTCCTTTCATGGGCAACGTTAGCTTGTTAACGCTAGCCTTTTACATCTAGCTACATATCGAACTTCCATCCTCTCAGGCCAGGGGCACAATGTATGAATGTATGGTTGGATCAGAATCGCCGTTATAATCATTGGCCAGTATGGAGAATTAAGTATAACTACAAGTTCAAATCCCTATCTCCTCCATGGCCCATTTTAGCTAGCTAGCCACCAGAGGACAACAACACAACGAGATGCAACACTTCAAGTTGTTTTTGTCAATGATATATTGCTCTTGATGTGATGTGATGTGATTGGAGTGAAGTCAAATCCAAACTGACTTCCCTTGACACTTTTATTTGGTGCGCCAGGATCATACACAGTTGAGCTCACTTAGTTTAGCTCAATGCTGATTGGTTATAATACTTTTTTATGAAGTAAGGCCAAATGCTCGCTGGCTTCCATTGCATTCAATGCTACAGGCAAAAACAATGTCATACTCTTTTTGATCAGACAGCATCAGATAGATGGACTACACATACAGAGACAGAGGGGCGCTGTTTCACTCGTTCTGATGCTTTCTCAAAATTAAAACAGACACGACGATAATAATAAAAACGCAGGCCTATCGATACACAGCTACTCATTCGTTGCAGCTGCAGCGTGAGTGGAAGTCGGGAGAAGCACATTTTATGTTTTGTAAAAGTGTTAAATGAAAACAGTGTTGACAGTGTTGAATAAAAACTTTAACATAAAGTCACTCAAAAACAGCAGCTCTTTGCTGTATTCTTTGACAGTCTCTCTCTGGTCATGGTTTTAAAAGTTATGAAATCTCACCTAGGCTAGTATCAAACTTTGCTGTGGGGTTGTAGAAGCTGTAGGCACGGTTATTTGATCTATCCGATTGCCCAGCGCAGTAGGTGCACTTGATTTAGCTCTCCTGGTCCGGCAGGTAGGCGGAGTTTGTCCCTTCAGACAAATTAAATGGTTGTGCAAGGCTTCTGAATCAAGTGCACCTAATGCCAACAGCACTAGACTAATAAAAAATAAAGATCAAATATAGTATACAGTATATCCTGTATATATAGAGGAGTGCAAGGCTTTATCATTGGCTAATCTACAGAAATGTTTGGTGATCGACTAGAAATGCCTTGAAGATCGACCAGTCGATCTCAATCGTCCGTAGGTCCAGATTGCCTCAAATTTTGGCCGGTTTCAATGTCCTCAAGACAATCCTTAAAAACCCCTGACAATAAACACTGGGGAATAATGTAGTAAAACAAGTCATTTAACTTTTCAAAGTCGTGCCAGAAAATGTTGAGGTAAACTTTGTGTTCACGATATGAAACTCAGGTTATAATCAATTCAATTCTAATTGTGATCTCTGTGGGGATAATTGGGATCTCTGTGGGGATAATTGGGATCTCTGTTGGGATAATTGGGATCTCTGTTGGGATAATTGGGATCTCTGTTGGGGATAATTGGGATCTCTGTGGGGTGAGTGAAAAACCATATTCTTGCCTTGTGGTAATAGTAGGTTAGTATAATCACCAAGCTGATATCTACAATAAACAAAAATACATTAAACTGCCAGATAGCTCACTGTCTGCCAGCACAAAAAGCATGTTATATTTGACTTCTCCTTGAAAACTCACCAGTTAATTGAACAGGGCCCTTAATCTTCACATTTAAAGTCAAGAATCTCAATCTTCATTGAATAGCTATGCTGGAATTTCATCATTTCTACAACACATCTCCAACCCCTTGTGTGAAGCAACTTGATTATATCCTAGAATCGAGACCTGTTTTGTTTGGCATATGACACAGTGTCGCAAGGAGTGGAATGTTAGCACAAAACAGGTCTGTCTCCCAGGCTAACTTGATTAGTATTCTGCAGTAAAAGGGGAAAGCAGAAGACATAGCCATGATGAATGGATATTGCTGCGTATTAATTAGTGATGAGTCCCATGGTATCATAGGCATGATTTAGTGCTTCCAAGCCCTTTCAAACATTGTCTGTTTGAGCTACAGACTGCCATTTTTTTTTGCATTGGATTTGCGTATTTCTTCTGCATTCGCCAGAGGATGTGAGCCGAGTGGAGCTAACCGCTCTGGGCCACAAGCTTTAGGCATACTCTGCCCAGCATTAGTTTTTATCTTCATCACTGTTCTTTTAATAAGGCCTATTCTGTCGTATTTATTTAGGCTACCTCACCACTAATGCACAGAGATGTTGATATGACTCGATCACGAAATAGGTCACAGCCTGTGTAATTGATGGCAAGACAATGAATAAGCCCATGCAGCAGCATCGGAGACGCTTTGATTTCTATACAGGCTACAGGCTAAGTTTGTAATAGTGCTAAAGTTGTCTATCAACTGTAAAATGTCAGCGCAACAGAGCCAATTACAACTGAAGTATCTGATCATCAATAGATTAAGAGAAAAAGTAATTCGTTTTTTATCACAGCGGCCGCATATAATTAGGTAGGTCCTTGTTCAATAGCCAATGATATGTTGAAATGTTGATGCTTCTTACAAAAGCCTACTTCAATAGCCTACTTCAAAACCAAATGCTACATAGTCATACAAGTAGATGGCTATTTTTTTTAGTGTTAATGTAGCGATTTGGAGCGGCAGTTTTATTTTCCATGAGCACTGAGCAATATTTAGCTAAGCGGGGGAAAGGACGTTGATCTGTTTCACCTGTCTTGTGCTTGTCTCCACGCCCCTCCAGGTGTCACCCATTTACCTCATTTTCCCCTGTGTATTTATACCTGTGTTTTCTGTTTCTCTGTTGCCAGTTCGTCTTGTCTCGTCAAACCTACCCGTGTGTTTTTCTGCACTCCTGATCTCCCTAGCCCGTTTTCTAGTTCTTCCGGTTTTGACCACTCTGCCTGACCTGACCCTGACTGCCGTTCTGTACGTGTCTGACACGGCCCTGGATTACTGACCTCTGCCTGCCCTGACCCTGCCTGCCATTCTGTACCTGTTTGACACTGCCCTGGATTACTAACCTTAACCTGTCGTTTGCCTGCCCCCGGTTTAGAAAATAAACACCTTTGATTCAAACTGTCTGCATCTGGGTCTTATCCTGAGTTCTTATAAAAAGGGATTTCCAACCACTAAATTCATGTCACATACTCTGTCATCCGCAGATACCAACCATTAGCCTGTGCGATTAACGGGGGCTGAACTAGAGCAGTGTTTGTGAGACAAGGGCGGATCCTGAAAACAGTTATTCTCACAAAAACGTCTGTAAAGTCCATCAGTTTGAGCTAAAAGCTACACATGACCCCCACCTGAGACTTCTTATATCTCTCAGACAGACGTCACCACTCCAGACTTCGTCTATTTTTATACCTTTTCATACTGCCGCTCTATGGATCATGTATCATGTATCTGTCTTTTGTGTATTTTTGTTCTGGCATTTTGCTATGTTTTTTCAAAGCTGCTTGACAAAGAAATTTCCCCTCGGGGATCAATAAAGTATCTATCTATCTATCTATCTATCTATCTATCTATCTATCTATCTATCTACAAGACAATGGATAATGTTTTGTGGATATTAGAGTTCATTTCACTAATTTCCGTCCATGAAATGGTATATATAATACTGTAATAAAATCACATAGTTGCTGTCACAACTGCAAACTCCACACAGTTGTTACTGAATAGTTAGACATTAATTTCCCACTAAGCAAACAATTACTGTACTTACAGGATTCTTATAAATATTTTTTCTTTTAGGTTATTGTTTGGCGGACCTCATTTCTTCCTTAACATTAGTCAATAATACTCATGAATGCAACTTTTTAAGTAAAATATTTATTTTATTTGTAGCCCTGGTTGTACTGAAAAAATATATATAAACGCTTCACTGTGAGGCTAAATATGAGCGCTGGACATGTAGATTAAAAAAACTGGGGACCCCTGCTCTTGATTAGTTTTTTAAAGCCATTAGTTTTAGATGTCACACTCAATAGTACCTGCCATATTTTAAACAACGAGAGGTTGACAGATCTATTGGCCTCTGACTGAATCTGTGGGGCATTTTATGGAAATTCAAGAGATTCCAAACCACCCCCATTCCCTCTGGCCAAAAGTATGATCAAATATAATGTAGACCTACTGTTCTTACTAGTGGAGAGGAGAGGTGACAAACATAATGACTATATGAAAGACTGACTAAAATAATGAAAAGAAAAAAAGAGCAACAACCGCGTGAATCACACGGTTCAAACATTTATCAACCAACAGCACAAGGTTAAAAAAATAACCCCCCGCCCCAAACATTCATCTACCAACAGCACACGGTTAAAAAAATAACTCCCCGCCCCAAACATTCATCTACCAACAGCACACGGTTAAAAAAATAACACCCCCCGCGCCCCAAACATTCGTCAACCAACCGCAGGGGCAATTGAGTCCTTTCTGGAATCGATGCTTTTACCCGCTTCAACTATTTTTTTAACCTCCGATCTCGGAACTGTGCTTTAACCCCAATCATATAGGAGGAGATTGACACCACTCTACGTTTACTGATGCTGGTATTGTATGAACGTCAAGGTTCTTTAGTAATTAACCCTAACCCTAACAAAATGCACTTCTTTACAAAGAGCCTTGTCACGCAATACTGTTGCTGCTTCTCTTTGAAGGGAAACAACACGTTCAAACCCCCCCCCCACACTGTTTTCCAATCAAACACACATTTTTTTCCCTGGAAGCCATCTCCAACCTACAAACACATTAAGCACAAATAAATCAGGAGACCCCTCTTTTACAGAAGTCAGTTTGTGTTGAAAAGTACAGTAACTGTTACGCAAGCAGAGAGATAGATATAGACCCTGATCCATAAAACGATTGAAATTAGACAAGCTTTGCGTCAGATTCCGCGTTCACCTTTGATTTTCTCTCCCACTCACTACCGCTGCTGGCATTCTGCAGACACTGGTTCATGTCATTGTGATGCCTTCCTCTCTTCTCCACCGGCCCCAGTCTATCTATACACCCCCATCTGAAAGCAATAGGGAGCCAGGCTATAGTCTTTCACCGCTCACTGAGAACATTCTCCAAAACCTCCCACAATATTTCTAGCCTCAATGACGTAATGGTAGTTGTTTAAATTCAGTAACATAAGACTATTCCTGGAGAATGTGGAGTAGGTGCAACATTACACAAAAAAATTGACAAGGCTTTCAGTGTGAGGACTAACTAGTGTCTCCAAGTGGCCCCACACCTCTCCATGGTGTGCACGGTTCCTAAGTCATTTCAATGCACCTTTATGACTCAAAAGAAGAATCTTCAACTATAAGGCATTTTTTTTTAGCTCTCCTAGCTGTGCTGTTGATGAACTAGAGCAAGCAGACTTGTAGTTGTTTGTTTGAGACACAACCCTGCATTTATTGTTGTTGTTTACGCAATCCAAAAACCGCTCATAAATCGCAATCTGGGTCAGTTGGACATCATTTGAAAGCTTGTTATATTGTCAACATGACTAGCTAAGTTATAAAATACAATAGTACCGTGTTAGGCTTTTACAGGGAATTTCAGAGAAAGATATCACAATATCGGTGTGCATAGAAAGCAATCATGTTGGCAAATGTTCTTCACAATAGACAAATATAGGCTCATGTATAGCATGTTACTGTGCAGCCACTGCGTTCCTGTTTAGATCCTTATCAGTGCCAAAATCTGCCATTTTCAACCCGTATTTTTTTATTTTTTTATTTCAGTTGAGAACAAGTTCTCATTTGCAACTGCGACCTGGCCAAGACAAAGCAAAGCAGTGCGACAAAAAAACAACACAGAGTTACACAGTAAACAAACAGTCAAAAACACAATTTTAGAAATCTATATACAGAGTGACCAAAGGGACCAAAGATATTCCAATAAGTTGCATCAAACTCAGAAATCAAGAAAATAACTGAAAACATATCATAACTTAAAGCGCCTGATCTTATATCTTCTGTAGTCTGACCATAGGCATTACAGGCATTGGTTGAAGATAAGTGTTAAATTCAAATCTACAGTTGAAGTCGGAAGAATACATACACCTTAGCCAAATACATTTAAACTCAGTTCTTCACAATTCCTGACATTTAATCCTAGTTAAAACTCCCTGTCAGGTCAGTTAGGATCACCACTTTATTTTAAGAATTTGAAATGTCAGAATAATAGTAGAGAGAATTATTTATTTCACCTTTTATTTATTTCATCACATTCCCAGTGGGTCAGAAGTTTACATACACTCAATTAGTATTTGCTAGCATTGCCTTAAAAATTGTTTAACTTGGGTCAAACGTGTCGGGTAGCCTAACACCCCCCGCGCCCCACAATAAGTTCCCACAATAAGTTTGGGAAATGTTGGCCCATTCCTCCTGACAGAACTGGTGTAACTGAGTCAGGTTTGTAGGCCTCCTTGCTCGCACACGCTTCTTCAGTTCTGCCCACAAATTTTCTATAGGATTGAGGTCAGGGCTTTGTGGTGGCCACTCCAATACCTTGACTTTGTTGTCCTTAAGCCATTTTGCCACAACTTTGGAAGTATGCTTGGGATCATTGTCCATTTGGAAGACCCATTGAAGACCAAGCTTTAACTTCCTGACTGATGTCTTGAGATGTTGCTTCAATATATCCACATAATTTTCCTTCCTCATGATGCCATCTATTTTGTCAAGTGCACCAGTCCCTCCTGCAGCAAAGCACCCCCACAACATGATGCTGCCAGCCCGTGCTTCACGGATGGGATGGTGTTCTTCGGCTTGCAAGCCTCCCCCTTTTTCCTCCAAACATAACGATGGCCAAACAGTTCTATTTTTGTTTCATAACACCAGAGGACATTTCTCCAAAAAGTACAATCTTTGTCCCCATGTGCAGTTGCAAACCGTAGTCTGGCTTTTTATGCCGGTTTTGGAGCAGTGACTTCTTCCTTGCTGAGCGGCCTTTCAGGTTATGTCGATATAGGACTTGTTTTACTGTGGATATAGATACTTTTGTACCTGTTTCCTCCAGCATCTTCACAAGGTCCTTTGCTGTTGTTCTGGGACTGATTTGCACTTTTCGCACCAAAGTACATTCATCTCTAGGAGACAGAACGTGTCTCCTTCCTGAGCAGTATGACGGCTGCGTGGTCCCATGGTGTTTATGCTTGCATACTATTGTTTGTACAGATGAACGTGGTACCTTTAGGTGTTTGGAAATTGCTCCCAAGGATGAACCAGACTTGGCTGATTTCTTTTGATTTTCCCATGATTTTCGAGCAAAGAGGCACTGAGTTTGAAGGTAGGCCTTAAAATACATCCACAGGTACACCTCCAATTGACTCAAATTATAGCCTATCAAAGCCTATCAGAAGCTTCTAAAGCCATTTTCTGGAATTTTTCAAGCTGTTTAAAGGCACAGTCAACTTGTGTATGTAAACTTCTGACCCACTGGAATTGTGATATAGTGAATTATAAGTGAAATAGTGTAAACTTACGACTTCAACTGTTCCTACATCATCAAGCCAATATGGCACCAATCTCTATGAACATTTGCAAATCAACTTGATTGGAGGTGGACAACACACTTCCCGCCTCTCGTCATGAGCCGTCCGTCCGTTACCGAGAACCATATACCGGATTTTTAACAGGGTTGTTAGCATTAGTGTCGTCAGACAAGTTTCTGCCCAAAACTAGCTCAATATCTAGGTGTTGGATAAGAATGAGACTACACAGTCCATAAAGTGACCATTAGACTTGCCACCTTTTGGACTGAATAAGTTTGTAGGGACAACAGCTTTGATTACATTTTATAATTTAGCGGCCTCATGTACTCATTTTTGTCCGATAAGAACCAACGATGTGCTACCTTTTTGTAGCATTTCTGACAATGCTTACATCTTTTCAGTCAAATCACAGTTCTAACACCGGGTCGGTTACTCGGCAACAACACTGCTTGCACCATGCTGCCAGTCATAAGAAATGTATGCGAACAAACCTAGGCTATTATGTATAGCTAATATATGGTGGTATTCAAGCTGAGGTTAAGTAATAAATGCAAGCAGATATTTTGATTAGCCAGGTAGCTAACTAGCTACTTTTATCTAGCTAACGTTAGCTTGCTTGTAGTCCATCAGCTAGCTTCTGTAAATAGCTAACACCAGTCTGGAAGATAGCTAGCTAACAAACAGGCAAATAAAAAAAGGTAGCTAGCCAATAACTTTAGTTTTGTTTTGATTAGCTAGGTACGTACCAGCCAGATCAGAGCTAACAACAAGGAAATCTAGCTAGCTATATTTTGCCAAGTAAGGTTTTTCATATAAGGCTGAAGTTATCATGTGTAAACTGCTGATCAAATAAAATAAAATAAAATATTAAAGTAAAAGAAAGGAATTAAGAAATATAGAAATATTACGACGAGCAATGTCGGAATACGGAGTATATATGTATGAGATTCTTCAAAGTAGCCACCATTTGCCTTGATGACAGCTTTGCTCACTCTCGGCATTCTCTCAACCAGCCTCATTAGGTAGTCACCTCGAATGCATTATAATTAATAGGTGTGCCTTGTTAAAAGTTAATTTGTGGAATGTCTTTCCTTCTTAATGCGTTTGAGCCAATCAGTTGTGTAGTGACAAGGTAGGGTTAGTATACAGAAGAAAGCCCTATTTGGTAAAAGACCAAGTCCATATTATGGCAAGAACAGCTCAAATAAGCAAAAATAAATGACAGTCCATCATTACTTTAAGACATGAAGGTCAGTCAATACGGAAAATTTCAAGAAGTGCAGTCGCAAAAACCATCAATCACTATGATGAAACGGGCTCTCATGAGGACCAGCCTCAGAAATTGCAGCCGAAGTAAATGCTTCATAGAGTTCAAGTAACAGACACATCTCAACATCAACTGTTCAGAGGAGACTGTGTGAATCAGGCCTTCATGGTCAAATTGCTGGAAAGAAACCACTACTAAAGGACACCAATAAGAAGAAGAGACTTGGGCCAAGAAACACGAGTGATGGGCATTAGACCGGTGGAAATTGGCTGGGCCAATTGTGCGCCGCCCTATGGGACTCCCAATCACGTCCGGTTGTGATACAGTCTGGATTCGAACCAGGTTGTCTGTAGTGACGCCTCTAGCACTGAGATGCAGTGTCTTAGACAACTGCACTACTTGGGAGGAGGAGGTGTGATGATATGGGGGTGCTTGTCTGTGATTTATTTACAATTCAAGGCACAGCATGTTTTAAAAACAGGGTGTGCACTACCGCGTACGTCTTGCTAGAACGGAGGAGAGACCAGCTCTCAGACTCTCAAGGAAGAGGTCATTGCCCTCATCCATAAGATGCACTAGGGCTGTCCCCGACAAAAAAAGAAATATTGGTCGACCAAGAGTCATCCTGTTCTTTCGACCACTCGTTTGGTCGAAATGTTTAAACTTATTGTTCCATATATAGACAGACACACCTTATGTGTTTGAATAAAACCAACTACATATGCACTGAGCTTGTCTGATGCTTTAAGCATGCTGTTTGATTAAATAGTTAAGACACACAAATGAATCAAGAAATAGCCCGATGGTCACACTGTGCTAAAAAAAAATCACAGCGATTGCCTGTGTGACTGGCACGCGTTGTCGTCTCGCTCTCCTCCCTACTGTAGTGAAAAGGCACCACAGCATAGCAAGTGTTTATTGCGCTGTTCATGCTGAAGCTGCAACATCATTTCAGCCATTTAGCTTCTTAGTTGTTTCTCACATAGAATTATTTTACCGAAATCCCTAATTTGTTTAGGAAAAACATTCCCTATTCCCTCAACCCTTGCTCTCTTTATGTGAAACATGTAAGCATTGCATGAATGTGACCAATAGGGCTTGACCTATAGCCTATCATAATCACATCAATAAATTGGTTATAACAAACTCTGAACACAGTAATGTCAACAGCAAAATGGATGAGAAGGACGTGAAAAAGAAACTCCACACGGGCAAATGTTAACTGGTTGCTCAGGAGGGAAAAGGGAAGTCTATGTTTTAAGTGAGAATAGGCATTAGTCTGAAATTCACAGCACACAGATTTGGCCAACTACAGTATTGTACTTCAAACTATGTATAGGCAGGTTGCTTAGGATTCAAACCTTCTCAAACAGCCTAATTCATACTCTTCAGAGGGATAATGGACATTACATTGTCCTGCTATTAAAATGATTTTTTTCCACTTTGTTACGTTACAGCCTTATGTAATTTTTACATTACAGCCTTCCTCAGCAATCTACACACAAACCCCCATAATGACAAAGTATATGAATTAAAAAAATTATTTAATACCTCAATTACATAAGTATTCAGACCCTTTTGCTATGAGACTCGAAATTGAGCTCAGCTGCATCCTGTTTCCATTGATCATCCTTGAGATGTTTCTACAACTTGATTGGAGTCCACCTGTGGTAAATTCAATTGATTGGACATGATTTGGAAAGAAACACACCTGTCTATATTAGGTTCCCACAGTTGACAGTGCATGTCAGAGCAAAAACCAAGCCATGAGGTCGAAGGAATTGTCCGTAGAGCTCTGAGACAGGATTTAGTCAAGGCACAGATCTGTATAAGAAATATAATATTTTTAATATAAACAACATAGGAATCACTACAAAACTTATTATACAACCTTTTATACACTATATTAGGCCCAGCCTTTGGAACTTTGGTTTTCATAGATATGGGTACTGTATTGTGATCACTACATTCGATGGAGCTCGATACTGCTTTCAAGCAAATTTCTGCAGCATTAGTAAGTATGTGATCAATACATGTTGATGATTTCCTTCCTGTGCTGTTTGTAACTACCCTGGTAGGTTGACTGATAACCTGAACCAGGTTGCAGGCACTGGTTACAGCTTGAAGCATTTTCTTGAGTGGGCAGCTTGATGAAAGCCAGTGAATATTTAAATCACCCAGAAAATATACCTCTCTGTTGACATCACATACATTATCAAGCATTTCACACGTTATCCAGATACTGACTGTTAACACTTGGTCTATAGCAGCTTCCCACAAGAATGGGCTTTAGATAAGGCAGATGAACCTGTAGCCATATTACTTCAACAGTATTTAACATGAGACTGTCTAACCTTTACAGGAATGTGGTTCTTAATATAAAAACGGCAACACCTCCACCATTGGCATTTCTGTATTTTCTGTAGATGTTATAACCATGTATTGCTAACACTGTATCATCAAAGGTATTATCTACGTGAGTTTCAGAGATAGTCAGAATATGAATGTAATTTGTTACTTGCAAGTTATTAATTTAATGAACCTTGTTTCTTAAGTTACATATGTTAATGTGGGCTATTTTTAGAACTTTTCTGGGATGCTTACTTGTTTAGCAGAAGTAGAAATGTTTATGTTATTTATGTTAGCGCAGGGTGAGCTGCACACTGTGGACTTCCTAATAGGGCACACTGCCTCAGTGCTAACAGTATAACTCTGGTTCATAGGAACATGATTACTGCATACAATAGCTGTAGGATCAGCAGAGGCATTCATAGCAGTTAGAAGGAGATAAATTAGGTTACTTACATTGTGTCTACCAACGCACTGGTATAATGTACATTTGCTGAAGCATTATGACAACTCAGCGACACAATGGTAGGGATTAACTGAGCTGGGCTTGGGTCATTGATTAGTCATTGTCTCAACGCACCAAAGAAATCCTGATTGGTTATTTTTTTCTCTTCAGCATTAACCCTTCTCTTTCCAACACAAACTGAAGAGATGAAATCAGAAGATCATCAAAATTATTGTAAAGATAAAATAGAAATTAAAACAAAATGTAATAAAAAATATATTAGACATTTTAATAAATCCTTAGGCCTTCTCTGAAGGTCTAGAAGGCCTTCACGGTTCCCCACTGGGTTAGGGTTAGGGTTTAGGGAAAAGAGGATTTTGTATAGAAATCAATTTTAGGTCCCCATAAGGATAGTAAAACTATTAGGTTGTCCAATCAAAATGCATTTGAACAATGGGTAAAGTAATATGTTAATTTAATTCAGCTCGTGTTTTGCTATTTGTGACCCGGGGAAACAACTTTCAAAAACGACGACACCACAAAATGTAAAATCCTCAAAAGTGTTGACGATAAAGCTGCACCGCTCTGAGCTCGACGCTTATTATCGGATTTTTAGGTTACTAAATCTAAACTTTTTTAAATATAATCTTGATGATATGATAGAGAAAGCCTCCACTGAACGATTCAGAACATGAAGAATCATTTGTCTTGGTAAAATGTATTTTATAACATAAGGAAGTGAAATGTCATCACCAAAGCGTGTCTGCCCTGAGTGGGTGAACACCCAAAACATATGCTGTGTGTGTGTGTGTGTATGTGTGTGGAATAGAGGTGAAATATTCTCATGAGGCAAGATTAAATGATCTGGCCATCTTCTTCCATCTGTCTCTGAGAAGCACTTCAAGTGCTAACCAGATATGACACAGCAAGCCAACCACCTAAGCTACAGAGACACTTAAAGCTATCATACAGCGCATGGGAAAAGACTACTGGGCTTTTCATCATATTAACCAGCATCCATATTTTTTTTTATAAAAAAGACTGGATATATCAATGGATATGAGAACTTTCTGGTAGAGACAAAAAAAAAAGCGTAGGTGTTGGAGAGCTCGCCAACTTGCCTCACCCTGATTCACAACTCAGAATACGTTGACACATCTCCATGGAAACTGCTCAGAAAATGATCGAGAGAGAGACTTGCATGTTTTTGGAAAGTGGCTTTACCAAGTCATTGTTATTTAAAATCGGTTTAACTTTCTCTCATGTCATCACATTTCAATAAGGGAACCATTTATCTATGCAAAGTGTTCTTGTGACATTCACTTATTGCTATTGAACCATGATAAGAGGTCAGATCACCAAAACCAAATCCTTGCTTTCTTACATCCTCTATCCTTTATCCTTTCCCTACCTCCTTTTTAAAACGTCTGAGGGAAGCGAGAAGAGCACAGAGAAGAACTTCGCTCTGACATTTTTAAAAAGGAAACGGGGAGAGGTTGGAGGATAGGGGATGCAAGGAACGAGGAAAGACTTTTGAAATGTTTCTAAATGTATTAAAGAAATACCTTAACATAAGTATTCAGACCCTTTGCTATGAGACTCGAAATTGAGCTGAGATGCATCCTGTTTCCATTGATCATCCTTGAGATGTTTCTACAACTCGATTGGAGTCCACGTGTGGTAAATTCAATTGATTGGACATGATTTGGAAAGGCACACAAATGTCTATATAAAGGTCCCCCAGATGACAGTACATATCAAAGCAAAAACCAAGCCATGAGGTCAAAGCAATCAGGCGAGGTGACCAAGAACCCGATGGTCACTCTGACAGAGCTCTAGAGTTCCTCTGTGGAGATGGGAGAACCTTCCAGAAGGACAACCATCTCTGCAGCACTCCACCAATCAGGCCTTTATGGTAAAGTGGCCAGACGGAAACCATTCCTTAGTAAATAGCACATGACAGCCCGCTTGGAGTTTGCCAAAAGACACCTAAAGACTCTCAGACCATGAGAAACAAGATTCTCTGGTCTGATGAAACCAGGATTCAACTCTTTGGCCTGAATGCCAAGTGTCATGTCTGGAAGAAACCTGGCACCATCCCTACGGTGAAGCATGGTGATGGCAGCATCATGCTGTGGGGATGTTCTTCAGCGGCAGGGCCTGGGCGACTAGTCAGAATCGAGGGAAAGATGAAAGGAGCAAAGTACAGAGAGATCCTTGATAAAAACCTGCTCCAGAACGCTCAGGACCATAGACTGCGGTGAAGGTTCATCTTCCAACTGTACAACGACTCTAAGCACACAGCCAAGACAGCGCAGGAGTGGCTTCGGGACAAGTCTCTGAATGTCCTTGAGTGACACACCCAGAGCCCGGACTTGAACCTGATCGAACATCTCTGGAGAGACCTGAAAATAGCTGTGCAGCAATGCTCCCCATCCAACCTGACAGAGCTTGAGAAGATCTGCAGAGAAGAATGGGGAGAAACTCCCCAAATACAGATGTGCCAAGCTTGTAGCTTCATACCCAAGAAGACTTGATGCTGTAATCGCTGCTTCAACAAAGTACTGAGTAAAGGGTCTGAATACTTATGTAAACATGGTATTTATTTTTTTATTATATATACACACTACCATTAAAACATTTGGGGTCACTTAGAAATGAAAGAAAAGCACTTTTTTTGTCCATTAAAATAACATCAAATTGATCAGAAATACAGTGTAGACATTGTTAATGTTGTAAATGACTATTGTAGCTGGAAACGGCTGATTTTGAATGGAATATCTACATACAAATACAGAGGCCTATTATCAGCAACCATCACTGCTGTGTTCCAATGGCACGTTGTGTTAGCTAATCCAAGTTTATCATTTTAAAAGGCTAATTGATCATTAGAAAACCCTTTTGCAATTATGTTAGCAACAACTGAGCAAGAGCTGCAAAGAAAAAGCCATATCTCAGACTGGCCAATAAAAAGAAAAGATGGGCAAAAGAACACAGACACTGGACAGAGGAAGATTGGTTTTTTCTTTGCAACTCTGCCTAAAAGGCCAGCATCCCGGAGTTGCCTCTTCACTGTTGACGGTGAGACTGGTGTTTTGCGGGTACTTTTTAATGAAGCTCTGCCAGTTGAGGACTTGTGAGGCGTCTGTTTCTCAAACTAGACACTCTAATGTACTTGTCCTCTTGCTCAGTTGTGCACCGGGGCCTCCCACTCCTCTTTCTATTCTGGTTAGAGCCAGTTTGTGCTGTTCTGTGAAGGGAGTAGTACACATTCTTGTAAAAGATCGTTAGTTTCTTGGCAATTTCTCGCATGGAATAGCCTTCAAATAGCCACCCTTTGCCCTGATAACAGCTTCCCACGGGGTACCAGTACAATAGAAAATATGCACGCACTCACTACCGTAAGTCCCTCTTGATGATCTTTTAAGTCGCTCTGGATAAGAGCGTCTGCTAAATAATAATAATAATAATAAATAATATCTATACATCCAATCATATTTATACTCCGGACTCCAACATTGCTCCTCCTAATATTTCTATATTTCTTCATTCCATTATTGTACTTTTAGATTTGTGTGAATTGTTTGAGATTACTCTACTGTTGGAGCCAGAAACACAAGCATCTCGCTACACCCACAATAACATCTGCTGAATATGTGTATGTGACCAATAAAATTGGATTTGATTTGGAAATATGATGACATTGCTAAACTAGTAAAGTGTTTAGTAGGAACAACTTTGCCAGCATTATCATGTCGTCAAATTTACTTCAGACAAGGTTGTCATTAGCTAGCATAGCTTGTCAAAAATAGCTCAAATCCGGTGTCCTCCCCTCAATCTTAGCTAACTAGCTAAAGTATACTGCATCTAAAGTCAATATGGTGACATCAAAATGATGACAATAGGTTTTCCTACTAATTATTTGCCTCCTTTTGAAATGTTATTGTATTTCCAAGCCACTGTAACGCACTTCTGATGAAATCTTCATCAGCGCTCAATGACGATGCATTGGTTAGAATGCACAGTTGGGCTTCAGTCCAAAGCAAACATTCAAAACAATATTGTGACGAAACATGCAACCCATGAATACAACCTCTGATTAAAGAGATTCTCTGGTGCGTTTGTATACTTTTTAACCAGTAGTTCTGACAGTAGCACTCACACGCCAAAAGTACTATGTCACATACAGTGGGGAGAACAAGTATTTGATACACTGCCGATTTTGCAGGTTTTCCCACTTACAAAGCATGTAGAGGTCTGTAATTTTTATCATAGGTGCTCTTCAACTGTGAGAGACGGAATCTAAAACAAAAATCCAGAAAATCACATTGTATGATTTTTAAATAATTAATTTGCATTTTATTGCATGACATAAGTATTTGATCACCTACCAACCAGTAAGAATTCCGGCTCTCACAGACCTGTTAGTTTTTCTTTAAGAAGCCCTCCTGTTCTCCACTCATTACCTGTATTAACTGCACCTGCACCTCTCCACAATGGCCAAGACCCGAGAGCTGTGTAAGGATATCAGGGATAAAACTGTAGACCTGCACAAGGCTGGGATGGGCTACAGGACAATAGGCAAGCAGCTTGGTGAGAAGGCAACAACTGTTGGTGCAATTATTAGAAAATGGAAGAAGTTCAAGATAACGGTCAATCTCCCTCGGTCTGGGGCACCATGCAAGATCTCACCTCGTGGGACATCAATGATCATGAGGAAGGTGAGGGATCAGCCCAGAACTATACGGCAGGACCTGGCCAATGACCTGAAGAGAGCTGGGACCACATTCTCAAAGAAAACCATTAGTAACACACTACGCCGTTATGGATTAAAATCCTGCAGAACACGCAAGGTCCCCCTGCTCAAGCCAGCGCATGTACATCCCCTTTGCAGAAAAGCATCCCCAAAGAATGATGTTTCCACCTCCATGCTTCACAGTTGGGATGGTGTTCTTGGGGTTGTACTCATCCTTCTTCTTCCTCCAAACACGGCGAGTGGAGTTTAGACCAAAAAGCTCTATTTTTGTCTCATCAGACCACATGACCTTCTCCCATTCCTCCTCTGGATCATCCAGATGGTCATTGGCAAACTTCAGACGGGCCTGGACATGCGCTGGCTTGAGCAGGGGGACCTTGCGTGCGCTGCAGGATTTTAATCCATGACGGCGTAGTGTGTTACTAATGGTTTTCTTTGAGACTGTGGTCCCAGCTCTCTTCAGGTCATTGACCAGGTCCTGCCGTGTAGTTCTGGGCTGATCCCTCACCTTCCTCATGATCATTGATGCCCCACGAGGTGAGATCTTGCATGGTGCCCCAGACCGAGGGAGATTGACCGTCATCTTGAACTTCTTCCATTTTCTAATAATTGCGCCAACAGTTGTTGCCTTCTCACCAAGCTGCTTGCCTATTGTCCTGTAGCCCATCCCAGCCTTGTGCAGGTCTACAATTGTATCCCTGATGTCCTTACACAGCTCTCTGGTCTTGGCCATTGTGGAGAGGTTGGAGTCTGTTTGATTGAGTGTGTGGACAGGTGTCTTTTATACAGGTAACGAGTTCAAACAGGTGCAGTTAATACAGGTAATGAGTGGAGAACAGGAGGGCTTCTTAAAGAAAAACGAACAGGTCTGTGAGAGCCAGAATTCTTACAGGTTGGTAGGTGATCAAATACTTATGTCATGCAATAAAATGCAAATTTACAATGTGATTTTCTGGATTTTTGTTTTAGATTCCGTCTCTCACAGTTGAAGTGTACCTATGATAAAAATTACAGACCTCTACATGCTTTGTAAGTAGGAAAACCTGCAAAATCGGCAGTGTATCAAATACTTGTTCTCCCCAATGTATGTGCACCACGTCATTGAGCGCTCTCTCTCTCTCTTTCACTCTGCTGTGTGTGCATCATGTGCCTTTTACTAGTGGTTACTCAAATGGAGAGGGGCTGAAGCTCATCGTTCCCTCCATGTTGGCAGCTTTAAGATAATGATGCTGAAGAAAGCCATTAAAAGCCATTAAAATGATCATACATTATTGTGAAGAATAGGCTAATGACGACGGAAGATAGCTTTACGGAGAACCTCATTGTGAAGTGTATATCATCACAGGTTAACTTTTATTAATCCCACATTACGGCAATGTCTTTTAAAACCTAATCTGGGTCACCTAGAATTAAATTCTTGCGAAATTTGTTCAGCTTCCTTATTTACTTCTGGGTCCAATGAACTACTGTGCACACAGGCTTGAAATCACCGCCCCCAGTATTTTTTATTTAAGCACCGCCTTCACCCAATCCTTATTCGTCAAAATAATCAGTGACAAAAACCCAAACACAGGAACTAACTGCTGATTGTTATCTCAACCATTTTATTACAGCCCTGACAGATTCTTTCAGTTTACATGAAGAATCTGCCCACGAGAGATTATTCAAACCCATAGATAGGCCTACATACAATAAGAAGAGAGATAAGCACTTGTATTATGTTTCTATGGAAACTCCTGATTGCCAAGCAACCATACCTTGGGTTTTAAAAGCATGTTTAATATGGCTTTTATGTATATATAACGTTTTTTATGTATTTCTATAACGAAGAAAATAGGAAATTTATCAATATTTTAAGCTAAATTTGGCATAGAGTTCTACTTTGTTTGCAGTAAAGAAAATAAATTATACCGCCTGACTTTAGTTCACAGTGTAACACTGCTCTGTGACTGCAGGAGGGGATTCTGTGGCGCAGTGGTCTAAGACACTGCATCTCAGTGCAAGAGGCGTCACTACGGTCCCTGGTTCGATTCCACAATTGGCCCAGGTTTGGCCGGCGTAGGCTGTCATTGTAAATAAGAAATTGTTCCTAACTGACTTGCCTAGTTAAATAAAGGTTAAATATAAAAAAAGATATATAAAAATTACATTCTGGCCACATGGTTGTATGTTTGGGGGTGCCTTACCAGGAGATATTTGTACAGCTTTTATTTAGACCATAATACTGTATCACTGATATTCTTACACTTTTCCAAATACAATTTTTTCTATTGAAATACCCATTTTGACTGTGACCTCTACATAGACCAATTGTTTGTATTTTCTATTCAAATCTAATGATCTGAATATTAGTGCCTGTCCTATTTCCTGTATGGAGTCGGGTAAATGATGGAGTCACAATCAGACAGGTAAATGATGGAGTCACAAGCAGACAGGTAAATGATGGAGTCACAATCAGACAGGTAAATAAATAATGGAGTCACAATCAGACAGGTAAATAAATAATGGAGTCAATCAGACAGGTAAATAAATAATGGAGTCAATCAGACAGATAAATGATGGAGTCACAATCAGACAGGTAAACTATGCCAAGTTCAGGCCAAATTGAGCAGAGCTTCAGAGGTATTTACACAACCCTAATGTGTTTAAGGTAACAGCACCATTAGCATGGAGAAGGGTCCTTCTTCAAGCTGTCTACCTTCTGTCAGTGCTGAGAACCTAGGGGTACAATATTTCCAATGACGGTAGAGTTGCAACTTTGCTGAATACGCCGGTACAGTGGCAATTTGCCACTTCTGATTCATATCTGCATTCTTTCTCTGCATTGCCTTCAATATGTTCAGCGACCTTGAGAGAGGAACTGATATGATTTCATTTTGTTTGTCTCCCATATGTCCTGGGGTGATGTACCGTGAAAAGTACCCAGCGTTTTAATGGCCTATTTGTTTCATTCACTTTAGCAGGAGGCTTCCAGAGGCAATCATGGATGCTGGGCGCTTTGAGGACACTGGTGATGGCTGATGCAAATTGGGGTGCCTAGCCTGGGAGACATCACGGCTGTTACCTAGTTCAATGTTCTGCAATGGTTCTGGAATGGTAATATCACGTCAGGGATTTCAGATATGCTTCTCTCCACTTAATGAAGCTGTTCTGTCATTCCATCTGTGTAGCCACAGCGCACATAGAAAGAGAAAGGTAGTGCTTTTTTAAAACCTGTGCAGACAGAGTGCATTGAAGATCACAGCAACCCGTTAGGAACTGGTACTTTGATGATGGTTAACCAAATTCCAAACATATGAAATATGTTGGACAAAAGAACACACTCGTTTTGATGGTTGAGGGGGAGGCAAACCGAAAGCAGATAAAGAGAACAGATTGCTAGCTAGTGCAGGAAGTGAGTCAAGCCCAGGTGCAGAGACAGAGATAATCCAATCCAGGGCCATCTTCTAACAGGATATAAAAAGACTGACGCTTGGCATGCAGTGGGCCCAGCGGGACGTCCTTCCCTACAATGTCCGTTTAGCCACATGACAATGAAAAGTGAGCTACCCAAATAAAAAATCCATGCATGGGGGTAGATAGGAATGTTTTCACCGCTTTTGAAGGCACCGGGAGAATATGAATGAGACTTAATGCTATTACTGTAACCTCCAAAGGTTCCACTGAGAACAGTCCTCCCTGAGGAGGTTCAGGCAGATCAAATAAACATGCTTTATCATATTACATTTAAACACAGAGCTCCTATGTAGTTTGCGTGTGTGGAGTGAGGGGAGTATCCTTCCCTACCCCTGTCTGAGTCTATGCACAAGGAGAGATGCTGTCTGTCACTCAGGTTACAGCAGGGAGCTCCACAGCCAGCCAGGACAGGTTCAGAGTCCAGGACACTATCAGTCCAATAGATAGTCAGGACAAGTTCAGAGTCCAGGACACTATCAGTCCAATAGAAGGACAGGTACAGAGTCCAGGACTATCAGTAGACAGAAAGACAGAAAGAGAAAGAGAATGGAGGATAGAGGGGCGTTGTCGTTGCAACCTCAATTAAACAAATAACTGCCTATCCCATGTACTGTATCCACATGAGTTGTTTATGTTGTATCAATTCTGCTTGATTTCCATTGTTGTATGTAAAGTATTTATATATGTGCTGTTGAGTAAGATACATTCCAGAAAGGGACACAAAGTAATTATTATTAGAACCTTAACTCAGGACCAAAAAGGTCTGACAAGGTGAATAATATATTCCTGACAGAGAAGGCTATATTGTAAGGCAGAATTGGTTAGAGAAACTCTCCAGGAAAGATTTCACGCAAGTATGAACAAGTCACAGTATGAGATGAATTGAGATTAATTGTTCTCCTTATTTAATCTCATACTCACTAAATATAGCCTGGCCCGCCGTATCGTACCTCCTTGCCCGTCCAAATAAAATATTGAAATATTGATAATTTATTTGACCAAGACATTCACCGACAGAAAGACACATCAATCTCGGATAAAGCTTCCGAGCGATCCAAACAGCGGCCCTCGGTCTCAGTGTGTGTAGACCACGATGCTGCCTGGACAAAAATAATATGGGTTCCAAAAGCGTTATTTGGCTGGCACCTTACGATAACTCTTTTGGGTTCCATGCAGAACCATCTGGGGAAAGGGTTCTACATGGGACCCAATAGGGTTCTACCTGGAACAAAAAATAGCTATTCAAAGGGTTATCCTATGGGGACAGCCAGAGAACCCTTTTAAGTTATAGACAGCACCTTTTCTTCTAAGGGTGTATAATAAGAGGGTTGCTGTTTCGCTCGTTCAAATGCTTTCTCCGGTGAGATGCATTGAGTATACCAAACATTAGTAACACTTTCCTAATATTGAGTTGGAACTAGGGCTGTTGCTGTGACCGTATTACGTCACAAGTCAGCTCTGATGCTGCTGATGGTCAGTAGTAGCCTACCAAACTTGCTAACTTCCTGGTACTCAGCACTCTATTGTCCCTCTAATCACTCTGACATCAATGCAAATGTGATCTAATCAAATACTCCATGAGAGCCCATTAGCTCATGTTGCGCAACATTTCTATAGGCTATGCAATTGCGAGAGAAAACAGAGTGATGGTCTCTATTAAAAAGATGAGCATCCCATCAGCTTTCTATAGGTTAGGCCTACTATATTTATTTCACAACTTTCCTAATATTAAGCACATTGCTTATCTTTACAACAGGAATATAGCCTACCTGGCTGGCATTAAGTGCATAGATGACATGTATTTTTTTCTCTGCCCCTGTTTTTCCATTCTAAATCAAAACAAACTTCACACATATTATTTAGTATATGTAAAGACAACAATAAATTAAGAATAGTCTGATGGGTGACAATATTTGCCTATTACTTGTGAATGATATATTATCTCTTGTGAATGATGCCATGTACGGCAAGAAACAATGCTTTTTTCCCCGACCTTTTTTAATCATAGTTGCACACCTCATGTAGCCTAGCCCATAAGCCTATATGTTTTGATAAGGTTTGCATCGCAACTAAAGTGTCCAAGTAACTTCTTAAAATCAAGCACATTAATCAGCTTTACAAGGGGTGTAGAGCCTAACTGGCATACATAAGCAGCACCTGAGTTTCGAGTTTGGGGAAGATAATTTTCACCATAAAAATGCACGTTTAAAATAAAAGCATTACATGCACAATCACATTTGCCGTCATGTGCACATTGCTGCGCATATCATGTGAAGAAATAGCTTAGCAGCATTTTAAGATAAACGTTCTGATCTGTTATTATGCTAGTGGTTGTATTAATTTGAGCTCTATTGCATCCCACAACTGTCCCAAGATATATTTGGCATATTTATTTCTCGCACAGAATATGTAAACTTTTGTACTATAGATAGTAGATTGACATTGGCTAGTGCTTTTGCTGTTCGTTAGGAATACTCATCTTGTTGGCTAATGAAAATTCCAATATCTTCAATATGCACCTCGGAATTGGATAAGGACGTGCGCAGTTGCATCCCCGATGTGTCTGTCTTCACTTGTAACCTGTGAGAAAGACCCGATCTCGTGATGGGGAGCCATGTGAGTGAAAGCCGCTTCGGAGCGCACAGCGCGCAGGGAGAAGTGCAAAAGGTATGGATTTTATTAGGGTGCATTACGGCCACACAAAGGGGGTGTCGCTGGGACATTCCAGGCATTATCAAGTGAATGAAAGACTGATGAAAAACAAAGCAGAGCTCATGCCTTTCAAGCAACTTTTTTCAAATCATCATTAGAGTCGCATCATGCAGCCTTAGAATATATAAAAAATCCAAAATATAGACCAACATTTGTATCACAACTAATGTTACATGAATAACTCTAAATGAAGCATATAGGAGTACCTATTTCTTTGTTAACCGCTGAACACAGAATAGCCGCATGTGCGCACTCCTTCAAATCGTTTGGAGAAAATGTAATTTTAATATAATTCAGCTTTGTTCAATTGTATTCTTCATACTATAAAATTATTCCACTGAATTCTAAGCCAATCTTGTCTGCTAAATGAACTAGTTTAGCCCACAGCCATTTGCTATTATGTTATTTTGAAATAGACAACATTTTCTTCATAGCATGTTTCTTTAGACCTGTCTAAAGTAAATAATGGATTTATTGTGAAGGTGTAGGCTATATTACATGGATTTATTAGACTTTTTCAAATGTAGATGTTCCAAAGGTCTGCATCAGTGGCTTGTAGGCTATGTGTGGAAGCCAGGAGATGTTAAATCTGTTTATGTTAATTAACGATCAATTACCATGAGACCGACAGTTATTTGCTTGACAATCACTGGCTGACTAAATTTTGTGACCGCCACAGCCCTAGTTGCACTCCTCCATTTGCTCTCAGAACAACCTCAATTTGTCAGGGCATGGACTACAAGGTGTCGAAAGCATTCAACAGGGATGCTGGCCCATGTTGACTCCAATGCTTCCCACAGTTGTGTCGAGTTGGCTGAATGTCCTTTAGGTGGTGGATACACATGTGAAACTGTTAAGCGTGAAAACCCTGCGGCGTTGCAGTTCTTGACACACAAACTGGTGCGCCTGGCACCTACTACCATACCCCGGTCAAAGGACCTTAAATATTTTGTCTTGTCTCAAGGCTTCAAAATCCTTTAACCTGTCTCCTCACCTTCACCTACACTGATCGAAGTGCATTTAACAAGTGACATCAATTAGGGATCATAGCTTTCACCTGGTCAGTCTATGTCATGGAAAGAGAAGGTGTCCTTAATGTTTTGTATACTCAGTGTAGTTTCAGCAGAGAGGAAGAGGCGAAGCGAGAGGGCTAACTCTCGCAAAAATCTGTCCAGAATAAGCCCAATGCTTTTCTATGGGTGTAGTATGCAGACCTAAGCTAATCTCCTGCCTACCCGCCTTTGGGACAACGACTCCCATTGTTAGGGCGCAGACATGAGCATCTCGTCATTATATACAGATCTCTGGTTTCATCCACGTGCGAATTGGAAAGGAAAGTCGGCAGGGGTGCACAGTGCACTGTTCGGATGCTGGCTTCTCATGAAGTGAATTGATGTACTGCCAAAATGATATAATTTTTTTATTTATTTAATCTTTATTTAACTAGGCAAATCAGTTAGGAAAAAAACTCTTATTTACAATGACGGCCTACCCCGGACAACGCTGGGACAATTGTGTGCTGCCCTATAGGACTTCCTATAGGGCAGCACACAACGGCCGGTTGTGATACAGCCCGGGATCGAACCAGGGTCTGCAGTGACGCCTCTAGCACTGAGATGCAGGAGCCAATAATTACTCCAGTCTAAATAAAATCATTCAAAATACTTCACCAGAGAGCATGAGTTAGATAGAGGGGATCATTAGCTTCTTAAAACAATTTGCTGTGGATTGTTTCAAATCACAAGAGCGTAGGCCTGTGCCTATTTAGGAAGCCTGAAATTTGGGCACCGCATGTGGCAATAGGCCTAGATGATTATTGAGTTGCAGCTGTAGGTGATGTGTCTTGTTGAGACAAGAAGAGGGGTATGTGGCAAAGATATGGCACATCTCTCTCCAGAATTTGCTCAACTGCCTCCCATCAATTCTTGCGCATTTCATTGTGTGAATTGATCGTTTATTTGTTTTTCAATTACGCATTACATATCACCAGTAGGAAATGTACTGATAATCCCTGTCTTACATTACAGTTAGTCTTCTCAGTTCACAACCTGCTACACTTGTGAGAAACACGTTTGGTTCTTTCATAACCATCATTTAAGAGTTTAGTAATTTAAATTTTTTTTTATTTTGTTTGGAATGCTCCATGTGAGCAATTAGCATGTGTCTGGTTTCTCTGTCCTGATCTAATTGAGGCAGAATGCGCACCTGAGGACGCATAGAAGTACCCGGCCTGTGCGTGCAATTTTTTCTTAATCTCATACAGTAAGTAAACAAAGTCTGTTTTTTAACATCCATTGTGAATGCTAATAGTTCCTCACAGTATTTGCAAAATCTTTCCAACACTCTCACAGACTCGATAATAACCAAGCCTCGTTGTGAAAGAGCAAAATATCATGATCTGATGATCCCATAGACGGGTTAGCTGACAATGTCACGAAAACAATGCACGTGCTTCAAAGGGGCAGAAGGCCATGTGATTCTGGATGGCCAGATAGCTAGCAATGACAATAAACTGCCATATGGTGAATCGTAAGTGGGTTGTTTCAGCTCTTTTGATCTTGTTCTTGGTACCATGTCTTGTTGACATGGTATCAAGGTGTTTTGACTGTCACATCTATGCTAATATGGCAAATATGCTAGCTATCTAGCCAACCAACAACTGTAACGATGCATTTGAGAGACAAGTGCTCGTTGTGCAACTTTTTTGTTTTCAATAAACATTGGAGACAAAATATAGTCTACATGTTATCAACAATCTAAGCCAACCCTGTCTGTTTTGCCCCAGAGTTGCTAACTATATATCTAGTGAAAGCGTCATAAAATACACTTTTCCCTTGTGTCTGTCCCGAGCTCACTGGCACGGGAAACTCTGAGGGCCCGGAATAGGCTAGTTGATCCAATGTTGCAAGTTCGCTAGCGATAGCTTCAGGCTGGACCCAGTTGATTGATTTGATACAATGTTGCACTAGCGATAGCTGAAATCAAGACAGACAGAAAGGGAGGCAGACAGGCAGAGTAGAAAGATGAATGCAATTGAAATAACCTGAATTTTCATCAGGACATTTTCTACGGTTTTTATTTTGTTGGCTGCAGGCCTATATTTACTTAGTTGACGATGAAATATATAGGCCCATACTGCTGCATTGGCCTATAGGCGATCTCTGAGTTCCATGCGCTCATTTCTTTAGCCGCCAATGGATCACGATGTATCACTGTGTCCATACGGCAGAGTCTGGTGCTCGCGCATTAATGGAATTTTTACTTTTAGATTTGTATTATTTTAATTCAGACTTTCATGATTAACCCCATGACAATGATTCTGAGAAACACGTCAGGAAATAACGATATAAACCGCTGCATTTTTCACATATTTTTCATACACATATTGTTCTCCTCTCATTTTAATTACAGTATTTTTCAAGTACCAACTTGAGAAAATGTCAGATTTTCTCAAGTTATTCCAGTACATTTCAAAGTGCCAAATTCAAGTATTTTAAGCACCTCAGGCACCTTGTGCAAACCCTGTCAAATGAAAATGTGCATATGAAAATCCTAATTGGCTCGCAGGATAAATTATAAGCTTCCCCAAACAAAACTCACGTGCCGCCTATGGTCTTTTCTGTAACCCCCTATGGAAATCAAATGCCTGTCCAACTGATTAATTCTGGCGCCGGCCCTAATAGCCTAGCGTACACTACAACATGTTCAATACACTTGTTAGGCTAAAACTTTTAGTAAAGCTTCTTGGGTCATACATATTGAATACACAAATACTGTTAATTGACTCAACTTCATTATCTCTTTGTCACGCCAACGCCCGCTCCCCCTCTCCAGCGCTCGATGTCAACGGTCAACTAACCACCGGTCCTGGCAACAATCATTACACACACATTTTTAGCTACTGAAGTATTTCTCTGCCATCGACCTGTATAGTATAGTTAACCATCCAACATCCACCAATGTATAGCGTACATATTCAGCCAACCACCCATACTATGCAAAGTCTTTTTACAGCTTTTTTTGCACTCCAGATATCTTGTATTTCTATACTTTTTCATACTGCCGCTCTATGTATCATGTACCGTGTATCTGTCTTTTGTGTACTTTCGTTGTGGCATTTTGCACCTGCCCTGTGTTTCGTTGTTGTAGCTGCTTGACAAAGACATTTCCCCCTCGGGGATCAATAATCTATCTATCTATCTATCTATCTATCTATCTATCTATCTATCTATCTATCTATCTATCTATCTATCTATCTATCTATCTATCTATCTATCTATCTATCTATCTACCTGGCCCCCATCATTACGCACACCTGGACTTCATCATCACCTTCCCTTTATTTAGCCCTCAGTAGCCTCAGTCATCAGGTAGTATTGGTTTGTTTTCATTCACGTTCTGTACGCTTCTCATGTTTTGTTTATCTGCATTCTTCATTGTTAAACTCACCTTTTGCACCTGCTTCCTGACTCCCGGCGTATACATGGCAACGTACACTCTTCAACTTTTGCTCTATAACACAACAGATTTCTAGGGTGTCCCGCATAGAGATAAATCCAATGTCATATCCCTATGATATCACCCCTGTGAAACCAGTGCTTTCACTGTCTCTCCTGTACAACATCTGACTGTGTACGAGTGTCTCATGTTACTAGCCCACTTAGACTCTTCCATCACGGACCTAGTGGAGCACAATGTTCATCTACTGCCCCTGTCACAGTGGGCTAGTGATTCATTAGAGATTGTACTGTGTGACCTTCAGAACACACACACACACACACACACACACACACACACACACACACACACACACACACACACACACACACACACACACACACACAAACACACACAAAATATACATTCACTGGAGGATAAGAAAACAGTTTGAAAGCCATAAAGACAACCATTGCTCTCTCTGCTCTATGTTCAGCAGCAATATACTGTATCAAAATCATATACAAACTAAGGCATAATAAACTTCTGGCTGTAAAAGTTTGTAATTATTCTTTTTTTCATTATCATCCAAAATAATTTATGTCCTTGTTGGCAGCCTCTCATGTCATACTGAACAACTGCTGTGTAGGAAGTTTAAAGTCCACACACAGGAAGGGGTTAACTCCCTGTCCGCCCTGTGAGTACACGGTCAATGGAAGACGCTATTTATCGATCTCCAGTGCCATCTTGGAGTAAGGCCGGGGATAAGTATGCATTGGCTGTCTCTGACAGAGCATACAATCAGCAGTGTGTATTGATTGCAGTTACATGAGAGATAGAAATGATGAGAGCCAGCTAGCTCACTGACTTCAAGCAGCAGGATCACTGGTGTAGAAAAAGCATTCAATAGCATTCCTGATGCTAACTAACCTGCCTCTGGCCATTGACAGAGTAGCCCAGTACTGGAATAGAATAGGCCCTAAACACCTCTCTCTTGTTGCTACAGCAACACCACCTGCTTCTGACAGCAAATTAAAACTTCATTCGCTAACACTATCCATTCCACTCCAAGGACCGAGCCAATGAAATAGCCTATTACTGTACTGAAGAGATCTCTAGTGACACTTAAATCGTTACAAGGCTATTTCTTGTATTTCGTAGAATATGGTTAACTATACAGTACTTTATTTAAGTAATTTAGCACACGCTCTCCAAAAAGACAACATGTGGGTAAGACACTAATATTCAACAACCCACCCACAATATAATACCCACAAGAAACACTCAACCCCCATGTCCAGTCCCACCCACGACATAATACCCACGTGAAACACTCAACCCCCATGTCCAGTCCCACCCACGACATAATACCCACGAGAAACACTCAACCCCCATGTCCAGTCCCACCCACGACATAATACCCACGAGAAACACTCAACCCTCATGTCCAGTCCCACCCACGACATAATACCCACGAGAAACACTTAACCCCCATGTCCAGTCCCACCCACGACATAATACCCACGAGAAACACTCAACCCCCATGTCCAGTCCCACTCACGACATAATACCCACGAGAAACACATCCACGTCCTTCACAAGCATTTCATGTACACCCAATGAAGAATAAAGCCACAAATTTTCCCCTCTCCTCATTCTGGCAACCATACAAATGTGTAGCTCATAACCTCACGTGTTCTTACGTTACACAGCCTAGTAAGAGCATGAAGTATAAGGTGGGCTAACCAACCACATAATCTCTAAAATGGCACGTTTGCCTTTCATACTTTCTGAAATGACATGCCAACAATAATGTCCTGAAGCAAATAAAGACAAATTGATAATGACGTATTTCCCCATTGACAATAAACATTACACTGGTCGACACCTCATCTTGCCATACTACAGCCTCAGATTCCCCAGCCTATTAGTGGCTGTATGCTCAGGCTCACTTAATGAGATTACCGCTGTGGTAATAGGTTCAAAAGCATCTTCACTGAAAATATAAATAAACCATACTAAATTGTATACATTATTGAGTGGTGAAAGTGTTTCGGGGCTGTCTGTATAAACAGGGCTTCCCTGCTATATCTGGGGCTGAAGAGCTGTGCGCTCCACCTATTGATTTTACTGCAGGGGAAGGGATTTATTAGTATTACTAGGGGACTCCGGACACGGTTTGCAGAAATAATAAGAACTACTTTTAATTGTATAGACCTCATGTCTATAAAATAGCATCACATTTTTGAATCATAGTTAGAGACACGACTCAGCCTATAGGGAGGAGGTCAGAGACCTGGCCGTGTGGTGCCAGGATAACAACCTCTCCCTCAACGTAATCAAGACAAAAGAGATGATTGTGGACTACAGGAAAAGGATGAGGGCCGAGGACGCCCCCATTCTCATCAACGGGGCTGCAGTCCACATCAACAAACTAGAATGGTCCACTGCCTGGTACAGCAACTGCTCGGCTTCCGACTGCAAGGCACTACAGAAGGTAGTGCGTATGGCCCAACACATCACTGGGGCAAAGCTTCCTGCCATCCAGGACCTCTACCAGGCGTTGTCAGAGGAAGGCCCAAAGACTCCAGCCACCCCAGTCATAGACTGCTCTCTTTAAAGCCTTGTGTTCCTATTTATTTTATTAGTCTCGGGCTGTTGGCGGTAGGTGCACCCGATTCAGCTGCCCTGAGTGCCGAGTAGGTAAACTGTTGCCATTTTTAACCATTTCATGTGTCTGAAGGTTCAAACTCTGCCTTCCCGGCGGGCCCGGAGAGAAAAATCAAGTGCACTATAGGCCTTCCGCTGGCCAATCGGATGGCTCAGATTACCATGTATGCAGTAACGTTACAGGCTTATAGAAAGCTACAGCAAAGTTGATACTGTGAGATTTCAAAATGTTTAAAACCATGACTAGAGAGAGACTGTCAACGAATACAGCAAAGAGCTGCTGTTTGTATGAGTGAGTTGTATGAGTGTTTAAGTTCTTACTGAGCACTGTCAACACTTTGTATTCAACAAATGCGTGTTCTTACTATTTCCATTCAGCGCTACAAGAAGCACTGTAGCAGTAATGAATGAGTAGGACAGTATAGCGATTGGCTTGTGTTGTTGTTCATAACTCAATTCATTTTAATTCAGCAGCTTGGGTCTTTTTTTACTTTCTCTGTTCATAGGAATAACAACATGTATTTGTCAAAATAATGCGGTTTGACTCGAGTTTTGCCATCAGCTGGAAGACGGTGTCCCTTTTTGGTCTGTGTCAGTGGAGGAAAGGGAGCAGAGGGAGGTTAAGAGGCGGACCCTCAGTCTGCTGCTCTCTCCATCCGCTGAGACTGACCATCAGATGCAGGCACCATCAGCCCCGTAAAATAAAAATAAATGCCATGGTATTTGCACTGTAGCTCCATCTTAACATAGGCAATATCGTATGTGAGGGGGTTGGGGGGATGTAACAGTCCTACTGATGTTTCCTGTGATACAATGTCTCCTTGGCGGCAGCCCAGATGGAACCCTATTCCCTATATAGTGCACTACATTTGACCAGAGTCCTATGTGCCCTGGTGAAAAGTAATGCACTATATAGGGAATAGGGGGCCATTTCAGATGCAGCAAGAGTCTCCTTGTGTCACACAAACAATCCCACAGCCAACATCTGGTGCCAGTTTTTCCAAAACGTTTAATCTGGATCAGAATGATCCGGATGCTGTTATCCTTTCTTTTTCTATTCACGATCAGATCAATCTGTTGTTTTTTTTCCCGAAAAGAATCGGATAAGATCATACTGATCCAGGTGCCACAATACCAAGGTCACAGAATCCGGATTGTCAGTGCTTTGAAAAGGCCTCCACCTCGCCACCTACTGGACAGTCTGTGGTACTAGTACCTAGATTAAAGTAATAGAGCCTGCATATCACTTATAAGTAAGTAGATGCATTTATTTGATACTTCTCAATATAATTACTGACCACATACCTATACTGCAGACAATTGAACATAATGAACCATTGGTTTTCAGATGCAAGAATGTTTTTTAAACCTCCCCTTAGTTGACTTTAGTCCACCTGGAATTCTGCCTTCCAGTGGGATCAAGGTAATCCCGCTGTTTGGCATCAAAACTATCCTATTCACTACCTTTGAGTTTTGAAAAATGCAAACACATCATACAATCCTGATTAAAAGGTCAGATTAGACTACCAAATCCAGTATAAAATAATGTATAGAGTTTATTATACAAGAAAGTACAATGGCAGAGTGATGTCTTAAGTGTAAAACTAACAATGACTCAATAATCCATGCCTTCTGGGAATGCTATAAAGTCCAAACGTTATGGGTGGAGTTAGAAAGTTGGCTGTCAGAAGTATTACAATGTAAATTAACTTTCAATCCGTCTGTCTGCATATTTCAAGGGCGCAATGAGATACAGTGCCCGATGGTCGATACTTTCCTTGTCAATCATCTTGAAAAAAATGTATACTTAAAAACTGGAATTCAACCACTCCTCCATCATTAAAACAATGGAAAGGTCAAATTATGTATTATGTAAAATGTTGAAAGTGCGTGGGCGACTGAGAGAAACAAAATGGTGCAGTTTGAGGCCATGTGGCAGAGAGTGATGCGGGCACTGGAGATGGGGGGACGGGACAGGACGGGGGGGGGGGGGGGACGGGGGTGCATGGTGAACTACATGAAGATAGCCAAGTCAAACGAGTTCGCATGTACATTTTTTACAAAATTCACCATCTCACTGGATAACTTAAATCATTCTAAACACAAGTACATATTGTTCAGAACTCTTACTTGGAGAAAGAACTGGCCTGGAGAAAGAACTGGCCTTAATGGCCATGAATTGTTATAATCTCCCCCCGGCACAGCCAGAAGAGGACTGGCCACCCCTCAGAGCCTGGTTCCTCTCTAGGTTTCTTCCTAGGTTTTGCCTTTCTAGGGAGTTTTTCCTAGCCACCGTGCTTCTACATCTGCATTGCTTGCTGTTTGGGGTTTTAGGCTGGGTTTCTGTATAGCACTGTGACATCGGCTGATGTAAAAAGGGCTTTATAAATACATTTGATTTGATTTACTCATATGAACAGACAACCCCAGCATCTTTCAAGCGTGCTTCAAGTAAGCAAATGCACAGTTGTCTCTTTTTGTTGGAGCAAGGTCAACTTGATCTGCTTTTCAGCTAGACAAGTCTGCTTTTCTTCTCTCTCTGTTCCCTTCTTTACAAGATGTCCATAGGCATTATCTCTGGTGTCTTTCTCAAGATGCCTTCTATCCTATTCACTACCTTTTGAGTCTTTAAAAATCCAAAAGCAACATTTAATCCTGAGTAAAGGTGAGATTGGATTACCAAATCCTTGTCCCCATCTGGAAAAAAAATTAAGGTTTTTAAAAACCCAATTCTAACATTTAAATATATCTGATTGGGGAAATCCAAGTAGATAACGGGGCCCTGGGGTCTAAATCACATGGTTCCAAATTGCTTGGTGCATGTTTGCATATTAACGACCCGTAAACACTTGTTCAGTGAACATAAAAGAAAATGCCTTAGTGCCAGTCCATTCCTTATCTTATCTCAGTTGTTACAATCTAAACTCCTCCGCTCGTTCATATTTCCTTGATCCTTGGCCTAAATGTGATAAGACATTCTCTGCTCATGCTCTACAAATGTCTCTGCTCATTCGTTGACCCCCATCGTTTGCGTTCTCTCACCTTTGACTTACTCCACTGGGTTGAAAAGGGAAGCTGAGAGGTGGGAAATACAAGGCCTTAGGGGCTTTAAGCCTGTCACAGTGGGACAGGAGATAAAGGGAACTCTGGTGCCCTCGGCTGTCCAGCTTCTCAGCTCTCTACCACTGTAGAGGATAAAGAGAAGGTCCCCTAGGGACTGCAGGGAGATGGGTGTGAACGACACTCAGGTTACAGTCAAAGCACCGTGACACAACCACACTTTTTATCTCTCGATCCCAGGCTGTGTCACAGCCGGCCGTAACCGGGAGACCTATGAGGCAGCGCACAATTGGCCCAGCGTCGTTAGGGGAGGGTTTTGCCCGCTGGGATTTCCTTGTCCCATCGTGCTCTGGCGACTCCATGTGGCGGGACGGGCGCCTGCAAGCTGACCTCGGTCGCCAGCTGGACAGTGTTTCCTCCAACACATTTGTGCAGCTGGCTTCCGGGTTAAGCGAGCAGTGTGGCTTGGCAGGGTTGTGTTTCAGAGGTTGCATGGCTCTCGACCTTCACTTCTCCCTAGTCCGTAGGGGAGTTGCAGTGATGCGACAAGACTACCAATTGGATATCACAAAAAAGGGGTAAAAAGTACCTTTTTATTTATATATATATATACTGTATATATATATAATGATTTTTTTAAAGTTCGCTGAATATAAAGACAATATGACTTTTTGCAAATCCAATTAGTTTTCCACATTAATTCAACATCATCACATTGGGCTGAAAGGATGAGGAAACAATGTTGATTCAAACAGTTTTTGCCCAGTGGGGCAGGACTGTCAGATAAATATGTTGTGTGTTGAGGAATCCTGCCCTTCGCCTTTGATGGACTGTATGGTTCAACAGGATGACTGTTGTTCCGCAGATGTGGGTAATCGACTCCTATCTCTGTGTGTGTGTGTGTGTGTGTGTGTGTGTGTGTGTGTGTGTGTGTGTGTGTGTGTGTGTGTGTGTGTGTGTGTGTGTGTGTGTGTGTGTGTGTGTGTGTGTGTGTGTGTGTGACATGAGAGAGGAGAGGGAAAAAGAGAGAGACAGAGAGGGGTGAGGGGGTTCATCCCAGATTGGGTTTAATGTTCCAGAAAAGCAGCCCAAACACACCAGCTGCTGTTGCCCATGTGCTCATGCACCCACACACGCACCCACGCACAAACACATACTGACCAAATCATCACATCAATGCCATGGCATCCAAATGAGGCTCTTAGGCTAGGTGTATTACATTGAGGCTAGGTGTGTTACATTGAGGCTAGGTGTATTACATTGAGGCTAGGTGTATTACATTGAGGCTAGGTGTATTACATTGAGGCTAGGTGCATTACATTGAGGCTAGGTGCATTACATTGAGGCTAGGTGTGTTACATTGAGGCTAGGTGTATTACATTGAGGCTAGGTGTGTTACATTGAGGCTAGGTGCATTACATTGAGGCTAGGTGTATTACATTGAGGCTAGGTGTATTACATTGAGGCTAGGTGTATTACATTGAGGAGTAATTCCAGACAGAAGGCAGCAGTGTTTTTGCTGCAGTCATTTAGCTGTGGCGCTGCGCCACGACCAAAGAATATGGAAAATGAAGAAAATATTTCTGTCGAGGCGCACTTTGAAGATGCTAGAATAGTTCACATTTACTTTTCCTCTGAAAACAAAACAAGTAATGAATAGAAACATCAGACAACCCCATAGTAGAATAGTTGATATATTCACCTTGTCGACTTGTTGTTGTGCATTCTATGAGAGATAATATGGAGGTAAACGTGCATTCTGACAAGCAGTCACAACAACTGATCACAACAATCGCTGGGAAAACAGCAGTTTTAATGGCATTTGTTAAAAAGAGGTGGAAACCAGCTTTCCATGAAGTGGTTTCTGTGAGAAGCAGGCAAGTTAACCTAACAGGTAGGCCTACATTATATTCACTGTGTTTATGCACGTTTTTTGGGAAATGAATACATATACAATACAATAAATAATACATTTACATTTATAATATTTATAATAATACATTTATTTACAATAAATATACAATACATGCTAACTAATTAAAAGATCACATTTGGGATCTAACTAATGATTAGCTGTCAGGCTCTGGCCATAGAGAAGCTTTGCTTCTCTATATTTCTATGGTCAGAGTCTGGCAGATCTATTATTTCTACGTCTGGGTGGTGTTGTGTGTGGGATCCCTAATTAGAGGCAGCTGCATTGCGTTACCTCTAATTAGGGATCCTACTTATATGTCTGTGTTCCACTCGTAATGCGTGGTTCATTGTTATGTTATGTCCCGTGTTCGTGCTACGTGTGTTTGTTATATTCAGTTGTTATATTTGTATAGTTCGATAGTTCGTATTAATAAAGATGTCGAACTATGGATACGCTGCGCCTTGGTCTCTCTACACACCCGAACGTGACAGAATGAACCACCACCCGACCAAGCAGCGAAAATCTGGAGAAACGGAGAGGAAGAAAGGAAGACAACGGCGTAATCGAGTAAACGGAGGTAACGGAGCCCGTAGGCAACCCCAAGAAAATTTCGGGGGGGGGCTATGGGGTTGGTCTGGCTACGAGGAGGACGAGCCAGTACCACTCTCCATGTGGAATACGGTGGAGAAGGAGGAAGAGGAATACCTGAAGGGGGTATTTTGTGACATTATGGAGCTGTGTAGGCGTAATCGGGAAGAATGTGAGAACGAGCGGAGGGAGCTGGAGTTAAAGGTGCCCACGGTGTGCATCCCCAGTCCGGGTCGTTTACTGTCTACATCCCGCGCCGAGTCTCCATTGTACATCCCCACTCCAGTATGTCCTATGCCGGTTTCACGTGTGAGAACTCCAGTGCCAGAACAATCCGTTCCATCGGTGCCCAGTCTGGGTCAGGCCGTCTGCTACACTCCAGTGTCAGAGCAGTCCGCTTCACCGGTGCCCAGTCCGGTACGTCATGTGCCTGTTCCCCGCACTAGCCCTGAAGTGCGTGTTATTAGTCCTGTGCCACATGTGCCGACTCCACGCACCAGGCTTCCAGTGCGCGTCTCCAGTCAGGTACGTCCTGTGCCTGTTCCCCACACTAGCCCTGAGGTGCATGTTATTAGTCCTGTGCCACATGTGCCGACTCCACGCACCAGGCTACCAGTGCGCGTTCCCAGTCAGGTACGTCCTGTGCCTGCTCCCCGCACTCGCCCTGAAGTGCGTGTTATTAGTCATGTGCCACCAGTGCCGACTTCACGCACCAGGCTTCCAGTGCGCCTCCCCAGTCCGGTACGTCATGTGCCTGCTCCCCGCACTCGCCCTGAAGTGCGTGTTATTAGTCATGTGCCACCAGTGCCGACTTCACGCACCAGGCTTCCAGTGCGCCTCCCCAGTCCGGTACGTCCCGTGCCGACTCCCCGCACTCGACCTCCAGTGCGTGTGCATAGCCAGGTTCCTCCAGTTCCGGCTTCACGCACCAGGCCTGCAGTGCGCCTCCCCAGTCCGGTACGTCCCGTGCCGACTCCCCGCACTCGACCTCCAGTGCGTGTGCCCAGCCAGGTACCTCCAGTGCCAGCTCCACGCACCAGGCCTCCAGTGCGCCTCTCCAGTCTGGTACGTCCCGTGCCGACTCCCCGCACTCGACCTCCAGTGCGTGTGCCCAGCCAGGTACCTCCAGTGCCAGCTCCACGCACCAGGCCTCCAGTGCGCCTCTCCAGTCTGGTACGTCCCGTGCCGACTCCCCGCACTCGACCTCCAGTGTGTGTGCCCAGCCAGGTTCCTCCAGTACCGGCTCCACGCACCAAGCCTCCAGTGCGCCTCTCCAGTCTGGTACGTCCCGTGCCGACTCCCCGCACTCGACCTCCAGTGCGTGTGCCCAGCCAGGTACCTCCAGTGCCGGCTACACGCACCAGACCGTCGGTGCGCCTCATCATCCCGGAGCCTCCCGTGATGGTCGACAGCCCGGAGCCTCCCGTGATGGTCGACAGCCCGGAGCCTCCCGTGACGCTCGACAGCCCGGAGCCTCCCGTGACGCTCGACAGCCCGGAGCCTCCCGTGACGCTCGACAGCCCGGAGCCTCCCGTGACGCTCGACAGCCCGGAGCCTCCCGTGACGCTCGACAGCCCGGAGCCTCCCGTGACGCTCGACAGCCCGGAGCCTCCCGTGACGCTCGACAGCCCGGAGCCTCCCGTGATAATTATATGGCCGGAGTCGCCTGCCACACCGGTGCTCAGTCCTGGCCCGGTTATTTGGGCCAGGACTGAGCATTGTTGTTTCCAGGACCGGTGGGTTGCCCCTTTACATGGCCGGAGTCGCCTGCCACACCGGTGCCCAGTCCTGGCCCGGTTATTTGCCCCTCTCCATGGCCTGAGCCTTTTGCCCCCCCATGGTCATTTCCAGGACCAGTGGGTTGCCCCTTTAAATGGCCTGAGTCGCCAGCCACACCAGGGCCTAGTCCGGGCCCAGTAGAAATAGGGAGGAAGATATCTACTTCGCCGGGGCCGGAACCGCCACCTGCGATAGATTGTGTGATGTTTTTTCCTCCCTGACCCTTCCCTCATGTTTTTGTGTTTGTTTTCTTGCGGCCGGGAGTCCGCGCCTTTGGGGGGGGGTACTGTCAGGCTCTGGCCATAGAGAAGCTTTGCTTCTCTATATTTCTATGGTCAGAGTCTGGCAGATCTATTATTTCTACGTCTGGGTGGTGTTGTGTGTGGGATCCCTAATTAGAGGCAGCTGCATTGCGTTACCTCTAATTAGGGATCCTACTTATATGTCTGTGTTCCACTCGTAATGCGTGGTTCATTGTTATGTTATGTCCCGTGTTCGTGCTACGTGTGTTTGTTATATTCAGTTGTTATATTTGTATAGTTCGATAGTTCGTATTAATAAAGATGTCGAACTATGGATACGCTGCGCCTTGGTCTCTCTACACACCCGAACGTGACATTAGCCCATGGTAAAAGCAGGCAACCCCATGCTTCAGCCTATTTATAGCCACTATAAGTTGGACTACAGGCAGGGCTCTAAATTTAAAAAATTCATTGGTAGAACCAATGCTCCCAACTGAAAAAAGTTGAGCACCAGAACATTTTTATTTAAAAAAATTGATTGAGATACAGTCTATATTAGGCCTATATGAAATCTAGCTACTTTTGAAGCACATGTTGAGCACTAGAAACTAATATGTAACACTGTAAAGACATTAGTTTCTTATAAAAGCTACAACGTTGATACGAATACCTGCCATTGAAATGACAAAGTCGTTTGGGGGAAATGTGGTTTCAACATTGTGTAAAAGCACAATTTTCCTATTGAGATGCATTACATTGGCAATTGTTCACGGTCTCTGTGATGATGATCTGTTATTCATGAATTGCTTTGATCATTGATCCCTTCTCCATTCTTTCTGTGCCCCCAAATGTTTGGATATACTGGTAAAGTTACCAGGTTGTTAGCTAGCTAGTCAAAAGAAAGCAATAGTAACGGTGTCTTTGACTCCACCATGGTTTGTTGGACAAAGCCTATGGGGAAATTAATGGCATTTTTGTAGGTTTTTTGGAGAAACGCTGAAATTAAGGTCTGTGGTAAACACAGGCTTAGTAGATCTTATGTGTATTGTTTTATGAGATAATCTTCATCAGGTAACTTCACTTTCTGTGAATTTTGAAGCATTTATGTCATTTATAAAAGCAACGTAAAGGCCCCTTAGTTCCAGTGAAGGGAAATCTTAACGTTACAGCATGCAATGACATTCTAGATGATTCTGTGGCTCCAACTTTGTGGCAACAGTTTGGGGAAGGCCCTTTCCTGTTTCAGCATGACCCCTGTGCACAAAGCAAGGTCCATACAGAAATGGTTTGTCGAGATTGGTGTGGAGGAACTTGACTGCCTTGCACAGAGCCCTGACCTCAACCCCATCAAACACCTATGGGATGAATTGGAATGCCGACTGCGAGCCAGGCCTAATCGCCCAAAATCAGTGCCCGACCTCACTAATGCTCTTGTGTCTGAATGGAAGCAAGTCCCCACAGCAATGTTCCAACAGCTAGTGGAACGCCTTACCAGAAGAGTGGAGGCTGTTATAGCAAAGGGAGGACCAACTCCATATTAATGCCCATGATTTTGGAATGAGATGTTAGACAAGCAGGTGTCCACATACCTTTGGCAATGTAGTGCATTTTTGAAGCCACTGAATGGGAATTTGAATTGTCTGTAAAGGAATGGCGCTTCTGAAGCCATACTAGCATCCATCAGGTGATCAGAACCTTCAATAAAATATTCTCAAACTGCCTGCACGCAGTCTGCTTGCCTTCCTGCTGCCTTTTTGTTGTTGTTGCTTTATTTAACTAGGCAAGTCAGTTAAGAACAAATTCTTATTTACAATGACAGCCTACCAAAAGGCAAAAGACCTCCTGCGGGGACGGGGGCTGGGATTAAAAATATAAATAAATTAAATAAAAATATATGACAAAACACACATCACGACAAGAGACACCTAAGACAACAACATAGCATGGCAGCAACACATGACAATACAGCATGGTAGCAACACAACATGGCAGCAACACAACATGGTAGCAGGACAAAACAGGGTTCAAACATTATTGGGCAGAGACAACAGCACAAAGTGCAAGAAGGTAGAGATGACAATACGTCACACAAAGCAGCCACAACTGTCAGTAAGAGCGCCCATCATTGAGTCTTTTAATGAAGAATGCCTCAGCGCAGAGCAAAAAGTACTTTAAAGTTAAGTTAAATTAAATACAGTGACTTACCAAGACATTTAGTAGAAAGAAAACACGTCTCCTAAGATTCAGTCTTTTTTGGAACGGAGGAGACTGGTTAGTTGCCGTTCTTCAGAGAACATGAACGCTTGCATTTTTCATAGCGAGTTAGGGAGGGACGGGGTGAGATGGGAGGGACACTGTATAGGCTGGTCGGCCACCAGTCTGAACCTTGCACTATCGGTGATCAAAAGATCGCAATGGAATGCTGTATTTAGCAATTTCTTGGCTTGCAATGTCTCGCAACTTCAGTAAAGCAGAGCCTATCATCAACAAATAGGCTAGGATATTTTACACGCAACAGACTGAAGACTGAACACACACTCGCATCATTAGTGAAGAATAAGAGCAGGGGAGCCAGTTGCACTGTGATTTTAACTTTGTGGGATTTTTCTTTTTGTATTATTTATTTCCGTTAGGGATTTTTCTTAACGTTAAGGATCTCAATTTCGTTTAAATGTGTTAATCACACCCCTATTCCACATGTATTTGCCCCATGCAGCGAATAAGACTGATACGATCGGGGCAAAAATCAACCATGTCATCAAACAGCTAATGCAGAGCATTTCCTTTTTTAATGGTGTTTGCTTTCTCTAAAGTCACTTACCGAGGCAAACATTTGTAAGAGGTGTCGGCGACAGAGACGGTTAGCCCCTGCTGAGTGTTTTCACTATGGAGATGGCCCCTGTCCCCTGTAACTAGGCAACGGCCTGCGACAATGCACATTTCATCTGGCAGAGTAGGCTTCTGTGTACCAATCTTAGGCATCACTTCAGAAAAGCTTGAGGAGAAGGATGAGTAGGGGCTTCACAAACAGAAGGGGGTAACTGCTGCATCAAAACGTTTATTTGCCCTCAATTGAGGTGAGGTACAGCTTGCAGATCCCTGTAGGACAGCCCCAACTGGACAATAAAGTAAGAAAGTCATTGTCTGAGTCCCAAATAGCACCCTATTCACTACATAGTGCACTTATTTTGATTAGAGCCCTATGGACCATTTGGGATACAGCCATGGACACTTTTCACACAGACCAAGCAATAAATCCACTCCATCACACTATCACAACTTCCTGTGATATGGATACAGATACATATTGTTATCCTGTAACTGGTGATCACCTCAAGTACATTACTTTGCAAACTGTAATAAATAATGCCTAATAAATTATTTATTTCATGTGTGTAGATTATGTAGCTATTAGTAGAAACATGTAACCTAATATTTCTTGGTGAATGTTGGTCTTGTAATGAGTGCCTGAAATGAGGTGTGTTCTCTTATGCACAGATATCTTCTTCAGTAAGCCCTTGCCTTCTTGACATAAGCAGATGTCTACGCAGCCAATTAGTAATGAAGTCTGCGCTAAATGTGTACAGCGAGCCTGGCTGTGTGTGTGATCAAGGTGCTTACCCAGATGGTGGTTACTCTCGGCCTCAACGAGGCAGCAGGTATGGGAAATCACGACCTGGAACCACCAAAGGGTAGCCAGGTACAGTAAGGTCATTAAAAGGGATTGCACGCAAACTGTATGCAGAGACATAAAAACGGTATCGAAGAGAACATCTGACTCTGGGGAAGTAGATAAAGGGCTTCATTGCCAAAATCCAGAAGTATCCCTTTATGTCCCCTGCCCTCAACTATAAAATGTCTCTAAGGTCAAACCCCTACCAGATACACAAACACAGACAGAACTATTCTGATAATTAGCTGGTGTGAACCCAGGTATTTCACAGTACAGCACTACTCAGTGTGCCTGCCCATTCACAACAGCAGAGAATGTTGCTGAAACGTTTCAGAAATGCTCCTGGGAGGTTCCTGCTGTTGATTGACCTCCCACAGTGGTGACAGTGTAGGCCTAACAACTCTACTTAATTTGTCTGCCCATTCACAATGGAGTTGTTTTTTGACCTCCCACAGTGGCTGTTTTCTCCCAGTGTAGGTGGTACCAGTGTGTGGTTGAAACAGTACACAATGTCCAGTACTAGTTGGATTGTGTGTGGTTCCTCATATCACTCCTATCAGAGCACAGCTTGACACAAGGCACACACATGCTCCCTTTCATAACCACCAAATCTAAGACTCAAGGTCAATTCCCATCATTTCCTTTCATAGGAAATCTGTAAATTGGTCACTAAAATTCACACTAGAAGATCATCGACCTCTTCAGAGAACATCAATCAATTAATCAAATGTATTTATAACGCTTTTTTTTTTTTTTTTTACATCAGCAGTGGTCACAAAGTGCTTTTACGGAAAAAAATCACTACCAGAGCATGAGTAATTGCGTACTCGAACTAACATCCAAACTATTTGGTCAAAATGTTGTCTTGAAGACATGCTTTGACTGTTCCATTTGTAGATATGCATTTGCACATCTACACACGCGTGCTGTGTGCGTTGGGATACACAACATTCCTGCCAGCTTTACACCACTCCGGCCGATGCTTGGCATTCCACATCGTGATCTTAAGCCTGTGTGCGTCTGACTCCCCCCACGAACAGTTCTTGTGCTGCTTGTGCTGACGTTGCTTACAGAGGCAGTTTGGAATTCGGTAGTAAGTGTTGCAACCGAGGACAAACTATTTTTTACGCGCTACAGCACTCGGTGGTCCCATTCTGTGAGCTTGTGTGGCTGAGCCATTGTTGCTCAATAACAGCACTTACAGTTGAGCGGGGCAGCTCTAGCAGGGCAGAAATTTTATTAACTAACTTGCTGGAAAGGTGGCATCCTATGGCAGAGCCATGTTGAAAGTCACTGAGCTCTTCAGTAAGGCCATTCTACTGCCAATGTTTGTCTATGGAGATTGCATGGCTGTGTGATTTTATACACCTGTCAGCAACGGGTGTGTCTGAAATAGCCGAATCCACTCATTTGATGGGCTGTCCACATACTTTTGTATATATAGTGTATGTTGCAACAATGTGGGATATTGACTGGGATAAGGGCTTGGTAAATAAGAGCATCTTGTCTGCTAAATGAACAAAACAAGGCTATGCCATTGCAGAGCAATAGGCACTTTTTTGACGATTGTGTTCCACGATATAATATAACAAGTTGATATTGCAGTTTCAATAAATTAATCGTTAATGGCACTTGTTTTTTTGTTATTGACTATATGAGGCAATTTAGCTATTAGGATTCGTTATCTGTAATGGTTATGATAAATTAGGCATTGTTGCTCACTGTTGGCATACAGATAAATGCTCACATATTGTTTTCCAGTGCCACCCTTGTTCTTAAAAATAGCTTTTTTATTATTATTATTATTAGAGTACTCCAACAGTAAAAAAATTACAAATTAAAAAGTAAAATGCCCATCCCTACCACCAACATGTCTACCTCTATATCAAATCAAACTTTATTTGTCACATGCACCGAATACAACAGGTGTAGACATTACAGTGAAATGCTTACTTACAAGCCCTTAACCAGCAATGCAGTTAAATAAAGAGTAAAAATCAAATAATAAAAAGCAAAATAAAATAACCAGGCTATATACAGGGGTACCAGGTAGTTGAGGTAGTTGTGCTGGGGTACAAGGTAGTTGAGGTAGTTGAGGTAGTATGTACATAGGTAGAGGTAAAAGTGACAAGGCAATCAGCACAGATAATAAACAGAGTAGCAGCAGCGTATGTGAAGAGTGGGAGAGTGTCTATGTGTGAGTGTGTGTGTGGTGTCAATATGCTTGTGTGTGTGTGTGTGTGTGTGTGTGTGTGTGTGTGTGTGTGTGTGTGTGTGTGTGTGTGTGTGTGTGTGTGTGTGTGAGTAGAGTCCAGTGAGTGACTATGCATAGATAATAGACAGTGGGTAGCAGCAGTGTGAAAACAAATAGGGAGGGGCGGGGTCAATGTAAATAGTCCGGGTGGCCATTTGATTAATTGTTCAGCAGTCTTATGGCATCGGGGTAACAGCTGTTAAGGAGCCTTTTAGTCCTAGACTTGGCGCTCCGGTACCGCTTGCCGTGCGGTGGCAGAGAGAACAGTTTATGACTTGGGTGACTGATGCATTTGACTATTTTTGGGTCTTTCCTCTTACACCCTGGCTAATTCATCCGACAAAACAACTCTTATTAATGAAGTGTATTCCCTGTTAAGAGATTAAAGATAGTGTGAACTGGCCATGTGTGTTTCCATCTAACATGATTTACAATGACATTCTCATTCCCTGAAGAGGCGGAACTAGTTAATCTAGGCACAAAACCTTTTGTTAAACAGGCTCATTTTAGAGGTAAGTATGTCACTTGAGAGGTCACTTAAAGTCAGTTGCAGCTTGAATGATACCCAGCTGGCTTTTCAAAGGCAGACTTTTCATTCAGTACAATGCAAACAACTGTGTAGGTCATTTGGGGGTTGATAACCTGTGAGTGTGTGTGTGTGTGTGTGTGTGTGTGTGTGTGTGTGTGTGTGTGTGTGTGTGTGTGTGTGTGTGTGCGCATCAGAGTTAACCAGTAGATCCCTGCTCCTGTAAAGAGAAAGAGGGATACTAGTCAGTTGTACAACTGAATGCATTCAACTGAAATGTGTCTTCCGCATTTAACCCAACCCCTCTGAATCAGTACCATGCACTGACAATGATAAGGTGTCCGCATACATACAGTTGAAGTCGGAAGTTTACATACACCTTAGCCAAATACATTTCAACTCAGTTTTCACAATTCCTGACATTTAATCCTAGTAAAAATACCCTGACCAGTTAGGATCACTACTTTATTTTAAGAATGTGAAATGTCAGAATAATAGTAGAGATAATTATTTATTTCACCTTTTATTTATTTCATCACATTCCCAGTGGGTCAGAAGTGTACATACACTCAATTAGTATTTGGTAGCATTACCTTTAAATTGTTTAACTTGGGTCAAATTTTTCGGGTAGCCTTCCACAAGCTTCCCACAATAAATTGGGTAAATTTTGGAGCATTCCTCCTGACAGAACTGGTGTAACTGAGTCAGATTGGTAGGCCTCCTTGCTCGCACACGCTTCTTCAGTTCTGCCCACACATTTTCTATAGGGTTGAGGTCAGGGCTTTGTGATGGCCACTCCAATACCTTGACTTTGTTGTCCTTAAGCCATTTTGCCACAACTTTGGAAGTATGCTTGGGGTCCATGTCCTTTTGGAAGACCCATTTGCGACCAAGCTTTAACTTCCTGACTGATGTCTTGAGATCTTGCTTCAATATATCCACATAATTTTCCTTCCTTATGATGCCATCTATTTTGTCAAGTGCACCAGTCCCTCCTGCAGCAAAGCACCCCCACAACATGATGCTGCCACCCCCATGCTTCACGGTTGGGATGGTGTTTTTCGGCTTGCATGCCTCCCTCTTTTTCCTCCAAACATAACGATGGTCAGACCAGAGGACATTTCTGCAAAAAGTATGATCTTTGTCCCCATGTGCAGTTGCAACCGTAGTCTGGCTTTTTTTATGGCGGTTTTGGAGCAGTGGCTTCTTCCTTGCTGAGCAGCCTTTCATGTTATGTTGATCTAGGACTCGTTTTACTATGTATATAGATACTTTTGTACCTGTTTCCTCTAGCATCTTCACAAGGTCCTTTGCTGTTGTTCTGGGATTGATTTGCACTTTTCGCACCAAAGTACGTTCATCTCTAGGAGACAGAACGTGTCTCCTTCCTGAGCGGTATGACCGCTGTGTGGTCCCATGGTGTTTATACTTGCGTACTATTGTTTGTACAGATGAACGTGGTACCTTCAGGCGTTTGGAAATTGATCCCAAGGATGAACCAGACTTGTGGAGGTGTACAGAGGTTTCTGAGGTCTTGGCTGATTTCTTTTGATTTCCCCATGATGTCGAGCAAAGAGGCACTGAGTTTGAAGGTAGGCCTTGAAATACATCCACAGGTACACCTCCAATTGACTCAAATTATGTCAATTAGCCTATCAGACATCATTTTCTGAATTTTTCCAAGCTGTTTAAAGGCACAGTCAACTTAGTGTATGTCAACTTCTGACCCACTGGAATTGTGATATAGTGAATTATAAGTGAAATAATCTGTCTGTAAACAATTGTTGGAAGAATGACTTGTGTCATGCACAAAGTAGATGTCCTATCCGACTTGCCGAAACTATAGTTTGTTAACAAGAAATCTATGGAGTGGTTGAAAAATGAGTTTTAATGACTTCAACCTAAGTGTATGTAAACTTCCGACTTCAACTGTAGGTACAGTTAGCTAGGCGAAGCAACCGTCTGTGCTCGCATACCCCCTAAAGACTCCTGTTAAATGACAACAAACATTTCATATTCCCACTCCTACTAGGAGTATTACTGTTGACTAATCACAGACGAAGGGGCATAGACTTCGGCACGAACAGATGATAAAAACCCTGCTAAAGAAAAAAACATCATACTATACGTGCAAACTGTTTAGACTAGGAAGCATACGGTAAGCTTTAGCCTGGCCCTGGTCACAGCCATTCCGCTCACAGTTTAACACTCTCCTATTAGCACCATGCAGGCCCCTTGGCAGAGCCAAGTCAGAGCCAAGAGATCAACCAAGCCCAGGTGGAGATGATACTCTGAGCTCCACACCATCCTCCCCTTCTCCCCTCTCCCCATCCCCAATCCTATATGCAGACTCCTCCCAGAGAGGTGACTGTAACCCCCCTGTTTCTCCACAGGGTAGCCCGCACATAGGCAATAATGTTCACTTTACATGCTTCCAAAAGGAGAAAAAAAAAACATTGAATTCATGCTTGGTAAGAACCAAAGGCAACAAAAAAGTCGATGCAGTTTTTGCTCTTAAAAGGGGATTAGTAACTCTGGTCCTCGCAGCCGTGGGTATCTGCTCATAGTTCTATGGGTTTCCACAAGGTGAGGTAAGGTGAAATGTCAACATACACTTGACCATGATCATCTTAACACACACACAATACTTTCTGGCCAGTCCCTTGACCTGAGCACTGATAGATTAGATTAGATAGATAGATAGATAGATAGATAGATAGATAGATAGATAGATAGATAGATAGATAGATAGATAGATAGATAGATAGATAGATAGATAGATAGATAGATAGATAGATAGATAGATAGATAGATAGATAGATAGATAGATAGATAGATAGATAGATAGATAGATAGATAGATAGATAGATAGATAGATAGATAGATAGATAGATAGATAGATAGATAGATAGATAGATAGATAGATAGATAGATAGATAGATAGATAGATAGATAGATAGATAGATAGATAGATAGAAAAAACCTTATTCACATATTGACACTAGCCAGGAGGACTGGAGGATAGTTAAACAGAACAGAGAGGCTGGCTGCTGCAGCCAGAGGGTTCACCCGTCTATTCCACAGAATACTGTCAAGATTCTCTGTCTAGGTCTCTGCATTGCATCACTCCGGCTAAAACCGTGAAAAACGTTTTTACAGCTTTTCTCTGTACTCTGCGTTTCTAATTCCTCCAGTCCCCTGGCGGACATTTTGTCTGGCCAGAGGTAACACTTGACCCACATTCTTGTCACCACAAACTCCCAGTAGTCTGTCTTAACCACTGCTCTCAGTCTTCAGCCTCTTGGGAGATTGGATCAAATGTGGGGACAACACATCAGACGGCAAAAACCATCACTCACACTAGGCCTGGTAGGAAGAATATCACTCACACTAGGCTTGGTAGGAAGAATATCACTCTCAATAGGCTTGGTAGGAAGAATATCACTCACACTAGGCTTGATAGGAAGAATATCACTCTCAATAGGCTTGGTAGGAAGACTATCACTCACAATAGGCTTGGTAGGAAGACTATCACACTGGGTTTGGTAGGAAGACTATCACTCACACTGGGCTTGGATGGAAGACTATCACTCACACTGGGCTTGGTAGGAAGACTATCATTCACACTGGCTTGCTAGGAAGGTATCCGATGTTTGACGACATGGACGGGGGTCTGATGTGTCATGATTCAATGTTCCCTAAAATGTATTTTACAACCTGACTAAATGAACCAGTAGACCGAAGCCATTGACATGCATCTATAATTCTAATATGATTCATCATCAGATGATTATCTTGGACTAAAAACGGTTGACTTTGGCTGATTTGGTCCGAGAAATATCTGTGTCATCTGTCATCTATAGGCTTAAATACAGATACACAATGTGCTCCTGCTATCAGCAATGAAACAGAGAATATATTGTATTGGTGAATCACAACGCATCTCTCCTGCTATCAGCAGTGAAACAGAGAAGATCTTGTTTTGGTGAATCACAACACATCTCTCTTGCTATGAGCAGTGAAACTGAGAATATCTTGTATTGGTGAATCACAACACAGAAGAGCATAATCCCGCCCACTCTGGTACAGCCTCACACAGTCAGTTACACCACCCTCCACGAACGTACCCCTACACCCACCGTGAGCATGCACATGCACGCACACACACACACACACACTTACACACACTACCTTACTGGCACTCACTAAGTCACTAACTCACAATACCTGGTAAACCCACCCCCGCAATAGTGTAATATGCATACACCCGCACACACAAACATACAGAGAAAGAGGGAGAGACAGAAAAATAGAATGAAAAAAAAAACACTACAGCTCCTGAGCATCTCCATGGAAACAGGCTAGAGAGGAGAGGAGAGCATCGCGCGCTGCGTTACTGCCAGAGAGAGGATGAATACAGCCCTCATTAGGAAAGCCACAGAAACCACACCAGAACAGAAGGAGATTCCATTATTTACTGCAACATCTCTCTATACCAGAAAATAGAACACACGCTTTGCTTCATTTACACCATGAAAAGTTTCCTCACTCTGACAAACAGCTGAGCTCTGGCTTGACATGCACTCTAACCGCAACCTCAAAGAAGATCAGTTGTGGTGATATGATATTCTCAGTAATATTGCATCATCATCACGGTGTATAACTCCATATTTAGCCTTCAAAAGGAGAGCCTTGAGGCCATCGAACACTTGCAGTGTATTGCGCCGTGTATACAAATGGACGGAATTCCGTTGGCCTTACATCCTTTTCTTGCCCCGCTACTACTGGTCAGACAAGTGTAGTGTTTGTAACTGCAAGATGGAGGAGAGCCAATCTCTCGTCAGAAATCGCATTTATTTTGGGAGATTGCAAAATATTAAATGTTCATTCATTACAGGAGAAACTTATACTTCAGGTGATAATAAAGCATGTTTCGTTTACTTACTTTTTCCTCAACTTCAAGCTAGCTCACACAGCAGCTACAATTAGCTAGCTAGCAGCTAAACTAGGTTAAAGATACTTCAGCTACACCTCATAAATAAACGTCATTACCATCGCAAGAAACATTTCAGAATTAAAACAGGAGGCTACAGTCATATAATATATATATGGCTTACCAGCCCATGTTGTATTATTCAACATTATTATAAAAATAGTACTCATTTACAGGAATGGGTAATTGTTTAAGTTGTTAGCTATCCCATAAAGCCATCGCCGAAAACCACATATTTAAATTTTGTTCTGTGGTTTGGTAGATTCTTGTTCTATTGACAACTCTGGCCAGGCTTAAGGCGATGTAGAGTTTGGGAAAGTTCAAAGTATGTGGCATGCGTTTCGCAACGGGGCCTCCGACGTAAGGGGGCTCTGCTATGCCACTCCGTTGCGGAGAGCCCCCATTTAAATGAGTGCCTTCTGGAGCAATGCAGCAGACTGCAAATGTGGTATGTGTACATGGCGTTGGCCATGTTTGCAGGACAAAGTTTGGGCCAGATGGACTCAATAGGCCTCAATTTAATGAGTTTTCATGAACGTGGTGGTAAAGAGATTCAATGTGGGATTCAAGATTAAGAATGGGTATCTACTGAACATCAAACTGAAAATCCCTTTCCCTGCCTCCCACAGGATTATCTACACTAACACAAACACACGCCCAAAAACACACAAACACACATACTCCTTACACAAGTCGTGAAGAAAAGTAGTCAGTTATGATGTAGTGCATTTTGGGAGGTCTTTTGACACATTTTACTACCAGAGCAAATCTGTGTGTCTGTGTGTGTGTGTGTGTGTGTGTGTGTGTGTGTGTGTGTGTGTGTGTGTGTGTGTGTGTGTGTGTGTGTGTGTGTGTGTGTGTGTGTGTATTATGCAGACATCACAAATACCCTAAGGGCAGCCTTGTGAAGATGTGTATTTGTTTTGGGATTATAGAGAAACACAAACTATAAATTGACACACCACTATAGAGAAAAAACATTATAGAGAAACACAACACTATAGAGAAACACACCACATTGAGAAACACACCACTATAGAGTAACACCATTATAGAGAAACACCATTATAGAGAAACACCATTATAAAGAAACACACCACTATAGAGAAGCACCATTATAGAGAAACACACCATTATAGAGAAACACACCACTATAGAGAAACACCATTATAGAGAAACACACCACTATAGAGAAGCACCATTATAGAGCAACATCATTATAAAGAAACACCATTATAGAGAAACACACCATTATTGAGAAACACACCATTATAGAGAAACACACCACTATAGAGAAACACACCATTATAGAGAAAAACACCATCATAGAGAAACACACCACTATAGAGAAACACCATTATAAAGAAACACACCACTATAGAGAAACACACCATTATAGAGAAAAACACCATTATAGAGAAACACACCACTATAGAGAAACACACCACTATAGAGAAACACACCACTATAGATAAACACACCATTATAGAGAAACACACCACTGTAGAGAAACACTCCACTACAGAGAAACACTGCTATGGAGTAACACCATTATAGAGAAACACACCACTATAGAGAAACACCATTATAGAGCAGCACATCACTATAGAGAAACACACTACTATAGAGAAACACCATTATAGAGAAACACACCATTATAGAGAAACACCATTATAAAGAAACACCATTAGAGAAACACACCACTATAGAGAAGCACCATTATAGAGAAACACACCATTATAGAGAAACACACCACTATAGAGAAACACCATTATAGAGAAACACACCACTATAGATAAACACACCATTATAGAGAAACACACCACTGGAGAGAAACACTCCACTACAGAGAAACACTGCTATGGAGTAACACCATTATAGAGAAACACACCACTATAGAGAAACACCATTATAGAGCAGCACATCACTATAGAGAAACACACTACTATAGAGAAACACCATTATAGAGAAACACACCATTATAGAGAAACACCATTATAAAGAAACACCATTAGAGAAACACACCACTATAGAGAAGCACCATTATAGAGAAACACACCATTATAGAGAAACACACCACTATAGAGAAACACCATTATAGAGAAACACACCACTATAGAGAAGCACCATTATAGAGCAACATCATTATAAAGAAACACCATTATAGAGAAACACACTTTTATTGAGAAACACACCATTATAGAGAAACACACCACTATAGAGAAACACACCATTATAGAGAAAAACACCATCATAGAGAAACACACCACTATAGAGAAACACCATTATAGAGAAACACACCACTATAGAGAAACACACCATTATAGAGAAAAACACCATTATAGAGAAACACACCACTATAGAGAAACACACCACTATAGAGAAACACACCACTATAGATAAACACACCATTATAGAGAAACACACCACTGTAGAGAAACACTCCACTACAGAGAAACACTGCTATGGAGTAACACCATTATAGAGAAACACACCACTATAGAGAAACACCATTATAGAGCAGCACATCACTATAGAGAAACACACTACTATAGAGAAACACCATTATAGAGAAACACACCACTATAGAGTAACACCATTATAGAGAAACACACTACTATAGAGAAACACACCATTATAGAGAAACACACCACTATAGAGAAACACACCATTATAGAGAAACACACCACTATAGAGAAACACACCACTATAGAGAAACACACCACTATAGATAAACACACCACTACAGAGAAACACACCATGTAGAGAAACACACCACTATAGAGAAACACACCACTATAGAGAAACACACCACTATAGAGAAACACTCCACTACAGAGAAACACCATTATAGAGAAACACACCACTATAGAGTAACACACCACTATAGAGAAACACTCCACTACAGAGAAACACCATCATAGAGAAACACACCACTATAGAGAAACACACCACTATAGAGAAACACACCACTATAGAGAAACACACCACTATAGAGAAACACCACTATAGAGAAACCCACCATTTATAGAGAAACATTTGGAGATTATGAGAAAGAGAGACAGTGATACAGCCAGTATACTGAAGTTGATTGGATTTATACATGGCTATACATGGAAAATGTGAGTGTGTGAGTAGGAATGGCACACGATCCAGTTAACCAATGAACATGAATGCTCTGAATGCACTATAGTCCTGCTCGTATTCACTCGCAAACCCACACACACCCACACCAAGGCTAACCCACACACACCCACACCAAGCCTAATTCTAGTAGTCTATATCACATCATATCTTTATTGGTTATCCAGAACTACAGACCCCAACAGTAGAACGCACACTGAAGATCACATCAACCAGTGGCAGACAGAGATACCACAGCTTGTTAAACACTGTAGACGAGGACGTAACACTGTAGGAATACATGGAGAGAGAGAGAGGGACCATACATTCTCCTTATGGTCTCTGGTGTTGATCTACACACTGCTGTTGTTGCTCATAAAACATGAATGGTAGGCCTCCCCTTGACTGAAACTAAAGGTCAGTTAAGTGAGTCAACGATCTCATAAATCTAGCTAGGTGATTGATGTGCGAACGCGGCAGATGGGCAAACATACAATAGTGGTTGTGAGGGAGTAGCTGGGGAATCTGCTTTAAGTATGCTACGCTAACTGCTGGGGAATCTGCTTTAAGTATGCTACGCTAACTGCTGGGGAATCTGCTTTAAGGATGATATGCTAACTGCTGGGGAATCTGCTTTAAGGATGCTACGTTAACTACTTGGGGGAATGGAGCAACACAGATGCCTGACACATACCCCTTTTCCACCAGTTCGGAGCCGATGATACTCGCGAACCAGTTCTTTGTGTTTCGACAGCCAAAGAACCGGTTCTCGGCCAGGAAAATTGGTTCCAAAGCGGCACCAACTCTTTGCTGGACTAGAACCGTTCTTTTACCACGTCATGCTTACGTCGGGGGCTGGGGGCGGGGTTATTGTGACCAACAACACGACGGGAAAGGTTGTGACCGCCATTGCTAAAAACACAGCGCTAGTAGAAAGATAGTACAACGATTGAAGAAAGATGGATTCGCAAAGCCAGGAGAAACATTTGCAGAAAGACGATGTAGTCCGCCATTGTAATTGTTATGCTTGAAGTTGGCGCAAGCGTTTCTGGGAAAACTAAGACATATGGCGACGTACACAGTGACGTAACGACGTCGTTCGCTGGGCTCTCTAGTCAGTGGAAAAACAAACAGGTTCTGAGAAGGTTCGCAAGTTGAACCAACTTTGAACCAACTTTGAACCAGCACCAGTTCCGAACCAGTTCTTTTTTGGTGGAAACGAGGTAAGAGTGCAGGTAGCTGTGAGGAGCTATCCTATCCCTTCCATAATCTCCTCTGCATTACATTGCTAAAGGGATGACAAATGGCTACCTTGTTTCGACACAGTCGTCCACTCCGCTGTGTGTGTGTGTGTGTGTGTGTGTGTGTGTGTGTGTGTAGGCCTGTTTGTCACATCAATGGATCACATCCACAGTGATATAATGTATATCTGGATCCCTGTTATATCATTGTCTATCACATTGTAGAGCCTGGAGCGTACAAGCCTCACACATGGTAAATTATCTTATACCGGTTAGTCCGGTAGGTGCTGGCGGGGCCTAGAGAGTAGTGATGGGGTAGGTGTGGGCGGGGCCTAGAGAGTAGTGATGGGGGATAGGTGCTGGCAGGGCCTAGAGAGTAGTGATGGGGTAGGTGTGGGCGGGGCCTAGAGAGTAGTGATGGGGTAGTTGTGGGCGGGGCCTAGAGAGTAGTGATGGGGTAGGTGTGGGCGGGGCCTAGAGAGTAGTGATGGGGGGGTGGGGAATCGATACAGTTACATATCAGGATATTATTTTTTACGATATATAATAAAATATAATTTTTCTGTACCTTCACCAAAATGTTTCCTCCATAATTTGTTCTCAATCTTCTTTTTAAATAGGGAACCAATTTCTCTTTAGCACTTTTATTTCCATGACTGATCAAAACTCATTTTCTCACGCCTCTCTCTTGTCCCTCTGAAGCTGCAATATGTTTGGAACATCGAATCGCAATAAAATCACAGTATCAAATTGCATTACATATACAGTCGTGGCCAAAAGTTTTGAGAATGACACATGTATTGGTCTCCACAAAGTTTGATGCTTGTGTTCTTAGATCTTTATTTCAGTAGTTACTATGGCACATTGAAGTAGAATTACAAGTATTCCATAAGTGTCAAAGGCTTTCATTGACAATGACATTCAGTTTATGCAAAGAGTCAATATTTGCAGTGTTGACCCTTCTTATTCAAGACCTCTGCAATCCGCCCTGGCATCCTGTCAACTAACTTCTGGGCCACATCCTGACTGATGGCAGGCCATTCTTGCATAATCAATGCTTGGAGTTTGTCAGAAGTTGTGGGTTTTTGTTTGTCCACCCGCCTCTTGAGGATCAACCACAAGTTCTCAATGGGATTAAGGTCTGGGGAGTTTCCTGGCCATGGACCCAAACTGTCAATGTTTTGTTCCCCAAGCCACTTAGTTATCACTTTTGCCTTATGGCAAAGTGCTCCATCATGCTGGAAAATGCATTGGTCGTCACCAAACTGTTCTGGGATGGTTGGGAGAAGTTGCTCTCGGAGGATGTGTTGGTACCATTCTTTATTCATGGCTGTGTTCTTATGCAAAATTGTGAGTGAGCCCACTCCCTTGGCTGAGAAGCAACCACACACATGAATGGTCTGAGATGCTTTACTGTTGGCATGACACAGGACTGATGGTAGCGCTCACCTTGTCTTCTCTGGACATGGTGTTTTCCGGATGGCCCAAACAATCGGAAAGGGGATTCATCAGAGAAAATGACTCTACCCCAGTCCTCAGCAGTCCAATCCCTGTACCTTTTGCAGAATATCAGTCTGTCCCTGATGTTTTTCCTGGAGAGAAGTGGCTTCTTTGCTGCCCTTCTTGACACCAGGCCATCCTCCAAAAGTCTTTGCCTCACTGTGCGTGCAGATGCACTCACACCTGCCTGCTGCCATTCCTGAGCAAGCTCTGCACTGGTGGTGCCCCGATGCCGCAGCTGAATCAACTTTAGGAGACGTCCTGGCGCTTGCTGGACTTTCTTGGGCGCCCTGACGCCTTCTTCACAACAATTGAACCTCTCTCCTTGAAGTTCTTGATGATACAATAAATGGTTGATTTAGGTGCAATCTTACCAGTAGCAATATCCTTGCCTGTGAAGCCCTTTTTGTGCAAAGCAATGATGACGGCACGTGTTTCCTTGCAGGTAACCATGGTTGACAGAGGAAGAACAATGATTTCAAGCACCACCCTCCTTTTAAAGCTTCCAGTCTGTTATTCTGACTCAATCAGCATCACAGAGTGATCTCCAGCCTTGTCCTCGTCAACACTCTCACCGGTGTTAACGAGACAATCACTGACATGATGGCAGCTGGTCCTTTTGTGGCAGGGCTGAAATGCAGTGGAATTGTTTTTGGGGGATTAAGTTCCTTTTCATGGCAAAGAGGGACTTTGCAATTAATTGCAATTCATCTGATCACTCTTCATGACATTCTGGAGTATATGCAAATTGCCATAATCAACACTGAGGCAGCAAACTTTGTGGACACCAATACTTGTGTCATTCTCAAAACTTTTGGCCACAACTGTAGAATCGTGAGAATCGTAATACATATTGTATTGTGAGGTAGGGAGATTTCGCAGCCCTAGAGAGTTCTCCATTATGTCACCCTAGGGCCAGGACTTAGGGCAGACTTCCCACATGTGATTGAGAGATGTGAGGGAAACCACCATTCAGATGGCTACCACCACGTCTTCCCCATGGAACAGGGAGGACTGTCACACTATCTCTATCGCTCCTTCCCTGTACCACTCCTGCTCTCTTGCTTTGTTTTCCTCTCGCCATATTTCTCTCTGTGTAACAAACACAGCACAAGAACACTCTCTCTCTCTCTCTCTCTCTCTCACACCCACACACCAAACACACACACGCCCCCACACACACTAACTCTATCTCTCTCTATCTATCTCTCACACACACACTCTCTCTCTCACACACCCACCAAACACACACACGCTCCCACACACACTCACTCACTCTCTCTCTCTCCCTCTCTCACACACACACACACGCTCCCACACACACTCACTCACTCTCTCTCCCTCTCTCACACACACACACATACACACACGCTCCCACACACACTCAATCACTCACTCTCTCTCTCTCTCTCTCGCTCTCTCACACACACACTCTCTCTCACACACCGACCAAACACACACTCGCTCCCACACACACTCACTCTCTCTCCCTCTATCTCTCTCTCACACACACGCATGCACAAACACACCCATGCTCACACATATGCACACACACTCTCTCGCTTTCTCTTGCTCTCTCTCTCTCTCTCGCTCTCTCGCTCTCTCACACACACACACACACAGAGCTCAGAGCATGTATGCCACTGTTACAGCCAACCAAACCCCTATGAGATTATTACTAGGTAAAATGATCTCCTACCCCATTTCATTCATCCATTTCATTTGAGAAACGGAGCCCCAAAGGTACACAGCCGCAACATACCAGAGTTGCTCCATAACATAGACTGGGTGAAAATTACCTAGTTGCCCATTGAGAATCTTGGCAGGGGTTTGGCCCTCCCACTCTTCGAGCTAAACACACACATACATTAGCTGGATGTATCACTGACAATGGATGAAGGGATAGAGCATTCGGCTCTCCACGTCCAGCTGAAGACAGATGTGCTGCATCTGCCCAAGGTGTTGTGTATCTGTCAGCCTCTACCGAGGCTTGGTGTAGTGTAATGTTCTACCCATCCCACAATCCAATACTGAGATGAATACCAAGTACTAGGTCTGGCTCCGTCAACTTTCAATCAACCTGTTTCATCCGCCTCTGAGACAGTAGCGAGGCAATGACAAGAAAACATAAACACATACAGTATATATATATACTGCGATAGGTCTCAAATTCCTCCTGCTTGTGAAACATTATGTATCCCATAAAGGCTTGCTCTGCCTTTAGGGGTAACAGGACATGCATCCCAATGTTCTTACCTTGCAGCGTGCCTATGTTCTGGAGACATCGGAGCACATATGTTGCTTCTTCACTCGATGACAGGAAAACACGACACAGTCACACAGATCTGAGGAAGAGTCTGCTCTGGTGGGAAGAAGAAGAACAAAACAAGATCCCTCTCTTCCCTCCTTCCTTCCTTCCCTCCTTCCTTCCTTCCTTCCTTCCTTTTGTTTCTTTTTTTTTATCCCTCAGAGGAATAGAGCGATGAGGAGAGGAGGAGAGGAGGAGAGGAGGAGATGAGGAGAGGAGGAGATGAGGAGAGGAGGAGAGGAGGAGATGAGGAGATACAGGAGGACCAGTCTGTTGTACTGTTCTGTGGCTGTGTATCAGTGCTGGGGTCTGCGTTTACTCCTCCACTGCAGCAGTGTGAGTGACAGAGGCTCGTGCTGCATGTTCCACAGGCTCTACCGGCACACAGCAAAACACGGCTACTGAATTCCCTTCCAAAGGATTCAGGACCCTGCCGTTCTATATCTCCACATGCCCCCTCTCTCTTTTGGTGTTTATTTTACCTACAGCTCTTCTCTAGAGGTTCAGAGTGTGTCCTGCGTTTGTCTCCATATCATTGTCTCCTTATTCTCCTTTTGCGTCGTCCCTCACTCCTCTCACTAGACATCATGTGTCTGATACTCCTGGCAATAAAATGTCAAGCCCAATAAAGCGCCAACCGCCTCCTCCGCCTCTGATGATGATGACGACGATGACATCACTGCTTCAGCTTACCGACAGTGAGTGTTTTCCTCACGATTAACGTCACAGACACATTTCTTGGATTCAGTTGGATTTTTCATCCTAGGTAATATCACATGATACTATTACCCACTTTGGAGTTGCAAATCATGTAATAACATAACAACGCAAGTTTCCAATAGACGGAGAAAAAAAAACTACTTACATTTACACTATCGTTCAAATGTTTGGGGTTACTTAGAAATGTCCTTGTTTTTGAAGGAAAAGCAATTTTTTTGTCCATTAAAATAACATCAAATTGATCAGAAATACAGTGTAGACATTGTTAATGTTGTAAATGACTATTGTAGCTGGAAACGGTTGATTTTTTATGGAATATCTACATAGACGTACAGAGGCCCATTATCAGCAACCATCACGCCTGTGTTCCAATGGCACGTTGTGTTAGCTATTCCATGTTTATCATTTTAAAAGGCTAATTGATCATTAGAAAACTATTTTGCAATTATGTTAGCACAGCTGAAAACTGTTGATTAAAGAAGCAATAAAACTGGCCTTCTTTAGACTAGTTGAGTATCTGGAGCATCAGCATTTGTGGGTTCAACTACAGGCTCAAAATGGCCAGAAACAAGTAACTTTCATCTGAAACTCGTCAGTCTATTCTTGTTCTGAGAAATGAAGGCTATTCCATGCGAGAAATTGCCAAGAAACTGAAGATCTCGTATACTACTCCCTTCACAGAACAGTGCAAGCTGGCTCTAACCAGAATACAAAGAGGAGTGGGAGGCCCCGGTGCACAACTGAGCAAGAGGACAAGTACATTAGAGTGTCAAGTTTGAGAAACAGATGCCTCACAAGTCCTTAACTGGCAGCTTCATTAAATAGTACCTGCAAAACACTCTCAACGTCAACAGTAAAGAGGCGACTCCGGGATGCTGGTCTTCTACGCAGAATTGCAAAGAAAAAGCCATATCTCAGTCTGGACAATAAAAATAAAAGATGAAGGGCAAAAGAAGACAGACACTGGACAGAGGAAGATACAGCTTTTTCTTTGCAACTCTGTGCCTAAAAGGCCAGCATCAGTATCTCAGCCAAATATATATTTTCTTGTCTGTAATCCAGTACTGCACTTCTGGTCTAAATAATTGCTCCAGTGAAAGACACCATTGCTCCATACAACAATCTTAGATCCACCACACCTGAATTGTCCCCATGGTCACAAGTCAAGCTATCTAAACTACAGGCCTACAATATGGTAAACAGCCCTCAAAAACAACACACATGGAACAGAGAATCCCAGCCCCCCACGTTAATTCCTGAGGCAAGCATTAATTACACCAGCAAGGGGTGGAGAAGTCAGGTGTGGTAACCGCTTGCCGCTTGCTCAAGGACAGAGCATTACGCTTGACAAATGGCTCCGCTCCAGAGAAACACTGCTCAATGCGCCGAGCCATGAATATAAAGCGATCCAGCAAAAAAATATTTTAATTTAAAAGTGCATCCAGGGCTGTGGTTGTGTTATGATGTGTAAGCTGGTGTCACATGGGAGAAGCAGGTCAAAATCAAATCAAATCGTATTGGTTACATACACGTGGTTAGCAGATGTTATTGCGGGCGTAGCGAAATGCTTGTGCTTCTAGCTCAGACAGTGTAGTAATATCTAACAGTTTCACAACATATACTCAAATACACATACATCTATGTAAGGAATGGATTGATAATATATACATATATGTCAGAGCGGCATTGGACTGAGATACAGTGGCATAGTAAGCTTTATAGTATACAATATACACATAAGAGATTGGTGATGCAGAATGTAAACACGATTAAGTGACTAAGATACCGAGAATAGTATAGCATGCAGTTTAAACATATGAGATGAGTAGTGCAAGATACGGAAACATTTTTAAAGTGACTAGTGTTTCATCCTTAAGTGGCCGGTGATTTCTAATCTATGTCAATAGAGCAGGGTTGTGTTCATTAGGCACCAAACGGAAGAAAACAGCTTTAGACTAGATCAGTGGTTCGTTCCCAACCTTTTTCGGATACCGTACCCCTGAAGTACCTCTCATGTGCATTTTACCAGTAGGCCTATGGTCTTATGAGTCTTCTCAATTAGGTACCCCTGGTTGGGGACCACTGCTGTAGATTACCCTCTTAAGTAAATCTAGATATTAACATGCATTGTGCTAGTGCTGACCTAGAATATCACAAACATATTGCTTTGGGACACTGATGAAATGATTTCCCCCAAGGCCACACATTGAAAACCAACAAGCCAAACATTGCACATACGTGGGCCTAAATTAATCTGACTGCCACACTGACTTGTTCTTGTGCCACCCTGGTCCGTATCTTGGTTCATTGGATGTGTTCATCATCAGAGCCGATAGCTCCACCTAGTGCTGTAACTCAGAGGTTGACAGTCCCCGTAATGGTAGTTTTCATATATATAAATATTTCGGTCTGTGTTGATATGATTGAAAAAATGTGGAACAATTTTGCTGGTTGATTTTATCCATACATTTCCTCAATAGATACAGGCATTGGCCTCAACAGCCCTCTGAAGATCCTACATTGTCCCCAACATCTCCAGTTTCTCAGGCATGAGATGCAGAAGATCTGCTAGATGATCTATACTGAAGTGATTAACATGAACAATTTTCAACCTTGAGAATCTGATGAGTCAGGCTAGATAGAAATGCAAGGTCTGAGGAACGCTCGGATCAGTCCTCCATTGCTTGTTCTTATCATCAAAAACCATGGTAACACTGATTCCCTGACTCACTGTGACAGACATGAGGTATGCTCACAACATTTTAAATGTTAATGTAAAGAAGGTCATTAACATAAATGATAGGCATAAACCTTCACCTTCACCAAGACCTGTAAACCTGTTTACGAAGATTATTTTAAAATGTAGAGCAAAAATGCTATAACGTACGGAACCATTGGCCATACAATCTCCAGTAACACACATGATGCAACTGTACACAGAGGTGTCATGCCCTTAGTGGGCACAAGGGAACATGCCCCCTCAGATCTGTCCTGTTTGATTCATTTTTATTTATCAAACAGGACAGATCTGAGGGGGCACGTAATTACTAAATCCCCGTTTTATCATTCTTGCTAGGTAACCGTATCTCCTACCCCATTTCATCATTTAATTTGAGAAATGGTGACACACTGACTGGACCAGGCTAAGAATACTCACCCTAATCTCCCTATTAAGTGATTCCTTCCAAGGTGCACGGGGCAAAGAGATGCCTAGGCAGGATGCTAGAAACTAGTGCATGCATAGAGTATCGTCAGTGGAGGAGGAGAGAGAGTGTCGAGTGACACGTACAGCGTTTGATTTGATTTTAGCTGCCCGTGATGGGCAGGAGGTATGTTTATCAAGCCTATTGATTCCTTCTTGATGAATAAATGAAATGTTTTGTTGTGCATTTCTCTGTAATTCTACCCACTTGGCACAGACATCACTTCAACGTCTACTTTTGATTTACATTTGGTTGAGTTAAAAGATGGGGGGGGGGGTACAAAATTCCCTTACGTTAATGACTTTTTGCAAATCTAATCAGTTTTCCAATCAGTTTTCAACGTCATACATTTTTGGAAACAACGTTGATTCAACCAGTTTTTTCCCAATGGGAAATACATTTTATGAAGATGGCTTTAGCTAGCCAGCTAGATAGGTTCCCAATCTCATAACTAGCTACCAAGGCCATTTCAGGCTATCAATTAAGTTAGAGTAGCTTGTCTAACTATCTTAGCTGGCATGCCAGCTAATGTTGAAGCACTCACTGTCATTAAGTTTCTCTTCTGTTCAATCAGTGCTGCTTGAGTGCTGGTTGGTGCTTTCAGCCTAATAATGAAAATATTTTCTTATTGGGTAGTTGTATCCTCCCTTCCCTTACCTCTTACCTGGTTTATTGTCAAGGAAAATGCAGCAATGTGTCCGTAGTAGCCATGGTAACACCTGTGACAGATGAAGAAATTATTATAGAAATAGTAAGCCTATTTTATGAAGTTGAGTCACTACAGAATATAGATGTGTTGAATGGAGGAGAGGTCCACAATGAACAGGGGTAGATAATAACTGACTATGACAAGATACTGTGAGACCATGAGAGTATTACGATTTCATATGTAAGATGTGTTGAACATAAAGCCTACCAGTTAGTATATTGTTGTTATACAACGGGTGGGTCTAATCTAATTTCAGGTCGCAGTTGCAAATGAGAACTTGTTCTCAACTGACCTACCTGGTTAAATAAAGGTGAAATAAAAAAAAATAAAAAATCCTGGATGCTGATTGGTTAAAACTGCATTCCAGCCTCCCGAGTGGCGCAGTGGTCTAAGGCACTGCATCGCAGTGCAATCTGCGTTGCTACAGATGCTGGTTCGAGGCCCGTCTGTGTCGCAGAGTTGTGTTTCGTGGGAAGCATGGCTCTTGACCTTCGGTACGGGAGTTGCAGCGATGGGACAAGACTGTAACAACCAATTGGATATGATGAAATTGTGTAGAAAAAAATATATATTTAAAAATGCCTTCTAGCCGGTATCTATTCCACAAGTTACCACTGGCTAAAGCTATGATGTTGAAATGCCTATTTACTCCATGCGCAATCCACTGTCTCATCAGCCCAGCCAGGCAATTTATAAACTTGATATCCACTATAAAAAGCATCTACTACTTTGAAAAATCTAAAATATGTTTTGATTTGTTTGGATACTACATGATTCCAGTGTTTGGTTGACACTAAACAGATGAGACATAATTATTGATCTCTTGGCATGTTGCTTGGCAGAAAGAGAAGGGGATTGAGCAACTTTAGTGTTGTCTTGGAAACATCACCAAGGAAACCTGCATGCACATATGCCCATATTGTCCCATAACCACATTAATTAAACCAGTCAGTGCAACAAAAGAAGAAAAAAAAAAAACGCATCAGCTTGAGAAATTGGATGACACAATCAGAATATCAAAAAAAATATATATATTTAAAATGTAACCTTTATTTCACTAGGCAAGTAAGTTAAGAACACATTCTTATTTACAATGATGGCCTACCTACAGGGTCAGCCCCTGGAGCAAATTAGGTTTAAGTGCCTTGCTCAAAGATACAGACAGGTTTTTTCACCTTGTCAGTTCGGGTATTTGCTCTAACCGCTAGGCTACCTGCCGCCCATATCACTATTGCTGCCGTAACAATGCTTATTCATGTATTTTAATATGAGATTTATTTCATTTATTGCCAGCACTATAACTGAGTATGTGTCTGTCTGTGTGTGTGTTTGTATGTTTTTTCAGCTGCCAAGACTGTCCCCATGGTACATCCGACACCTGAAGGTGAGTGCCTAATAGCATTTCATTCATACCTAAGTACATGTAACCTGCTAGTAAAAATGTTACGTAAAAAACTCTATTAGGTGACTGATTTTGTGTGCGTGTGGATGTGTTTCATACCCAGACAAAGCATAACATGGATAGAGTGGAGACGACGCCCCGCACTGCCTTCCTATTAAGGGTCATGGGTATCACCCTGTTTGGGTACAGCCCCCGCCAGCTCACCCTGCACAACAAGCCCTGCCCCCGGGTGCTCCGGTGAAGGAGAGGATGAATAGATTGGAACAAGATGGATTGCTTCTTCCCCTAAATCCGTGTTTCAGTCTATTTCTCTTGAGAATTGATGCCTAGTTGAACTTATAGCCTGGACATAAAGTACAGATGGACAGTGTGGGCTGGCCATTGCATGTAACTGGAGGACTGAAACCATATGAAAAACTTGACCTGCTCTTTGATGGACAAAGTTAACCTGGGTCCATTTAAATGGAAATTGGTCTCAAAGACATTGAATATGAGGGTAAAGTGTCCTATAGCTGGACCGGGAACATGGTTCTCTATACTGTGATGAGATATTGTCTCTGCTTTTTGAATATACATTTTGTCATCGAAATGATCATCGTTTTGTATGAGTAGTTTTGTATGAGTAGTTTTGTTGCTGGTCTGAATCATGTGCACCGGGGTAAAAACTGATTCATTACGCGTTGCTGGTCTGAATCATGTGCACCGGGGTAAAAACTGATTCATTACGCATTGCTGGTCTGAATCATGTGCACCGGGGTAAAAACTGATTCATTACGCGTTGCTGGTCTGAATCATGTGCACTGGGGTAAAAACTGATTCATTACGCATTGCTGGTCTGAATCATGTGCACCGGGGTAAAAACTGATTCATTACGCATTGCTGGTCTGAATCATGTGCACTGGGGTATAAACTGATTTGTTATCCATTGCTGGTCGGAATCATGTGCACCGAGGTAATGGTCAACGCCGCATGGAGATGTTTTGAGTAGGGAGTGTTGAGTATTTGGGGGGGGTTGGGGGTTGAACAAAAATCACCTTTATGATTTGCAGCCGCCAAACCCAGATTTGTCCTTCGGAATGCCAAATGGTGAACGAGTTTCCACTGCTCCAGAGTCCAATGGCGGCGAGCTTTACACCACTCCAGCCGACGCTTGGCATCGTGATCATAGGCTTGTGTGAAGCTGCTCGGCCATGGAAACCCATTTCATGAAGCTCCCAATGAACAGTTGTTGTGCTGACATTGCTTCTAAAGGCAGTTTGGAACTCGGTAGTAAGTGTTGCAACCGAGGACAGACGATTTGTATGCGCTACGCAGTTCAGCGGTCCCTTTCTGTGAGCCTGTGGAGCCTACCATTTTCGCGGCTGAGCCGTTGTTGCTCCTAGACATTTCCACTTCCAACAGCCCTAACAGTTGCCCTGGGCAGATCTAGCAGGGCAGAAATTTTACAAACTGACTTGTTGGAAAGGTGGCATTCTATGACAGTGCCAAGTTGAAACTCACTGACCTCTTCAATACGGGCCATTTTACTGCCAATGTTTGTCTATGGAGATTTAATGGCTGTGTGCTCGATTTTATACACCTGTCAGCAACGGGTTTGGCGGAACTTGCCGAATCCACTAATTTGAACGGAAAGTATGTTGTGACCTTGCAGCGTCAAGAAAGATGCAACGTAGCATAACTGTTATCTGGTTGTAGTGTTTTTCAATGGTTTAGGTCTAGGTAGTGTTTATTGAAATATTATTAGCCTATATCTTATAATCAATCATCCACTAATCAACTAGTGTCAAGGTCCAATTGTGACTCATCAGAATGCACATATATTGTGCATTATTTCCAGGAGGCTTCCGAGTTGTGTGCAATTATTCGCTCTCCTAGGGTACACTCTTGGAATTTTTTTTCCCAAAAGGCTTAATTGGTTGTCCCCATAGGAAAACCCTTTTCGGTTCCAGGTAAAACCCTCTGTAGAATGGATTCTACATGGAACCCAAAAGTGTTTAACCTAGAACAAAAGGGGGTTCTACCTGAAACCAAAAAAGTTCTAGCTAGTACCTTTTTTTCTAAGAGTGTATGAATCAGCCTTCTCTATGATCTCCCTATTAATCCTGTGCTTATTTACGCACCTTAGCCATGGCATTTGAATGTAGACTATAGCAGCAATTATTGTGTCCACAGCTGATTGACTGTCACGGCACAAATGCTTTATTTTCACCCATTGAAATATAGGCGAATAGGTGTTCCGTGACTAATGGGAACCAGGTGTGATGATGGGGACAAAACAAAAACCAGACCAGGAATAAATAATGATATGGGATCTGGGGCGGTGGCAGCTAGAAGGCCGGTGACGTCGACCGCCGAAAGTGCAGCGCACCAGAGGGCGCAGGTGCAGATGGAGATGTGACAAATTCACACAATTGAACTTGCCATGGTGTTGGTCCGCAACGCAATTGGCTACAATAGACTGTGTTTTTAGCTGTTTTTCTATATACTGTATATATCGATAATGTAGGCCTATAGAACTTCCTTATGCTTTTTTAAGATAATAAAATATATATATATTTATGCATTGACTCTTACCCACTATGGTCAAACCATAGAATTAGGAAAAGGTAATTGAATAGGATCTCTATGGGTCAAACATCGTTGGATCGGATTCTTTAAAAGGTTAGGCTACCATATATTTTAGGCCTAGCTATTTTTATAATTACATTTTCACAAAGTGGGAAAGCAGATACTGGCAAGGAACAGTCATACAAGAATAGCCTACAGAAATAGTTTTACTCCAAAAAGTTTTTTCTCCGACAGCATTTTAAGGCAACCCATAAGGATGTTGGGGTTAACATTGTCGTTGGTAGTGTAGCTAGAGCGCATATCAGAATAGGTATTGTTCCTCACGCCAACTTGTTCCACCAACTGCCACTGTGTGTCGTCAACTAGTTTACCAACTCCACCTAGCTGCCACTGTGTGTCGTCAGGTAGTTTACCAACTCCACCTAGCTGCCACTGTGTGTCGTCAACTAGTTTACCAACTCCACCTAGCTGCCACTGTGTGTCGTCAACTAGTTTACCAACTCCACCTAGCTGCCACTGTGTGTCGTCAACTAGTTTACCAACTCCACCTAGCAATAAATTGCAATGTCCGTACTGTGAAATGCCTAAGACAGCACTACAGGGAGACAGGACAGACAGCTGATCATCCTCGCAGTGGCAGACCACGTGTAACAAGATCTGCACAGGATCGGTACAACCGAACATCACACCTGCGGGACAGGTACAGGATGGCAACAACAACTGCCCGAGTTACACCAGGAACGCACAATCCCTCCATCAGTGCTCACAGCAAGAACTGTCAAATCTGGTGCAGTCCATGAGGGGGTAATATTCAAAACTTTTGTCCCCCAGTGTATATATACACAACTATTTGTAAGGGCTGATATGTTTAGCTAATTAATATGTTAATCTACAACAAGAGTTATTAACTGAATGTATTGTGTGATCATAGAACTGTAGAACTACTGTAGGCTTGTGTGTGGGGTGTCTCTCTCTCTTGAGCCCTGCTTGCTGTTTGCCCTGCGTGGTGTCACAGTGAGCCTGTATATACGAACTTCATATTTACCATTTAAGGGTTTGCTAGAATAAAATACATAGATGATTTAAACGGCGTAGTAATCCTTTTGTTCCAATACCAGATTTGAATTGACGCGACCTTAACATTTTAACCGACCAAGACCTGGGAAGCTGTACACAATCCGAATAACGGGAGCAGCCAACTTGCTCGATACTCCTAAACTTATTTTGCAAGAAGAAATAAGAGTCAGTGCATGGTCTGACATACTGTTTAATAGGAACCTCGGACACTTCCTCCCAGTTTGTCACGTCACAGATGTGATTGTTATTATTACTATAACTGCGCGGAGCGCGAGGGATATAATCCATACTTAAGTTTTGAAATGTATGAAGTAAAACTTCTTGCATCACCACTTCTAAGAACCCCAGTTAGAAACCTGATGGATTATGTTTTTTTTTCTGTACCGTTTATTGGCGTGCCTAAGAAGGAAGTAACACGATCTGTCTTGCCCCTCCCCACTGACGCAACCCTTTCTCCTTGACAACAATGCTTTAGTTTCCTGCTGTAAACGTGTCTAGAAGGACCTTTTTTCCTCCCTTCTCACATCCAATATATTTGGACGATCTTGTGAAACAGCTTCTCGCGGTTTCCTATACTTTTATTGCACTGATGAGTAGGCCTACCAAAGAAACATATCACAGGTACATCGTTTTCACAGGGCGTGTGTATGAATGACTTTAACCACCTGCTCTAAATACGTCGTGACAAGAACAACCTGTTGACCGGTGAGCCATTATCATTTCCTTTTACAGGCTTTCACTTATTGGTGCCTTGAGTTCAGTTTCGAATGGTCAAGTAAAATAAATGCAAATGTACTTGTATATCTTACAGGATTGACTTTTATATGTCTGAGGTCGTGTCAGAAATCAGTCTTGCCTACTACTTACTAAAACTACATCGCCTACTGCGCTGTGACCAGTTTCCCGATAGCGATAGAATTTAGGTTTAAGTGTGTTTTAATTATACATCTTTCCTACAGCTGCCGAAGGTGTAGGCCTAACATGCGTTTCTCAAAACACCACGCAGAGATAACGGGCGTCGTTGGAACATGTATATACAGATAGGATCGAAACAAGAGCACTCGGATCAGCTTTCTCAGTTTAAATATATAATTAACATTGTAATTAGTTCACAATACTGACGACGAATCAATTCCTAGAGATTAATAGACCACCTGCAACTAGAGGGGCTTATTCTGTTTGCCCAATTTTTAAAATCCACTAAATCACCCATTTGGCACATTGTGCATATGTTAGGCTATACATCCTTACATATATTGAGGCAGATTACAGTCGGCTACACTTCTCTCTCCATTTGATCTATTTAATGTATTTAGTCTTATCAGTGGAACAATTCTCATTCTTAACAATGGGCTAAAATAAAGGGTAATCACTGCTTGTCAGCAAGAACACTGCTGTTATTCCCCACACGTATTATATTATTCCACTTCTTCCCAATTTTGCCACTAATCACATTTGAAATCTGACATGCCTACTTGTCTTTTGAAAATGAATGATATGAGGCTATGTATCATTGCAGCCATTCTTTGAGATTTTTGAATAAGTCAAACAAATAAGCATTGGATATTAAATGATCCAGGAATCAAATGTACTTCTTTACGTATTAGTATTAGGCACTTGCTAGGCAGAGATGGTAGGGGGACTCACAACTCATACAACATATTTTGTCTATGTAGTGTAAGATGATGGCAAGGATCTTCAACTAGTAGGCACAGGTAGCCTTGTACGAGTCTTGGCCTGTGCGACGTGGAACGGCTCATAGAGCAGGAGCCTATCCTGTTTCTATAGCGTGACGCAGCTTGATGTATTACACCCCCTGGACAGGACACTAGTCTATCGCAGGGACTTACCCCCAATGTATCTCTTTAGTAGGCATAAACCACCTGAATATTGATATTCATTAGATTTTTCATGAAGCTTGAGTGAATTAGGGAAATTATTGTTATAACAAGAGGGGGCCAACACTCCAGGAGAGCAAGCAGGATTTTCTTCCAGACCTATTTTAAAGAGAGAGTTCACCCAGAATACTAAATGTTTGTGTCTTTTACTTTGAAAGCAGTCTATGGACAAGGAGGCTGGGGGTTTACTTTGAAGAATCTCAAATATATAATATATTTTGATTTGTTTAGCACTTTTATTTTTGGTTACTACATGATTCCATACGTTATTTCATAGTTTTGATGTCTTCACTATTATTCTACAATGTAGAAAATAGTAAAAAATAAAGAAAAACCCTTGAATGAGTAGGTGTCCAAACTTTTGACTGGTACTGTACGTGTGTGTAGAGTGCTAGCGTATGCGTGTGTCTGTACCTTTGTGTGGGTCTCTTCACAGTCCCCGCTGTTCCATAAGGTGTATTTTTACCAGTTTAAAATATTAGAAATCTGATTCTACTGCTTGCATCCACCTGATGTGGAATAGAGTTCCATGTAGTCATGGCTCTATGTAGTACTGTGCGCCTCCCATAGTCTATTCTGGACCTCTGGTGGCATGTCCTGTGGGGTATGCATTGGTGTCCGAGCTGTGTGTTAGTAGTTTAAACAGACGGTACATTCAGCTTGTCAACACTTTTAAACAAAAAACAAGTAGTGATGAAGTTAATCTCTCTTCCACGTTGAGCCATGAGATATTGACATGCATATCATTAATGTTAGCTCCCCGTGTACTTTTAAGGGCCAGCCGTGCTCTGCCCTGTTCTGAACCAACTGTGGTTTTTCTAAGTCTCTCTTTGTGGCACCTGACCACACTACTGAACAGTAGTCCAGGTGCGACAAAACTAGGACCTGTAGGACCTGCCCTGTTAAAAGTGTTGTTAAAAAGGCAGAGCAGTGATTTATTATCGACAGACTTTGCCCTATCTTAGCTATTGTTGTATCAATATGTTTTGACCATGACATTTTAAAATCCAGGGTTACTCAAAGCAGTTTAGTCACCTCAACTTGCTCAATTTCCACATTATTCATTACGATATTTAGCTGAGGTTTAGGGTTCAGTGAATGATTTGTCCCAAATACAATGCTTTTAGTTTTGGAAATATGTAGGACTAACTTATTCCTTGATACCCATTCTAAATCTAACTGCAGCTCTTTAAGTGTTGCAGTGATTTAAGTCACAGCTGACGTGTACAGTCGTGGCCAAAAGTTTTGAGAATGACAAGTATTGGTGTCCACAAAGTTTGCTGCCTCAGTGTTGATGATGGCAATTTGCATATACTCCAGAATGTCATGAAGAGTGATCAGATGAATTGCAATTAATTGCAAAGTCCCTCTTTGCCATGAAAATGAACTTAATCCCCCGAAAACATTTCCACTGCATTTCAGCCCTGCCACAAAAGGACCAGCTGCCATCATGTCAGTGATTGTCTCGTTAATACAGGTGTGAGTGTTGACGAGGACAAGGCTGGAGATCACTCTGTCATGTTGATTTGATTCAGAATAACAGACTGGAAGCTTTAAAAGGAGGGTGGTGCTTGAAATCATTGTTCTTCCTCTGTCAACCATGGAAACCTGCATGGAAACACGTGCCGTCATCATTGCTTTGCACAAAAAGGGCTTCACAGGCAAGGATATTGCTGCTGGTAAGATTGCACCTAAATCAACCATTTATCGGATCATCAATAACTTCAAGGAGAGAGGTTCAATTGTTGTGAAGAAGGCGTCATGGCACCCAAGAAAGTCCAGCAATCGTCAGGACCGTCTCCTAAAGTTGATTCAGCTGCGGGATCGGGGCACCACCAGTGCAGAGCTTGCTCAGGAATGGCAGCAGGCAGGCGTGAGTGCATCTGCATGCACAGTGAGGCAAAGACTTTTGAAGGATGGCCTGGTGTCAAGAAGGGAAGCAAAGAAGCCACTTCTCTCCAGGAAAAACATCAGGGACAGACTGATATTCTGCAAAAGGTACAGGGATTGGACTGCTGAGGACTGGGGTAGAGTCATTTTCTCTGATGAATCCCCTTTCCGATTGTTTGGGCCATCCGGAAAACACCTTGTCCGGAGAAGACAAGGTGAGCGCTACCATCAGTCCTGTGTCATGCCAACAGTAAAGCATCATCAGACCATTCATGTGTGAGGTTGCTTCTCAGCCAAGGGAGTGGGCTCACTCACAATTTTGCCTAAGAACACAGCCATGAATAAAGAATGTAACCAACTCATCCTCCGAGAGCAACTTCTCCCATCCATCCAAGAACAGTTTGGTGAAGACCAATGTTTTTTCCAGCATGATGCAGAACCTTGCCATAATGCAAAAGTGATAACTAAGTGGCTCGGGGAACAAAACGTTGACATTTTGGGTCCATGGCCAGGAAACTCCCCAGACCTTAATCCCATTGAGAACTTGTGGTTGATCCTCAAGAGGCGGGTGGACAAACAAAAACCCACAACTTCTGACAAACTCCAAGCAATAATGGCCTGCCATCAGTCAGGATGTGGCCCAGAAGTTAATTGACAGCATGCCAGGGTGGATTGCAGAGGTCTTGAAAAAGAAGGGTCAACACTGCAAATATTGACTCTTTGCATAAACAGAATGTCATTGTCAATGAAAGACTTTGACGTTTATGGAATACTTGTAATTATACTTCAGTGTACCATAGTAACTACTGACATAAAGATCTAAGAACACTGAAGTAGCAAACTTTGTGGAGACCAATACTTGTGTCATTCTCAAAACTTTTGGCCACGACTGTATAGTGTTGTATCATCTACATATATGGACACTGGCTTTACTCAAAGATACTTTTTTCTAAGGGGCCTAAACAGCTGCCCTGGGGAATTCCTGATTCTACCTGAATTATGTAGGAGAGGCTTCCATTAAAGAACACCCTCTGTTCTGTTAGACAAGTAACTCTTTATCTACAACATAGCAGGGGGTGTAAAGCCATAAGACAAGTTTTTCCAGCAGCAGACTATGATCGATAATGTAAAAAGCCTCACTGAAGTCTAACAAAGCAGCCCCCACAATCTTATCATCAATTTCTCTCAGCCAATTATCAGTCATTTGTGTAAGTGCTGTGCTTGTTGAGTGTCCTTCCCTATAAGCGTGCTCAAAGTCTGTTGTCAATTTGTTTACTGTATTGTACGCTGCATTGTATCTGGTCAAACACAATTTTTTACAGAAGTTTACTAAGGGTTGGTAAACGGCTGATTGGTTGGCTATTTAAGCCAGTAAAGGGGGCTTTGCTATTCTTGGGTATTTTATAGCAGCTTCCCACAATAATAAGCTTTAGGTGAGGCAGATGAACCTGTACCCATATTACTTCAACAATATTTAACATGAGATCCTCTAAGCTTTACATGAATGTGGTTCTGAATATACACCGCCATCGTTGGCAATTCTGTCTTTTCGGTAGATGTTATAACCATGTATTGCTACCATTGTATTAAGTGAGTTTCAGAGATAGTCAGAATATGAATGTAATCTGTTACTTGCAAGTTATTGGCTTCATTAACCTTATTTCTTAGGCTACATATGTTAATATGGGCTGTAATGCTTTACTGGGAAGTAGACTTGCTCATGTTATTTATATTCGAGCTGAACACAGTGAACTTCCTACTAGGGCACGCCGCCTCAGTGCTAACAGTGTAACTCTGGTTCATAGGCACATGTTTACTGCATACAATAGCTGTCGTGTCAACAGAGGTATTCAGGGCAGTTAGGGGGATAAATTAAGTTACTTAACTTGTCTGCCAACGCCCCTGGGATAATGTACATTTGATGCAGCATTATGACAACTCATTGTCACAGTGGTAGGGATTAACGGAGTTGGCCGTGGGTCATTGATAAGTAATTTTTCTCAACGCAGCCTTGAAATGCGTGGACAGAGTAGAGTGTCTTCTTTTTCCAGAAGGTGTCAAAGTTATCTGAAAAAGTGATTCCAACAGAGCTACAGTAATAGTTTTGGGGTGTAATGCCAGCAGCCCAACGATGCAACCGGACCTGAAATATTTGGCCGCTTTTTGGAATATTTCAGTGCTAGAATCAGTTCTTTAAAAATCAATTTTCAGAAGTTCCGAGCTAGCCTTCCTGATGTTGTTTGACCCCACATGGACTACGACAGCATCAGCTCCCGGCATCTGTCGTAGAACTGTCAAATGCAGCCCTGTAATGTCCTTAAGACTTAAGTTCATTGTTAGAACCTTCGTAAGAGCATCTTAAAATGTCCGAGCCATTTCCCAAAACAGTCTTTATTAACTTTGAAATCTCTCGCAATCTAATGCTAACGCCTTGATCACACCGACAGTATCAATGCATTTTGGTACACCAGAAGTACTTTTTCTTGCAGCATTGCGTTGCAGAGGCAGTTGCAGTGAGTTCTGTGTGGTGCATATGTTGGAATTATCGAACGTATGCTTGACAGAAATTGTATCAGAAGGTGAATATTGAACTTTTGTTGCACACATATCCAGATGATGCTGCATACTATTTTGCGCAATGACACTGTCGGTGTGATCGAGGCCGTGTGTTAGACCACCGTTTGCCCTCCCACGTCACTTTATACTGTACATATCTCTGCTAAACATAGAATGAAGATGTTTATCTCTCTCTCTCTCTGACCGTGGAAAACGTCATAGTTGAATACAATGCCTAAAGTTTGCAAGGTTATAAATAAAACTGAATTATATGATAGATTATTAGACTAAATATTGACACTCGATAGACCTACCTAGTATTAGGTTATATTTGAGTTGCTTCAATATTAATATCTATTAGGCTGGCTATAGGCTACTACATATCTAAAAGCACACACATTTCACTGTAGCCTAACCAATAATCTAAAGGTCAACATATTAGATCTATGGCAACGTCGCTTCACTTGCTACTTCATGGTTAAATATTTACATTGTTTCATTGTAGAATATCTCTAGGCCTACTCAATTCTTGCCTGCCATTAGGCTACAATTATTTTATTTTTTTAGCAATTACGAAAACCATTGTCATCATATCCTATTTTTAGGTCACTTTGATATTTTCTATAGCGAATTAGCCACTTTGGCTTTATCTGTTCTTGGTCAAAGTTTACACAAACTGAATTATGCACAATTGACATACTCAAACATTGCATACAAATGTGATTTTTTTATTTAACTAGGCAAGTCAGTTGCAAGAACAAATTCTTATTTACAATGAGAACACAGAATACGTAGCACATGGCAAACATACAGTACTTAAATACATGATAAGCTACAGAACATTTATTCTCTTGGGAAAACTGTATTGTGTAAAAAAAAGATTACTTAGAATAGCCATAAATTATTTTAAGAGCTACAGCGAGCTCTTTAGCCTATATTCTGGAATAATTTTCAGCACAGGACATCTCTCTGTACACAAGCTGTTTTAATAACAGTTAAACAACATACTTAATTTAGTTGCATTTCTTTGAGTGTGAATGTAATAATGTTTTTATTTTGCTCTTTACAGGACCCAAAATGCTGCCTAGTACATTCCTTACTGGACCTTTGCGCATCGTCCTGGTGGGGCTGCTCTGTTTAGGAGGATTTGTGACACTGTTTTTAATGTATAACAAATCCGCTCCATTTCTGGACTGTCCTCCCCTGCCTGCTTTCCCTACTCAGTACTCTGAGCGACCTCAGGACCAGCAGCTCACCTTGTCTAAGAAGCAGCCAGAACCAGACAAGCCCATCATGCTGTTGTGGTTCTGGCCTGAAAACCGCAGGTTTGATTTTAACGATTGCGCCACTTTCTTCAACATTAATGGCTGCCATCTGACAGATGACAGGTCTCTGTACAACAAGGCAGACGGGGTGCTCATCTTTCACAAATCCATCTCACATGATTTATCCAACTTGCCTCCATCACCTCGACCACCATTCCAGAAGTGGATCTGGTACCATGTGGAATCACCTACAAACACAATTAGGATACCTGGTCTAGAGAACCTTTTCAACTTGACCTTGAGTTATAGGGAAGATGCAGACATCCCTGTGCGTTGGCGCTTAACTGCAAGGAAAGGCCAGGGTGAGGACTTTGTGCTGCCCAAGAAGGATAAATTAGTTTGCTGGATTGTGAGTAACAATAACCCTGCAACTGGAACAGGGGTAAGGTATAACTATTACAGAGAACTTGTCAAACATATTAAGGTGGATCTCTTTGGAACAGCCTTTGGAAGATTCTTGAGATATGAGGACTACTACTCAACACTCTCCAGCTGTAAGTTCTACCTCTCCTTTGAGAATTCAGTCCACAGAGACTACATCACTGAGAAGCTTAACGGACCACTTGCAGCAGGAACTGTGCCGGTAGTATTGGGCCCACCGAGACAGAACTATGAGGATTTTGTCCCAGGAGATTCCTTCATCCATGTTAATGACTTTCCCAATGCAAAAGCCCTGGCTGAATTCCTCCTGAAGTTGGACAAGGATGAGGAGGCATATCTGCGCTATTTTCAGTGGCATGAACACTTTTCTGCTCAGCAACATCTGGTTCAACTGAGTCAAGAATTCATCCAAGCTATTTGTTACGCCTGTCACCATGTAGGCAAACATAAGGAGTACAGGGTTGTTCACGATATTTACAAGTGGCATTTTGGTTAATCAGTCACTTGCATCCTCCTCCGTGTATGTTTATTCATTACAACCTTATCCTCTCAATGTACCATGTTCCAGGAAGGAATTTAGTCACACCCAGAAATCCATCATAGCAATGTTCACACAGTGCCTTTTATGACCTATTACCTGTGTACACACTACCTGTAGGAGAAGTGTACATTGTTGTTGACCTGTATTAGCTAGGTTTCCAAGTGCCCGGTGTCATGTAAAAAATGGTTTTACGTGACACCCGGAACCATTCAGGATGTTATCTCTATGACTATACAACAACATAACCTCTGCGTTATTTCTTGTCTGAAATACTACTTGTATCTTGTATGTTTTTTAAAATATATTTTACACATTTGTGAGCTGAAATAATTATGTAATAAAGTGATCAAGGTAATGAAAAGTGTCCTTGAAATGAGACAGTCACACATCATAGAGACTTGAAACTAAGTTTGACTTGAAGAGCAGCTACAGTGTACTATAAAACACCCTGTAAAGGGATATGCCTCTTTCCCTGGACGTAAATGGTGTTTGTGTTTTAAAGGTCTAAATAGGCTGTTTTTATCTGGTTAACAATTAACCTTTTACTGCAGTGGGCTAAATCAGGGTCAGATAGTGTTCTTGGTAGTCTTTTTTTTAAACAAAAATACTTTGAAACTAATGTATACATTTCACACATGGTTATGGGCTTTAAAAAAAGAAGGCACCTGTGCCATGTCATACGTGCATCATAGAAGACTGAAATATAACAAAACTGTTTGACATAGCCACACCGGATTCTCTGTGTTTTAATTATGAAAAATATTAATAACATTCCATCCATGAGGCCACGAGGGCGATTTGGTCATTCGACTGCAGGAAAGGCCATTGTTTTTAAATTAAAATGGTCAAAAAGAAGCAATTTATAATGAAATGATCTTGCTGATCATGTGTTTATTTAATTTTATTCCTCAATATATACATTATATACTACTTCTCCCCCCCATCAATATATTACCAAATCACATTTTATTTTTCACATCCTTTGTATACAACAGGTGTAGACTATCAGTGAAATGCTTACTTACAATTCTGTATCCTATTACCCTTAATGGCGCTCCGGGAGCTTCATGATTCAAGAAAAGTGTTTTGGGATTCTATATAAAACCTTTTAGGAGTGTCACTTATGAAGCAAGCGATTTTAACCCTTTTTTTGTTCTACAAGGAAAGTTTTTTTTCTTAGTGTATCAAATGTTTGGTACTTAAAAATGTCAAACCTTACCTCAGCACCATGGGCAGACAGCACCCACCACCAGGCGACTTGTAGTGAGAGGAGCACAATTTGATTTATTTCAAAAATGTTTTTTTTGTATTGTTTGTTAATCTTGCACTTGGTGTTTTTTGTGTTCATAAACTCCATGTGCTATTCAGTACAATCATACATAGGCTTTTTCAATGTGAAAATGTAGCATCATGTTCCTTTAACAGATAGGCTACCCCCACCAAGATGGGGAAAACAACCCATTCACTAAATATAGTCAATTGGATATTATGAATGTATTTCACATGTATCAGTCTATTTGTTCAACATGTTGACTTATAATACTCTCCAGTTGACAATTAGTACTTCAATCAAGGATTATCAAACTAACAGTAATAGCTCATGGACAGACTAAACATAACCAAATTAGATGTTAGTTCTGGGGGTAAGTGACATTAAACTAACAGTAGCCTGTGGTAGAAGACAGCGGCCTACCTCAACGTTTTTTAAACCTGGTATGTCTTGTTAGTTTTACATAGTAGTAGAGATTAGCCCAACGAGCCAGCAGATTGAGCTAATAATTTGCCTAGTTAAATAAAAATAATTCATTTTAAGTTGTTTGTCATCTGTGTCCAACTGGAATGTTTGCAGCCGGCTCATATAGAAAGATAGTCTCCTCTTTATACATGTGCTATTATATCGTCTGTGACAGCATACAACCTATAGGAATTCCTTCCCATTCCACTAAAATTGTGGAAGCCTGGTGTAATCCCTCAATGGCGGTACCCGTGCGAAAACGGCCCTTTGGCCACTAGAGACCTCTATTATTCTCTATGAGTCGGCTATACATTGTGTCCATCATCTACGGCTTGTACATAAAACATCGGCAATTAAGGCTTAAAGGGCGTCGCTTTACTCCTTAACTAGTTTTAATGGCGAGCCGTCGGGGGAAAAAAAACCCTGAAGAAACGTGTTAATAAAACCAGTTAGCAAGTCGGGAATGTCAGTTTCCTAGTTCCGACTAGCACACGTGAACGCGTTTTAAGGCACATTTTACCGAATTCAACGTTTTTGTTTACCGTTTCATACACATCTGCTTTTACGAATAAAAAAAAAAGCATGTAGGCTATGAGGATTATAAATGTATATTCGTACCTACATTCAACGTAAGAAGAAATGGATGATAATGGTGGTTATGTCAACCCGTTGTATTTTTCCCAATCGCTATGACTGGTGGCGGAGTCCGCTAATAACAATATTCTCATAGTTCAATAATTGTGAGTGTTAATCCCACACAGGCCGGATATTTTTCTTAATAAAAAAATATCCTAACCCTTTATTTACTATATTCATCCCGTGCCCACACACTTTTAATTCTGAAAAGTTAAAGCATACCTGTGAGAGGGGTCGCCCTGGTAGTAGTTGTATGGTTTTAGGTACTGTATAAAAACAATCTGTGATTTAATTAGACCATTGGAAAAAAGAGCTGCAATGCGGGTTGGATTGAATTGAGCCCCTAATCGTCCATTTCTAGCTATGATTGCACTTTTCTTCCCAACACAATACCGCAATAAATGTGAGTTCACTTTAAATATGGTAAATATGCTTTAGTGAGAAAGTGTTGGGATCATTTACCCACCAAAAAATGAAAATGTATGCGCAATTTCTTCCACCCACAACTTCTCACCTGAATGCATTTTTTAAACATTTGATGGGGTTGGTTAAAGGCTGAAATTGGGGTTTAGTTATTTACCCTTTTTAAGAATAAACATTTTAGAAATAACATATGTTTTATGTACGAGCTGTTCGCCGGTGGGATAAGAGTGTATAGCCGGCTGCATACATTGCTGTTTGACGCAATGACAAAACGACGTAAAAGAATATGCTAACACTTATTGCTAACACACAGAAACACAGGTTGGAACATGCTACAAGGAAAAACAAGACTGACTAAAAACCCGCCTAAACTTCCCCTATATAACTGTTACCCTGGTAACCCTCAGGTGCCGCCCCCCACGATTAACTGACCACCCTGAGCACCTATCAGCAGGACCCATGGCTATAAGGTCAAAAGTTGCAACGTTTTCTAGAATAACTCAAGCAAGCTTACCATTCATATTTTTCAAACATTGGTCTGTATTCTGATCCATACAAACCTTTTTTGATTAATAATAATAATGTTTTTACAGAATATTGAAATCACCAACTTCAGTAGCAGTTGGGATGACGGTCTGGCTTTCTGTGCTGTGTACCACACCTATCTCCCCACACAAATCCCCTACAGTAGTCTCAGCACAGGAGACAAGGTTAGAGGAATGCATACACATTCACATACAGCACATACTGCTATAGTGATCCTATAGTTAAGTCCTAAACCTGTTCTGTGCAGAGCGAGAACCTGGACCTAGCCTTCCAGATGGGGGAGAGTGTTGGAATCACAGCCACTCTGGTGAGACCCACATTTAAACTAACTGGCCTAACTGCCAGGACTTTTAACTGCATATTACTTAGGAAATAAACTTGTACTAACACGTCACCATGTCCATGAACATTGAACACAGCTGTGGGGAACATACAGTCAGGGCCGGCGCGTGATTGTAGGTCTCGTTACGACACAGCCAAGTGTGGAGATCAGAGAGCATTTCTGAAAAGGTAAGATAAGCGTTTTAGTCTCTAGTGGTTTTAATCTGTGAATATGCTGATGATATGCGCCTTGCGTGTGTGTGTGTGTTTTACGCACAAGGTTTTGTATATAAATATTTTCAATATTATTACAGACTATTTAGATGAGTTGAAATTGACACTGTGCTGCACTTGTCTATTTGCTTGATGTGAATATTGGTGTTTGTGTTGCTGTTTTTTGCTTATGGCTTGTATTGGCTGCGTGTTGTTGGTTTATTGCACATTGAAAATAGAGGGGCGGCACAATTGTGTTTCGCCTAGAGTGGCAGAAATCCACGCACCGGTAGTGCATACAGTTGGGAGCTTGACTTGTGAGTAAAACGTAAGGTGTCACTGATAGTTTAAATCTGTAGTAGTTATGATTTGGGCCTTGCGTAGTACTCCTCAGTGGTCACCTTTGAATGAGAATAGAGTTTGTCCATGACGAAGAGTATGGACTTATTCTTCAACAGTGTTTGTGTTTGCTTGACAGACCGTGGAAGAGATGCTGAGATCAGGTGGGCCCGACTGGCAGAGGGTCCTGGGGTGCGTTGAAAGCATGTTTCGTCACTTTGAGATGTAAGAATTTCCCTTTTGGGTTCCATAGCAAACTCTACGTCTAACTGGTCTGCCACCGCCCGTCTGGTTCTTTTTGTCGCATCATGAACTGGACTCTGAGTGATGCACCTCTAGGAGGTTTAGTACTACTGTTGGAATGGCCTCACTCTTTGTGCAAAGAGGCTCCTTGGTTGCTGGTGCACTGTGGATAGAGGTACTGTGAACTGGGTCTATCTTGATTTCAGAGATTGCTGACCGTGAGGGTTTTAGGCTGGAGCTGTTTCTTTTTTAAATGCACAGTGATTGTACTGAGGAGGCATTGGAAATGACCACAAGGAAATTGTGGATATGGGAAGGATGTTACTATTTGCACCAGGAAAAATGACTTCAAGTTTATCCCTTAGGGTGCTACTGCTGT